>VDFB02047230.1:81807172-82483054 GCA_007258455.2 Sequoia sempervirens | reverse complement strand
CAATAGTTATCAAAGCCTTGCAATTTTGTTTTTGTCTCTTGCCTTTTCTAGATCTAAAATCACTAGGCTTCTTGTGATCAATGCACTAGATCTATTTTTCTTGAAGGCTTCTACCTCTTAACCTCTAGGAGGTCTTTGCCTTGCACATATAATTAGGCATCAAAGCTTATCAAAATTTTCCTTAAGATCCAATTCTCTCAAGAGTTCCCATCTTTTATGCTTACTATTTCCAACATTTTAGGCCTTTCCCAATCAAGGCACTAGCTTCCTTATATATCCTTTGTATTCTATTTATAGAGTACAAAGGAACATACAACAATGCATAGTTGCCACAATCCTTTGTGTTATCTCTCCTTGTTGCTTCAATTGTGCATGTACAAATAGTTATCAAAACCTTCCAATTGTGTTTCCACCTCTTCCCTTTACTACATCTAAAACCACTAGGCTTCTTGTGATCAATGTACAAGATCTATTTTTCTTGAAGGCTTCTACCTCTTAGCCTCCACTAAGTCTTTCTTGTGCATATAATTTGGCATCAAGGATTATCAATTGTTGCCTTTAGATCCAATCCTCTTAGAGTTTCCATCTTTTGTGCTTACTGTTTCTGACACTTTAGTTCTTTCCCAATCAAGGCACTAGTTATAGTTTCCTTCAGGATTTCTGCCTCTTATCTTCCATTAGATCTACACTTTTCCATGACCTTCAAATATTGGAAGTTTGTTTTTTTTTTTAAAAAAGGGGTAAACACTTTTGACCCAGAGCTATGAACCAGTGAGGTCACAAACGGGGGACCTCATCCCCAATTTAAACATTCAACCATAGTTGGCAGACTCACCGAAAACTCAATGAGTTTGCAAAAACTCGCCAAGTTTTTTGACCCTCGAGTACTCCCCATGTTAACTCCCCAAAAAACTTGTCGAGTTCCTGGCGAGTTTTTGCCGGAAGCTCGATGAGTCCATACGAAAAACTCACTGACGTTGCACATAATAGGCCACTGCAGCAAAAAAAGGCCTCAACAAAAAAACACATTCTAAACTTGCTTTGCTCTACACAAAAACCCTTCCCAGCAGGAAACACACCACTTCCAATGTTTTTCCATCAAGGAGAGAAGATTGAAAGGGATCTTTTGGCAAATTTCAGAGGCAAATTTGAAGCACAGGTAGGTTTTTGGTTTTGCATCTAAATTAAAAAAAATTCATCATATGCTAAAAAAAGTAGGATTTTTTGCATTTAAATTGCAAAAAATAAGATTCATCACTAATTTTTGTTAATTTTTTCTAATTTTTTCATTATTTTCACTATTTTTTCTTTTTTAAATTTATTTTTTATTTTCATCTTTAAAAAAATAAAAAATGTTTAGAATGTTTGGATTAGATGATTTTTTATTGATTTAAACTCATTTATATTGATTTAAATCACATTTAGGCTGTTTTTTAATGATTTATGTATAATTTAGGTTATTCTTTTGTATTGAAAGATTAATATGTTGCACTTTCTTTTTGTATGTGTAGGCTAAATACATAATATAATGGCGAATAGAGAAGCTTCTGGTTTAGGTTCAGCCTCAAGCGTCGCCCCATTGATGCTCGTGCCATTGCCGGTTTCAGGCATTTGTCTTGTAGGAGCTAGAGACCCTACATGGAAGTATGTCGTGGAAGGACTGATGCCTGGATCGGTTAATTGCATTTGATGTTAGAAACTACATCGTGGAGGCATAAATCGCCTCAAATATCATCTTGTAGATATACTCATCATGATGCCAAACCTTGTCCTGCGACCACATAAGAGATAAAAGGAGAGATGAATGCCCTACATGTAGTTGCTGAAGAGAGAAAATTGCAAAGGGAGAGGACAAGGGCAGCCATAGTAGCAAGCATAGCTAGTGGTCATGGTCATCAACAAGTAGAATTAGATGAGGAAATATGTCCTAGCATTGTGGCCTCTCTTTGTGGTCCACACATTCAATGCACATCGGCCTCCAGGCCCTCCACTTCCTCTACTTTAAGTAGAGTGCCACCGCCTACATTTTCATGTATGCCACATAGTTTTTTTGTGCCCAGAAACACACCTAGAGCATAGCCATCATTGGAGGCTATAGGGTTGAATAGGGAGGTGCATGAACATGCCGACATGGCATATGCTGATTTTTGGTATTTCAATAACATTCCTTTCAATGTGGCAAGTAGTCCTTATTGGGACAATTTGGTTACTGCATTGATAGTTGCGGCAAAAGGCTACAAGGCACTTTCTCGTAGAGACTTGAATGGGAGGTTAGTTAATTTAAATTTTATGCTAAGTTATAAGTTAAAATAAATTATGTTGAATTTTGGGCTAAATTTATGTTGAATTTAAGCTATTTTTTGTTTAAAAATTAAAATTCTGTACTTATTTTACTTTCTACTTGTAGGTTGCTCACAAATGTAACTAAAAGGGTGGTGCAAGTAGTGGAAGAACAAAAGAAAGAATGGAAAAAATATGGCTGCACCATTCTTTTAGATGGGTGGACGGATGGGAAAAACCGCACCATCCTTAATTTTTTGATTACTTCAAAAGGTGAAGTTTTTTCGAAATCGGTGGATGCCACCAACAAAATAAAAAATGTAGAAACATTGTCTCTATTGTTGGAGGAAGTTGTCATGGAGGTGGGATAAAAACGTGGTGCAAATCATCATTGATAATGCAACAACGTATGTGGCGGCTGGGAGATTGCTCGAGGATAGACATCCTACACTTTTTTGGTCACCTTGTGCAACACATTGCCTTGACCTTCTTTTGGAGGACATAGGCAAACTTGATTAGGTCACACTGGTTGTAGATGATATAAGGAACATTACAAAATTTATCTACAATCACCCTTGGGTTCTTAATTTGATGAGAGATCACACGCAAGGGAAAAAGTTGGTGAGATCGAGTGTCACAAGGTTTGAAACAGTTTTCCTAATGTTGCAAAGCATTATTGGTTCATTGATTGCTTTAAAACAAATGTTTGTGAGTCAAGCATGGCTAGACTCATCTTATGCAAAGAAGCCTGAAGGAGAGAGGGTTGCAAGCATAGTCTTTGACCACCTATTTGCACAAAGAGCTACAAAGATCGTGAAGGTAACTTCAAAACTTTGAATTTAAATTCAAGTTGAATATTTTTTTTTGTAATTTAAGTCTTTCATTATAAATTTGTAACTTTAATCTTTTTGTATTTGTAATGTAGGTGTTGGAGCCCTTGGTTAGAGTTCTCCATTTGGTAGATGGGGATCAAAGCCCAATGGGGTATATTTATGAGGCCATTGATAGGGCCAAAGAGGCTATCAAAAATTATTACATGGGGGACAACCTCAAATTTGATCCTGTTGTGACCTTTTCACACATCGCCCCATTCAAAATGGGGACCCCTAAATTTTTGCTCCATTTTGGTCTTTTGGCTTTGGCTTTTGTCTTTCTCTCTCTCTTTCTGCTTCTTTTCTGCTATCTGCTTTCTGGGGATGCTCCCGTCCGCGAGCTTAAACGTGGAATTTGGCCACTTTGGGGTCAAATTGAGTTGGTTGGTTAACCGAGCTTAGCGCTACTGTTGCAGCGTGGTAACCCCTAAATTTTCCACTAAATTGCGCTTCTATTTTTGTGGGGTATGGGTTTAGGGTTGATTTTCTCCGGAATTTTCACATTTTGAACACTTCAAGTTCATTTAAACAAAGGTTTGGGCGAAGGCTCTCTCAAATGACTTACTATTTTTAGCGTTCAAGGCTTCGGGCGAAGTTAGGAGTCCCATGTCATATTCTCACGATTATATGGGAGTTCTTGTGGGTTTTCAAGACCTTAGCGTGCGGTATGCCATGGATAAAACTTTTCGGTGATTCGGCTGGCGGGGCGATATTAGAATTTGCATCTGAGAATTTCTTTCGGCGCGTATGCGACATATTCCTTACAGGTTTTCAAGAGTTTGCCATGATTATAACAGCACAAGTGGAGCCCGATCACTTTTACGAAACTTGCTATTTTTTAGCGGCAGAATTAGCGCATGTTGGAGATTTTCACGGGTTTTCAAGATTTTTGAGGCGTTGTGACGTACCGAAAGAATGTCGATATTTGGTTATTGGTCACTTTTTTAGGCCCTTTCTATTTTTAGGGAATTACCGCTAGGCGGTACTTCGATAGAACCACTGACTGATGTAGTAAACGACGAGATTCAAGCGGGGCTCGCCAGCAGGAGGCGACGGAAAATTAGGGTTTCAAGCTTGGGGCTAAAATGAGGAATCAGTCATCAAAGTGCCCAAAAGCTGGAAATTTGTCACTCCCGATCGGCATCTTTCGAAGTCTAATTTGAACAGTAGGCCTTGCTGTTTTAAAATGGCTATTCGAGGCTATGCGTAGAAAGTCAATCTCGAGCGCCCGATGCAAAAGCGAACAAGTTCACCAACAAAGGAACCACCGCGTCAAATTTCAAGTCAATCGGAGCAGTGGAAGTCTCAGAAACAAGCACTTACTATAAATAGTAAGTCACTTCAGAAGTGGCTATAAATAGCAGGCCGACATCAAATCTCAGCAGGTACGAGTCAAACATGTGCTGAGGGATCCGTGGCGCGAATTTCAAGACAAGCAGAGTTGCAGAATGAGAAATCGGATAATTGCTATTTTTAGCAGGTCAAGACAGAGAAATTAGGGTTTCCTAAGATCAAAATTCCCGAGCCGGGGCCGGGTTGCCAAAGGCGACATCGAGCTACTTGTCACCGTAGCGGGGCATTCAACACATGAAATTTGAAGACACAGGCAATTTCTATTTTAGCGGGTTGCTAAAATAAGCGGTCTGACGAGGGCATCGGGCATTAAACGATACGAATCGGTTGATTCGAGGAAGAGGGGCAAAAATCGGAGTTTTTAGGGTCAAGTCCAGTTAGGCGAATTCAAAGAACTTTCTAAAATAGAAATTTCGAGGGCAAATTAAGGGTTAGCGGGGAAAATTACCTAAAATCGGCGAGTACTGCAGAATCTGCGTTGTCAAAATTTAGGTCAGAGCATCCCGAAATTCACATTGAGGAGCTGAAGTAAGATGGAAAATTAACTAAGTCTGGAAAATTAAAAGCATACCTAGCTAAATGCGCCCTGCCTAAGGGGGGTAAGTTAAAGTTTTCTAAGTGTTCAGAAATGAAAGTGCCTACTCCAAAATGCGCCCATGGTAAAATTAAAAGCAAGCATGGTGATATGCGCCCTTGAGACTAATTATGGGTGGAAAATGCTAAGGCATGGAAAATGAAAGTTGCCCCTCCAATATGCGCCCCTCTTCAAAGGAGTTGGGAAATTCCACTAATTGTCGAAATTGAAAGTTGCACTTGCTATATGCGCCCTTGGGGTTGAAACTTCACTAAGTGTTGGAATTGGAAGTTCTATGTGCCAAATGCGCCCAAGTAAAAAATGAGAGCTTGACCAATGATTTGCGCCCTTGTGCCCGGAGACTCAGAATTTGCCTAAGGCATGAGGATTGAAAGAAGACTAGTCCAAATGCGCCTATGATGAAACTGGAAGTTGACAGGGGGAAATGCGCCTGAAGAGTGAGTTAAAAAGATTCTAAGTGTTAAAATTGTAAGTAGCAAGGGTCAAATGCGCCTATGGTATAAACTGGAAGCACGACCCTTGATTTGCGCCCTAGATCACTTCAAAATTTTTCTAAGTGTCAAAAGTTGAAGCTCACATGGTTATTTGCGCCCTACATCAAATTGAAAGCACAGGTGTAATATACGCCTAGACTTTGGAAGGAGCTAGAAATGTGACTAAGGCGTAAAAATGGAAGTAAGGACCCTCATATGCGCCTAAGTGTTGAAAATGAAAGTTCGAGGTATCATATGCGCCCATAAAGGAGAAGAATGAAATTTGAAAATATATTCTAAGTCTGAAAACTAAAAGCTACATGTCTCATTTGCGCTTGGAGATTGAAACTAAAAGCTTGACTTGTAATATGCGCCTGGAGGAGGGAGTATTTAAAATACACTAAGTGCCGAGACTGAAAGTTCACACTTCAATATGCGCCCCCAACTGGAAGTAGAACACATAAAATGTGCCCCTCTTTGCAGACTCGCCCAGGACACAAACTGAAAGTTCAACACGTGATTTGCGCCATTAAGGCTTGAAGATTGAAAGTTTTCTAAGTATCTTAGATCTGGAAATACAAAGTGTTATATGCGCCTAAGAGGGATGGATGACTCGAAATTTTCTTAAGGCATAAATTGGAAGCTCCATATATGATATGCGCCCTTGGAGTGTAAGGAGGCATCAAAATTTTTCCAAGTCATGAACTGGAAGGAGACTACCTTATATGCGCCCAGAGTCAAATTTCAGCGAGTCTTCAAAATTGAAAGCTTTATACATCATTTGCGCCTTAACTCTTGAAGGGAAGTGGAAATTTTGCTAAGTATGTGAAACACTAAGTTGAGGCCTCCACTTGCGCCTTAACTTAATGGATGATGTAAAATGTCTAAGGTATAAAAAAATTCGAAGCCACTCCTAAATGCTCCTCAAGCTAGAGTCTTGGAATATTCTAAGTCAACGAAAATGAAACCTTCGCCAATGATTTGCGCCTAAGACCAAGATGATTGAAAAATCAAAATGTGAACACACAAGTGTGAAGTACGCCTATAGGAGAAATTATTTAAAAGTAAACTAAGAGGCGTTAAAATTAAAAACTCAACCTATAATTTGCGCCCCACTTAAAAATGAAGGCTCAACTGTTATATGCGCCTCAAGAGGAAAGAGTTATTTGATGTTTGATCAAGGCGTGAAGATAAATTTTTTTTAAAGGTGTTGGGAGAAATTAAAATTTTTCTAGGCAATTAATTTCAAAAATTTGCCTAAGTCAGATAAATTGATTAATTTAATTGATTTAATTATTTTCCTAAGTATTAAATTAAATTCCCCCTTTAATTTTGACCCATGAAATCTTAAAAACTCGGATGATTTTAATCATGGGGGATTTGTTTTTGGATTAATTATGGATGGAAAATAAATTTCGCCTAGCCAATTTAAAGTGTTAACATAGAATTCTCATAGACGCTGGTGAAATAAATTAAATGGCATTTGAATTAAATCTTAATAAATTAAATATGCCATTTTAAAAAAAGCAGTAAGATTATTTCAAATCGGAGTAAAATGATTTTTTTCGAAATCACTGGCAGTCGGGAGGGAAGTTTTAAATTTAAATCGAGGAAAGAATCTCCCTGAATAGCAAATTGCTATGACGACTGGAATATTCTCTTTCAAATTTAGCAAATGCGTAAGTCTTAGTGAGAAAATTAATGACATCCTTCAGAGTCTTACCGGCTTTTGGTTGTAAAACTCGAGGGATTTTTTCCATTCTCATCTCACAAATTAGAGGATTTATCTTTGGTGAGTTGAGAGTGATTGTTGAGTTGTGAGGTTTAATATTTTCCAAGATCGAGGGATTCAAGAAAGTGTAAGTGTTAATCGGGTTTTTCAAGAAGCAGATTTCGAAGATTCTGAGATTAAGGATCTAAGGATTCATGAGAAGTTGTTGAGATTAAGAAATAGGATTTAGAAGTGTAATTCTAGGGTTAAGCATTTTAATTCTCCAAGTTGCAGAGGTAGAAATAAATTTAATATTACACCAAAGTTGCTTAGGGGTTGAAATGTTTTTGAAGTTAAAGTTGCTGAAAAAGTGAAATATTTAATTGTTTTGGAAGTCGAAATTATTTAGAGCTTGTTGCAAGTTGTTGAATGTTTAAAGGATCAGTCAGATTCAAAATTATTTGAAGCCAACCGAGGGGTTATACGATTTATAACTTTGAAGTGCTGATTTAAGAACCCGTTAAGGAAACTTTTGAGAGTTCTTGTTTTGTAACTGAAGTTGTTGATTTAAAATTGTTGAAGCCTTCGAAGTTGCTGATTTATAACTTTCGAAGTGCTGATTTGAGACCGTTGAAACTTTTCGAAGTTGCTGTTTTATAACTTTCGAAGTTGTTGATTTAAAATTGTTGAAAGTTACTGAAAATTGAAACATTTTCCGAAGTTGGGTTTGCTGGAGTTAATTTCTTCCGAAGAGCTGAAAATCCTTTTGGCTGCAAATTGTTGAAGTTCGAAGTGTTAATTCTCGAAGTTTAAATCTATCGAAGTTTGAAGTCGAAGTATACTGCTGAAACTATTAACTTGTATTTACTTTTGCAGCCAACTCCATTCGCCAGCCGTCTCACGTGATTTTTATTTTAAAAGTTTGAAGTGTAATGTTTGCTTCTTGATTTGCAGATGGCCGAAGGACGAAAAACTAATGTTGCTGGAACAAGCAAAGCTGGAGCTAAGGCTGGGAATAACGAAGCTGTCAAAGAAAACGCCTCCAGACAGGCGATCATCAAAAGTTTGAAGAAATCTTTTATTCCGGAGTCAAAGATTGTGTCGAAGTTTGGAAACTTGACGGACACCAACCTTGGGCCTTTCAACCTCGAGGCTTTCATGCGCAGAATGTATGGGCAAGGTGGCAATCTTCCGACGGAAGCATCGCGCAACATTGTCAAGAGTAGGTTATATGCAGCGGCCGGGTTCCAGCCAGTAGTTCATTGTCCGGAGCTGATCTTGGAGTGCGCCAACTTTTACAACTCAGATGATCGGACTATTGTTTCTCCGAATGGTATGATATTGGCCAACTTTGCACCTGACGCAATTGGCGAGGCGTTTGGGATACTGGCTACAGATAAAATGCTGTACAAATCCAAGGAAAAGGCTGACAAGATGTATGCCACGTCTTTCGAGAAGTGCATGAAGAGGATCAACACCACTTGGATGCGAAAACCAAAGCCTCCTGCTGCCAGGCTGCCAAAGCAGATAATTTTAGAAGAGCTGAAACAAGAGTACTGCGATATAATTATGTTGCTCAGCAGGGTTAACGGCAGCCCGCAGTCATTTGTGTTCGAGCCATGGATGTTCTTTTACATTAGTGTGGTGCTCGAAGGGAAGGTGGAAGTAAATTGGGCTCAAATGATAAGTGACAACATTGATGAGCAGTTCCGGAATTTGAAGAGAACAAAAACATTCTACATGAGCTCGTATGTTATTTACATGCTTGCTCGAATGACAAAATACAGAGGGTTGGCATACCAGGAACCGATTGGCTGTGGTTTTAATCAGTTCAAGATTCACGAATCCTGTAGACAGTTGCATCTCACGCACACAGCTGACTTCAAGAGAGTAAATGATGCTTTCACTATGTATATCACAAGGACCCTTCAGCGGAGGTTGCAACAGAGAATATCTGAAGAGGCACAGATGTTGATAGAAGAGTATGGGTTTTGGTTCGTCCAATTCCCGAAGTTTACTTATTTAAGGCTGCCGGGGTACGACTCATACGTCTACAAATTACCAAGGTACCCAACGAACAGGATGATACTACTTGAGCTGTCTAGGCAACTGGTAGCCTACGACAAAATCATAAGGAGAAAGAAGAAGGGAGGCTTGCACTTTCCCATTGTGTTGGGAAACTCACTTGAAGAATGCCCTACTTTGCAGGCAGCCAAGGAGGCTGAAGATGAATTAAAGTTCTATAAGTTGACTCTTCATACCAGCCGGCAGGATTTTGATCCTCGGGGAAAGATCGGAACAGTTCAGGGTGAGGAATACAGACACAGAGCTCACTTGGAGGATTTTTGGGCGAATGCTGGAGACGAGGCTGAGATTAGGAAAAGAATGTTTTCGAGGTTGCCTCTCAAACTAATCAGAGAATGTGAAGTGGTCCAAGTGCCGGATCAAGTCGAAGAGGATACCAGGCTTATTCATCCAGATTATGAATCTATAAAGAACGCGCCGATTCCACCACTAGATTGGGCTGAGCCGGAGATTACGGATTTAGACACTTTGTCTATTCCCGTTTTGACTTTCACAAAGGCTTGGGTAGAGGAGCGTGTTCACAGATTAAAGAGAAGGTTGGTTGCCCTCACATACGACCTCATGGGTGATAAAAGGCCACCAGTGTTGGCGAAAAGGAAGAAACAAATTGCCCGAGCTGTGGAGCCACCACAGCAGGAAGAGCCTGTTCAGCCGGAACCTCAGGGGTCGGGGGACACATCATCCACTTAGTTGGTGACCCATTCCTCCAGCGTGCGCGAAGTCTCACTGTTTGTAGATCAAAGGGCTCAAAGGAATGAAGAACCAGAGGTTGGAGAGGTTAACCAACCAATGCCGAGAGAGTTGGATACTCAAAGTGCTAACGTCCCTGAAGGTGCCAATAAGCCAGATGAAGGGGAGGAAACGGAAACAGACACCCACTTTGATTATGCCTTCGAAGAGGAGGACGTCATAGAGTCAAGGGTTGGAGTTCATGAGGAGAGTGATCAAAACGTTGAAATAATTGAGCCTCAACAAAATACTGCTCGAGAGGAGGTTCGGGAAGTGGAAGCAACTGAAGAGCAGCCCCTTATCATTTACGACATTCAGCGCAATTGGCTCTCACAGGCAATCAGGAGGGATCAGGATGATGATGCTGACCTGGCAGTTGAAATGGAAGAGCTTCTAAACAGAACAAGTAAGTCACCTAAGAGGAAGAGAGCAAGAAAGTATACGAAGATGGAGACTAATGAGGCCGGTTCACGCAGCCTCCATATTGCTGTTCCAAGGGAGGATCATGATTTAAGTGACGCTATGCCAGAAAATTACACGGTCACCACAATTGAACTCGGACGTCCTTCCGGAGTGCAAGTGGTTGAGGAAGCTGAAAGTTCATTCCAAGCGTTGAAGGACAGGTTGGTAAAAAAGGAAGGGAAGTATAAAAGGTTGAAAAAGGAGCACAAGGCATTGGTCCAATATGTGCAACATCTAGCACATCCAGTTGCTCAAGAGAATCCAATGGTAGAGCCTCCGCCTGAGCTACCACGAGAGCCAATCAGTGGGCTTGAGGAGATGAAGAGAGCTATACGAGAGGGAGACAAGTGGATAAGCGGTGTCCGCACTGAGGCAGAAAAATTCATGGCCAATCTTGTCTCCTCGTTTTAGAGTGCATCTGGAATCCTTTCGCGCTTGGATGGTGTCGAACAAGCTTGGGGAGACACCCATATTTTTCAGGACAAAACTATTCCTCGCCTTGCTGTTTTGATGCGTGTGCCCACACAAACTTTGGTGAATGAAGGAGTGATCTAGGCAGGCGACAGGTATGATTTTCGTGGGTGGCATTCAGCGGCATTCACTGGAAAGAGCTTCTTTGACACGGCAGCTATGGAGTCCTCCAGGATCAAGAAAGCAACGAGGAATATTCACGAGGGTATCCTCAACACTTTGGATGCATTATTCGCCAAAAGGCTGGCCCCTGAGGAGGTTGAAATTGACGGATTGAAGGCAAGGTTGCAACCTTTCTTCTCCGAGATGAAGATGTTCTCTCAACTGGACTTTGAGAACATTTCGACATTTTCAACAATTATTCAGAGTACATAGGATTCTATAGAGGCATGGGGAAAGTCCTGTGATAAACATGAGCAGATGGTGGCTATCCTGGAATATTAGCTTAATCTTACTCCGACAATTTCTGAGGAAGAAGTTGATGAGGTGCTGGCCCGATTCGTAGCATACGCGGTCAGAGAGAAGAGCAAGGGAATCCGAGTCATGGACGAGAATCTTCTAGAAGGGTAGTGGGCATTAATTGCCCATGGTGGTCAAGGAGGAATCTGCTATTTTTGGGATCATTTATGACACCACTCCTCCACCTTCTGGCGGTTTTTAGGGCAAAACTTGTCTAGGGCTGAGGTGGCTTGATCTGAGCCCTCCATTGTAATTCGATCTGGACCGTCCGTTGAGATTGGCCAGCTATATAAGGGGGAGTCCCCCCTCATTTGTAATAGTTAGAATCAGAAGTAGTCAGCAATTAGTGGATATTGGAGCAAAATAGAGAGTAGATATTTTTGAGTTAGAGTAGTTTTCATTGCATTGTTTGAAGAAGAAGGGGAATTCTCCCTTTGAGAATTTTTGTAAGAGATTGTCACAAAGGCTAATCATAATAAAGCATTTCATTGATGGTGAATTCAAACTTTGTTGTGAGTAGTTGTGAGGTTTCTTCTTCCTTTGACTTCAACTAGGACTTAATTTCATGCTAATAATTAGATATGGATGCTTATGTTTGATGTAAGTGAGCTTCTTTGATCCATACCACTAACAATCTTACTGATGGTAAGTTTGTCTTGCGTGGTCAATTGGAACACTTTGTACTTAACTTCAATCAAGATTCATGTGTAGTTATGCATCGTTGCGATGGTACTTGCATTATTGAATCGTGATTTGAACACCCTTTTTACCCTTTGAAGATTGCACTAACTTTGTTGAAGCTGTCCAATAGGAGGCTAGACAATGCTTGTTTGAAGTTCATTGAAATTGAGCATAACACCCTTTGCATTTAGGTTAGAATTTAGAAATCTCTGCAGCCATTCAATTCCGCACATTTTGGTTAGCTTTAGGAAACTCGTACTTCAAAGCCAAATCATTTGCACAAAATCCCTTTCAAAATATATATCTGTTGTTTACTGCAAGTATTTTGAACAATTGCGTAAGTCCCCTCGTAAGAACACAGCAAAATCACATCGAGCCAACTAAGTCTATTCGCATTAAAGGAACCTTGGAGTTGAAAGCATGATCTTACTTGCAATGTTAGCATGCTGAATACTTTGTTCAAGAGAGGATAGGGTATCCGTTGGGAAACTTTATTCTGTGTTGGTGCGGTCGCAAAAACCACGTCAACAGATCCCATATGGGAGATTATTGATAGGTGGAACAATCAACTCCACCAACCCATCCATGCAGCAGGGTACTTCCTCAACCCTCGTTTTTTCTTTTTAGACACCACCTTCGATCCTAATGGAGAGGTTATGGAGGGGTTCACGATATGCATTTAGAGGATGGCACCCCAAGTTGAGGTGAGAGACCTCATTGTCCAAGAATTGGAAAATTACAGGAAAGGAAGGGGTAGGCTCTTTTCTTTAGAGCTAGCTATTTGAGGAAGAACCACTCAGACAACAGGTATAAAATTTGGAGTCTTTATTTCACATGCATATTATAATTTGATAAAATGTGTTTTGACTTTGTTTTCCAACTCTTCAATATTTTATTTTGCAGAGGCTTGGTGGAAAAATTGGGGTGGAAATACCCCAAATCTCCAAAGAATTGCCCTCCACATACCATGCCAACCTTGTAGTGCATTCAACTGTGAGCGCAATTGGAGCTTGTTTGAGGCCATTCACACGAAGAAGAGGGACAAATTAGCTCAAAAGTGCCTCAATGACCTTGTCTTTGTGCAATACAACCATTAGTTGAGCATAAGGGTAGAGGAAAAATCACAGGATCCTATTGATTTGGATGAGATAGATCCTTACAGTGATTGGACAGGGTGGGATGAGCAACCTCCATTGTTTATTGAGGACAAGATTCTTGATTTTGAGAGAGGCAATGGAGGATGTGGGTGCAGCAAGAGATGTAGGGTTGGATGACATTCATGAGGATGAGGAGGAGTCATTGCCATCTACTTCCAAGCTGGAGGTCGAGCCTCAATCACTTCCTTCCATGCCAACCGAGGAGCCACAACCTACTCAAAGGACTAGAATATCTACCTCTCCCCTAGTTTTCAGTAGATTAGGGAAGAGGAAGGTGTAAAATATTGTATGTAGTATTTACTTTTAGTTTTACTATTTTCATTTTCAGTTATCTATTGTAATTTGTATCAAACTACTAGGCTTTTAGCCATTAGGATTTTGCATGAGAATGCGATTTTGTACTCAATTGCACTAAAATCAATCAAATTTAATAGAAAACACTTTTGTACTCATTTATGGACTCATTGGATTCATCTTGTCATTGAACTTTGCAAAGAAAATGTGTTTCTAAAGAAATTTTATGCAATTTTTTAAGTTGTCGAGTTTTTTGCCGAGTTTTTCCAGAGTTTTTGCCAAGTCAAATTTTTTGGGGCTTGCGAGTTTTTGCCAAGTCCGAGTTTTTCAACTATGCATTTAACAATAACACCTCAACGAGGTTTGAACCTTGATGGCAAGAACAACACCATAACAACTTAACCATCACACTATGCCACTATTGGCAAATATATTGAAAGTTACTTTAACAATGATGTTCTTAATTAATTAGGGTACAAGAACTTTACTGTAGCAGCTTGTTATATTTGTTGGTGTTTACCATTTTGCTGATTTTTTTCGAAAGAAATTACTTATCTTGTACTGCAAATTTCTCCAAGAGTCCATTCAAAACGAATTTCACACCATCAGAGAGTATTCTTCAAGAGCTTTTGGAAGGCGATCTCATTAAAAAGTTTGACCACTATTGAGGGAAATAGGACCTTAAGGATGTTGAAGTTGGAACATCTCAGTTGTGCCAATTAGCAGGGATCATTTATGCTAACTACCTTTTGCAATAAACAATTCAGATTCAATAGGAAGATACAAATGTTGAGAGACAATTCTATGAAGCTAAGAATAAACTTCCCATAACAAACCGTGAAGGAGCCAGGTACAAGCCTATCCATGCTCTCCAAAGCTGATTACCAAAGTCCATGTCTACTACCTCTATTTATGGCAGTAGAGAGAGGTAAGGTAGGTCAATGTGAACACATTTGAGGCTTAAAATAAATAGTGGTATGACGTGCACACCTACCAAGGTTGACTATGTGAGATGTCCAAATCTGTCATGCCACTATTTGCTCTTGGAATTAGCATGAGCAACTAGAGCATTTGTATCGAGGGAGTTTTCAAGAGAATCAAACCTGTATATCTGTTTGACATCATCAATAGTTCTGGAACCAATGACTATTGTAGGATTTTGCATTCTCAAACTACAACATTTTGTGGAGAAAGTTCCATTGTTTTGCTTTCTCTTGAATGACATATTTGGTAGATGGAGAGAAGATTTAGTAAGAGTTTAGGTACATACTAAACATTTATTACTTCTCCATCTCGCAAATCAATAGTGCTTGATTTGAAGATCGATAAAATAGAAGATTCATCCACGAGAATTTGTGTAATGTTGTGTGCATCAATTGAGGTCATCTTTTGACTTTGCCATATGATGTGAAGCTCCAAATTGAAGGTCCATACATCTTTGGAGGAGCATGTTCTAGTCAAGGCATAAACATTTGCTGAAAGTGCTTTGCCTTTGTCTTTTAAAATAGTTGAGGAAGAGTTATTATTTGGAATTTAGTGCTTCTTCACTGTGTCTTCTAGAAGTTCCATTTTCTTAGAACATTGAGATTCTAGTTGATTATCTCTCCCAAAAAATGACCAATTTTTGGTAGAATATTTCTTCTTCAAAAGTTTTGAGATTTGAGAATTCAAAGGTAGCTTTCTTAGGTGAGTCCCTTTCCATTGTAAAGGTGGTTTACTTGCGTCTATAGGATGGTTGGCCATCTAGACCCTATTTTTGGAACCCATCGATATAATTCCCCAATAGTGATTAATTTATCTTGCTCTAGAGTAAGGCAACCACATAAATCATCAAAAAATGGCCTTTTGTGTGTATCTCCCAAAGCATCCATGTCAAAGAAAAATTTAGATACAAGACCTAATAAAGACTTTTCAATTTGGCTAGAATGGCCAAAGACCATTTGTATATCATCGTTATCTTATCCACAAGTCAACAAGTTTGATCACAAAGATTTAAAATTGGACTAATAGTTCTCAATACTTGGAAAATCATAGTGTTCCACGGGGACGCGTCCCCCCAAACCCCACGTTTTCGGGACGAGGACATCTCTGGGACGTAGGGACGTGGGGGAGACATCCCCCACCACTTTGCCACCACCGTCAAGATGCTTGGGACGTTGTCAAGACGACGGGGACGTCAAGACGTCCCTAGGAAGTTCGGGGGACTCCCAAAAGTCCCTTGATTGTCTCGGGGACGTCTAGGTGTCTCTCATAGCCGATAGGCAGAAAGAGGTAAAAAATTAAAAAAACACATCATTTTGTTTTGAAATAGGTGCCCAAGGCCGAGCCCTAATGGCCAATGGGCCCCACCGATCTCTCCCAAACCCTATAAGATGCTCTCAAATCCTCATAATTACTCACAAATTCATTCCAACAGCAAGGTTGAAGAGGAGCAAAAGAGTGAGTGAAGGATTGGAAAAGTGAGAGTGAAGTGTTGCAAGTGCAAGAAAGTTGAGGAGGAGCAAGAAGAAGAGAAAGAAGCTTTGAAGAGGGATTCTACATCAAGTTGGGAGGATTTTTCAAGCACAAGGTAGGATTCCTTGATTGCTTTTTTTGTTTTTTAAATTTTTTTTTAACTAGTTTCATATTCTAATTCATATTTTAATTTCATTCATAATTTCATAGTCATGGCTGCAAGTGCATTAGCAAATAACATATTAAATTTTAATTGTTCAATGTTCATTGTTCATATTGTCGTCAAGATTTAAAAAATTAAAAAAAAAATCATATTCATAGACATGGCTGCAAACTATCATATTTTCTATTTTCTTTTTAGTTTAATGTGTTAGAAATTTGAATTTAGTAAATTAGTAAATTACTTTCTATTTATATTTATAATATATATGCTCAAATTTATAATTTTTTATTTTGACATTTGTTAAACTAGGATGAAACTTTTGTGTATCCTCTGTGTTGGCGTAACAATTAGCTCCTCTGGGTGCTAGTTGGTAAGGACAGCTATGCACAGAGCGTAATGACTGCTCTTCAAATTAGGAGGGGAAGCTCCCTCTTATGCTGATTTGCGTGAAAAAGTAAAGTAATCTAACTCCTATCTTTTTGTCTCAGCTGGAAGAGGCACAAGGTTAACGAAACCAAGAGCGTTGCAGCTAAGGGTTTTCTCTGGTTTTGCAGATCCTAACTACAACTAAACTAAAAGCTTTAATCTATCCAATTCTCCTCAAGAAAATAGAGCATGAGGAAAAAGGAGCAGGGATGGTTTTACGATAATATTTCAGTCAAGATTTCCAAGGAGATGATGACACCTATCCGAGGCGTAGGCTGAAAGAAAGATTATTAGCATGACATTAAATGACAATCTTCACTTCTAAATTCCCAAGGAGGTGACAACACCTATCTGAGTTGTAGATATGAAACAAAGATTGTTAAACATAAGATAGCCAATTAGGACAGCAAATTGCATTGGCGAGACACACATACAATAAATGATCAAACTAGCCACTCCATTTAGCTAAGGTGAACAAGTACCATAATAATAACATTCAGGTAAGGCTGCACAACTATTTATTATCATAATAAAAGTTCTTGAACAGATACAGAATAGCAATACTATAGGTAAGGTTGCTCAGCATGTATGCTATCATGTGCAAAAGTTAATTACAAATGAGCAAAGAACTCTTATTTATAGACATCAAAGGTGTAGGGAACCCTAAAATCACCTGAGTCAACTACAATCTTGCAAGCATGCAAGATTTTATTGCTAAACCCTAAATAAAGGAAACTATACAGTTAACTGGAAAACTACCATCAGTTAACCGAAACAAGACTAAACTAAATGGACATGTGCAACATGCACGTCCTTATTGAAATGAAAACTAAATGAAAACTCCAATTGTACATTGATGATTCCAAGATAGACATAGCATGAAAGGTGGAACAACAAGTTAACTCCGAAAGAAGCATCGAGTTAACCGCTGTGTCTGATGTCTATCCTGAAAAGGTGGGACGTCCATGATTTGGAGTTCACTGGCCCTGATCTCGAGCAAGTAACCCCTCCACGAGGTTGTTGACTGCATCACCATTTGGAGCACTGATACTCTGTCGTAGCACATCGTGTCTTTGCAACATCTCCTCATCGCCTGTGATCTGGCTTTGAAGTTCTCCTCTACTCTTAACTGCCTCATTAAATAATGCTGACATGACTATAAGTTGATCTAACTTACAACCAACGGAATCCCCACTGAAAATACCATGGATGAGCACCTGCAACTCTGACTGAACATCAGTAAGCTCGATGTACTCACCACCCTCACGCTGATACTGGCAAGGAACTCAGGACACGAAAGTTCTTATGTACCGAAGTGCACTAGTCACACGTTCTTTGCTCTCAGCCAACTCTGAAGCCATTGTATCCTGTATTTTTTCCTTGAAGATCACCTGTGTCCTCCAAGTAAAAATAGCTTCCTTGTCTTCTTCGTCGGTGACTGAGTCGTATGCCGTCCTTAGATGAAAGATCATGATTTCATCTCTGGGCCTGTCAACCGCCAAGTCTCACTCCTCATCCTGGATCCATAGATGGAGTTCGCGGGCATTGTACCTCAATTGATATAACTCTGTGAGTACAAAGCGGCCCCTTGTGACGAACTTTTCCTCCCAGTCTACCAAGCGCTTTCCATATACAACTAGCTGATTAAGCTGATTCTACGCTGCTGGTGGCTCTAGCATCTGTGGGAGTGAAGCAGTGACATTTTTTCTGTTCTATGCACGAGGTTAGAGATATATTGACGAAGCTGCTGGATTTTAGACTTGAGGGCTGCCTTGTCTTCTCCATCTTTTATCACCCTATCCTTTATACTATTCGTTGCAACCTGAAGGAAATCAACCTCTGTTTGACGTGTACTTCTACCAAGGTTGACCTTTATCACATCGAAGTCTTCAACTTCTACCTCGTTCAAGCTCTTAACCTCTGGAGGTGCAACGGTCTCTATTATGATCTCCTTGTCAGCGTTCCTCTCTACATGAACTTGCTTCTTTATTCTCTTATCTGGTGCATCCTGGTAGACATGATCAAAATCTGAGTGATCAAGTATGTAAGATGGCTGCCTCCTCTTCCTACCTAGCTGATTCTCAAGCCAAGACGAGTCTCGACTAATCTCACTGGAAGGGTTGGTGCTAGTCATAGGAAGTTCTGATGAGTGTGAATGTGTAGAGGTATCACTACGTGGTGGCGAGTCTAGGTCCAAATCAATGTGAACTGGAACTGGAGACTACTGTGCTATTGGTGATGGCATGGGAGGCTATACCTCTAGCTCTGGTAAGCTCTGAACTGTATTCGTGGCTGGCTCCACATGTGTTTCTATAACAAGTGCCTTCCCTTTTGAATTGTTAGGCACTTTATTTCTTTTAGGAGGATTGCTCCTTTTCTTTTGTTTTGGTTTTGACAAGGATGGCAGTGAAACTTCCATCGGTGGCGGCTTTGTACTTGGCATGACTACCCTCCTTGTCTTCTTGTTATCCAGGTAGAGTATATTGTTTTGAATGACTCTACTTGATCTCTCTTTAACAGATGAGTATTCTTTGGAAAACCAATCAATAGCTGGAAGTGGCTGTGTATCAACCCGTTCTCTAAAGAATTGAGGAAGTACATTGCCATCATCATCTGACAACCCTCCCATATCCTTTGACATGAAGACAAAAACCTGAGAGAGGGTGAACCTGCTGTAGTTGCGTCGGCACACCTCGAAATCATCCTCATAGTTAACCCAGTAATCTTCCATAGTAGGCTTGTGGTAAGGGCGACTGCCAAGGCATGCTGAATAACAACCCCAAGGGTCATATGCGCGTGCATCAACAAGGTACTTGAGATTAAATTTCTCTAACTCATGACCTGCAACCTTGGCGTCAACTGCTGTCTTGCACCAGTAGATTCCCATTTGCAATAGAAAGTTGGCAGCTGGCTTACGCTTGTGGCGCAAATGTGAATGAACATCATACAATTGCCTTAGAAACTCCATGAAAACCGTCCTATCCGAAGGATAGCGAGGTAGCATAGCTGGATTTCCTATATATCCATAGACACGGATGTAGGTGTAGGTAGGGAACTGAATGAACTAGTCCGCCCATTCTACCATTGCTGCTTTGGCAATCGCTGAGATACGAACATGCAATTCCCAGTCTAGGTTTCTCACTGTGTACATCAAGAAAGCTTCTTGCACAAGCTTGAAATGTCGCTCGGACTTTGTGAACTCAAGCTGGTCATAGTATTGATAAACCTTTTTTACACTGAGAATCCCCACTATGTTCAACCCTCTAAACTGACCCTGGTAGGCAATCAAGTATACGAGATACAAACACATATGAAATTGGTGGGCAACTAGGAAACCAGTAATTTGCTTGTGGAGAACATCGCTAATCAGAGAGGCCCAGTCATAATGCTCTTGCCTGGAAATAATTTGAGCAATGATGTAGTACATCCAGGGCTGGAATTTGTTAGCATTTGCATGACCGGAAACACGATTAAGAAGAGTGATCAAAATTGCGTACTCATCCTTGAACTCTCCGCGACCCACATTGTGTGGCAATTTAGTTTTCTTTTGTTTTAACCACCTTTCTGCCATTTTGCTTTGACACATGTCCTTATCAGCGTTGAATGCTCTTTCACACTGATCCATGGTAATAACCAAACTGTTTGGATATTGAGGAATACCAAAACACCTCTCAATGTCCTGAGGCCTGAGACTGCAAATCACCTGTCCATCCACTGACTGAATTTCTTGGGTAGTAGAATTGTAATGCTTGACACAAGACATCATGAATTCTATGCAATGAATTGAAATAGGGAGTGAAGCTGCCTCTAGCAACCCAGACTTTTCGATGTTTTGAAGTATTGCTTGATTTATCTTAATCGGATCCAAGATAGCCTCTGGAAGCACTTTATGCAAATCCATGCCAACTGTTTCGATGAAATCATGAACCAATAGTCTTGAATTCGATCTGTGTGTACTGCATTTTGAAAAACTCGCCTGTTGACTGTAAACTTGGCTATGTTTTGACAACTTTCTCCGGAAAACTAAAACGTCCCCTGATGAGGCTAAAAATAGCCTATCGGAGGGCAATTTTCACCAAAAACCCTGAGACGTGGGTTTTGTGCAGAAAATGATTTTAAGACAACCCACAATGTTAGAATTGCGAAAAAACACCGTTTAGCTTGACATGCAAAGACTTTTCAGTCGAGAAAAGCAGGGGTTTTAGGGTTTCCAGAGGACAATTTTTTTGAGAAAAACTGAAATATGGGCTTAGTGCAGAAGCTAATTCTAAGCCAACCCAGATCCTCCGTTTTGAAAAATATTGACTTTTACTCCACCATGCAAAGGAATTTTAGTTGAGAAAAGTAGAGCTTTGAGAATTGAAGCTTCAAGGCAATTTCTCCTGAAATTCTAACACATGGGTTTTGTAGAGAAAGCTGTGCACAACCAACCCAGATGATCAAAATTGTCAAAAGTCGCTGAATCTTGGACATACGAAGAAAACCTAAAACGAGAATAGAAGAATTTAAGACAAAAGTTTTTATATTTCTGCTTCTACAAAAATCGCCATGCTTGTCTAAAGTTTGCTGATTAATCTGGACCTGTATTTGCAATGAAATATGAAAAACAAGATCTGTAGTGCCTTCGAATGTTGATTGCTGAGAAAATTTGCCCACTCAATGAAGAAAATTCGCTTGCTCTTCAACCTGTTGTGAGAGAAATGGACGCCATCTTGCAATAAATAAAGAAATTCGAAGTTCATGGTGCCAACTGCAAGAAGAAATCCTGATTTCAAAAGGAATGATCTCATTGGACCTCACTTTGCTCACTAGAAATTGACTTGGAGTTTCAAAATATTTAAAATATTAAAATATTTAGTCTCACTAAACATGCGAATTTGCAAATGAGTCTCAAAAAGGCGCCAATATTAAAATATTGAGAAAAATCGCCCCATTAAAGCTGGCATGCTGAGACTAAAAATTTAATATTTTTTAATTGAGTTAATTGAAATCTCTCCTTCTGGGTTTGCTTAGAATATTTTTCTGATTCTGAAAAGTCCAAGTTCGACTCTCCAGGCGTCCCCTATCAAAAGTAGAGATTTTTAGCTAACTTCCTATTTTGTAGCTTGTTGAAAACGTCACAATTGCCTCTGTTGAACTCTGATTTCTGGATGTCCGGTTGATGCTAGAGCTGAGCTGACACATCCACTACATAGCCAAAACTACTAAGATGAAATATCTGTTGGGAGCTATAAGTGTTAAAAACCACGTCCGGTGCCTCAAAATAAAAGTCGCCTTTTATTAAAATAATATACAGGTCACCAGACTTGGTTATTTCCCTGTTTTGCCATTTCGTGCTTCAAACTGCCGCTGTTGATGAATGATGACTCTCGTTGACTGGATGCTGGATCCATCGCGTAGCTAGAAGAATTACGCAAACAATGACTGTATGAAGGCGCCTAAAAGTTGAGTTAAGTCCCTCAAAAGCAAGGGCGCCCTTGGCCTGTAGAGGCGCAACTACCATTTTGAGAATGATTTTGCAACTTGCAACTTTCACACGAACGCTGTACTTTGACCCTTGACACCGGGAGCTGGATTGCTTCAATGCGCGCACCATTGATCCCATCGCGAAGCTGGAACAACTTGGAAGAGATGTTCCTGGAAGTGACGAAGTAAGAAAACTGCTTCTAAGACCTCCAGTAGAAGGGGGCCTTTTTCAAGGGAGTATGTATTTCCATACTTCGCCATTTTTTTGCTTGTTTTCATTCTTCAGTATTTTCTGTTGATCCTTCACTCACGGGTGTTTGACAAATCCTGAGGGCTGACGGTTGGATTCACTGAATAACTAGGAGGATTCTGCACAAGTCTCGTGAAGACGACGACTGCCAAAAACCTCATCTAGCTGGCCAAAAGGCTAGGCGCCCCTGGCCTATAGAGGTACATTTTGATATTTCTCTTTTATTTATCCTCTGTTTTATGTGCTCGTTGGAACAACTGTCATGGTCACTCAACACATCTGACGATCTTGCGAACAGATGCATCGCGGAGTTGGGCTGAATCGGAAGAGATCCCTTGGAAACGGATTCTGCAAATTCGTCCATCTGACATGTCTAATTCAAGGGCGCCCTTGGGCTACAGGGGTGCAGAAACTACAAATTTGACTATCTCTGTGATGTGTAAACTCTCTGTACCTTCCACTTCTGCCTTCGTCGGTTGGAGTTCTACAACTCGGATGGACTTGCTTGATAGCTTGTTGGAAAGCTGACTGAAAATTGAAGAGAATGAATGTATTTGCAACCAGAAACAACTGAATCCGAGCCTCCAAATTGAAGGGCGCCCCTGAGCTATAGTGGCGTAGATTTGCTCTGGACTTGATATTTTCCTCCATTTTGCACTCTGCGAACACCGTGTTGGCTGCTGAGTTGACCATGTAGAAGCATTATTGTTGCTGACGCGTGTGTGTGACTGTATTTCACCATTTTCACATGTATGGACACTGTAAAGTTGATTTGCACGTTGATTGCGCAAGTGTCTCCCATGTTACAAAGTGAAGTGCTCTAGACTTAGAATATTTTTGCCAATTTTCATCATTTGAAAATCCCCTCCATCGTGAAGCATCTTTTTCAGCATCTTTCATCATAGAATGTCCTGCTCTGAGTTTCAGGCTTGGATTTTGACACCTGGTACTGGCCAACTGCCATTGATGACCTCGGAGGTCCTAACTTTTCTCTTGAAAAAAGTGAAAACTACCCACCAGGCTTAAACTGAATTTTAACTGAAACTGACTTCACCATTGTGATCGTGATGTGAAATAAGCCAATCAAAATTAATTTCAGTCAATTCTGACAAGTTTCAATTTTTAGGGTTTCGCGACCTAAAACAGGGGTGCTTGAAACCATAATTTTCAATTTTTTCCAAATTTCACTAGTATCTTCTTGATACCAAATCAACTCAAAATCCATACTTGATTTGCCCAAAAACTATGTTTTGACATCATTTTAGCAAGGTTTAGACTCTTTTAAGCAAAATGCCTTAATGAAGCAAAAAATTTGGTTTGGGTACAACACTCTGCTTCTGCACTTCGTGCAACTTTAAGTAAGAAAAACAAAAATGAAATCCTTGGTTGACAAAGATTAAGAACAAAGATTTTTATGTGTATCCTCTGCTTCTACGCTTTGTGCGATCTAAAGTAAGAAAAACAAAAAGAAAATCTTTGTGTCTTAATCCTTTTCGTTATGCTATGCAATTGCATGCATAGTTTGAATTTTAAATTTTAATTTTAAAATTATAAATTATAAATTTTATATTGTTTATTGTAGTGTCACAACGAGTTCTCATGGCATGAGTGAGGATGAGGTAGAGGTTTACTTTCAGAGTGAAACTAAATCTAATTATGCACCTGAGGTTGATGAAAATGTAGGATCGGAGAGGAGTGACTGTGAGACCCAAACCTTAAGTTCCATGGCCAGTGCAACTGCAAATATGAATTACCCTCCACAATACTGGAATTTTTTTGCTAAGCCTCCCTTTGATCCTAAGTCTCCTTTGAAACAATTTGCAACTAAATTACGGAGTAGGCCTAGGACATTTGGGGGCACAAGGTTGTGTAAGTGCCACTTTTGTGGCCTTGAATTTTAGGGCAGCATTACTAGAGTTAATGCCCACCTTCTTCATATCCGAGGAAAAGGTGTGGAAATATGTGATTTTTTGGCGTCACCAACTAACTTGAAATTAAGGGCTGAGATATGTAGGCTATGGGGCGTTGGTGGTGAAGACAATGTAGTTGCACTTGTATCTGTTTCTTTGTCTCATAGGCCAAGGGGTCTTCAGAGCTAGGCACATGGTTCTACTTCTACTTTGTAAAGGCAATTTACATGTATGTCATCTTCTACTTTAGAGGCCCATGCAATAGAGGCTAGGGGGAAACAAAGTTGACAACTGATGCTCTTAACCCAATAGCTGAATTATTCAATGCGCAGATGATGCCATTGGAAAATTCTTTGCCAATGGCATTCCATTCCATGTGGCTCGATCTCCTTATTATAAGGAGGCGATGGCGATGGTAGCAAGGGCAGGACCATCATATGTGCCACTGGGGGAGACAAAATTGAGGACCACAATCTTGGACAAGAACTTTTCCAAGATAAATGTGTTAATGGAGAAAATGAAGGAATGTTGGGTGGCAAATGGATGTAGTATTGTCATGGATGGGTGGACGGACATTAGGCATCGTCTGCTCATCAATATCATGGTTACATGTACAAAGGGCCCATATTTTCTTAAGGCAGTTGACTATTCAGGACATTGCAAAGATGCCAAATTTAAGTTTCAGATCCTCAAGGATGCTATTGACGAAGTTGGGACACAAAATGTGGTTCGAGTAGTGACAAATGCAGCCCATGTGCTCAAAGTTGTAGGGAAATTGATTGAGACAACTTATAGACACATTTGGTGGACTCCTTGTGTGCATACCATGAATAATGCACTCAAGGACATGGGAAAGATTGATTGGATACAAGCAGTAGTCAATGATGCTAGAGATGTGTAGATGTTTATCTGTAACCACCACACTTCACATGCACTATTTAGGAGCTTCTCTAAGGAGTACCTAAAACCTGTTGAGACTAGATATGCATCCTATTTCATTCTCTTGGAGAGAATGCTTGAGTTGCAAGAGGCATTGCAACTAATGGTTATGACAACAGAATGGAATCGGTGGCCTGAGTCCAAGACAGACCAGGGGAAGAGAGTGAAGGATGTAGTGAAAAGTGATGTGTTTTGGGGTGACGCAAAATATATAGTCTCCATAACTACTCTAGTCTTCTAGGTGATTAGATATGGGGATGCCAATGCACCTAGCCTTGGAGAGGTGTATGAGTGCATTGATAGTATGCTTGACCAAATGAGGGTTGTCGTGCGAGAGGACCCCACATTAGCATTCTACAATGAGCACATTCAACCAATCATTCATCGGAGATGGGAGAAGCTCAACACTCCCTTGCACATGGTTGCCTATGCAACAAGAAAAGGCCTGGTAGAGTTGCACCCTTACATGATGTTGAGGTGAAGGTAGGGTTCCTTAGGGCCATTGAAAAGATGTATGATCCTGTAGAGGCCAACATCATTCATACCAAGTGGACAAAATTTGCCACTCTCAGGGGTTATTCTGAGGCGGCCAAGATGGATATGGCAACTATGGCATAGGAGGACCCAATTTTGTGGTGGAATTGCCATGGACCGATTTCTTTGACTACCGCTCTAGCGATTCAATTGCTATTTCAGGTTTGTAGTTCTTCAGTTGCTAAGAGGAATTGGTCTACTTATAGCTTCATCCATTCTCTTGAGAGGAATAGACTTACCTCTAGGAGAGCAGAGAAGCTTGTGGTTGTACATGGTGCTTTGCGTCTCATTGACCACAAGACACTGTACAAAGAGAGTTCAACAACACGGTAGGATGTAGAGCTAGAGGAGTTAACACAGGTTTGATGAGGATGCTATAGTTACATAGTCAGGGCTGGTTGGTATTAGTTTAGCAGAGCTTGACCATGTGTCCATTTCCAACAGTTCTAGTGTTGAGTTTGGGGTTGATTAGAGGCCTCACTTCATTGTATTTTGTTATTTTGACATCATTGTACTCATTGTAATCATCATGATGAAATCTTGAATATAAAATTCAAATTCGACATTTTCATTGTTCAAACTTCAATGTTAATATCTTAATTGTTAAGTAGTATTAATAGTATTTAAGTATTTTAAATTTTAATTAGTAATTTCAATTTGCCAAAGTTTCATTTGTAAATTGAACATTGTAATTCTTATACATCTTTTTATAACTATTTTTTCAAGTATCAGCGCCACCCTTTTGCCCCTGCGCCCCCCCCCATCACCACCCCCCCGCCATCCCCAAACTTAGGCCCTTGTTCCCTGTGTCCCCCCATCAAGAAACTCCATGGAACACTGGTTCAAAATCACTATGATCCAAGTCAACAAAGCCATTTTCTAACTGAAATACTCTGATGTTGTTGCTTTTCTCAAACAGATTTGCAAGTGTATCCCATCTAGCTTTTGTAGTTGTTAAATCCTGGATGTGAAACTTAAATCCTTTAAAGATGCACATTCCTATGAGGCCTAATACTACATAAGTTGAACCGACTAGTCAATTTAGAACCACTACTTGGTTTGGACTTTTTGTTCCCCATGTCACTTTTGTAAATCCTTGTTCTTCAAAGCATGCTAATCATGGAGAACTTTCATTAATGAAAATTATGCAAAGTTAACAAAGCAAGTAACTGCAATTTTGACACCAGTGTGCACAAAACAATGCACAATGCAAAGAAATGATGCCAATCCTCCTCCCTTGAGTATATTAGGCACCAAATAGTGTGTTCGAAGCCCCTAGCTTCTTGCTTACTACAATTTTTTCATATTGGTACTAATATTGAGAAATTGTGAAGAAAAAGGATCAGCAAATAACAAGTAAAAAGTGGAAGAACTTGACTGGTTTTTCTTCTTTCAATGGTAGGTATCAAAAAATTAGGCACTTCGAAAAAATTGGGAGCTCCAAATGGTTCTATAGATGAAAATTATCACCCTTAGAAGTTAGGTAATTGGGAATTGTAATGGAGGTCTTTGGAAACACAAAAAAACGTCAGATCTGCATGTAGAGTTTCACAAATCAATGATACCAATGTGAAGAGATCAAAACCAGTTTTGTGTGGCAAAAAGAATCTCCTCTAAGTAGTGGCCAAGTTACAAGCAAGAAAGGCATTGCTCACTCTTTCGTCTGATAAGACTTACCTCTAAGTAATGGCCAAGTTACAAGCAAAAAAGGCATTGTTTACTCCATCAAATAAAACTAGTCCATGAAATAAGGAGCAGAAATAACATTGCATACTAGATAGGGTAATAGAATTACATCTTTATTCACATGAAGCTCTTATAGAATTAGATCAGAGATGATCAGCCAAGGATTAGATTGCTTTCTTTGACTATACAAACTCTATTTAAAGCACCCAACGGTTGCCAAGTAGAATACAATTGTCTACTAAGTGACTTCTAATAACTACCAGAATGCTGACAAGTAATTAATACAAAGTCATATACAGCCATATTAACAAAACAATACAAAAGCATTGTATGCTAACTATATCATCCTGTTGAAAGAAAAGTCATTTTCTAGATGACAAAGAAAACTAGTAATCAATTAACATCAAGTGAGGTTTTCCAAACTTGTGATGAAACTATAGGGGAAGGAGGATCATTGTGTTGACACTTCTTGCTAGTAGCTAGAACAACCTATTCATAACTTGATCATTCTAGAACTAGTGAATGTTCCATGATTAAATGTGGACAAAGATTTGCAATGCTTGTTTCAATTGGAAGTAGAAAGGAAAATTAATTGAGGAAAATTTGAAGTAGATCAAAGCATTAGTAGAGTCAGCATATCCAAAATACATGGGCAGTGTACAAAGAATGCATTCGCCAATGGCCATACAATTTAATGGACTGTGTTAGAGGAGCCCAATTTAACTACACACTGGATACCAAAAATGTTGCAGGAAGCTGATCACTAGAATGAAACCCATCATGAAAATAGTGTTCAATTCGCCCAATGGTCTAGATTGTATTTTCACCCAATTTACTAGCCTACAAGAAGGACTCTCTTTCTTTAACAAATCCATAATCTAAGGAAGAATTGATTGTAGGAGGCTAAATAGTAGACTGCACAACAACAATGTTATTAGACTGTTTAGCAACAAGGAGATGAGCAAGCTGTACAATAGAAGCATGTGCAGTTTGTACGATAGAAAAAGTAGATTGAAGGTTGTGTATGACTTGAGTAGAATATATTAGGATTGTGTTTGAAAGCCCCATAGACAATACAATATAATCTCTAGTACAATGTACAACAGATGTTTGATCAGGGTGTATGATAAATGCATGAACATCACATATGACAAATGTATGAATAGTGCGTACAGTGGGATACTGCAATGATACAATGGAAGAGGAAGAGGGATATTGTACAACAGAGGCTTGCTGATCCTGTGATGGTGGGAATTGGAACATATAATGATTTTTAATTTCTTTTTACCTCTAAAATTTTGCTTGTGCAGTTGGTCATAAAGGTAGGAAAGAAAGAATTTGATTGTCACAAAGTTTAATATATTACGCCCTCGAATGTTGTATGGGCTTGGAAAGAAAGAATTTGATTATCGCAAAGTTTAATATACTACACCCTTGAATGTCGTATGGTGGGGTCTTTTTCAACCTGTTGTACAATACAATTTTATTAGTTTTAATTTCCTTCTACTTTGCTTCTGTACAAGAGTGTAAAAATTAGGAACTTTATAATTTAATTTTTCAATTTCCTCCATAATAATATCCTTTTGAATTTTTCTTTCTTCAAGTATGTCTTATGTTGAGCAAAAAAAGGCACTTTGGTAATATTTAGTTTTTTAATTTGCCCATTGTAATGTTATTTCCCCCTTACTATTTTTTTGTTTTTCTCATGTGGGGCCCACGTATTACTTTCCTCTTCAACTTCATTACTTTTTCCCTACCCACTCTATGGTACTTATATATGGTACTTATACCTTTTCCATAATTTCTCATGAAGTTTGCTCTGATCTCACTTTTATGTTGTGTTGAATTATACAACACGAATAGGGTCCCATAAGTATTTGTAGGTGTCAAGTTAAATTTTTTTTGAGGCCATACCTTCATTAATTTTGGGATCTTTAGTGAAGTTAGGTGCCTTTGTTGGAACATCAAAGTCAACCATATTCAAAATTTTTGGCCTTTGTGAACCTTGTACTTGTAATATTATGTAAATAATCCTTGGGTTTTTTGTTGAATTTGAATGGTCATCTTGAAGATGAACTAAATAGTCTTTTGTATCTGAACTGAAAGGTCACTTTGTTGATCTATTTATGAACTTTTTTTCATTCAACGAAATTAACATTATTGGGTTTGAATTTTTTCTTTTAGTTTCAATTTTTGCAGTCCATTCCTGGCCTAACACTGGTAACAAAGCATAGGGTTTTATTTTCATCTTCCATTTTTTTCAATAAAGGTTACTAATTCTCATGTGTCTCCATTCAAAGCCTACAAAACTCATGCTCAACTTGTTCACATTTTGAATGAGCTGCTCGTTTTAAACAAACATTTTTGATATCGATATTTCTTCATTTGTGGCTTTCTTTTGTGGTTCTACAAGCTATTTTGTTGTTGTGCGAAGTTTTGTCCTTGCACATCCCCTGCCCTCTGCTTTTAGTTTGTTTTATCTGTGTTCAATATTTGCATCCAATTTTATGCTTTTTTGACTTGCAGAATCAACCATATACACCTTTGTTCACCAATCACATGTTGTAACTCATATCTCCTGTGTGCCCTTCTATAAATTTTGCGTGTGATTTATGGAATTTTGTGGCCCTGACTTGAAACACACATAGAAAATGCAGCCATAAATCTCTTGCCCTAACTTGTGTCCATTTTATATTCACATGTTTTCAAATTACAAAAGGTGGAGGACAAGGGAACAAAAGGCCAAGCTTTGTTTGCGTCATACTTTCACAAAATTGTAGATTTGTTTTTGCATGATGTCACATGACTTGCAAAATCTGTTTCCTAGCATTCACAACTTGCAGAAATTGAGCTTTCAATCTTACAAATCCAACAAACCTTGGCTTGCATCCTTAACCATCCTAAGAAATTCAATAAGTTTCATTTTTCAAAATATAAAGTTCATTTTTTTCTAAATCAATTGTTTGTAAAATTTGGAGGATATTTGAAATTTGATGACTTATTTAAAAACGTGGAAAAATAAGTTATTTTTTTAATGCAAACAAAAATCAAAACAAAATTTGCAAAGCAACATTTAGTACATATGATACCTTTGGTTCACATTTATGGGTCAAGCTGTTGTGATTGATCTATTGCAGCTAATGCCTAATATAGCTGCAATAACAACGTTCGTGGCTTTGCCCTTATAAATTGTGAGGGAGAAATAAGGACTTTTTTTCATTTTCCATTTCCCCCATTACCCATTCATTACTATCATAATATGTAAATCCTACCAGGAAGAAATTTCAATTTCTTTCTAAGCAGTTGTCATTGATAGAATGAATCCTTTTCATGTACTGCTTATGTATCACGTACCTCTTGGCCCTCACATGCTTTAACGTCTCTTTAGTGCATTGACAAGTATATTGAAAGGATGGTCTTCTTCCATGTATTAACGAGTATAGTGGAAGGGTGAGCATATGGAGAGGTTTGGTATATCGGTATGGTAGTATGTAGAAAAGGAACCTTTTTGGAGTGATAAGGAACCCAATCCATCTCCCATTGATAACAAAATGAATTCTATCACATCAATTCTTGGTACAACACTAATTGGAAAGGATACTTGGTTAGAATGATCAAGGCAAATTGAGGATACACTCATCGTAAATATTTGTGGTTCAACATTTGTGATGGAGACTCACACCTAGCTAAACCAATAGTTATTGCAGATAAACAAATTTAGAAACTTAAAAATTTGAAGGCATTGGCCTTGATAAGGGCCTCAGTTGATGGAGAAGTCTTTCGCCATATTCAAGGGTGCAACACGCCATGAGAAGCGCTTAACAAGTTGAAGGATTTGTGGAGATGGCTTTAAAGTGGTGTTCAATCTTTGAGCAAGATGATTGAAATGAGCTACAAACTCTTGCATGGTTTCAGTTGTGAATCTTCTTAGAGTTTGTTAGTTGAGCAAATAAGAGATGTTTGTCTTTTGCTGGTTTGAATTGTGTTAGAAATTTTTTGTGCATGGGATCCCAATTTGTAATGCATCCAAGAATGAGGTGATGAAACCATTTTGTAGCTCCTCCAACTAGGTCTCAACAAAGGTCAAACAACTACATCTTCATGATATACTCCTAGGATTCCATAGGCTGTGATGAAAGTTGAAATGTGTTCTTTTGGATGTTGAGAGCCATCACCTTGGAACTTAGAAAAAATCTTTCTAGATCCTTGAGGAAGCAAATGTCATTCTTGGAGAGCTAGATGACCAATTATATTCTTTTGCATGTCAATGGAAGAGATGGAACTTCTTCAAATGTTGTTATGATCTCCCATTGATTCCTGAGAGTGCTTGATTGAATGTTCTTGTTTCAAAATAATCTTAAAGTGGAGTGGAGCATGCAAAATAGGAGTTTCCTTTGTGAGATATGAATTTTAGCAACATGTGCCTCATGGTGTGCACCAAAAACTTTTGGTGTTTTAATTTATCATTTTTTGTGACCACAAAACATAATAGTGGATTAGAAAAATCCTATCTTCAAATTTTTAGGGGAAGCTCCCTAATTTAATCTACTCTTAAATAAAAAACAAAAACAAGCCTACTAATATTGACATTGTACAATTTATTGGGGTTTTGCATAAAAATAAAATAACTAAGCAAACTTGACCTATTTAGTTTTGATCTCAGAGGTTAGAGCATGAGACTTTGAAGAACTCCTATCTCACCAATGAGGTTTCTCAATTTATGACATTGAAATATAAATAATAAGACTTATTCAAAGATTATAACAAAGATCTTTGGAGTTGTATCAATGATTAATTTGATCTTGAAGAAAATATAACACATGGAGATGACAATGCCTAGAAAAAGAATGGATGAAGACATTTAAATATCATAAAACATTCAAAATTGCTTCATGGATTTGAACATTGGTTTCACATAAGTAAACATAGATCTTCTTATTAATCAGACTCTTCCTTGAACAATTACCACGCTTGGGATTGGACTTGATTTGGAATCTTGGCAACATAAGCAAGCTTCAACTTTGCATTTTTTACACAAAGACACTTAAACAATAATTTAATTGGCCTCTAACTTGAATGACAATTTATGTAGCATAATTTTGGCATCAACTCTCATTACATTGTATGTGTTAATGACATATATTTATAACCTTGCATCTATAGCTTCTTGAAGCCTCAAAAATAATAAAAATTATTGCTTTGCAAGGAATTTTGTCCTCATCCTCTGCTTTCTATTTTTCTTCTCATCTCAAGTGTCCATTTGAATCAAGGGCTTTGATCTTCTGAGTTTGTTTTTGATTTCTTTTAATTGGCCCTCATATCCTTTGAAAAATAATTAAATATTGATATGCTTCATCTTGGGCGTCACTTTGAATGGAGGGCTCAGATTAATTGCTCTTTGTCCTTTATTTTGCATTATTTGATGTTCATCTTTCACTTAGGCCCATATACTAACTTAGGTGCCACTTTTGGTTTGTTTCTAACTTCATTTTGGCAAGAAAAGTATGCTATTTTGGTGCCTGGTGGAGTTTAGACGTCCATTTTCTTTTTGGTGGTAGTTTTGGTTCATTAACACAAAGTGGAGAATTTTTGATACTAACAACAAAAAGTGGAACTTTAATAACTTGGCACTTAGGGAAGATTTTGGGCATTAGATGCCAAATGGAGGAAATTGTCAAAGTTGGCACTAGGTGGGATTTTCTCCACTTGAGGCCAAGTGGAAATTTTGGTCACTTAATGCCAGGTGGAGGTTTGCATAAGTTGACCCCAAGCGGAACTTTTGGTCACTTAATGCCATTTGGAGGTTTTCATAACTTGACGCCAAGTGGGGAAATTGACCTTTAGATGCTAGAAAATGAAAATTGTCAAAGTTGTTGCTAGGTGGAAGTTCAAGTGAAGATGTTGATCACTTAATGCCAAGTGGAACTTTTAGGTACTATACAACAATTTGAAGAATTTTTTGAATGACTAACTTAAATATTTGATCTTCTTGTAAATTTCTTTTCACTTTTAATTTTCAAACATTGACCTTGATAAAAATTCCATTTCTTATTGCCTTTTAATGTTTCTGAATTCTATTTTCAGGTGACGAAGCTTGAAAGTGCCTTGATAACCTTTTGCCATTGCCATCCACCGCCATTTGCTGAAAAAGCATAAAAAGCAAAAGAACAACTTTTTAAAAATAGAAACTTTTGATTTTCATGCTTCTCTTTTGAATCCAAGACAACAGAAAAGCAAAAAACAACTTATCCTTAAATTAGAAATTTGATCTCTAGTAAGCATTGAAACTGCTTGTCTTGAATTTGGAATTCCCCATAGTGGTGATTTTTTGCTGGGAAGATGATTGCCATATACGATTCTGTCTCATTGACAAGAAAGATAACATAGTTGACGTTGATGTGACAAAAATGACTTGACATTTGGCTACACATATGATTGATCTTCAGATTTTTTTAAGGTAGCACTTTTGGGTACCAACAATATCAATGAGAATATGCTTTATCCATCATGCTTTGTTTTTGTATAAGGATGTCCTATAATAGTTTCCGTGCTTAATTGCTAGTTCCATTTACATGTTTGTAACTTTGTACTAAGAATTTTAGTCAATCATGATTCCTTTTATTCAACTATGTCAGAAATATCTTACAAGCAATCATGTTTTGCCACTGGCCTCGCAGGACCTTTAGATCCAAGAGATAAAGATCGGACATTGAAAGCCAAGCTTCAGGTATGGTTACATCTAATATTGAATATTGGGACACTGATTGACTATTTAATTAGTTATTTGCAAATATGAAATGTTCTTCTCACCTTATTCCAAGACATAATTTTGAAATTTTAAAGTGCATGGATTCCATTTTTATTTGTGACTGTTGTCCTATGCAGGACTTTCCATGTTTGATGTATAGATCTACTTGTTTTTTAGATATAAAGAAAACATATGTTTGTATTCAAATTGAATGGAACAATAGTATATAGAAAAAATTATTCTGGATCAGCAAATGATCGATTTCAATTGAAAACAGGCATATTACTAGAACCAAAGCAATAAAACGAAACTCATAGCTAAGCTGGATGAAACTTAGAAATGGATAACATCTTTGCAAATGTGAGCTCCCAACTTCCTTGGAATGTGATTTAGAAATATTAATTTAAAATTTTTGAAAAGTAAAAAGTTTTAAAAAGGAGGCATGGCAAACATGTCTATTTGTTAAATTCCGTACAAAATTAATATCATATATTAACGTATTAATTGTAATATTAATGGTCATCTTAGCTTTAGTTAGTGTTTAGTAACTTTAGTTATGCTTTAGTTGTTTTAGTATCTTTCAACTTTCTACTTTAGTTAGCTTTAGTTAACGATTGTTTCTTTCTAGAAACATCGTGTTGTAAATTTCTTTATAAGGAGCTTTCGTCTCCTTTTGTAAACAAGCAATTATGAATATCAATTATCTTTTCATGGTATCAGAGCTCAGGCTTGAACTTGATTAGTTTTAGAAATTTCTTAGATGTGTTTTTTTCGCCGGTTTAAAAAAAAATAAAAATCGAAGTTTTGTGAGCCGATTTTGTTGAAAATTGAAGTTTTTTTTTGGAGATTTTGTGATTCCAGTCTGTTGTTTGGCATGATCCTATCTTCTCTAGTTGTGCGGATCTGCATTATTTCTGGGTGCTATTCGTTGAAGATTATGGGCGACCTATTCTCTTTTCATGGCAAATTGTGATGGGTTTTGGTTTGTGGCTGCTGGGCATTTTCTTTTCTTGGCTGTGTTTACCTAAAAATCGTGGAGTTTATCTCCAGATTTTTGGAAGATTTTTGGGTTGCTGATTGAAGTTTGTGCTTGCGCTAGTTTGTGAAAGGGTATTTTCAGATTTACTGGGCATCTTCATCAGTGTTTCTGTGTTTCTGGGTGATTTTGCAAATATCGTGTTTTCATGGCAGCCTTAAGGGTTGATTTTTTGAGCCAATTTTGACAGAATTTTTTTGGGAAAAATAAAAATTTCTGCAAAGAGTTCTTCAAAATTTTTTCTAAAAATTTGCTAAAAGAGTTTTTGAAAATTTTTCTATAAAAATTTTGTTTAAGTTTTTTGAGGATTTTTTTTCGAAAAATCTTACTTTTTCAGAGTTTCTGAGCCTCTTTTTAGACGATTTTTGAAAAATTGTGAGTTGTTCCAGTTGATTGTCTAGCGTTTGTGCCAGTTGATTACAACTTTACCTCGTTTTTTGAGTTTTTGGAAAATGGGAGGGATGGCTGCTTTGTCCAATGTCATGTTGGAAAGTACGCAGAGGTTCAATGGAAAAGTTATACTACTTGGAAGCAGAGGAAGCTCGCAATTTTCGAGTGTCAGTGTCTTGATTTGATTGTTCTGCGGGAAATGATCTGTAATCACGAGGTGGTTATGCTTCTCCAGTTATCACTCACCGATGATATGTTTCCAGAAGAATATGGGTAAACTAAGTTTATGTTTGTATGATGACCATTAAGGGAGGGTATTAAAGTATTAATTGTAATATTAATGGTCATCTTAGATTTAGTTAGTGTTTAGTAATTTTAGTTACGCTTTAGTTGTTTTAGTATCTTTCAGCTTTCTACTTTAGTTAGCTTTAGTTAACGATTGTTTCTTTTTAGAAACATCGTCTTGTAAATTTCTTTATAAGGAGCTTTTGTCTCCTTTTGTAAACAAGCAATTATGAATATCAATTATCTTTTCATCATATAAAATTATGTATCTCAATTTCAACGGCTAGCCATTATACATGCCATGGCAGAATAAATTGAACTCTTAATCTTTGAAGTCTGCAAATTAAGGAAGAGAATCGTAAGAGTACCACCATCTGTAGCTCCAATAGAAGATGCATGTGTGGAGGATTGCAATCATCAAATGCAGCCAAGGAAATTGTTAAAGTCAAGATTTCTAGGATCCACATCCCAATCTTCTTACAAAACATAAGTTGAAGATTAGAATGTGCAAAAAATGAAGATCCTCTGTTTACTTTGATCCCAATCTATTTTATTAGTGAGATATATTTTTGTTCTCCTTTCCTCACCTTAAAGCATTTGTTTCTTTTTTTGTTAAAGAAGGTCATGTGGACCAATTTTGGGACCCAAACGGACCTCCCAAAACCCCAAATTCATAGCTGTTTTCATCCAAAGATCAAGAAATGTTTAGAAGCACCCCGAAAATGTTCAGAAATTTGGTAACCCTAAATGATGACTTTTTTGTTCAAGTGTTTCTGGGAAGTTTCCTGTTTCCGGGATGCTTTCAAAATGAAATATAGGAGTCCCATGGGGGTTTCCTGAAACATAGGCTCCTAGTAGAAGTAATACCAGTACTACTAAAGGTTATTATGAACCCTATGGTAGCACTGTTGAAAACCCCAAAACATACCCTGATACAAAGTGCATATGAGATATATCTAAAACATACTTGCCTAATGCAAGTGTATGAAATTGTCCAAGGCCTATGAAGGAACCCTTTAAACCAGAAGCAAGTATAGTCTTTGAATCTGACATAGTTTTAACTATATAGATATCAATACCATGAACATTGAGTTGGCATAAATGCTAATGGTTGCAACTTCATTGGCATGCACTATCTACTTCTACTTGCTTCTCCTTGGAGGGATTCTTCATAGAGTGACAAATGCCCATGAAGCAAATGTCTACAGACTGGATCCCTCTAAGCAGCCATATAGCTTGTTTAAAAATTTACACTGATATATATATTCAATTTCTATTTCATTATTGGTAACTTGAACGTGTAGTCTATAAGAGGTGTTGATAATGTGCCACGGGCTACCCAAAAAATTGTCCATTTTATTTGACAATTCAACATTTTTGTGTTTACTCACAGGAATAGATTCAACATACTATGAGAATAATGGAAATATCACATACAAAACATGTACAAAAAACATTCATGTATGAACCATGTGCATAGAATAGTACTTCAGTTATTAATGCAATAGAACAAGAGTACAATCATCTGTACTATGTCAACATCAGAATGTAACACAATGAAGCATAATGTCATAATGTCTTATCATGTGCTCTGACTACAATGAACCAAAGTATATGTAGTCGCTGGCGGTGGTTGTCTCCCCATTACAACTAATCCAACTAGTCGAGGACTTAATTTCCTGAAACAACATGTAATATAAAGTATATAAAATATTTGCTGCCTATACTATAGTTTTATTTAATTACAATACTTGGCGGACTAATAACACTCTCGATCGACTACATCATACCCCCCGAAAAAGTAGTTGTCTTCTAGACGACAAAAAACAAAAATGGGGATCATAGAAAGGGAAAATCAAGAAGAGGGAGGGTGAGAGGGTGCCCTTGGGTGTACTGACAATGTAGGGGTCGTCGTTGCTGACTGCCGTTGCTAGAGTTGTTGAAGCTTCTGGTTGGCTGCTAGCTACCTCTCATGTGCTGTCTTCACCATTTGTACTGCCTTGACGAGTTTGACCTTCGCCCTCTCTAACTCCTGACTTTGTCCCTCCAACTCCTTATCCTTCGCCTGCAGTTGGCCCTCCCTCTCAGCAATGAGTCTCTTTGCCTCGACCAACTGTGTGTCTCGTTCAACAATAAATAACCCTACATATAATTTTGTACTTGTTCCTCCGTATTCTCCGTACGCTTAGATTAACTCTGCATATGATTTTGTACTTGTTCCTTTGTACTATCTATTGTAATGAGACTGTCGTATGGCCTGCAATAAATAATTCCTTTGATTCTTGTCGTTCAATATCTTCTTGCCTTAATTGTCCGGTTTTTGCCTTTTGTAATTTTGGTTCACCTTCTAAACTCTGTACGAGGTGTCTTATTCTCTGCTCTTTGCTTTTCGTACTTCGTACGGTTTGCCAAGGGCCTTCCGCAAATGCCGTATGTTGTCTATTCTCCCCCACTTGTTTCCCACGTGTTGTACGATGATGATTGTTTACTCCATTTGTTTCTTGCACAAAGTTTATCCTTCGAATTGCTGAGGTATACTTATCCCGTAGTCGCATAGTATGACTCTTTGTTGGTCCTACGACCTCTTTTATTGTTTTCTTTCTCTCTGCTTTTGATTTAATAATATTTTTGACTTTAATATTTCTAATTTTTTCTCCCTTTTTATATTTTCTCGCACTTTTACATTTTTTAATTTTTTCAATTTAATATTTTTCTTCCATACTTTAACTTTTTTCAATTTTTGTTTTTCCACTTTTCATATTTTTCTCCTTTATTTTAATATTTTTTAATTTTTGTTCCTCCCTTTCATTTTTTTCGTTTTTTGAAATTTTTAGCTTCATTTTATTCTTTTCATTTTTTTAATTTTTCAACTTCATCCATATTTTTTCATTTTCCGATCCCGTCCAATTTTTTTTGCTTTTTACCAATTTGATTTTCTCCTTCATAACATTTTCTTGTTTGTCTCCCATCACCTCGTACTTTGACTATTTTGTCACGTTCAAACTTGTGAATATCATTTAGTTCTTCTACTCCCTCATTGTACTCTTTGTATTCGGTCGAAAATGTCTGGCTGGATGTGCCCTTCTCTTCTTCCTGGATTTCTTTGATCGGAAGTGTCTGGTTGGATGTGCCCTTCTCTTCTTCCTAGACTTCTCCAATTTGTAGCATGTTGCATTTTGGGTGGAACACCTCATAATCTTCCATTTGCCAATGAAATAGGCCATTTAGTGAGCTTGTCTCGTCCTCTGAGCAACTCTCGAGTTCAAGTACGCCATCAACGTTCGACTCCATAGCCTTCCTTCCTTCGTCTGCATCTGACTCTCCCCCGTCAGATTCTAATCCGAAGGATGCCAATTCTTCACTCACAGCTTGGTTCTTTAGTTCGTTGACGTACTTCCTCTAATTGCTCTCGATTGAGAGTGTGTTCCGCTTCTAGTTGTGATCTGCCTTGGTGGAAATCAACCATCCTCTTCCCAACAATGCATCGTACACCTTTTGTAGTGGGATGACAACAAAGTTCAATAGGAATTGCTGTGTGTCGATCATTATTTTCTATGCCATCAATTTATCGAGAGGTTTGATGCCATGTTGATTTGCGCCTACTAGGTGAAATGTGGGGGGCCAGAGAGTTGGCTTCCCCAAACACTTCCAAGTTACTTTTGGTAGTATGTTCATTGCAATCTAGAGCCTTCATCGATGATGGTGTTGGAGAGTTTCCTCCCCATGATTTCCATTTGTACAATGGCAAGCTTCCTCCCAACGTTCACTGCGAGTAGTATTAGGTCCGTGGCCTCTCTTGACGGCTGAGTCATACTCTCGGTTGGACCCTCCTGACGGTTTTTGTTGTCTTCGATGACATTAATGAGTGCTACTCTCAATTGGGGTATCGTTTGCAGAAGGTCTATTACCTTGATCGGTATGGTTGTGTGGAGGCCTACCATACGATGTTCTTTTTCGATTTCGACTGCAATGACGTATTGGTTACCTTGTTGGAGGTTCTTCGTTCCTTGGCCATTGCCTCTTCCACTTCTGCCTTGGCCTCTTGAAGTCTTTCTTTCTCCGTACAAGGGTCTGGGTAGATAGCTTTCTTCGTTTGTGCTCTTGTGATCATTGGGACCTCCTTGTCAACTACCTCCAACATATTTATGCCTTTCTACTTTGGGCAGTCGGTGTCTTCGTGATCGCTTGGTCCACACCACTTATAGAGTCTTCCTCTTGTATCTTGATTGTTCTGGCATTTGTTGGTGAAGTGACCCCATTTATTGCACTTTCGGCACTGTATCATGGGTCTGCCCTTGCTGTAGTATTGGATCTTGCTTCTCGGTGCATTGTTATTGCCTCTTCAATTGTTACAGTAACCTCTAAGGGATGCGTTATTATTCTGAGGCTTTGGTGTTGTGGTCGGAGTGATTGACTGTTCCCCTTGTGCGAAGAATACTTGCGAACTTCTTGTCTTTAGATTGTACGAGCACTCCTTGATGTAGTGTCCCATAACTTGGCAGATGTCACAAAACAATTTCTTTGGGTAGTTTTCCTTGGTATGACTTTCTATTTTGCATTCGGTACATCATATTTCCTTGGATGCCTTCGAACTCTCCTTTTTAGCCTTCAACTCCATCATTCTCATCATATCCCGTCAGAGAGCTTGTATGGTTTTTGATTCGTCTTCGTTACTCTCCTCCGTACTTTCATCGTTATTTGTTTTCTTCTTCCCTCGAGTGGATGTCTTGTTCTCACTTTCAATGTCCATTGCTTGATTGTAGGCTTCGATGTACAAGGATGGAGGTACCACTTTCACTTTCTTTCGCAGGGAGGGAAGTAACCCTTCAATAAACCACCGCTTTTTCAAGCTGTTTGCTGGTTGGTCTCCAGTTTCATGAGCAACTCCTTGAGCCTATGATTATAGGCTTGTACGATTTCACGTTTTCCTTGCTTTGTGTTGTAAATTTCCACTACTATCTCATTGTCATCTCTCAAGAGTTTGAAATCCTCCTTGAATGCTCTCTTTAGTGTTCTCCATGAAACTTTCTGTGCTACTTCAAGTTCGGAGTACCAATCTATGGCTATGCCTCTCAACATTGCTGGGAAGGCTCTCAGCCAATAATCCACGTCGTCTTGCCCATTCGCTATCCATATCATCTCACATGTTTTGCAATGACGTATTGGATCCTTTGAACCGTTCCCCGTGAACTTTGGCAGCTTTTGCCTTTCCACTCTCAGATTGGTTGGCGGAGTCACCATGTTTCTTCCCCAATGCCCTCCTTGTGCGTTGGACCTGATTGGATTGTTTCTCCCCTGATGTTCCGATGCCTCTCTTGCACTCTCGACCACGTACAGGTCTACAACACGTCCCCTCTCAACATCCTTTGCACTTCGAGTTTCTTAGGGTTCGTTTCGGTACTTCGTTCGTTCGGGGGTCTTTGGCTCAGATCCTCTAATTCTTGGTTCCTCGTCGTTCAATATGGATAACTCTCGGATGCGGCGTATGCTGTTTTCAAGTTCTCTTGTTAATTTATTTTTATCATTTTTAAATTTTTCTTTGTCTGCTACAGATGGTGTCTTGAAAGTATCTTGGTTTTGTTCGATGTCAAGGTTTCTGTTTAGTTCAGTAATGTCTTGGTTTATTTCATTCAGGTCTTCATTTGCTTCTTCAACGATTCATTTCAGTCTTCTTCGGTGGTCTTCCTGTTCTTTTAATCTTAATGATCTTTGTAGTCGTTCTTCGGGTGTTTCTTGCCTGCTTGTTGTTTGGTTTTTGTCCTTGTTGGGTCGTACGGGCATTAATTGCTGAGAGTATGCCTACGACTGGTGTTGCGTTCTTCCTTCTCCTGTTTGCTTCTTTCCTTGTACCGTTGCAGTACCTATTGCCTTCGTCGTTCTTGGTCGCTCTTAGCCCAAAAGTCTTGCAGTATGATGTAGTGACGGGTGCTCAACCTTGGTAGTCGGTTGAGGAGATGGTCGACCTCTGGGTTGATGTGCAGTTTGTCCCAGACGATCGATTGAGGAATCTCTCGCTTGAGAGCCTCCCTCCGTATGTGATCCCTCAATGAGATGTCCCATAGGTTTACCAGATCCTTTGTCAACACATCTTCCCTATCTTCGTTTGCTTGCACCAACTCTTTGGTCGGCTGACCCATTACGACACCATTCTCTCATCAGGTTGATTTTACCATGTTCACTTAGGCAATGGCGCCAAATGTTTACTCACAGGAATAGATTCAACGTACTATGAGAGTAAATAGAAATATCACATACAAAACATGTACAGGAAACATTCATGTATGAACCATGTGCACAAAATAGTACTTCATTTATTAATGCAATAGAATCAGAGTACAATCATCCATACCATAGTTTGCAAACTCGGACTCGCCGCGGATTCAGCAGCCCAAAAATATGACTCGGACTCGGGACTCGGCACGGACTCGGGAAAAGACTAGGCTAGGACTCGGCAAAAAAAAAAACTGTAGTTTTACAAAAAAACAAGAACAAATTAATGCATTTAGAGAACAAATTAATGCATTTAGAGAACATAAGAGCCTAATTTGATTATCAAACACTCATAATTCAAAGATTACACATGTCATATGATCATCAAACACTCAATAATTGAAATTTCATCATTCATAGTCATCAAATACTCATAGTTTCAATGTATAACAGCATCATAAGTTTATAAATGTTTACATATAATCATGTCAAAAAGAGGAAAACATTAACAACCACATGTAATCTACATCTTCCTCTTTCCCCTCCCAATGGTACTCAATTTTGGAGGCCTAGAACTAGAAGGTGCCCGTGCTATAGTATCCGAACGAGGACTAGGAGATCGAGCAGGAGAAACATGATATTCAAATGTGTCTTCGTCATCCTCCATGGCATCCAATCTTGCTGCTTCTTCTTCTGCTGCTGCTCTCTCTAATTCAACAAGATCCTCATCAGTAAGGAAGACATCAGCCTCATCATTTTGTTCATCAATAGTCCATTCACCATATGGATCAATGTCATCCAAGTCGATGGACTCGTGTGAAACACCCTCCACCTTTCTAGTTTGAAGGCGAAGGTTGTACCAAACAAAAACTAAATCATTTAGGCGCTGCTGAGTCAACCTGTTCCTCTTCTTTGTGTGAATGTTCTCAAATAAACTCCAATTGTGTTCACACCCAAAGCACTGCATGGCTGTGACAAGACTTGTATGGCTAGCTTTTGAAGATTTGGTGTGCTAGCACCATAGTTCTCTCACCATAGATCTACAAAAACATGTTTAAAAAATATAAGTATTAAGAAATAAGAATAAAGTAAACAATCTATATGTAAGAAATAAGAATCAAGTTTCTAATTTCATTTTTTACCTGGTTGTTGTTTTCCTCTCCTTTCAATTGCTTGCTGGGAGGAAAAGAGTCTCCCCTCTGCACCCTTGTAGACCTTGAATAGATAAAAGAAAAAGTAAATCAAATATAGAAAATTCATAGATAGTCAAGGCTCAACATTGCAAATTCATAAATAAGATGTAGCAAATCTCACCTCCAACTCATCAAGCACTTTATCTCTTAGCTCACAATCAAGCACCATCCTATCAATGCATATGACAAGACCTTCCATGACCTCCTCATCCGCCTTAAATGTGTCCGAGAAGTAGAACTTCGGATTCAAGAAGTAGGCAAAGGCATGAATCGGCTGGTGGAGTTGGTGTGTCCATCTTCGATCAATGATGCGCAATATGATTTCATATTTCCTTTTGTTGCCACCATAGTAACATGATATGGCCTCTTTGGCCCTATCCATGGCCTCATAGATGAAACCCATTGGCATGCCATCTCCATCCACCATACGAAGAACCCTCGCCAAATGTTCTGTCACCTAAAAAAAAGAAAACAAATGTTAAATTATAACAAAATTAACCCCTCAAAAAATAAAAACAGCAAATAGATTATCATGTATAATGTTTTTTTGTGTGATTGCTACTTACCCCCATCAACTCCTCTCCATTTTTGATGAATGTCTCATCAAAAACTATGGCAACAATCCTCTCCCCTTCAGGTCTATTGGAAAATGAGGACTCCTTCCAAGCATCGGACACGAACATTTGCTTGAGATGACCAATGGCACCAAGAATGCTTTGCAATGTGAGGAAGTGGCTAGCAAATCGTGTCACTCCAGGTCGCACAAGGTCCTTGCCATTTGTGAATTTCCTCATCAAAGAAAGCACCCAAGTATGGTTGTAGATAAATTTTGTAACACTTTTTGCATCTTCAACCACTCTTTTGACCCATGAAATCTTCCCAATGTCCTCTAGCAATAGGTCTAAGCAATGTGCAGCACACGGAGACCATGCAATTGTGGGATACCTCTCCATAAGTAGTCTACCTGCAGCTACATATGCAGCTGCGTTGTCCGTGATGATTTGGACAACATTATCAACTCCAACCTCCTGGACCACCCCATCTAATAGATTGCATAAAGTCTCAGCATTTTTAACTTCATGGGAGGCATCTATTGATTTTAGAAACACCAATCCACCATTAGAGGCCACTAAAAAGTTAAGGAGAGTTCTATTTCGTCCATCTGTCCACCCATCAGATAAAATGCTGCAACCTTTTCTTCGCCAAAATTTCTTTTGCTCATCAACCACAAGCCGTGTATTCTTTACGGCTTCCTCTAGCAATGGCCCACTCAAATCTCTAGATGATGGGGTCTTAAACCCCTTTCCTGCAACTGTAAGGGCGTTCACCAAACCTTCCCAATATGGGCTGTTTGCAACATTGAAAGGTAGATTATTGTAGTACCAAAAGTTTGCAGCAGCCATCCTAGCTTCTTGATGCTTTTCCTTATTCCAACCGGTACCTTCAAGTGAAGGTTGTGCTCCTGGAACATTACGTGGAATAAAATAATTTGGTCCTGATGAAGGACCCTGACTAGCACTAGCAGTAGAAAAGGAACCATCAGGACTCTCACCAAAAGATGAATGTGGAGCACGGAAGCTTGGACTTGCAGCACCATGGGGCATAGATGGTGTAGAATGGGATTGGGATCCACTCATCGCTGCTGCTAGGGCATCCTTTGTTTTTTGTCTTTCATCTTTTTTAAGCTCATATTCAGCAAGAAGGGCTTTCATCTCTCTAATAATCTCAGGAGTAGTATTCTTGCATCCCTCCACATTTTGCCCAGGTATTCTAGCAAGGTGGTATTTTAATCTGTTTATTCCTCCTGTCATCCATTTCTGGCATTCATTACATGTCACTTCACCTTTTTTATTTCCTGGAATTCCATACTTCCATGCAGGGTCTTTTTTCAATCCCTTTGGATTTGAAGACGACATTGTTGTTTCAAGTTCAACATGGAAAAAAAAATCAGCTAGGGTTTGCTAAAAAATCAGCAAATAAATGTGATTCAAAGTTTCAAACATTTGCAAAAGAAAAAGAATGCAAATCCAAGCTAGAAGTAGAAACAATAAGAATTAGGCTATTAAGGAAAATAAAAAAAAATTGGCAGCATTTCCCCTTATTTTTCTTGATTTTTTTGATTTTGAATGCAAGAAATTGAAGAAAACAAACAAAAAGAATTGTTAGATCACTTACCTGGCTCTATTTTGATCTTTCTAGTTCGACTTCTCCTTGCTTCAATCAACCCCAAATCAATTTGCAGACTTGTTTTTCACAATTGAGAGTTTAAGAATGCAAAAAAAAAAAAAAGAAACATGGGTTTTAACCCATTTTAACACTCAGCCGCGCAGGAGAGTCCTGGGTTGGGACTCCCGAGTCCGACTTCAGGACTCAGCTGAGTCCTGAGCTCGGACTTGGGAGTCCCGACCCAGGACTCTCCTGGACTCGACTCCCAAGTCTGTGGCGAGTCGACTTGGCCAGGGTCGGGACTCCCGAGTCTGCGGCGAGTCCCGAGAGTCTGCAAACTATGATCCATACTATGTCAACATCAAAATGTAAGACAATGAAGCATATTGTCATAATTGTTGCAAGTATGAGCAAGTTTGGTGGTGTTGTCATTAATGTTGTCAATGATGTCAACACAGTTCAGTATGTTGCAGATTGTGCATGTATAGTTGAGACACTGTTGAGATGTTGTGAGTACATGGAGCTATCCTTATGATGTTGCAGATGTGCTGAAATGATGGGTTACCAAGTACTTTTGAGAAAATTAATAAAGCGTGAAGTCAGAAATATGTATGTGTTGAGAATGTTCTTCGGTATGTGCTCCGTGTTTCTTCCATGTTGATCCTATGCTCGTGGGGATCTGAAGGTTTGTTGTTGGTGATCTGTTGGTGATATCTCCTAATTTGTGGCTGCTGATTTGACGAAAGGTGAAAGTTGTGTTCACTGGTGTGTGAACTGTTTTGGCAGAGTTAGTTATTTGTGGATTGGGAGAAATGTTTTTGCTCCGCAGTCCTCCGCTGTTTTGTTTCAGGTCTTGCGGATCTGGAATACGTCTTGTAATGATGTTCTCTAGGTTTTGGCAGAGATGTTCGAGTTTTGGTGCTCCGGAAGATGAGCTTCAGAGTTGTGTGGGATTGCATAGTCTGGATGGACTGTTGGAAAGAGTTATGTGTTCAAAGGCTGTTACACCTGTTGCGGATGTATTTAGAAGTATCTAAGATGTGTTCTCGTGCATGATGAAGCGTGTTATGTCGACCGCATGTTATCTTCTTGTTGGAAAGCGTGTACTTCAATGTTCATTTGTGTTTTCATTAGGTTTGGCCGACCTGGTGTTTACACTTCATATGAAGAATTTAAAATTTAATTAAGGAAGCATGTGGTTGATCCGAGATGTTGCTTTTGGTCTTGGTTAAGTGTTTAATTGGTCCACTCATTCTTTTCCACCGTGGGAATGTTGAGTTACCGACCTAGTTTGAATTTATGAAATGAAGAGTATGTGGCTGACTTTGGAGAATGTTTCTAAGGTTGAAGATGGTATAAATGCAAGTTGAGATGCGAAGGATTGTATGATGGAAAAGTAATGAAGTAAGCCACAAGTGAAGAGCAGAGTTGTGCGAAAGTGAGTTGAGGCAGCAGTACTTCATTGTGTTAGATTCCTGAAAGCAGCGAGTTGAAGGTTTGTGCAATCTTCTGATCAAGGCTGCGGATGTGTGTAAATTGCTGTGGTGGATCTTTTTGTTGTCTTTTGTATCTATAGGCAGTGAGCCTCTCTATTGGACAATGAGTCCTTTTTGTAGGCATTGAGCGTTTGTATCTGGACAATGAGTCCTATTCTGGGCAGTGAGCCTCTTGTATTCGGTTTTGCTATCACTTTATATTGTGAGTTAATCCTCACCGTGGTTTTTCCCTTATTGGGTTTTCCACGTAAAATCCGGTGTTTATTGTGTTGATTTTGCTTTCAATTATCTGCATTTCATGTTCATACTTAATAACAAAATAGTGTGGCTGTGAAGTTGATAAGTGTTTGAAGTTTTGTGATTGATTCTGGTGACAACTAATTCACCCCCCCTCTCAGTTGTCCTGTGCCTTTTAACAATAATGTCTCATCATGTGTCCCGAATACAATGAACCACAGTATATGTAGTCGTTGGTGATGGTTGAGAACAACAACCGTCGGGACTCCTCATTACAACTAATCCAACTAGTCGGGAACTTAATTTCCCAAAACATGTAATATAAAGTATATAAAATATTTGCTGCCTATACTATAGTTTTATTTAATTACAATACTTGGCCGACTAATAACTCTCTCGATTGACTACATTCTATGAGATTCTTTGTGATATTGTATAAGCTGAGAGTCCCTCAAAGGCTGCCATAAGAGTCCTAGAGTCTGGAAAAATCATAGTTGGAATAATCATAGTTGGAATAGAGGAAGAAGAGATTTTGGAGTGCATCCCAAATGTTATTCGACAATCTTGAGTGACTTGACGATATTATCATATTTACAATGGGGTGCATATTAAAAACTCAACTCATCAATGTAGCCTTCTTCTAGTGTCATAAATTTTGCCAACATAACAGTTCTTGATGTTGGTTACAGATTTTTAAAAAGTGATGGATGTTTCTAGATTCAGTGAGAAAGCATTAATCTTCTGCTCATCGAATTCCATCTCTGTTTTCTTTGAGCAAATTCTATTTTTAGCTTATACTTATGTTGTTCCTCCCTGTTCAAATCTTCTTGACAAGCTTGATCATTGAAGGGATTGGCCCCTTTGAGTACCCTAATTGCTTGGCTGTTGAAGGGTTGAGTATGGTTTCCCATATGATGAAGGGCAGAGAAAGTATAGTTAGGTAGTCTACATATAACAAAGAAGCGATAGGAAGAGGAGTATTGATGCATGCAGAAAGGTGCCATGAAGAATCAATTAGAGCAGAGAGGCAAGTGGGATAGGATTAGAGGAAATGGTGGAGAAGATTGCAACTTCCTATACTCCTCACAAATTCTCTGTGGAGCTTCATGTGATCACCACGAAGGAAGATGCATGGCAAAAGCTGGAAAATATTAGGCTCAATTGAGTTAGTTAACATGTTAACAATGAAAGTAATAGCTAAGTACCAATAGCAAGATAGGTACACAAAAATCCCACAAGGGAGGCTAAGCTGGAAAGGCTGGAAACCTTATGTTCAAATCTGTTAATTAACCTAACAAGGGTGAGATGGGTACAAACAAAAACTTTAGAATTAAAAGTGGCAGTTCTATGGAAAGAGGAGCCATATGGCTCATCCTCTGAGAGGCTTACCCTATTAAATGATTTTTTTTTGGTAAGCATCTAAGACGAATCATATGGTCTCTGTTTGAGGCACTGCCGCTATCTTTAGCAGTCCGTAGAGGATAAGACCTGGAACTCTTAGCTTTGGATGGGATTGAAAGATGATTACCCAAATGAACCCCTCCCAGTAAGGTATTTCTTAGATGCTAGGGGCATCAGTTTTCATAATTGAAGATACCTTTGTTATTGTGTAACCATTTCCAAAGAATATCATAGTTGCTTGGGATAGGGACATTTATCCACAGGAAATGTTCACCGGTCTCTTAGCTATCTTTTTTCTGACCTTCATTTGTGTGCAAGGGATATTGTTTCAAATTTAGCACTGTGGATGTCCTTAAGAACTTGCTCAATATGGCAGTGTTTTAACACAGTTGTTGACAGTCATTTTTGATCTCTATATCATAACTCAAGCAGTTAAATTTTTCATTGCAGCATTTGAAGCACTTTAGATGCCTTTCTTGAAGGCACAAGAACCAATGTCAAGTACGTAACATATGAGCAAATGGCAGGGCCCTTAGTGTTTCTTATTACTTGTATATTGGAAATGGCTCAGAATGTGCCTAAACTATGAAAAAGTGGCCATCAAACCGCATGGAGAAGTATTTGCAACCAAACACAAAACAAGGTACACTAACTCAACAAGGAAGATGATGAGGATATGATGACATCATTGAAACATCACACTGACATCGGTGTTATCATATGATCGATCATGATATCATCAGCCTATTCGCTACAATATAAAGCAGATTTATAATTCTGAATTCTAGAAATATCAAATTAATATTTGAATTCTTGGATCAACTTGGTGACCAAATAAGTAGTGAATGATTGCTGACTTGACATCCATGTCTGCTTCATTAATGCATCGAACAGCTATAAATAAAGTTTATATTGTCTCATTAAAGGATCATAAATGTGCCTGGGAAGCAGTAAAAAGGATTAAATGAAGATGTGATCTGTCTTATTAACAACTAGTGACACCTGAGCCAGTAGGGTGATGAAAGCAAGATTTGGAGTGTTATTTACTACTCTTGAGTTTAACTTGAGTCTCAACATCAGAAATTTGAGTTTTTATATCAGCCAAGTATGACTCACTGCTATAGTTTACTGTTCTTTGGCCATAATTAATTGCTACTAAGAGATCAGATGTAGGAAATAAATAAGTAGAGTTTTGCTTTTGTAATGTCCGCCCCAAGAATTTCACCAAATTTTTTGCTTTTTACACAGAGTTTAACAAGCGCACATTATGGCAAACAGTTGCAGATATTTTATTTTCTAATATAAAATTGTCACAGTTCAGAATCCATATGACAACTTCACCATTAACTACCACAAATGATAGCCCAAATTCATACAAATTGATACAGTTGTTTTCAGATAAAATTAATAATTTGTATTCCTTATCACCCTCAACAGATTTAACAGCTACCTACAGAAAACTGAATTTAATATCAACTGGAAAAGATAATATACTTCTGACCTGTTGTATAGATATTGCACTCTCCAAAAATCGTACAGAATGTACAGATTTGTGCTAAAGGTGATGAGTTGTGATTTTATGGACTTGAACTTGTGTCATGAATATTGACAATATTGTATAGCTCTAGATCTGAAGCTGTGCTTTATAATTCCTGAGAGAAACAATTTGAGCCTTTTAGAAAAAAATGTAATTCTAATACTTTGCTTCTTCACATGATGCTTTTGAAGTAACATGTTTCTACTAGGCTGATAATTGATCTTCTTTATGTGCAGTTTTTTAATTTGCTGCTGTGGAGAGTAAAAGAAGAAGAACGCCTTCGTTTAGCTTCAGGTATTACCAGTCACCATTCAAGTTATCTGCTTGGTAAAGCTGCTTCAAAAAAGTCTATTAGTAATCAGTCTCAACAGTCTCCAAATGGTGTATTAAATCTGCAGTCTTCAGATTCACCCAATGGTAGAGATACAGCTTTATTAAGTGTTGAATCAGTTGGAGAGGGTGCTCTTGAAAGAAAAAATAGTAATTATCCTAATACAAGCATTGAAGTCGATGGGAAAAATGAGGGCAGATTAATACTGAACCAGGCTACAGTCGTTGCTAAACCAGATCCTGATTTTATAAGGAGTGAAATTTCATTAGACAACCTCACTATTAGGGAACTTCATGAGGCTTTCAAGGCAACTTTTGGCCGAGAGACCTCTGTGAAAGACAAGCAGTGGCTTAAGCGCCGTATTGCTATGGCATTGGAGGACAGACTTTTGGTCACTGAGAAGCAAGAAGAGATGAGCACAAGGCTTGGAATTTCTGTGACTGCAGAGTGTCCTTTACCCTTTTCTCCAATTGTGCAGGCTGGTAAAAGTAAATTGACTGCAGATGTTCTTGCAGACACAGGGTTCCAGAAACAACCTGATGACAAGACATCTTTCTTGATGCCCTTTGTGGATATTGATGGTAAAACTGAAGGTGGATTGATAGATGATGAAGATCAGGATGGAGAAGAGATGGGTGCAAAGAGAGTGCGGAAACCGACTCGAAGATACATCGAGGAATCATCTGAAGTAGAATCGAAAGGGAACAGTGGAAGGATGGTCCATACACCTGGGGATTCAGATGATGACTATTCACCACCAACATCTCGGTTAAGACCACCTTATTTGTATGGGTGCTGGGGAACTGAGTTTGTTAGTAGGCACGAACCTCTTGGAGGATCTGAAATTGAAGTTCCATTTGTTTCCCGAGTTCGCCGAGGACGTCCACGGAAAAATTTTAATACACTCCTGGTATGAATATTTATTGGTCTTGATAAATAGCTTGAGGCCTAGCACAGCCTCCTTTGGGAATTATATTACAATTGTTTAGTCAAATGTCTATAGAAGTTGTCTGATTGGAAAACATGCATTGCATTCTTGTGTAATTCAAATTTTGTGCATCTTTATTTATCTAGTTTAGACTTTCTAGTCCAACATAGTCCATACTCCAAACAGGTGGTTTTGGATATTCTATTTTAGCTTCTGATTTCACTTTTGTGTAAAACAGAAGCTAGATGGCATTCTGCATGGATTAATCATTTGATATGTGAACTCATGTCTGTCTAAATCGTTTTTATGTTTCATTTTTCTGTATGGTATTTTTAGTATTAAGCTTATCACGATTTCATGGAAGTTTGCGTTTCATGTCATATTGCTTGAATGTCAAGATTGGAAATTTGAACTGGATTTCAGAACTTTTTTGCTACTAAATAAATATTTCTTAGTTTAGTCCCTAAGTAGAAACTATAGTAATTTATATTCTATTCTCAAATCATTATTATCTATGTATTATTTACCATGTTCCATGGCATTTCAGGGACCGGGGCAGCAGGGGACAGTGGAGGGATGGTATTATATATATATATATATATATGGATACTCAACTTTCTTAAAATTTGACATCAAAATTTATGTTATGCATTGAATGTATTGAATTCAATATTAAAATTAAATCAAAGATTCAAAATGTAATAGACATGGCTGAATCAATCAGTGGTAGGCTGATAGCAGTATAAATATGCCTATCTGCTTCGGGGGAGAGAAAGATAGGTCACTTGGCCAATTTAAATATCCACTGTTACCTTTATTATTGATTCCCAGCTCCTACATGGACAATCATTTAGGTATACCTGTATACTTTGTCCTCTCCACAGTGAATCATGTGGTAAGCAATTTATTCTTGTCTGTTGTCTTTCATGTGTCATTGCATATCCCAAAGGCTGATAATAGTAAATGTGGGCAAAATGTGCCATGTGTCCCACCAAAATCTTATTCTCTTTCCATCAGCAATTTTGCTGTCTTGTCTCTTTGTTTAACAGTTCCGGTTTTGTTTCTGTTTTGATGTACATAACATGGTGTACTGCCATCCTCACATCCCTTTTGAAACTGTTTTTTTAATAAATGTCAAGTATATATATTTTTTTAAATAGACAATTTTTCTTTTTGCCTGGGATGCCTTGATGTTCCTGAGACGGTCAAGGGATATCTCAAACATCCCCAGCCATCTTGGGGATGGCCAGATATCCCACAGATGTTCCAGTGGTTTCACTTTCTATGGCATCTTGGGAATGTTCCAAATTTTGCCAAGACAGCAAGATGGCTGGGGATGTTCCCTGCCATCTTGCTTTCTTGGAAATCTCCACCGGGGATGGGGATTTCCATTGGGGATGGGGATGCTGATTTTAAAGCTAGGGAAGCATCCTTGTGGAACCTTGATTATTTAAGGTTTTATAGTTTAATTACTTGCCTCTTTTATATATCAATACTTTAATACATATATTAGCATAATTAGAATTCCTGTTATGCTAGCATTTGAGCACCCTTAGGTTTTCACTCTCTATAATCAAGGAATAAATAGGTGATGTTTCTTTGATTATTTATGATAGAACATAACGGTGTTTGTTAGTCAACTGTCTTAGCAGACTAATGTTACAAATCTGCTGTCTCCCATAGGGTTTACCACAAGGTGAACAATTTTTGGCACAAAGGTTGGATAGTTTGCCATTAAGTCTAGAATGGTTGATATGGATAAGAAGAAGGATTCAGGTATTCTCATGAAATCAAAATCTGATCAATTAGTCAATATATCTGGGCATTCAGGATAACAAAAAACCATCAGGATTTCCTTTTAAAAGTTGAGATGAGGTCAAACCAATATCCAAATTTGAAAAATAAGTGAAGGGAATGGTGAAGAAAAATCCAAGGGGACTAAATGGTATAGCTTGACACAAAAGTGTAAGTTTGTGAAGAAAGCTACCAAATGGAACAAAAAAATTCTTTCGGAACCTATTTAAAGATAAGGAAGAGATGAATAAAGAATTGGAAGTAATCTATGAATAAGGGGGAGAGGGACGAGACATTGTCTCAGGAAGACAGAAAATATGCAGTAGCTTTATAGGATATTAAGAGCTGAAGAAACTTTTTAGAAACAAAAGTAGAGTAAAATAATTAGATGGAAATTGAAACACAATTTTTTTCATCAATTGACAATAATCATGAGAGACAAAGATAAAACACGAAGGCCAAAGATTTGAGGAGAGAAGATCACAGGAGACAATGGAGAAATTAGAAAAGAACTTGGGAATTATTTTAGAACTCTGTTAGCTTTAGAAAATACGGGTAGACAAAATGAGAATGATGAAATGCTAGAACATACTCCAAAAATTCTATCAGAAGAGAACCATAAATTTTTTGAAGCAAGGAGTGGATCCTAAACAACTAAGAAATTTAATGGTGTAGGCTTAGGTCCAAAAACTTCCTAGGTCTAAATGGATATCAAGTAGGCTTTTTCCATAAATTTTGGCATATGGTGAAATTGGGGTTAAGTGGTTAACAAAAGCAATTGAAAATTTAGAAGAAAAAATTAGTTTCATTAGAAATGAAAAATTCTTTCTGAGTCTTGATCTCAAAAAAGGAGGATACCAAGTTGTTTGGTGTCTTCAGACTAATCTCTGTATGTAATACAATTTATGAGATTCTGAGAAATAATGGAAAATAGATTGAAAAACACAACATCATTAAAGAAGAACAAAGAGGTTTTGTGGTAGGAAGAAAAATACTAGATGGGATCTTATCAGTTCTTAAAAGTACTCATGAAATCGACAAAAGAAAGAGTGTAGGAATACTGATAAAACTAGAGAAAGATAAAGCTTATGACATAGTTAATTGTGAATTTATGACCAAAATACTGAAGAAGTTCGGCTTTGCATGATTGGATGAAATGAGTTGAAAGTTGCATAAGTACTCCTAGATTTTCAATCCTTATTAACAACTTGCTGGTTGAAGAAAAAACAAGTTGTCACAAGATTACAAAAGCATTTCTTGTGGAATGAGATAGAGGAAAAAAAACTTTGTTTTAATTGCTTGGAAATAGGTATGCCATCCAAAACAGAAAAAGAGTTAAAGTTTGGGAGCGAAGATGATATGGAGGGTATAAGGGAAAGGACAATGGACAGCGGTTATCAACTTTAGATCCTCTTCCATATGGTTCTCACACATGGAGCTTTTTTTGAAAAGGTGCATCCCATTGATTAAAGAAGATTTTAGATGGAAAGTAAGGGACAGTGACAAGTTTATGTTTTGGGATGAAACATGGACAAGGTTAGTTCCTTTGATTGAAAATAAGGTTTTTGTCAATCTAAAGGTCTATGTAGAAAGGACTTTGGATGACAAGGTAAAATGCTATATATACATGGAAGCATTTTTTAATGGTCTCCTAATATTTTGATAAATATAAAATTGTTGCATTCAAAATTTAAAAATAACTCCATTAAGATATGACAAATAGCAAATAGCAATCCTCTTATATGTGTCAAGGCCAAATCAGGAGACTTTTCAGCTAAATAGACATGGAAATTTCTTTCAAAAGATGGAGAAGGAAGTCAGTTCCTAGCCAAGAATGAGGCACAGGCATAGACTTCTAAAGGAAAACTCTTACAATGGTTGGAAACTTAAGGTTAGACATTGACATATGATGCTTTCATCCATAGAGGATTTCATAGCCCTTCAAGATGTTCTCAATGTATGATCAACTCAAAAAAACAACTATTCTTTTTAAAGGAATAAGACTGGCTAAGTAACTTGATTGTGGAAACTTTGGGTGGAAGAGAATCAATGAAAAAGGGGCAGTGCAATGATGCACAAATAAATATCATTCAAGAAATTTGTATGGAAAATGAGAATTTCGAGATTGGGGGTGAAAAAGTTGGGCAGGATGGTTTATGTTCATCCTTTTCCATTATGGCATTAAAGATATTAGAAGACTGTGCCAAAGCAAAAGAGCTTGCTCTTCATTATAAAATTTAAAACTCAAGAATTAAAAAGAGGAAAGTATTTTATGGTTTTTATGTGCATTCAATTGTGCCTTTCCATGTTTAAATCCCATAGATCTTTATGTACGCAGTTGTGCTTTACATGATTAAATTGCATGGAGAATGATAAAAGAAGAAAGAAGAAATAGTGCAATGGATAAATGATGAAAGACACTAGATTTTATGTTTGTTAACTTTTTTATGGTTGGAATATGCATGGAGCTTTAGAATGGAGATTTACATACAGACAGAAAATTAGATGCTGAAATTTGATTTTGAAATCTATCACATATTTATTTTCTCAGTTTGGTTGGTTAACACCTTAGTAGCGTTCCATTTACATGGCAAACTGAAATGACAAATGGAGTTCAATTATTGAGGTTTAAAATGGGAAAAAAATAGTAAAACATTACAAATTAAAAAATGTTAAAATTATTCATTAATACAGAGAAAAAATCTTGTGTTATTTCATAGCAAATATGGTGTGTAGAAAAGGAAAGTGGAATAACACATAAGTAAAGGATTTGTTCAGTGTAGCCTATTACTCTCAAATTCTTGATGTGTGCCCTGATTTTCTGATGACTCTGATCACCTATTCAACTGCACTCTTAAAAGTTATATTTTGGAGTGAAGTCAAAAAATTAAATGAAAAACTTAGGCTTTATAGTTAAAGTGGGTAGCTTCTTTGAAAAACCTGGGAAAAATGTGCAGGTTATTCAATAACCTGTAAATAACTTGGGTTATTGAAGAATGCATGGGTTTTTCCCAAAAAAACTCAGGTTGTTGAAAAAACTGGCTTGTTTGTTCAAACTGGCACAACCCTAGCCTTGGGCCATGGTTAACCACAGGTTTGTCCAGGGTAATGCGATTATTTTTAACACTAACTAGGAGTTGGCATCTCAAAAAATTGTTTCTGGTCTATTGTGTCTTAATCCTTAGTACCTCTAGCAAAACGTACTAGGAAAATGCCCATTGTATTTCTGGATATGGAGAATGGTGAGGATGTTGCCATTCATGTAGTATATGGCATGGAAGCTTTTGTATTTATGCATTATCCACATTGGCCACATGGAAGTTCAGATCACATATGACCACAGTAGTGTTGTCTACCTAATGTGATGTTCAGTGTTATGCTGCTAACCCTCTGACATCATACAACATGAGATCAACTTCGAATGCAAGGGTCTGTGATTAAAAAACTTTGTTATACTAAATTCAATGCCAATATGATGAAATGAAAGATGTATCATGTGAAATTATGCATAGAAAGCTTTTGAGAGTAAACACGTTTACATATAGTGAAATTATAACAAAAAGACATTTATTAATCAACACATTGCTGGTGTCCACTTGTAATGTCCCCTATTTGGGATAACCCTAATTCTTGCCCCAGAAACACAAGTTAATGTAGTTAGGGTTACAACTTACCAATTAAATGCTTTAAGCCGGATAAATCTTGGTTTAGGTCCTGCATTCATGTTAGATAATATTGGAATATAATTCATATAATCAAACATATATAATAAATGTTTTATCTATTTAAATCATGCAAATATCTAACTATTTCAAATAATACAAGTCACACAATATCATAATGCACATTGGAAGTTGGATCATAATGGGACTAGGATGAGGAGCATGATAAGTTCGCCCGAAGCTATCCACACCAAGCCCAAGAGCAGATATACCATCCCTCTTGGCCCTCAAGTGGCACACATAGTCATCCAACATGGGGTGGCATACTTGGCGGACAACTTGTATCTGCATTCCCTACCCTTGCTGCCTTATCCATCCCTCTTATGATTGAAACCCCTCAAATTCATCTCGACAATCAATCCATGTAGAGGTTGGGGAAAAAGGCTACCATAGGAGGTCCGTAGACATCCTCTCCCTAAGCCCAAGGGTGAATATCACCCTCCTGGCTCCAAGTGGTACACAAAGTCATCCACCATGGAGTGGCATACCTAGGAAGAAGTCTAGTATCTGCTCAACCTACTGGTATCTCCCCCGCTCCTTCCCATGGTTGTTTGATGAGTAAAATAGATACAAATAACAAGATATATAATTTCATACAATAATCATGATAGAGCATACCACACTGCTTGCTAAGATATAAAACTGCTATATTCTAAGATGCAAATATATTATCAAATGCTGCCTTCTGTCCTTGTCTGCTGAATGCAGATCATCATGTTTGATTTGCTCCAATTGCCTTGCTGTTCGATCTGTTCTTAATATTTAGAAGATATAAATCAGACGAATAGGAATCTATTATTCATATTCATTCTAAAGAACCATAATTACTTTATAAGACTCAATAATTGTTGCAAGCATCATTATTGTACAATTGTAAATAATATACATATATACATATATGAACTTATCTGATTATGTCTGCTGCTGCACTCAGAAATATGTTCCAGACTTCTTATTTATTTCCTCTTCCATGATCTGATGATCTCCTACTTTAAATGGGTCTCCTTTTATATCCATGAGGAGGGGAAAAGACATGGCTTTTCCATTGTAGCTTTCCATTGCTAAGGGACATGTCCCTCACAAGTTGAGTACTACTATTGTGCTTAAAATCTAATCGCTGCCATCATTTAACATAAGCTTGATCACTGTTTTGTAAAGTTGGTTCATATTCAAGTTGACCCATAGTATTGCTGTTTGTATAAACTAATTCTAATCGCTGCCTTTATGATAAGGTAAAGTCGGCCCATACTAATTCTAATCACTGCTCCTGTTCGCCGCACTTGTTACTGATGATAACCATGACTTTTTTGATATCCATCGCTCCTTATTGATATGTTTTCTTGTCTCATTCGATCACTTCCCTCCTCTTTTATATACTAATTTGTTTATGTTGTATATGTACATAGACTAAGGTCGGCCACCTATGAGTCTTTAAGCTGATTTTATTAATTTAATTAATTTCATTATACTAGTCGGCCGAGACTTAGGATTACAATTGCGGGGGCATGACACCACTGATCTGAAGGATTGGCATCTCTAAAAATTGTCGAGGGTCTAGGGTGCCTTAATCATAGGTGCCTTTAGCAAAAGATAAATATGACAATGGCCATTGGATTTATGGGTATGGAAAATGGTGAGGAATTAGGATGTTGCAATGCATGTGGTAAATGAAATGGATAGTTTTATATTTATGCATGGCTCATTTTGGCCATATGAAAGTTTAGATTGCTTACGACCATGGTGGTGATGCCTACCTAATTCATTGTTAGTTGTTATGCTCCTAATGTAACATGCCAGTTGCTCATGCAAGTAAATTTCCTAAGTTTTCACTTTCAAGTAGTCAAACTATGTTTCATTCCCATTGTTATAAAATTTTTCTTTTCCAAAAGAGAACATATGAGCATAAATGACATAACAAATTTCAAGCATTGATTTCATTTACAATTATAATATTTCACTTATTACAATTTTCAAAGATCGAATTCAAAATACATACATTGCTCAACTGAGCTTCAAAGCAATAGATATAGATGGTTGAGGAATCTCCTTTCAAATCTTGGTCGCCAATTGTTGAGGGGAAGCATCCCTCAAGTGCTTTTACTCCAACCACAGACTTTAATGCGGTCCCCTGCACATCTACCACATATGGTAAGACGGTCCTCCCTTCAACGAAGAGATTGGTGAGGTAACCTCATAAATACAACCTTCCTGAGCTTAGTGTTGTGCCCTACATAACTAGAATTTGTATCCACTACAATCCTGAATTAGCATGCATAAAAGGAACACAGTGAATTGATAGTGCAGCCAAAGACAATTACACTACTTTGGCCAAAGTATTCTCACTCAGTACTTTGAGTGACAGCCATCCTATTCACATACACTACCCTAGCTCAATTTGACTTTAGGCCATTATATTCTATGCATAGGTAATTTCTTCCATAGGTAATCTTTAACCTCAGAAATAACCTATTCCCATTTCCCAAAACACAATGATATTTCTACCAAGTAAGCACAAGCATAAGTTATCCTCTTCATTGGATATTCTAATCTGTAATGTCCCCTTCTAGCTAGCTTCAACAAGCCTTGTTGCCATTTTAACTCCCAAAGGCAATTGGTGGAAAACAGGGAGTCATTTATTTAATTGCTTAATTATGGCCTAAGTTCAAAATTATTCCCTACGGTGATATTAAGTGATTAACTAAATTATTTTATAAAGTGACTTGGGTAAATTCTTTGAAGTGACAAAATGAAATATTTTTCAATATGACTTTAGATGTCACTTTATGTTTTGAAATTGAAAATCAAAAAGTAAAATGAATTGGAGCTTTTATCGGGCCTCTCTTGTGAAATACAAAAAGAGGAAAAACTCACAGGGATTCGCACCTTTTGAAGAATACATTTTTCCTCATTGCAAGACTTGGTCGAGCATTTCAGGTTAGGGTTTGAGAGACCTCCCTGCCAGTTTCGGGTGTGCAAGATCATCCCTAGCTGGGTCGTTTCTATTGGGAAAGAAGAATAACCTCTGCGGCAGTCGAGTTTCATCTGATACTCGTGATTTCCTTTCGTCCAATTTCTGGCCGCTTCTAATGTTCGTTTTTGGAGGAAGAATGAAGCAAGAGAGGCGCATTTCCATGTTCAACCTCTAGGCGCACTTTATTTAGGTTCAAGACTCCTTTCTTAGGCCGAGCTGGAGTAGAGACGGATTTTAATAAAAACACGCGATTTTGAAGGTAGAAGTGTTGTGAAGGATGAAGGCACATCATCCTGGGCTTCCAATCTGAGTCATAGTTGCGGGTGAAGTTTCTGGGAGGTGACGTGAGGTGAGAACCACACTGGACCCTTCATTCTTCAAGAGTGTTGAACGCCATTAAGAAGGTCTCAGCCACTGCAAGAAGTTCTACGCATTTCTGACGAATTCTTCATCATTTTGTGTGCTGCCATTCACTCACACAGGTCTGGGCGTTTCTTGCTACTCCCTTGTATTTTGTGACTGGAAAAAAACATTTCTATAGTTTAATGTAATGTCATAGACTAACATGGAATTCTGGGTTGGCTGGGCATAGTATTATTTTGACTGTAAACTCAGAAAATACACCTGAATCTGCTGCTATAAATTAAATGATATTTCTGAGTACCTTCTGGACTTGATATTTGTAACATTAAATCTGACCTATGCTCATAACTGCTTATGCAATGTCTTTGTGAGAAACCTCATGAACAGAAATTATTTTTGGCTATTGTTATTTCTCTCCAAATCTACTGTAATAGACTTGTCAATGAGAGTGAAATGCTAACATGGACTGGCACTACTGCTGATAATAAATCCTGCGTTGCAAGTTACAAAACACAGTTTGGGGCTATAAATAGAAAGACAGAAAATAAGCTTACATTACACGAGATAAAATCCAGGCAAATACTTTACCAGCTGACAGAATTATTCACGTTAACTGATGATGAACCTTATAAGCAGCAAACAGGGAAAAAAATTGCGTTCAAATTAGTCAGGGACTTTACAGTGGTATCAGAGCCAGGTTACCGTTGCCTAGGAAAAGGCAAGGCTCACCTTATCGAGGTTGTGACCGAGGATGAGAGCAGTGATGACGAGCCTTCTCAGGATAGTGATGACAGCAGTTCAGATGAGGAGCAGACTCAGGGAGAGGGTAAGAGTAGTGTCATTGCTACATTATCGGGTACTCCTAGATTCAACTCTTTTAGAGTTAGAGGAGTTTTACAGGGACATCGCATATGTGTGTTGATCGATAGTGGGGCAACCCACAACTTTATTGATGCAGCCCTAGTTGAGAAACATATGCTACCCACAGAGGACTTCGAAGGATTTAACGTGATGGTGGCAGATGGCTATAAATTGAGATGCACTCGGAGGGTTCCACAGTTGCCTATTACCTTGGGCAATTACACAGCTACAGATGACTTCTATGTGGTGGAATTGGGTGACACTCATGCGATACTTGGAGTTCAGTGGTTACACTCATTAGGAAAATATTCTCAGAACTTTCAGACCATGGAACTTAAGTTCAGAACAACAGAGGGGCAACGAGTGGTGCTTAGAGGCATGACTAATGGATCAGCCAAGGTTGTGTCTGCTAGACGCATGGAGAGCATTTTTCGACATGATGACATAGCTTGGGCAGCAGAGTGTTTGATCACCACCAAAGAGTCTTCAGTTTCAGGGCAGCCATATCATGTTGACATTCAGGAGCTATTGGGTAAACATGATAAGGTTTTTGGAGAGATACCTCCAAGGAGACCACTTGATCGTGGTTTTGAGCATACCATTGAGTTAGAGGAGGGGGCCAAACCAGTGATCACTACCCCCTATCGTCATCCTAAGAAATTCAAGGATGAGATCGAGAAAGCAATCAAAGAATTGCTTGAGATGGGACACATTAGACCGAGCTCTAGTCCATTCGCTTCTTCTGTGGTCTTGGTGAAGAAGGATGGAACCATGCGGATGTGCATTGATTACCGGGCTCTTAATAAGAAAACCATCAAAAACAGGTACCCTATACCTAGGATAGATGAGTTGTTGGATGAACTTCATGGGGCAATGTATTTTTTGAAGATTGACCTTCGTTCAGGGTATCATCAGATAAGGGTCAGAGAGCAGGACATACACAAAACAACATTTCGTTGTCACTATGGGCACTATGTGTTCTTGGTCATGCCATTCGGGTTGACAAACGCACCTGCCACATTTCAGTCCTGCATGAATCATATATTCAATAAGCAGTTGCGTAAATTCTTATTGGTGTTCTTTGATGACTTGCTCATTTACAGTCGGACTTGGGAGGAGCACTTGAGACATCTTGACGAGGTCTTGAGTATCATGGAGGAGTAGTCACTCTACGCTAAGGCTTCAAAATGCGAATTTGGCCTTAGAGAGATATTGTATTTGGGGCATGTGATCAGTGCAGAGGGAGTACAGGTCCATCAGGAAAAGATACAGGTGATACTCGATTGGCCACCACCTAGGACACTCACAGAGTTGCGAGGCTTCTTTGGATTGTGCAGTTACTATAGGCGGTTTGTGAGGGGATTTTCACAGTTGGGGGCACCTTTGACAGATTTGACAAAGAAAGGTGCATTCAGTTGGTCAGAGGAGGCTCAACGAACTTTTGATAAGCTCAAGGAGGTGATGAGTAGTTGTCCAGTATTGGCGCTTCCTGATTTCACACAGCTGTTTGTCTTGGAGTGTGATGCTTCAGGTGAGGGCATAGGAGCGGCGTTGATGCAAAACAGACACCCCATAGCTTTTGAGAGTCGTAAGTTGAGGGGACCAGAGAGACTATACTCCATCTACGATAAGGAGATGCTCGCCATTATGCATGCCTTGGCGAAATTCAGACAGTATTTAGTTGGAGGGAAGTTCGTGGTGAGGACCGACCACAATAGTCTCAGGTACTTATTGGAGCAGAGGGATTTGAATGAGAGACAACAGAAGTGGGTTAGTAGGGTACAGGCATATGACTTTGACATAGAGTATGTGAAGGGAAAGAAGAATGTCGTGGCAGACGCCCTCTCTAGGAGACCTTCAGTGTGCTCACTTTCAGAGATTTCTGCAGATTGGAAGTCCCTCTTGTTGGTGGAATACTCCAAGAACAAGTTTGCTTGTGAGTTGATGGATGGACTAATTCGGGATGATAGGTACAGAGTAGTGGATGATGTTATTTACTACAAAGACAGGATCTACTTGGTACCAGAATCTAGACTGAAGGAGAAGATATTGCAAGCTTCTCATGACACTCCCTTAGCAGGCCATCAGGGCTACTTCAAAACTTACAGACAGGTCAGGGAGAGGTTCACATGGAAGGGCCTCAAAGATGATGTATTGAGACATGTTAGGGAGTGTGTGACTTGTCAGCAGAACAAGTCAGAGCATACACATCCTGCAGGATTGCTACAGCCATTGCCTATCCCAGAGCAGAAATGGGAGAGCATTTCTATGGACTTCATCACAGGTCTACCTAAGGTGCATGGGAGAGATAGTATCTTTGTGGTGGTGGATCGGTTGACGAAGTATGCTCACTTCTTTGCTATTCCGACTGAGTACAGGGCTCCACAGGTGGCTGAGTTATTTTTCAGAGAGATTTTTAGATTGCATGGGCTACCTCGAAACATAGTCAGTGACAGAGATAGTAGATTCATGAGTGCATTCTGGCAGGAGTTGTTTAGGTTGGCAGGTACTGAGTTGACTCCGAGCACGAGTTATCGCCCTCAGACAGATGGTCAGACAGAGATTGTGAACAAATGGGTTGAGGGGTACTTGCGCAACTACATTGTAGGGCAGCAACGAGCATGGATTAAGTGGTTGCACTTGGGGGAGTATTGTTATAATACCACTCATCATATGTCCATTGGGATGAGTCCTTTCAGAGCCTTGTACGGTTATGATGCACCTTCATTCACGGAGATGGCTTTTGGTGAGAGCAGGGCTCCCAAAGCCAAGGATTGGATTCAGGAGAGTCAGGAAATCTTGAGGGCACTCAAGGATAACCTATAGGTGGCACAGAATCAACAAAAGACATATGCCGACAGACACAGGGTTGAGCGCAGTTTCGAGTTGGTGATTTGGTATACCTTCGTTTACAGCCCTATAGACAGTCTTCTCTTAAGAAGAGCGGAGCCGAGAAGCTCAAGCCCAGATTCTATGGACCTTACAGGATTATCAGGAGGATTGGAGAGGTGGCATATGAGTTGGAGCTGCCTGAGAGCAGCAAGATTCATAATGTATTTCATGTTTCGTGCCTCAAGAAGGCACTAGGTCAGCAGGTTACTTCTTCTTCAGAGCTCCCACCGCTGGATGAGGAGGGACATTTGGTTCTAGTCCCTGAGGAGATTGTAGACACTCGAGAGAGGAGATTGAGGAACAGGGTGGTTAAGGAATACTTGGTAAGATGGAGGGATTTGCCAGCTGAGGATGCCACATGGGAGAATGAGCAGATTCTTCAACACCCAAGCTTGCAATTGCTTGAGGACAAGCAATTTCGGGAAGGGAGGACTGTAATGTCCCCTTCCAGCTAGCTTCAACAAGCCTTGTTGCCTTTTTAACTCCCAAAGGCAATTGGTGGAAAACAGGGAGTCATTTATTTAATTGCTTAATTATGGCCTAAGTTCAAAATTATTCCCTACGGTGATATTAAGTGATTAACTAAATTATTTTATAAAGTGACTTGGGTAAATTCTTTGAAGTGACAAAATGAAATATTTTTCAATATGACTTTAGATGTCACTTTATGTTTTGAAATTGAAAATCAAAAAGTAAAATGAATTGGAGCTTTTATCGGGCCTCTCTTGTGAAATACAAAAAGAGGAAAAACTCACAGGGATTCGCACCTTTTGAAGAATACATTTTTCCTCACCGCAAGACTTGGTTGAGCATTTCAGGTTAGGGTTTGAGAGACCTCCCTGCCAGTTTCGGGTGTGCAAGATCATCCCTAGCTGGGTCGTTTCTATTGGGAAAGAAGAATAACCTCTGTGGCAGTCGAGTTTCATCTGATACTCGTGATTTCCTTTCGTCCAATTTCTGGCCGCTTCTAATGTTCGTTTTTGGAGGAAGAATGAAGCAAGAGAGGCGCATTTCCATGTTCAACCTCTAGGCGCACTTTATTTAGGTTCAAGACTCCTTTCTTAGGCCGAGCTGGAGTAGAGACGGATTTTAATAAAAACACGCGATTTTGAAGGTAGAAGTGTTGTGAAGGATGAAGGCACATCATCCTGGGCTTCCAATCTGAGTCATAGTTGCGGGTGAAGTTTCTGGGAGGTGACGTGAGGTGAGAACCACACTGGACCCTTCATTCTTCAAGAGTGTTGAACGCCATTAAGAAGGTCTCAGCCACTGCAAGAAGTTCTACGCATTTCTGACGAATTCTTCATCATTTTGTGTGCTGCCATTCACTCACACAGGTCTGGGCGTTTCTTGCTACTCCCTTGTATTTTGTGACTGGAAAAAAACATTTCTATAGTTTAATGTAATGTCATAGACTAACATGGAATTCTGGGTTGGCTGGGCATAGTATTATTTTGACTGTAAACTCAGAAAATACACCTGAATCTGCTGCCATAAATTAAATGATATTTCTGAGTACCTTCTGGACTTGATATTTGTAACATTAAATCTGACCTATGCTCATAACTGCTTATGCAATGTCTTTGTGAGAAACCTCATGAACAGAAATTATTTTTGGCTATTGTTATTTCTCTCCAAATCTACTGTAATAGACTTGTCAATGAGAGTGAAATGCTAACATGGACTGGCACTACTGCTGATAATAAATCCTGCATTGCAAGTTACAAAACACAGTTTGGGGCTATAAACAGAAAGACAGAAAATAAGCTTACATTACACGAGATAAAATCCAGGCAAATACTTTACCAGCTGACAGAATTATTCACGTTAACTGATGATGAACCTTATAAGCAGCAAACAGGGAAAAAAATTGCGTTCAAATTAGTCAGGGACTTTACATAATCCCAGGTATAACATTAGAGCTTTTTAAGACTACAAGTTAATTTTGCATCAATTAACTTCATAAGCTATTTTTGTTTTATCCATCCTAGTATATAATACTATCGACAAACAATCACTCCTTACTATGGAGTATGTAAAACACTCATAAGGAAATCATAACAATCATGATTCTTTTCCTTTCCAAATAAGCAAATAGTTCATTTCTCTATTCAAGAAATCTAATGCAATTCCCAAGCAAAACATTCAAAACATTCAATCTTTCATAAAAATAAATAAATATAAGAAGAATAGAGTCTCATGGCTGTAATATGCTTTAATCCAATTTGACTCACTGGTTCCTTAGCCAAGCCCACTCTAAAATCAGCTTTGCAACTATTTCCTTTTCAATTTCCTCACAAATATTTCCTCACAAATAACTCACAGCGAAATAAGAACTTCACAAATAACAAACAGCAGAATGGAGAGAATGCGTGATAATGCGTATCTTAAAATGAGGTAAGAATGCCTCTATTTATACACTAAAACCAGCATCTACAAGCTACAAACAAGGTAGGTAACTTGACACTTCTTAGTTCAACTTAATCGACTCAGCCTGGTAATCAAACTGTGGCAGAGTTCTAACTTAATACTCAGCAATTTAGCACAGCAAATCGACTTTTCTCATGCCAACAACTTGTTGACCAATTCATATTTGCACAAGTTTTCTAACTGGAAATCGACTTGCAGGTGAAAGACTTCTATTTGGGTTACTAAGTTCATATCTTGGTGCCACCATTTCACCATGTTTCCTATTTCCTGGCTTGTTGTTTCATAGAAGAAATGGTCAATATTTCTAATGACTACATTTCCACTCAGTTGACTTGGTCCTATGAATGCATTCGACACTTATCAAATGAATCGACTTCACTTTTAAAGCGCTCCTTTGTTCACTTAACAGCTCGTAGCATTTTAGCTTACCACCTCAATAATGCGCATCACATTAAACATTATGCTTTATTCATTAAATACAAGCTATGCGTTCTCAACGCATTATATCTATGATAATATATGTGGTTAATCTTTTAACATTGCGCTATAATATGAAGCGCTATATCTACATTATATCGGCCATATCATATATTCATTAAATTGGCCATAATATATATATATATATATATATATATATATATATATATATATATAAACATTGCTAAATAGCATTAAATGCTATATATATATTTATATATTCTTTGACAAATAAGTTTGTCTAAATAATTCATTTGATATTCAAATGAATGAGATCAAGTTATCATTTCATATACAATATCGTATGTGTATACATACCTATATTCATATATACGTACATATACATATATCGACATACTTGTATGGACATTCCTTTTTGTCAACACATGCGTATATTGACATGTGTATATATGCATATATCTCATATATATATACATTCGATTATACAATCAATCACATATATAATTGCTATCTTAGTGATAGGCATATATGCATGTGGTGTATATATACATATATACATACATGTCTTATTGTCCATTTGATATCCCCATGCCCATGAGTAATCTGTCCATGAGCGTGTGTAGGTACGTCTACCTACATATACTCATGTACATATTATCTCACGTGTATGGGTTATCGTGGACATGCACATGTATACATATATATACTTTTCATGTATATATATCTCATCGATCGTATATAGCAATACAAGGTAGAACTCACATGCACCAAGCACTTATCACAAACCAAGAATGCTCTCAACAGAAACCGAAATCCTTCCTAATGCAAACACGACATACTAAAGGATGACTTACCAATTCCCCAAACTGTGACTTGACTCAACCATTCTATAAGTGAGTGTGTGTAAGCTCAGTTAGGTTTCATTAAAGGTTACCTGACCAAGTTCTTCTCTTGAGTGATACCCCCCCTCGATTTTGGAGGATTGACCCTGTATCTGCATCCAACTTAACACATTTTCATAGTAGTCAGCCGTTCATCAAAGCAAGCATTTGCATTATACATTTCATAGCTAGAATATCAAATTCAATAACCATTCATTCCGAATATCCATTTCATTATAACATCAAATGAAATAAACATTCATTCATAATTTTCCAATGATTTAGATAAACAAAGTGCAAACATATGTATTTTCAATCATAATTCCAAATACATTCACATATGCAGTAATTTACCCTATCATAGTAATAGTAAATAGGTAAACGTACAATGGGGTGTAACACCTAAACCCTTAATATCATACAACTTGAGATCAACTTCAAATGAAAGGGTCTGTAATTGAAACACCGAGTAATACTAAAATCAAAGCCAATATCACAAAATGAAAGTTGTACCATGTGAAATTATGCATAGAGATCTTTTGACAGTAAATGTTTATTTGTAGATAAATTACAACAAAAAATCTTGTCAATCAACACATCACTGGTGTCAACTGATCTGACATCATGAACGTATTTATATATATATTTCCAATATGAACTTCATATAGCTGTGCTGCAGCAAATTACCTAGCCGATTAAGTTTTTCATAAAGGGAATTATCATGGCAGGGTAAAACTTGGATAGCAGTTTGCATGGGGCAGGAGTTGGGTGTGGGGTTTGTAGTGGGCCATTTGGGAGTTTGATGGGAGGTGGCTAGGACAGGAGAGGGCTTCCCTTGAGAGGATTACTTGGTAAAAGGTGTAGCCGAAGTTATAGAGGGTATTAATGAGCTCACATCATCTAGACACAAAAAGCATATTTCTTCAATTACAAGAGAAATATATATTAATGCTCTCTACATAAAAGGAAATAGGAGAATATCAAGGATAAAGCAAAAAATAGTCTCCTATGTAGAGATTAATCCTCCTAATCATTCCAATGATTCTTGGGATAGGTTCCATTGTAGTTTGTTAAATTAGAGTGATGACCATATGTGGAAAGGATTTAAGGGTGACGCTTCCAAGTTGAAAAGGACACATGATAGGAAGTCATATTGTGTTGTGATAGTAGGAGGGGAATCATAGTGGGACATAAATGCATAAAAGTGGGCAACAAGTGTTGGGGTACTAAGCATGCGATGGAAATGTGGTGTGATGAGTGTTGCAGGATCTCAAGTGAGGGAGGAAGGAGAACATAGAAGGAAAAAAAGAGTGAAAATGAAGGGAGCATGATTGATAGGGGAGTGAGAGATTTGAAAGTCTTGAGAGCAAGTTATCAAAGATTTGTTGTTCAACCATGGTTTGCATACTCAAACTTGGCTTGGACTCAATAGACAAAAGAATTTGTGACTCGACAAAACTCAACAAAAACTTAGCAATGTAAACAAGTGTATAAATTTGTAAAAACAAATTTTATTCAAAGTATAGCTACAAAATCTATCAAATGAGTATATAAAATGTTGGGGAAGTGTTTGGATAGGAAAAGGCACAAATTTCATAATTATTTTGATCTGCTGAGTCCAAGCCAAGTCTAAGCTTGTGAACTGTGTAATGTCCCTTCTCCCGTGAACAAGGAAAATTTAAGAAAAATAATATTTTATTTGATGATAAAAGGTTTAAAATGATGGTGAAATATTTAATATATTTTTATTATGTTTGGGCGGCCCCTTTTTGGAGAAATAAGGGTGATAAAATAAAAAAAATAAAATAAAAAGCAATATCATTTTGGGCACCCAAAAGGAGGGAAAAAATAAATTTAAAATAATTTTTAAATGCAAATTGGCGCCTAGAGCTAGGTTGGCCAGATTGGGAGTCATAAGGAGATGTGTATTTATACAAGGTGAGTTTGGAGGCATTAATCATCATCAAATATTTGTTATCTGCTTTTCTGCTCTACACTTTGGCGAATTCTCTAAGGATGGAAACCCTTGAGAATTAAGGAGAAGTTGGACGAAACCCTAGCTTCTTCCATGGAGAACTTCATGACGGAGGTTCCTATGTGCTTCAATGGAGATCATTGCTAGTTTTCATGTTCAATTTGCATCAGCATTTTAGATATCTGATTTGAAGGGTGAGTTGTGCAAGATGGAGGTTCTACTTAAGATTTTCTAGGGTGGCAAAGCCCTAACATCAGTCTAGCAGGCCAGCGCACCCCTTGGTAGGGTTTTAGAATTGTTACTTCATCATTTAGTTGCATGTTTGTGGCTGGAGCAACTTTGCCCAGCTAGGGTTAGATCTGCACTTGCATCATTGGGGTTTCTTCATGTTGTGGCACATGTTTGAGGCCCAATTTCCTTTGTAATTTGCATTCATATTTTTAGCAGCAGACTGGAGGTTGAATATCAGAAATATAATGGCTTATATTGATGGATCTAGTCGAACTATGTTGATGATTTAATGCTATTGTAGTCTGCTGTTTGCATTATGTACTGCTGTTCATACATAAATAAACTCAGAAAATTATATCAGCACACTAGGGTTTAAGCAGAAATTGAAAATCAGAAAACTAGGGCATCAGTTTATGTTACAAAAAATCAGAATTTTTGCATATATACTGTTTGGGATATTTTGCTATATTTTAGATAATAGACAAGATGTTCAAGAACTTATTCATCCTTTCCTCTCATAACACAGACTAGGTTTGATGATCAAATTACATATTTCCAGAGCATTAGAAAAATCAAAAATGTAATTGGACTCTCATAGAAGATACTCCCTAGAGATTGGATTTAATCATCATATTAATAATTGTCAAATATTGCATCGGAACTCATACATACATGGTTTTTGTTAGTAGCCACTTCTCAGTGTGTTTTCAATGTGGAAGTTTCATGTTTTCTGAATTTGGGCTTTCATTTTGTGTAGGCTGAATTTAACCCTTTGACTCACCATATACTTGGTCACAACTTGCATAAAACTCAGCTCAGACTCATGGAAAATCTCAGCACAGCAGAGTTGCAAATTAATACAAGGAAAAATCAGCGGTAAAAAGCTTCTGTGAGTCTTGGTGATTCACTCTGTGAGTAGTCCATCTATGGTCCCAACAAGTACATAATCAACCTCATTGGTAAAACCAGTGTGAGGGAAACGAGAAAATCTGATGGATTGATGGAAGCATAGTCTATTAAGAGTAAAAAGACCATGAGATGCACACAATTGGAGGTGCATCCACTACACTGTGGCTGGATTATTTGCCTCAATTAAGCATATATGCAACCCAAAATCCTCAAAATCTGGCTAATGTCAGAAAATTCATCAAGACACTTATGTTGGTTCAAAATATTTTGAATTTAATATGTAACATCATATATAGAGCTACTACTATACATGGCCCACCTAATCAGGACAACTATCAGTTTGCATGTTCTCTTCTATTATCCAGTAACAAATAAGGAAAACCTTAAGGAGCTAAACATAGTTATAATAAGAATCATAGATCTTTCTTTCGTTACCTCAGCAGATCGAATGAATAACTCTGAATTTTTCAAACTCAAAAAAGAATAAAATTGAGCAAATTTCCCCATAGATGGAGTCAAATCTACATTCATTATTTGATCAAACATTACACATTAACCTACCTTTAAAATAACCTAGCAATACAAGGAAGAACTCAGCAAGATAATAAAACCTTTTTAAGTAGCGTACATTGTTTACCAATAAGTACATCTATAAAAAACTCGAAATAAATCATCTAAAATGAGCAGATGGCCTCCCAATAAGTTGATTATTGACAAATGTTACCAAATATGTGGGCAAGAAGCTGTAAACATTTACAAACACAGACTCTCCTCAACTAATGATAGACCTTATACAACATTAAAGAAGAGTTATCACAAAAATGAGAAACATCTTTGAAATTTCATTCTTATCAGCAATTGGAACAAGTCATTATATGAACATTAAAAAGGACGTTTCTTGCCAAATATGTTGAGAGTAGGAAAAAAAATCAATGGCAACAAGTTCGTATTGGGAAAAAATATTGAATATTTAATTGAAGGAACTGGTAAAACTGAAGCCAAACGATAGAATCATGAAACCAAGTTATGCCACGTTGAAATCACACAATGGGAGCTTTTTGTCAACAAGATACCTATATGTAGTTAAAGTACAAGGAAATTTGGTTTTGTCCTAGTTTTTGAGTTTCATTAATGCTTACCAGAGAACTTCTTGGTGACAATAGGTAGCTTGACATGATAAATGCATTTTGTGACACATACTAGGTTAGAACAAACGTTTACATCATCGATATGTAAATTGTAATCCATATAGGGCCTAGATAGACTGGACCTACAATCAATCAGCAACACAGTCAAACAGGTTCATACCCTAGCTGTGCCATATGCACCTATGATGTAAGCTGTACAGGATGACTTTGGCATCTCAAAGTTGTTGTTTGATGCATATTTCTCTCACTTCAACCAAAATATTTTTTAAAGAATTTAACATACATGGACATTTAATGCTGAAATTACTCGTCTAGTGCTACATTTGTGCTTTTTTTATGGACACCTTGCTGCTGTAGAAAATCTTGTTATTAAGGTTGTACAACCTCCCTAGAGTCTTTAATTTTAATTGCTCCCATGTACCTTTGGGCCATTTACTTTTGTACGGGTTATTCTTTAATGGTATCTCAGACATCTGTATCTTATTCTTTATAAGGGACGGTTAAATTTGATGAGTTGGTTGGAACATTAAATTAGTGAATTAATATATTTGAAGGGGACAGCTAGCGATGAAGACATATTGTGCCTACCTACTGGTAGGTTGGGTGTTGGTTATCATCCTCATTAATCCTTGTGTTTGATTACTGATAAATACTATTGTCAGTGCAGGTGTCTAGAAAGGGAGTGATCCAAAGTCAAACCATTGTGTCTGTATTTGTAGGTGAAGGGAAGGCTGTCCTTAATAATGCAGGTGTGGCTTGCTTGCTATATCATATTGCTATCTGTACCTTCTTTTGCCACTTTTGTGATGTGGGTCACCCTATCATTCCCATATTTGTGTTTTATTGAACTTTAATATTACATAGTTTCAACTTTCCTGTATTTGGAGGTATATATATTACGGAGACGTAAGGAAAGCCTTTGGCTTGAAAAAGGATGTATGGTAGTTGGAAAGTTCATCAAGGAAGAAAACAAAATATCAGATTGTTGGGTATTGAGTTTGGTGCATCCTTTTTCAGGGTAATAATGATGCCCTGAGATATAGACTTATAGTTGAGTCATTATTTGAGTTTCAATGATCAATTAAAGTATGTAAAGCATGACAAGAAATATTGAGTGGAAGCTTTATTGGTAGGGAACTTCCACAGGTTTGCATTATCTTCTTGATGCCACTCTTTTTTGTTGGAACACAATGATCTACTGAGAGGGGGGTGAATCAGTAGATACTAAAACTTTGGCCTTCAAAACCTTTGTGTAGATTACTTCCTTAGCCACTTAATGTGTAGATACTAACATGCAGAGACATAAATATGCATACACACAAAAGCATCACATAGTACCATGTATACGTGGAAAACCTAATATGGGAAAAACCACGGTGAGAAATGCTGCTTGAGTTTATTGCTCAAATCTAGCCTCACAATCCAAATCTCTGTTACAATGTTTAGGGCTACAACCCAAGAATGCTCCAACACCCTGATTTAGGAGCTACAACTCCAATGAAGCAACAACTCCCTACTTTAGAAGCTACAACTTCAAGGATGCTACAACACCCTGGTTTAGGAGCTACAACTCCAAGGAAGCAACAACTCCCTACTTTAGAAGCTACAACTTCAAGGATGCTACAACACCCTGGTTTAGGAGCTACAACTCCAAGGAGACTACTATCCCCTAAACTAAGCTACAACTCAATACAATGAGGCTACAACCTTTGAAGGATTACAAATTCAAGTATGCATAAAATTGGTTCTACAAAACCTATGATGCATCATTACATTCAGCACTTTGTTGCACTTACTGCAACTCACACTCTGCTGCTGAAGCTGCACTCTCAATAACACACCTCTACTCTGCACTCTCCTTTGCGCATAGAACAATTATTGTTCTATCTTGTTGCTCTGCTCTTCTTTCCCTTTCTGCAGTGTCTCATACATTTGCATTCTGTTGAATGCAAGCTGTTCGTTCATCGAGCCACACACACACTGTACAGATTCATTGAATCTGCTAAACCAGACATCCTACAAAACCCTAAACCTAGAATACATTAAATGCATTCTCAAGATTATGTGATCCGATTTTGATCTTGATCACCTGTTAGGGTTTTCTAGAAACCTTCATTACACAGCCTTTGCATTGAGCCTCACAAACATTTAATTCGGATACAGAGAATTTGCTAAGAATAGCAACCTGTGAAACCCTAGAATCAGATATGTATTAAATGAGTTCTCCTGTTCATTCGATCTAATCCGATCTCGATCACCTCTGTAGTTTGTTTTGCCACCTTGAAGATCAAATCTTCATTTACATTGGTCGCTGGTGCAGTTGGACCAATTAATTCTTCCTCTATGTCGGTTTGCAATCCAAACCCTCATTCACACTATTGTAGCCATTCCAGATCTTTGCTTTTGAATTCAGGCCGTCGATCTTCTCCTTTTGTGCCCTGATCCTACGATCCTCGTTCACTGTCATGTCTTTAAATCTTGACCGTCAGATATGCGGCCGTTCAAATCTCTATCTTCGATCTTATGAGTATTCACTTAACATCATGTCGCTCTGTCGAAGAGACATACCATGGTCTCACCGATGTCTATCGTTCTCTTCGATATGGACTGCAACCACATGCCATCTGTCCTCCATGTCATCGCCACGTAATTCGCACCAACGATGCGAATAAGCATATCAAGCAATCGCTCTTCGCCACCTGTCGGCCTTCTCCACAATTCACCATCATCGTTTGATCAACATTGATCAATCTTCACCGTTCCCTGCTAGCCCCGTGGGTCTTGATCGGGCCCCACTGAATTCTCAGCGGGGTATGCGGGCAACTGTTGTGTATACACCTCTGACGTCACCTTCCACTATCTTTGTATGCTGCCTTTGTAAGTCCCACCATTCATACATCCACATCATCACCTCATCATTCTTCGATCTGCTGCTTGCTTGTCATATGCGGGGTCCACTAGGCAGGTCATCGCCACGTGTCATCCTTTCATTCGCTCTCTGATTGTTTCATCAATGCACGCCATCCTTACCTTACCGGGTTCCACAGTCAGCTTCACACTTCTCCTATCGCCTTATCGAAGAGACCTTCTTCAAGGTCCTAGCGATACCATATTGTCTCATCGATGGGAAGGTCATCGCTATATCAAAGAGACAATCATGAAACTCCCTTTGATCTGCATCTCTCTCTCCAATCAAGCACATATCGGAGCATCGAAGAGACATCCAAACAGGTCTCGCCAACGACCATCAGTCACGCCGATGAAGGCCATTGATGACGTCACCTGTCCATCTCATCACCATGTCACTACATCGTAATCCACAACAAGGATGTGGATTACCGTTTACTCAATCCCGTCACGCCATGTGACATCTTCGTCATCATTGTCATCCACATCATTATGACTGGGTCCTTCTTGCCTTCTAAGTACCTTCATTACTACCGGGTCCCACTGCCACGTCCACCTTATTGGGTCCCACAGTCGACATTCATTCTCCCATTGCCCTATCGTAGGGACTACCTCCATAGTCCTGGCGATATCACTTTGTTTCACTGATGAAGGTTATCATCGCTGCATTGAAGGGACTGCCTTGAGAGTCTTGCCGATGAAAGAATGTTACACCGATGAAAACAACAATCCCCAATACATCATTCTAGGGTCCACACGCTGTTGTCATATGTCCACGTGTCTGCATTGTCACCTTCCACTATCTGGTCCCACCATCTTCATCAACGGTCATCATCCATACACCATGGATTAATCTCCACCGTTGATCAAGCAACATCGCAATGTTGAGGGAATTTGAAATTTCTTAACCAAGTCGCAGAGTTCTTAATTTCTTAACTTCCTGATCCCCGAACTTGACATTACACTCACCCATCGCCTAGTCGTTGGTTCTTCAAAAACCTTAACCAAGTCGTGGAGTTCTTAAATTTCTTAACTCCCCGATCTGCCGATCACGCACCATCATGCCGATGTGAACCTCGGACCTCGTCAACCGATTGCCAAGATGTGAGGGGCCGGTCACGGGACGGACATCAATGGGCTTAAGTCATTACTTAAGCTTCCTGCAACCGCCAACCGCAAGTCACTGTCAAAATAGAAGAACATGTTGGCCACCATGATTGCAAATGCATTAGAGTTTATCTATAAACCCTAATATCACCCGAGAGTAGAAATAATTCATTCCTGGGTGTATTCGTCAACTTCTGGACCTGCAGAGCACATCACTAGAATGCTCTCGAAAAACCCACATCGAATTTGCATCCTGATTTGCCATTAAATACCTAGAAGCAACTGTTGCAAAGAGATGACAACATTTTGTCAACTATGCAACATATTGAGCAACTTGCTCTTCTGCACCAACAACCAATCCACATACTTCTAGAATCAGATCCACTGCTCTCACATTCATCCTCTGAGCTTCATAGCATTTAGGCACACCACTGATCTATCATCATGCCAACATCTGCCTTGCATGATCAATTCCACAGTCTTTTGACATCAATGACACTTTCCATTAATGCCATCATCTTCACTAGCATGAGCAACTCCATTTCATTCCAGATCCTCTTCCATCATGCCAACACTCTGCCTTGCATGATTTCCCTTTTGACATCAATGACAATTATATGCCAACATCTTTATAGTGTGCTTGAAGTCGAGAATCGCATTACGGCTGATCTTGAGTTAGGGCTATACTTTATCATAAGTAAACTAATAAATAAAGTTAACAGAAATATACCTGTAAAAGATCTGACTGAATCACAATGCACAGGTGGTGTTTGAGTTGGAATTCATGCATGCTAACTCTCTCTTCTAACAATTCATTCTTTTCTGTATTCTTTTCTGTATTGTTTTACAGCTATGGAAAAGCCAAAATGCTGTTATCCAACGATACAACATGTTTTAGAGTTGCAATCTATCCATATTAATCCATTTTATCTTTAGCTTCCCTACAATATTTTCATTATGTGCTTGTTCATGCATGGGTGCCTCTTAATTATGCCATTCAATGTTTGCTTTTACATTAGAAGTCAACAGTAACACCATGGATGGAAGGCAGAGTCTTTATAATCCATTCAAACAATCAACTCATGTTAGTGGTGATACATTGCAAAACAACTGCTGCGTGCTATGTTATTTGGAGCAGTGATATTTATGATCATTAAATCTTTTCATTTCTTGAAAGAAAAGGGGGAATGTGAGTCTCATCAAGGAGTAGTTTTCTTAGAAAGAAAGATACGTTTGTCTTAAACATAAAAAATAAAGGAAAAATGGAAAAAAAAATTCTTTCTACTAAAGTATGATTTAGATAAGTTGCTTGCTTGAGTGAAGTTCTAGTTACTGGCAACTTCCATGATCTTATTTGAGATAATTAATAGCTATGAACTTTTCCTGATCACATCTTTTTACAATTAACAGAAATATAATTCCAGTGGAAGAGCTGCCAAACTTGTGAAGAAAGCTTTAGGTGTGAGATCTATCTGTGGCGATGGTGTCTGTTCAGAAATAAGACAGAAGACTAGAGTTGTTACTGAATCAAATCAAGGACAAATCGTAAGAGACATTAAAAAGTTTCCTTAAAGTTCAGTGCTTGTACATGAATAACAATATGCTGGGATAGAATATTTCATGATTATTGAGTTTTATATGCATTCTTTATGTCTATCAAATGTGATCATCTTTCATTTGACAATGTTCCTGGTTGTTCAGCATCAAAATTTTTGTATCTTTGTTATAGGTGCATGAAACGGTAGAAAATGAAGAGCCACTGTTACTTCAAGATGCACATTGTGACTCAGAGTACTTGAACTCTCACTTGCTAGATGAAGAATATATTCCAACAGTCCCAACAGCAAAAGGTGGTGTTCGAAGAAAACATCATCGCCCCTGGACACTACGTGATGTGATGAAGTTAGTAGAGGGTGTTTCTCGTTGTGGTGTTGGAAAGTGGGCAGATATTAAGAAAGTTGCATTCTCTTCATCTGTATATCGCACTTCTGTTGATCTCAAGGTGGCTACTGAAATCCAAGAAAAATCATTTGGTACAAATTTTGTTCCCTCAATTTTTTATGGTGTACTTATTGTTGATAATTGATTAATTGGATTTTAGGATAAGTGGCGTAATTTACTGAGGGCCAGTAATTTGCAATTGCAGACCAGCAAGGAGGTAATTTTCTGGTCTTTCTGTTTATTATATGTTCACTTTATTTTTAGATAAGGGTTGTTATGTTTAAAAATTAACTTGTTCCTATGGACAAATTGGACTATGGTATCTTTCAAAATACTCTTAATAAAGCTAATTGTTTGAACTAAATAGTTGGTAGAGTGAGAAAAAGAACACTTGTTTGTGAGAGGCTCAAGAAAGGTAGATAGGATGTCTAATATTGAAGCACTCCAGGGAATTTTCTGGTTTTCAAATGGTGCTCTATATCAGATAGTTTTTTTGCTTGGTTAAATACTGGTTCTGTTGTTAAAACATTTTATTGAATTCCTACCAGTAAAGTAACTTCATATTATTAAGATCCAAGAATCTCCAGTGCAGCATGGACATATGACAGAATATACTCATGAAATTTGAATGGTTTTGACTGTTGATTCATATTCTAAGTCAAACAATTGTTCTCGACATAGCAGCAAAATCTTTTGGGGAAAAAATTGGCAAACCAAAAGTATAAGATTTAAAAATAATCAGGATTTAAATGGGAAAAAATCAGTAAAAAATCAGATTAAAAAAAACATAAAAGAATATAGAAAAAAGGACAAAAACTTGTTTTTGAAATTTAAATGCATTTCAATGGCAGATAGACTAAGTCATAGGGTTCGCCGAGTTTTGGCCATGAAGTTTGAAATTTAGTGGACTTCAAAACATTACTAGAAATTTGTTGAAATTCGGTGAATGTTTGTACGGATAAAGGGTGCTGTATTTTAAATAAAAAATATTTTTTAAAAACATTTTTAGGGTTTTTTCCTTGTATTTTTTGTATCATTGCAAGAGGTTTTTTCATTAGTGGTACCACCATTCATGGGCAGCTCCATCCAGGTGGAAGGTAGCAAAATTGATGGCACTCACTTTTGGCTTGGTCTCAAGGACAAATAATTGTCCAGTTTTTGGACCTAAGGTCTGGCAATGCATTTGTTACTCCCATCAAATTGAGATGGAGTCACTTTCCCCAATTCTTGCTGGTAATCCCTTTGAATCATAGGGCCTTTGTTATCAAACCTTCCACCTCCTCTCTTCTTCTTTTCGTTCATGAACTTTCTAGGGACAAAATGGCCCGAATCTCAGCTAGTAGAGTTACATACTTCGCATAACTGGTCCTCACTTCTGCCACGGGAATTTGGGATTCTTGTTCAGTTGGAAGCTCCTCCCTATGAGTGAAGCAGGTAGGAGAGGTCTAGTGACAGACTCAACGGGTACACCATTAGTGTGTCCATTTTTCCCTCTGGGATTGTTGGCATCTGAAGCACTAGTTTCTCCATTCTGAAACTGGGTTGTTTGAGGCACGTTTTGATTCATTTTGGCCAACAATTGAGACATCATGTCTAGCTTGATATCAAATTTTTTCTTTGTTTTGACATTTGGGCTATCTAGTGGGGCTGCTCCCTTATCCCTCTTTGCCATGACCTCTATTGAACTGTCACTATCACACTTTGGAATTTGATAGGCTCTAAGGACTTCTGAAAAAGTGTCCTCAACTGGGGTCTAAGGTGTCTGAAATAACTGTCTTCTCTGTTCTTTGTTGTGGTAACAGATTTCTTTATCACTCATAGAGAATTTGTAGTTGCATAAAAGTGTTAAAGGCATAGGCTAGCAGGATGATCAACTCTGATACCATTGTAATAAGAACCCTTAATTTTTGAAATTTGAACTTGTTAGCTCAAAATAGAAAGTAAAGCTAAACAACTTCCTTCCACTTTTTGATCACCAAGTTCCTAGTGTGGGTGAGGTGAGAGCATACAGGGTAAAGGTTACAATAGAAACTAAGCTGCTGAGAATGATAACCACTTGTTCAGTGGGGTAAGTTGAACACATCCACTTTGTAGTGGGAAAGCTATTTTAATACTGAAATGTAAACAAGCTCTTCCACTTTTCAGTGGTGAGCGAGTGCCAAAAAACCATTTGTTCTGTGGGATGAGTACAATAACGACTTATGCAATGGGGTAAGCCAATGAAACCACTTATGTAGTGGGGTAAGTAGCAACAAATCATCAAGAGCAACTCATTGGTGGTACTACTTGTTACATCCCTTTTATCTTGAACAAGATTATGACAATGAAATTATGGTCGTTACGTTAGTTGTGATAAACTACTTTTCATGAGAATGTGAAATTGGGAAAATAATTTTTAATTTATATGTTGTAACTGCATGTATGAATGATTTTCTTTATATGTGAAAAGTGAATGTGTTGATGAGTTTATCAACACATTCATTTTTCACATATATATATATATATGTCGAGAACAGTCTAACCCTAATTCTTTCTCAAGTGGTTGCAGGATTGCCAACACCTCGAGGGAAAGGGAAATATCATCAAGGAGAGGCTACGGTCTATAAAAGAACCAAATTGCCATCGAGTCGTGAGTTTGGTGTAAGGTTGCTAATATGGCGGTCGTAACCTTGTGTCATTTTCGTTCATAATAAAATAATCTTAAAATAAATAATTGACTTTAATGTTAGAGTGGAGCTAGTCAATTTAAAAATATACCTTCGTCCTCTTTGTGAAGGCCTCATATTTTGCTCCTTAGGCGCACCTTGGTGTAGGGAATTGATTTAAATATTAATTCAATTCAATTTAAACAATTATTAATTTAAATATAAAATCAATTCAAATAAAACAAATATTAATTGTTTTAAAAACTGATATCTGTGTGACTCCGTAAGTCACGAATGGGGAAATGGATAGCTCATGTCCGTTAAGTTGAGGGTGGGCAGTAACTCCCCATCATTCTTGCCACCTCGTCCTCCTTGATTTGAATGTATCAACCAAGAAGATACTGGAAGCTGTTTTCTTGGACGTGGCTCGCTTGTATATGGGGGCGGCATTCTTAAGAGGAAAACTCTTTTTTTCATTCGTTTTTTGTTCCAGTTATTAATTTGGATCTGGAATTTGTAAGGGAAAAAGCATGATATCTCTATTATTCGTCTCTCAATTCGCAAGGGTGGGAGTTGACATACCTTACTCTTGAATAGCTTCACCATTGTTGCTCTCTTCTGATTGGTGAAGATTCTCATTTCATCTCCTACCGTCGTCCATTTTGCTAGGAGGTCTCAACTGAAAGATTATCACATTCAGCTTCTAAACTTCAGGCACGTATTTTGAGAGTCATTGATTTTGCTTAATTAAAATTATAGAAAAGTCCTTCACTGGATTGGGAAACGTTGCTAATGCCTTCATGAATTCCGTCTAATCTGATGTTTAAAGCCATCAACTCCAAGCTAAAACTTAGGGCCTTGTCACTCATACATTTCTTCTTCATCGATTTGAACCAGACGAGTACTCTAAACTTAAAATCATTGCACAATTGAAGTCTAGCCTTAATCTGTTTCTTAGTTCCAAAATTGGGTTGATTTATTAGTCTCTCTCTCAAATGTCATTTAGACGAAATGAATATATATGTTTGAACTGAAGTATTATTTCTTTCGGCTAAGATTTTCATCCTCTCCTCTGTTTTTACTTTAAGCAAACTAAATTCTTTCTTGGTTCTAAAACGGGGTCTGATTTTTAAACTGTAATCACTGTACCCTGGCTAGTTGATGTATATTGCTTTCATTTGGTTGAATCAGCCTTGAACATCCGAATCCATAAATTCAAAATGCTCTGAGAATCTTTCATTGATACTTAACTTGAAGTTGATGACTTACTTTGTTCTTTAGCCTCAGATTTGGTCATACCGTTAATCTCCTATCCATCACAAATGATTGGAATTTAATATAATTGAGGGGTTCTTTTAATACTGTCTTAAGGTCACATTCTCTCCTCTGTAAGACTGAATTAAGTTTCTACTCTTGCTTGTAAAAGAAAGAATTAAGAATTGGGTCTCTGATAACTTAAACTCTTTGGGTTAAGAATTTAAATGCCGAGTAAGGGTGAGAGTGTTGACAGCACGAGAACGTACTCATTATTGATAAAATCCTTGGCCAAGGTTATGATGCTTAGATTAAGCATTTGTCAGTTATCAAGAACCAGATATACTCCTGGTCAGAATAGTCTTTCTAGTTAGGAGTACCCTATAGTGAAGGATCGACCAGGGTAGTATAGGTTCTTGACACTAGACTTAGATGGCATGATGGTATTTTGTGAGATCTTTATTGACTGCCCTCGTGAAGGGTCGGGTTTCTTCAGTTGAAGAAACACGAGACACCAGTAGGTCTTTGGTTGGGCGGAAAAGCCCTTGATGATATTTCTTTTTCCCTTGATGTTAAAGTCTTGCTCAAGCATTCTATTAGGAAGCCTTCAGACTGTACTTTCTTGTAACTCTTTCTCTCTCTCTTAATTTCAGTTATAATTACTTTAGCATGTTTATTTCATAGCTGTAATAAATGCTATTTTCATTTCAAAAGTAATGGAAAAGTTAGTTATTAACCCACTGTGGTTTTCAGTTATATAAATAGTTAATTGTTTCTTTTTCAGCTGAAATTGAAAACTAGAAGTTAGTTGATGAATCGTTTATGAAGTTATGTTTCAGTTTTGTTTATCTTTTCCGTTCGTTAATGCAAAGAAAACTCTAGTAAGAAAACTAGTTAGACACTTCAGCTGAATCTGGTAGTTACCTTCCATTTTTAAACTGTAGATCAGTTAGAGTGTTACACTACCACACAGTATTACATTATTGGCTCACAATTCAGTTCAGATCAATATATGACTGCTGCTACAACTATAAAAGTGATAAGAAACTGATTAAGCACCCCCAAATGAACCCCAACTTAGAAATAAGATGCCCAAGCAATATAATAGCAATTATTACTCAAGAATGTGAACGAATGAAGTCTGAAACAAGTCTGAAACACAACTGCAGTAGGTCTGAAACCCTGTTGCAGAAGGTATAGAACTGGCACGCCTCCCTAGAAACTCCTCCAAACAGCAAAGTGCACCTTGAAACTGATAGCAAAGGGTTTGGTGAGTCTAAGCTCCCCCAAAGGAGCAGAAAAAGCTTGGAAAGGAGGGGTGATTCCCTTGAGGAATACACACACCTCTCCCTAGAGGTAGTACGACCTGCAATAAGGGCGATTTGCTCAAAAAAATCAGAAGTTCCATATTGCCTCCTGCAAACTCCCTCTTCTTAGTTGCCTAGCATAGGAAGAGCTTCAGTAAAATACCCAGAAGCAAATATCCATCACATCAAACTGCACAAGCAAATGAAGGGGTACGACTTGTACTTGCATAGGTACGAGCAACAAGCATCAACTCCAAGAAAATCACCATTAGATCACTTTGCAACTAGAAGGAAGTTTCATCAAACATTATCAAAACTAAAACACATCAAAATGCTTCATATTAGAAATCTAAAATAGAAAGCTCCACAATCAACACCAATGCTGATTCCAGAATGGAACCACACGAGTCTAGCTAGGGAATATATCTCAATTCTGAAACTAGAACAATCCTTGAGGGTTACCATCCTCAAAGACTTGGAGAATCCAAATACAATCCGCTAGCACTTCGTTATTAATCTTCAACATAACCCCAATGAGATCTCAATGCCTCCTTATATAGCTTTTGGAGGGAAATTCCTCAATTTGAAATAATAAATTAATTCACTTTTTCCCTCAAATGCCTTTTAAAAATAATAATAATCATTTTCAAAAGCAAAGACTCCTTATTTCTCCTAGGCGTCCAACTTGGAGACCATTTTTCCTTTTTTAAAAGTCATTACACTTAAGTCGTGAAAATAATAATCAACCATTATAAACTTAAGTGAAATATTAAAATATTTTACCCTAAGTTACGAAAAATCCCATCAATAGAAACCTTGTACCACCACCACTGTGTTCTCCAAGAACTTTGGAGTCCCCTTGCCTTACCACTTAGCCTACAAGAACTCAAAAAAATAGGCTAATGGTCATTGAATTGACTAGTCCTGAGAAGGGGACATTACACAATACATTGTGTATTGTCAAGGATAGTGGTATGATCTAGTCAGATCGACTTTGATCCTTGGTTGACCATCTCTAGTCTTCTTCTATAATAATTTCATGTGTGAATAAAGATATATTTTACACATGTATCTAGTGTGCATTGTCATCTCTATTATTATTTCACGTATTGAATTTATCAGACAAAGTAGCAAACATTTGGTGCCATTGCCTTAAAAAAAATGGGTAAGAGTTGAGAGATTCATGCCCTTAGACCCCAATAAAGGTGGTGGGAAGAGACTACAACGTGGTCACGATTAGGAGATCAGGGGATCTTTAAGGCTCATTTAACAAAGAGAACGAAGGAGATGACTGAGGGGTGAAGTTGAAGATGACGAAGGATTTCTGAGGGAAAGCTCGAGTTCACCCAAGAGTAGAAGTCGAAGCATTAGCAGAAGTTGTAGTCGAGAGAGAAAGAGAACTTTCACAACAAGAGAATGCACGAAGGGTGAGTGGGAATAAATAACAGGACACCTACCACTTCTCAACGAAGCATACATCAACCTCGCTGACCTTGCCGACCAAGTCGGAGAATCATTCGGACCATCATCGTTGGACGAAGGAGAAAGTGAAGAACCCACCAATCTCGCCATCAACGAATCGTTAGGAGCATCACTGTCGGACGAAGGAGGTTCATCGTTGGATGAAAGGGAAGGCAAGGGAGAACCTGCCAACCTGGTCGTCGGAGAACTGTTAATACCATTAAAGTCGGCTGAAGGGGAAGGCGATGGAGAACCTACCAACGGTTTGATGGAGACCATACGCTAGATTGAAGACTTGACATTAACAGAAGAATCAAACATTGGAAGATCGAAGCCGATAATGCCATGAAGGGAGCATCGAAAGGACCTTGAAGACAACCCAAGGGTGACGAATGCTGAAGAGGGACGAGTGAAAGATTGCAGTGTGTTTGAGAGTGCAAGGAAAGCACCGAAATGTACGAATCAAAACTCTCCAACCAAATTATCATTGCAGGGTGCAACAGGGAGGCAAGATGGTGACTCCCCCAATGTCCGAATGTAGAGCGACAAAAACTTCCAAAGTTCACTGGAAACAGGTTGGAGAATCTTTTAAGGCATTTTAAGACATGTGAGACAACCTAGGTAGCAAACGGTCAGGATGACAAAGTGCATTGGCTAAGAGCATTTCCAACAACTCTTAGAGGGATACCCATAGATTGGTTCATAGAATTGGAAGCACACAAAAATACTTTGGATGCATTGAAAATAGCATTCCAAGAGGAATTCAAATTCTTGAGAGACGACAATGAAAAAGTGGCGGAGATCCACAATACCAAACAAGGAAAGCATGAGAATGTGTGAGCCTATAATTGTAGGCTCAAGGAATTACTGGTGAAGCTGGAAAACTAGTCGGCCGATGGATTGAAGAAAAAAATGGTTCATTGAGGGATTGATTCCTTTATCGAGGAAGAAATGAAAGTGGTGCCTCTGTCATCATACGTCGATGCTTACAATCGAGCCATGGACATAGAAAGTGAAGATAAAATGTCTTCACACAATAAAAGAAAAACTGAGGAAGATGGAAGTTTGTATGACAATAGTGATGACGAATCAAGAATGGTACAAGCACTTTGGAGGGACATGCTTCGAATGATGAAAGAATTGATGGCGAAGAAAGAAATCAACAAAAACCAACAAGAAACTATGGTGTATTGAGAGCAAAATTGAGGGGCACACAAAAGGTAATTGTCCTAAAAAGATGTTTTGTGAGATTTGCTAGGTTATGGGTCATTCAATAAAGGAGTGCCCATACAATTTGAGGACCAGGAGTACACAAGTACTCTTTACCTAGGGAGAGGATTCCACTCCATTGGTGCCACAAAATGTGTCTCTAGGCATTTATCGAAATCAAAGAGGACAAAGCCAAATACAATATGACCCCAAAGGATGCCCTATCATACAATGTTGACAATGTAGTGAATGGGGACGCTTTGCGAGAGACTACCAGAAACAAGCAAGACAAAGTGCAATTATTGTGCAAATGGTGTGGATTTGGAAACCTTAAAGACATCGAATGCTCAAAACAAAAGGCTAGTGTCAACATGATTGATGTAAGGCATAATGAATTATTGGCCATTACTAGTACCCAAGCAAAGAAGGCTGTGTACCTAGACCCACGTACAAAAAGAGAAAGGCTTTGTGAAGCAAGGGCCAAAGTGGAGAATGCTATGGACAACGAATGACACCACTCAAATGCAAATGCAAGAACGGTACTAAACCAATTAAAATCTGAGAAAAATATTGCACAAGTACTTCAACTACTGTACCAGTTAAAGTAGTGGATTTATTACAAAGTATTCCTAAACTTCAAAATGTTATTGTATTGGGGGAGAATGAGATGGTGTATACTACATCCCAATTAGAATCTGGTGAGAATGAAGAACCAATAATCAAACCTCCGCTCTTGGGTGACCAAGTGATTGATCCAATGTTATTGACAATTAACATGGCAAAGAAACCAATAGTGGTGAATATGGAGATCCTTGGAAGGAATCTCACCAATACAATTCTTGATGGTGGTTTGGTGTGAATGTACTTCCAGAAGACACTTGGAGAAGTCTCGACAAGCTGACCATTTGGCCACCAACTTTTCAACTAGTGGGTGCAGATCAACAAGGTATTAAGGTACTTGTTATTTTAATGGGTCAAAAGGTAATTATTTGAACTCAATATTTTTGTTGAACTTTGTGGTCATTTCATTAAGGAAGAAAGCGTACGACACATTGTTAGGTCGAGGTTGGCTGGTGGCAGCCAAAGTCGATTACAACTAGAAAAAGAATACAATCTCCATTGAGAATAAGGGTCGGAAATATATAATTGATTTGAAAAACCAAGCAGTTAGTGAGGAAGCAACTTCCTCGGATTTGTTAGATTTAGACTCTAAAAAAGAATGGAGAGTCAAGGTTCGATGGAACCAAACGATAAAGCGATTTTTGAGTCATTGTCATGTTCGGACAATGAAACAAATTCTCTTTGTAGCCTATTTCATTGGCAAATGGAGGATTATGAGGTATTTCCGTCGACATGTAATTTTCTTGAAGCTACAACTCTTAATGAAGAGCAACCAATAAAAGAATGCAAAAATACCGATGGTATGTCTGAGAGTATGAAGAGCAAATTTTTTATCTTGGAATGCATAAATACTTGTCAAGTCAAATCAACTTCACATAAATTTTACAGAAAAGAAAAAGAAATTTAGAAAATAAAGAAATAGTGGAAAGGAAGAGGCAAAAATATTATTCAACAATTGAAGGAGAAAATATTAAAATATCTAACTACATGCCCAATTTCATAAAAGGCCTGACTACAAAGCCTGACTAAATTAAAAGGCCTGACTACAAAGTACAACCAACATCTTATCATATTGTACGACAAAGAGAAAGGTGGCAAGTTTTGCACATCGTATGACCAACATTAAACACACCTGTATGACTTGTAATCGAGCAAATAGTACTACCTTTTTTACAGAGCCGAGTCAAATCACACATTGTATGATTTCGCCCCTTCTACATAGTACAAAGCAAAATAAAGGTGAACATACGGCCTCGTCCTCTTCACATCGTATGGAGCAGAATAAAGGTGAACATACGACCTTGCCATCTTTACACCATATAATGAAGTTAGAGAAGTGGCGTATGATCAGAGTAGAAGAAAGAGTGTAGTGTACGAAAAGAGTATAGAAATGTACGACCACCAAGGTAGACCACCATACGGCAGCAACAACAACATGAACGTAAGACTTGTAGGGCTCTCATTGTATGACATCAATTTCAAGAAACAAGAACATAGAATCTTCTTGTACGACTGACAAAATCATACACAGTGCAGGGGGTACGGTCTGTCACTCTCCATACCATACGACTAAACTCTTCTGTAGGGCCTCCTCAAAGGAAATTGTGCATTCTTCTTAGTGTACAATTGGGCTCCATCGCCAGAATTAACTCTTGGTACAACCCAGACCCATCATCCACATCGTATGGCCATCAACCATCATATGACAAATTCCTTCCCTAGTCGCCATTATATGTCAGTTAAAAACTCCAAAATCTCTATTTTCTGGGTTCATCAACATTGGTTTTTGCCTCTTAAAAAATCATGAAAATGAGGTGCGCCATGAAGTTCTATGTGGTTTTGAAGGTCTTAAATTGAGTTTGTTGAGACCTTAGGAGGTCTTTGTTAATGCAATCTGGCCTTGTACATAGAGGCTTGATTGTGAAGACGCTTAGTAGATGCCTAATAAAGTTTCCTTATTGCTTCAACAAACTGCTAAGTACACACGTTAGGTTTGAGGGGAGAAAACAAGAGGAAGGTCAATAGAGGAAGGGCTGGAACTAGATAAATTCCAACCAAATAGGGAAGAATATAAGTCCCTATCCAAAATTGCAGACCCTTTGGAAAGGATTTGAAGCAATTTAAGGAGCTTAGAAGGCTCCCAAGGTTGATTGCAAACAAGAAAGAAAGAAAATGACAAATGAAATCTGAACTAAAACAAGACAATAGCTTACTATATGCTAATCCTAAACACCATTAACAACCAATATAAACAAAAAAAGATCAAATCTACTAATAAATCAAGCACAAAACAATAAATAAGAAGTGCAACCTGCAGATCTAATGCATACAGGATTGGAGCAGTTTGATGACAAAGATGGTGTAAATGTCTTCAAAGAAACACTCGAGTGTTGCAATTCCCTTGCAACTAGTTAGCAACTCTGGTTTAAGTGCAAAGAGAACCTATAGAGAGGTGTAGCTAGGTTGAGTAGAGGCCTATTAGAGTTTGCAAGGAATGGAAGTAAATTTTGGCAGAGTTTTGTCATGAAAATTTTGGTGAAGATCCTTCAAAATGAACTCAAAACGGACTTATGAAGAGCCAAGGGGGTGGCAATTTAGGGTCAATTTCAAGAAGTTAGAAGTGGGAATAGATGTTATCTAATGGGAAGATAAAAAAAGGAAGACTGCTTTGTTGAAAGTGCAATTCTTGCAGTGGTTGTGATGGTTTTTAAAATGTTGTGGTTTTGCAACCATTGCCTAAGATGAGTGACAATTTCATTGCACTAGAAAAAACCTAAGAATTTCGACTAGAAAAAATATACAAGTGAAGTCACTAAGGCTTGGAGGGTCTAGGGGCATACGAAGGGAGGCTAGGAGGGTGAGTAGGGGTACGACAAACTAGGAGAAGCTGGTGATCAATTGATCTCTCAAATGCGCAATGAGGCACTTTTTGAATTGTTGTGTCATCATAAGACTAAGATGTTGACCCATCATAATGAGGTGCAAAAGTGGGTGCATATAGTATTAGGGCGATTTTTTATTTGAATTGACTTTTGCAAAAATGGGTGCATACAGTATTAGGGTGAGTTTTTATCTAAATTGACTTGTAAAGTTTTTTCTCATTCGGAGCATTAACTCATTGTCTGTATTAATTTCAATCTGCAAAGAACTAATATATCGTTGTTATGATCACAATTTTTATGACAATTCCAAAAGACTATACCTTTGTTGGCAACTTTATATAAGGAAAATACTATAGAACAAGAACTTTTAGCATGTGCAATCCAATGTAATGATGTAAAAAACTTGAATGTTTAAGATACTGAAGATTGTTATTTAAAAATGGAGAATCCTCCAAAAGTTTATGTTGCCTTGGAAGAAATGGGAAGGCATTGAATGCTCAACGAATGAGTTTTGATATATGGGTTTATGGGATCCTTCTTGGGACTTGTTGGCGTTTCAATTCGCACCTTTGGAATGCGGATTAGAAACGGACAGCTATGCACAGTTGAATTGCTCTAAAAATTAGGAGGGCAAGCTCCCTCTTTGCTGATGATGCTTAAAGAAAGAAAACTAAACTATTGCCAATCTTTTTGTTCCCAGCTGAGAGCACAAGGTTATAAAACTCTTTGCATTGCAGCTGAGGTTTTCTCTTTTTAGAACTTCAACTACAACTAAGCCTAAACTAATGATGCTTCTGACAACTCAAGTAAACTCAGAGCTTGAGAATCAGAAGTAAACAAGGAATGATTTGATAACATAGATGCCTAAATATACTCACTTCCAATGCACACCTGAAGACTCATTGTACTTTTAGATGTAAGCTGAAATAAAGGTTATATAAGCAAAACACATAAAACAAAATCTGAGATAGTAGATCAAAGCAAAGTAGACATAAGATTTCCTTCCTCAAATTTCTAACAACAATTACACTTTTGGGACAGCAGATTTGTAGCAATAACAGGGTTATAGTTTAGCGATCAAACCAGATTACACTTGACACATATTACACATAAACTGAACAATGATTTGCAGCAAAGGCAGGCATGCAAACTTGCTCTTACACAAAGCGAACAGACACTGAATAACAAAGTTGCAGGCAAAAGTAGGCTTAGCAATTTGTTATCACAATAACGGTTAAGAAAATAATGGGAAAGGCTGCCCTTATTTATACACAAACAAGGTGTAGGGAACCCTAAAATCTCCTTGCTTTTACAACTAGACTTGCCAACTTGCAAGCTTTATTTCTAAAACAAAAACATGACAACTAGCCACTTGCTACAATCAGTTAAGCTGATTTAAAAGTAGGGAAAGTTCCAACTATTACAATTTGATTTTTCCTATTTCACAAAGAATAGATAAGCGTGAAACAAGAATAGCAAGTCCAACTCGGAAAAGGCATCGAGTCAACTACTGCTTTTTGAGTTCTATTCTTAGAAAACATTGCTGCCCCAAAAGATGACTCACTCTCCACCAAAAGCTGATTTGTTCATGATTTCAATTGGAGAATACTGCATGTTTAAAAACTCGAATTTTGACTATGAACACGCCTATGGTTGGAAAAGTTTTGCACAAACTGCTGAAAATAAATTGTTGATTTTTCTCCAAAAAGCAGATTCCTCGAAAGAAGCTGAGGTCTGGGTTTTGTAGACAATCGCGTTCTGAAGAAACCCAATTCATCAGATTTTGAAAATGCTAAGGGCTTCCCGAAAAAGCAGATTTTTGGAAATATAAAATTTTCCAATCTTCTAGAGGAGTGAAAATCAAGTGGACCCAGATCGATGAAAATTGAAAAAGTTGACCCCCTATTTTTGAAAAGTGATGCCCTCGAAGAATGGATCATGAAAAAGCATGCCTCTATGCTTCCCAATCCCGAAACCATGAAGAACACTGAAAAGCACTGTGTTTGAGCCTCCAAATCTTGATGAGAAGAAAAAGATATCTCTCTTTCTCTGGATGCCAACCTGCAAAATATGAAGAATGAATGCCAAAAGCCTCTTGAATAGAGTTCGAGGACAAAAAAGCGCTTTCTTCTTCAAGCTTTAAAACTTTGAAGTCAATCCGGAAACAAAAACGTTGAATGTAGACACTTTTTCGAACATGGAATGACAAAAAATGAAAAATGGCTAAGGCATGAATACTTGGGAGTGCTGACTAGACAGGGGCGCCTAAGCTCCCCAAAGTTAGCCATTTTTTACGTTTTTTTCAATTTTTTGCTTGTTTTTGCTCCCGGACAGACCTGCTTCCAACTTTGTCGAGCTAGGAATCTAATACTACCAACTGATAAATTTGTTTGACCATGGCAAGTTCATATTTGACTACTGTTGAAGTGATCCCCAACTTCATTCCAGCATCCGATGTCATTTGATCATGATTACACGTGCTTGAAACTGTCGGTGGAGATTGAAATGGAAGAAGGCATGTCGGAATTAGAAAAATTTCTAAGGCATGAAACCTTGGGTGCCCTTATTGGCCAGGGGCGCCGAGCCTTTCTAGACTTAACCATTTTCCTGAGATTTTCAAATTTACACTTTCTTCGTTTCGCATGTAGCCAATGACCCCTGTTTGATCTTCATTTTCAAATAGCCGGTGAATAACAGAGTCTGGAAGTCAGTCATCCTGGCAAGCCTGATCATATCTAAGTTGAATGGTACCATCTGCTAGCCTTTATCATTGCATTTGATGATTCTTTGAAAGTGAAATGAGGCTGTTGAAGAAGAGTTTTGTATGTTTTCCAGAAACGCAAAAAAAAAATTCTAAGGCATGAGAAGTTGGGTGCCCTTCTTGGCTAGGGGAACCTAAGTCTTCCAGACTTAGCCAAAATTCGAGGATTTTCAATTTTCTTTCAACTTTCTTCATTTTGTGTGTTTCTACCTCCGTTCGATTTGCAATATCTGCCACCAGACTGATCTTCAACACTGGATGATGGTTTCATTGAAGAGCCTGAACATAACTGAGGTGATCTCCAACTTTTCCCAACCCTAAAACTGCTTTTGATTGTTTTTGACCAGATCTAAATTGCGTTGATGGGGAAGTTTTGCATGTTTTTTGAGAAACACGAAAAATAAACTAAGGCAAGAGCACTTGGGCGCTCTTCTTGGCCAGGGGCGCCTAAGATCACCAGAGTTAGTTTTATTTTCATGATTTTCAATTTTCACATTACTCTTTGTTCTCTTCGCGTTTGCCAGTTATGTTCACCATTTTGCGTGCAACGAATGACAAAAAATGAAAAATATTCTAAGGCATTGACTGCTAGGTGCTTTGATTGGACAGGGGCGCTCAACATCTCCAGTGTTAGAATATTTTTTATAATTTTCAACTTTTTTGAAATCCCCTCCTCCGTTCATCGTTTCTTGAGCATCTTTCATTGTTGATCGATCTGTGTAGCATTTGAGACTTCGAATTTGACATCTGGCAGCTGGTCATCCTCCATTGATGACTTCGGAGCTCCTGTTTTACCTTTTGAAAAAGCAGAATAGACCCACCAGAAAAATACTGATCTTTTGACAATTCTGACTAGATCAGCCTGATCGGGAAGTGTTTTCAACCAATCAAATTCAGTTTGAGCCCTAGAAACAAAATTTCTATTTTTAGAAACTTTTTATTTTTAGAAAGTTTTGCCAATATCCATTTGAGAAGAAACCCAGAAAACTCCGACTCAAGTCTATTTTTAGAAACTTTCTAAAACAAGAAATTTCTATTTTTAGAAATTTTGACTTTTGACGACAATTTTTACAAGTCTTTTTACTCTTTTACAAAATGCCTTAATGAAGCAAAAATTTTAATTTTGGGCATTACAAGACCAAAAATCTTTGAGTATGGATACAAGAAAAGTGGAATCCATTGGGAATCGTAGAAATACTTACAATGCCCAAGGGATATTTCATGGTCATTTTCTTTACAAAACATGAGAAGTAGAAGATCATCTAAGGAAATAGTTCCCAAACATATCTTGGCTTTTTATGAAACACTAGGCCCTTGCTTTTAACCCATCAAAAGATCTTTCAAGATTTGTTCGATTAAGGGTACATTGTATGCCTCTCCTAATTATCCTAGTGAATATTGACATGAAGTTGCTTTGAAGAAAATAGGGGGTGGGGGACCAGGGAACACACTATGGCCTCTATAATCAATGAGAATTTGGGGTTCTCAACTATGCCTATATCTATGCGAATATAGATCCAGACATGGCCCTCCTAGAAAGGTTAACTCTAGAAATGGGAGCAATTGAATGTTAGCAACCATTTGTATGAGAGTATTGCCTTCTACTGTTAAGTATACCTTGAACACAAACATTTAGCAAAGGTCTACCCACATTAGTAGAGAAGGAAAAGTGTGGATCCCAAAGTAGGCACTCCTATTGTAGATTAGATGAGCCTTAATCCAAATCTACAAAACATTCAACAACAATCATCAAAAAACCTATGTTATCTCTAGTTTCCAAGACAAGGACAAGTTTTGGGTACAACTTCTTTTCGAGTCATTTTTGGTGACAACAGGGGACAACTATATAAAAAATAGGAAAAATTTAAAATATATAGGGAAGTTTCAACTATTCATATGATAACATTGAAAAAGCATTCATTATATACATTATATATCCTTAATACATAACGTTTTTGTTGAATTGAGAGTTCACATGAGAGTCAAACAAATTAGCAAATGTCAAAACTTAATTTCTTTAATAATTCATTGTCAATATGCACGTGATATTAAAAAATAGTATACAAGTTACAACAAAATGCCCAAAGGATGCAAGTTTCACTTTCTTTTTCCTCCCAAAGGCTGCAATAGTTTTGGACCTAAGTTGCCAATTTTGGTATGGGGGTGGGTACGAGTACAAGGTTTTGGTATGCCGGTATGGCAATTTTTTTGTCCTTGGGTATAGTACGGTTGGGTGTGGCTGTAATATATATGTGTGTGTGCACAAATTTTTTTTAGATAAATATATAGAATTGCAAATACATTTGATATATCATATAATATTATATTTTCTAATAAAAATGGCATTTGAATCTTTGATTGTATGATACTTCATCATTGATCAATGATATTATGAAAGTCATAAATATAATTGTCTAAGTTGTCAACTTTGGTCTTCACTGCCAAACCCCTTCATTATAATCAAGTTTCTTATGTGACAATGGATCCCAATAACTAGTGGAGGTTGGGAGTGGAGACCCCAATGGGGTTGAGACGTATCACCCCTCATGGGGGTCTAGGAACAACACCCCCAGTGAGGTCGAGGAGTAGCACCCCTTATGAGGTTTGGGGGAAGCACCCCTTGTGAGGTTTGCGAGCAGCGCCTCTGGTGCGTTCCTTGTGTGATATAGGGTGGGGTTGAGGGGTAGAGCCCCAACCACCAAACCCAAATTGAGGCCTTTGAAACCGCACAAACCTTCACGTCACACACCATTTTCACAATTTTAACATTTTTTTAAAGTGTTGGTCTTTTCTATAAATGTTACTTTTTATGGGGATGAGCAAGGGATGTCACAAACCTCTCTGCTGATCCTACGAGGAGGGCAACCCGTCCCCTTAATTTTTTTGGGATGTCCCCAAGTTCTTGGAACGTCCACTACATTTTTTCCCAATTTGGGGATGGCTTGGGGACGTCCCCTAGGTGTCCCCATGCCCTTGGAAAGTCTTGAAAATGGGGATGCCCCAAAAAATGTTGGGGACACGTTCCTAGGCTTCCCTACAAAGAACATGTTTACTAAAGAATACTCAAGAAAATGAAAGGAACCTATGAAGCGATCTACCTAGATCGTACATGTTATCTAGGCGTTTCCATGTCCCTGGAATGTCCCAAAAACGGGGAGGGCCCAAAAAATGTTGGGGATGCATCCTTGGGTTTCCCTACAAAAAACATGTTTACTAACGTATATTGAGGAAAAGGAAAGGAGCCTATGAAGTGATCTACCTAGATCCCACACACCATTTCTTTTGCAGCCTTGGATCTAATGGAAAAAGCACAGGAATCTCTAGGAACTCCATCCAAAACAGCCAAAACAGGGGAACCTAGGAATAAATAGACTAACAATGTTCAAGGTTGATTTAATCCAACAACAACAAACAAAGAGGAAGGGATATGAGCAATAACTATCCTATGAGATCTCATCCCCAAAGCCTTTGTAGTTGAGGCCCTAATTTCAGATGGTAAAAAGAAGAGGAAACCTTTGGCTTGGTTCTTGCCACAAGAACTTATACAAGAAACCTCTACACATTTCGACGCCAAAGGATTTGGAGATTTCTGGTCCAAAACCCTCCCATTAATGCATGTTCTCGCATGGAATAAACTCCATTGGAAGAATCACCAATTCAAATCCTAAATTTAATATTGTGCTGCTCTCTAGTTCTATATGCTAAAATAGTGCAAACATGGAAAACTGAAATCAGTAGAGACAAGAACATTCCCATTATCCAAACCCGACGTGTCCTGGTTAGAAACTTGTAGCATTATGGAATAAACAAGCAATTTGAAAAGTCAACCAATGCAGGCACTATATAAGATATTTACCCTAGAGAAATCCATTATGGAAAAAATCTAGAAAAAATCCACTATGAAAATTAATTTGTACATGCTTGTTCCCTTCAAACGCCTTTTAAGAACACTTATTTTTTTAGTATTCTAACTTGCACGTAAGTGAGCCTCAATGAACACGTGTGATCACACAATCCTCATAAACATGGCAATGGTCTTCTACCTTTCATTTCTAATAACAATACAACTAGCATGACTAAAAAACAACTCCCTTGAAAGAATTCTATCTCTAATTGATTCGTAAACTACCAAGGATATTCCTTAGTTTAGTTATTAACTTATGGAATTTAAGGTGGAGTAAACTATAAGAGAAATTAAATTGACTAATTCTTGCATCATACTGGATTACAATTAAGAACAAGAAATTAGAGAACAATACCATAAACAATGGATAGAAGAAATTTTGTGGAGAAACCTGGTGTCAATAAAAAATCCAACAAAATGCAAGTCACATTCACTTTAGTACTCCAAAATGGTACTAGACCCATCAAGTCAACTCTGCTTATTGATTAACAAGAGTTTGCCTTTTTTTTGTTATTGTTAGTGAAGACCCAACTGTAATTTCCCCACTCCCATAAGCAATTATATTTAAAGTTTAAAATAAAGATTTAAACTTATTCACAAAAGGCGACATTATAATATCTGTTCCTAATAAGGAACGAGTGCATCTGATCAGATACTTTTGCCAATCAATAGTATCGGGCTCAGTCTGCTCAGTCTTATATTGAAAGCATACGAAGGAGAGGTGGATTATAATCGGGATAAAATGAAGAGTTCGGGTGTCACACTAATCTATCAGCTTTATCATATGAAGATTGAATATTCAATATATCAGTTTTAAAACCTATAGCCGTGTATGCTTCCCTCTTACTTCTATCGTGGCAGTCTGAAAGGTCAAACTCAGCTTATAACCATCATAAATTGGGACCTGCATGCTTGTCTACTGATTTTACTAGCTGCCGATTTTAATGGTAATTTGCCGATTCATACATTGAAGCCGCCTAGACAAATAAATCTGACGTCAAAACCAGATCACTATTCATGACCCCTTTGATCGTGCATGGAAGACTATTAAGAAGCATTAATTAGCTAGATTAAGCGATTAAGAAATAATCATAACATTATAAATAAATGCACAAATCGTCCTTAACAAGCAGTGATAGGAAGGAAATATGTATGTAATCGAATTGCTCCTCTAAAGAAGGATCAGCGATTAAGCAAGGATAATATTAATACAATTAATTATCCGTAAGGAAGGCTACAATTAGTCAAAGCTTAAAGACATGTCTTTGATGAATGCATAATATGAAAAGACATGACCATCAGCCTCATCGTGGGTATAAAAAGGAAAACATTTGAAGGAAAAAAGGCATCGATTGAATCTGAAGAAGTAATTTACTACTGTAGAGCAGATCAAGCGCTCTTAAGAGCCGTTGGTCTTTGATCTGGCTGCACATTGATTGGATAATATTCAGATACTCAGCCCTTGTCAAATCGCATGAATTAAGAGACTATATCAGGGACAGTGAAGGAGATAGACAACAATTTATTCCATTTGCATATGCATAAAATCTGATAGACAAATCTGAAACAGCATCAAGACTAAGTTGCATGTTTTGAAGGAAGTTTAATCAGAAATAGTAATCAGCAAAGGGCCACATCAATTACATAAATTTAAAGAATTACATCTGAAACAGCAGATCTATATTTTTCCCAGTTTCCAGTCTTGAATCATTCACTATTTCAGACTTATTTCAAGGCTAATATTAAGGACATAATCCTTATTATCTATACTTATTAATATACTTAATTTCTTCAATAATCCAAGCTGGTACAAAACAATTTAAGTACTCTTTAAGTGGATCAAGTACGCCAATTTTATCATTGCTCAAAGATATTACTTATTGTCATCTTGATAGCTTATTAAAACTAAGATAAATTTAAGGATAAATTCAAAGGGGACATCACAAGTGGTATTAGAGCTAGTGAACCTGCCAGCCTTTGGGAAATGCAACAAATTGACTTTCCGTTTGAAGCATGGCAACCGATGATAGAGAGTGGTTGGCAAGATTACTTTATGAATCAGATAGTAAGCTCAGTAGTTTATCTCAAAGGAATGACATTGTGGTCACATTGAAAAGAGTAGAAGAATGTTTGAGCCTTATTGAGCAGTCATTTGAAGTATTAGATTTAGCTCTAATGCCTACAGTAACCGCCTTGAAAGAACACAAATGGTTGAGGCATCATGATGAGGAGATCAAGTTGTTAGTGACTTCTTGTTTAAGTGAGATTATGAGAATCTTGGTACCTCTAGTGCCCTATGACGATGACACGATGAAAGAGCTTGTACACTTGATTAGAGAAAGCTTCGAAGATCTAGATGACACCAATAGTATGCATTACTCAAGAAGGGTGACCATATTAAAACTTTTGCAGAAATCAGAACAAGTATCCTTCTTGTGGATTTGGGGTTATAGGATCAAGTCCACAACATGTTCCATTATTACTTCACCACGATCAAGAACACACATAATAAAGATATTTTTTCAGCCATGAAAGATATAATGATTCTAACTATCTAGGAGAGTGATGCCTTCTCCCGACCCACCATATCTATACTATGGAACATTTGGAAACAAGAATGGGTTCCCTCTTCAGCTGCATATACATTGTTCCTCGATGTGTTCACACAATGTGAGGAAAAATTAAAACCTCAATTGGAAAAAGAAGAGCAAGAAAGGATCAATTCAGAATATGAATGGGAAGAAGTTCCTTGAGTCGTACATACAGAAGATGAAGACAAGAAATTACAAGATGTGGAAATTGTACATAAGGAGAAAGACAAACCTTCACACATTTCTTCTATCACCAATGAAATAAATGCTTGGTTTCATGAGAGTTATGAGACAACCACTGATGCAGAGTTGATACATGAGGAACAAGCTGAAAATAATGAAGGCTTCACATCTGATGTTGGTTATGACTTCTTTCACTTCAATGATATAGGAGGTTTTTGGTTTGGCTTTTAGAATGAGGCTATGGAGGAAAATGTTCTTTGTGACTCTAATGCCACTCTTACCTCATCTCACGAATCATGCATTGAGGATAACATTGAAGGAATAAATTCCATTGAACATAAATCAGATTCTCCTACGCTTGAAGTCGGTCTAGAGCAGAGTTCTAGTGACAGTGATAATTTAGATTCTCAGTTTTCTATTGCAGAGATACAGGAGATTTGCAGCAGCCATGATAGCACATTGGAAAAGAATTCTGATTTCTACATGGAGCATAACAGTAGTTCAGCATCTTTGTGTGATCATGATTGGAAAAGTCATCTCTTGGTATCTGCTGAAAAAGAAGTACAAGTGTTATCTAGAATGGATGGCATACATAAGCATGTGGAATGTTTAACTCAAAACACACCAAGTAGTCAAAAAGAGGTTAATATTACCCTTGCTGATTTGCGAACAATAAAGAACACTTTGGAAGAAATCAAGACAACCTTCTTATGTGTAATCCATGATAGAGATATAGTTACTAAGGCTGCGGATGAGGCCTTAGATTTATACAAGGGAACACAAGATAAATTGAAGGATGTTCAAATGACTCTACAAGAAACAAAAAGTCAACTTGTTGACACTAAACAACTTTGGGAACAAAAGGAAAAAAGGGGGATTAAGGAGATAAAGGAACTAAACAACATATATAAAAGTTAAAACCTATGACAATTGTCCCAAAGAATCCGCAAATAAGAGTTGGGACCAGAAAAAAGGTAAGGTTGATTTTGAGAACAAAGATAACTTTCAGATTGTTGATAATCCTTTGTTCGAAGTTAAAGCAAAGACAACCTATGATAATCCACTTTTCGAGTTGGATAATGAAGCTAATCCAGGATCATGTGATAAGATTGAAGACGATCATAAAACTTGGGATCCCGGTGCATGTCCTATTAGTGTAGTGTGGAATCAAGCTTGAAGTAGTGAGACAAGCCCTAATAATGCTATCACCAATAACTTTCAAATCACATTACAAGAAATTGAAATTCAGGTCAGGCCAATGAAGAGGATTCCTTCTTTTAATCAAAAATCAAATATTGGATATTTAAGTTGAGTGGGAAGAAGAGATGACACTGTAACTATATCTTTGCACATGTCGCCCACGAGGCTACCAATAGATTACCACTGCCCTAGTTTCTCTACATTGATAACATCAATTAGTGGTCAAATGAATCCTAAATCATTGATAGCTTTAGGGCAGCTAATAAGGAGGATTTTTTCAAGTACACTTAAGATTTTTTTCACCACCACCATGGACAGCGATTCCCATCAACATTTTAGGGTATTGATAAACATGTCTACATACAACTCTATGATGATTACAATAGATTGGAAAGTTTGGAATTTTCCTTTGGACATCTTGAGGGGATATGTTAAGCTTTTGGTTCTATGGTTGAACCAATTCTTTTTGCAAATCCATGTGTTTGGCAGCAACCTCTTTAGTGGAAATTGGAACCACAAATACACCTTAGGATTCTATGAGAAGTGGATGCAAATTGAACAAGAGGATCGGATTGTTGAAATCAGAGTAGCACAACGTCAACGTGATGGTACTTTATTGAGACTAATTTGGAATCTTGGAATTATTTGGAATTCAATAGTGGTTAAAAATAAGATAGCTTGTGAGGATTTTTCGTAATTTTATAGTGTTAACGTTCATCCAAGAACATGTTTTAGAAGATTGGATTGATCTTCCTATTAGTGATTTTCAAAAGATCACTTGCACTAGTGTTCAATAGAACTACGTTAGGAATAAATGGTGCTACAAACCTTGGAATTGAGGAAATTCTATGAAAAATATATTGAATGACATGGAATTGCTTCGTAGTATGATAAAGATTGACAAAATGGGTGAACTTAGTGACAATCGCATGAAGCAAGGAATATGTGTGGGAACCTTTTACAGACTTATTTGGGACCCTGGTATCGACATGATGATTTAAGATTGCTTGTGGGAAAGCAATTTCTAGGAAGGGGAGACTGTGATATCCCCACTCCATAAGCGATTATATTCAAAGTTTAAAATAAAGATTTAAACTTGTTCATAGAAGGCGATATTATAATATCTATTCCTAATAAGGGACAAGTGCATATGATCAAAGATTTTTGCCAATCAATAGTATTGGGTTTTGTCTTATACTAAAAGCATACAAAGGAAAGGTGGATTATAATCGGGATAAAATGAAGAGTTTGGGTGTCACACTAATCTATCAACTTTATCATATGAAGATGGAATATTCAATATATCGGTTTTAAAATCTATAGCCGTGTATGCTTCCCTCTTATGTCTATCTTGGCAGTCTGAAAGGTCAAACTCAGCTTATAACCATCATAAATCGGGACCTACATGCTTGTCTACCAATTTTTTTTGCCGCTGATTTTAATGGTAATCTGCCGATTCATACATTGAAGCCGCCGCCATATTTGAATAGACAAATAAATCTGACGTCGAAACCAGATCACTATTCATGACCCCTCGATCATGCATGGAAGACTATTAAGAAGCATTAATTTGCTAGATTAAGCGATTAAGAAATAATCATAACATTATAAATAAATGCACAAGTTGTCTTTAACAAGCAGCGATAGGAAGGAAATATGTAAGTAATTGAATTGCTCCTCTAAAGAAGGATCAGCGATTAAGCAAGGATAAAATATTTCAATTAATTATCCTTAGGGAAGGCTGCGATTAGTCAAAGCTTAAAGACATGTCTTTGATGAATGCATAATATGAAAAGACATGACCATCAGCCCCATCGTGGGTATAAAAATGAAAACATTTGAAGGCAAAAAGGGATCGATTGAATCTGAAGAAGTAATTTACAACTGTAGAGCAGATCAAGCGCTCTTAAGAGCCATTGGTCTTCAATCTGGCTGCACATTGATTGGATAATATTCAGATACTCAACCCTTGTCAAATCACATGAATTAAGAGACTATATCAGGGACAGCGAAGGAGATAGACAGCAATTTACTCCATTTGCATATGCATAAAATCTGATAGACAAATCTGAAACAGCATCAAGACTAAGTTGCATGTTTTGAAGGAAGTTTAATCAGAAATAGCAATCAGCAAAGGGCCACATCAATTGCATAAATTTAAAGAATTACATCTGAAACAGCAGATCTATATTTCGCCCAGTTTCCAGTCTTGAATCATTCATTATTTCAGACTTATTTCAAGGCTAATATTAAGAACATAATCCTTATTATCTATACTAATTAATATACTTAATTTCTTCAATAATCCAAGCTGGTACAAAACAATTTAAGTACTCTTTAAGTGGATCAAGTACGTCAATTTTATCGTTGCTCAAAGATATTACTTATTGTCATCTTGATAGCTAATTAAAACTAAGATAAATTTAACAAATTCATAAGAGGACATCACACCAACCAAGACCTATCCATAGTAGGGGATTGCGTAGGATTTGGTTCTTTAAGAAAATATTGGTCCCAAAGGAGTGAAAATAACACAAAGGGGAAAGAGCCCCTTACTATCTATAGGGTGCCCTTTCTAAAGTAGGAGGACCAATTAGACGAATTAGGAATTTGGATTGGTGGCCCATTGACTAATCATTGGATTTAGAGGCTCAATAGTCCAATAGGGGTGGCACACATGCATTGTACAATAGGGCCTTTCCTAGAAAGAATTGGAAGATGAGTCATAAATGTGGAACTAACCACTATGCCATATTCCCAAGCACAATTCTTGTGGTAGAAATATGAACTGATCTTGTCGAGTTTTCTTTGTAGTTAGTGGGGTGGGCTCATTAATGAACTCTTTGGAATATCCACTTGCCCTAGAAATTAGGATTATGCTAGTTTTGTACTAAGTTGCCGGTTTTTGGTACGGGATTGGGTACGAAATACGGGTACATCAGTATGACAATTTTTTTTCCTTGGGTACAGTATGTTTGGATATGCTATTTTATATATATATATATATATATATGCAAAAAAATTAAAAATATACAGAATTGTAAATACATTCGATAGTATGATACTTCATCAATCATCAGTCATTATTAAATCATTGATCAATGCTAGTGATAAAGAAAAATGCCAATTGATAGTTCAAAATTTCAATATTATGTCATATATCATATATGTCTAGAGTCATGATTCAAATGAAGATCATTACAATTACAAAATTGAAATAAATACAATAAAAAATTTGTATAATTGTCTTAAGACTCTAAGTCTTCAATCTTCATCAATCATCAAAAGGATCTAGATCAAATTCATCATTTGGTTCAACATCATTTGAACCACAATTAAACGCATTGCCACTCCCACTAGTTGCATCACGTGCAAGAGTCTCACTATCATCATCTATAGTGACTCTAGCAAGCTCTACAATAGATGCATCCAAGTTGGCACACTTAGGGGCTATGTCCCAATGCTTCATTTAACCTTCTTTGTACGCATCTTGCTTATGTGATAGAAGATGCAAGTTGGAATGGACATAAACCAAGTCTTCTGCTTTTGTTTGCAGCCAACAGATTACGCTTCACTAAGTGGATAAAGGAGTATGTACTCCAATTCCATTCAGCCGAAGAACATGCAACCTGTTGAAATTGAAGAGAAAACCAAAACAACTTAAAAATAAAAAATGCAAAATAAATTAAAGAATGGAAAGTACTAAAGTCTACAATACAAATGTTAAATAATAAAAAATAAAAATTACTTGTGATAGAATCTTGATTGCAAGAGGCCGGAGGAACAAAAAATCTTGCCCATGGAGTTACCACCATGTACAAGCATGTACACTGTATCGGTCTTGAAGAGCACAAATACTATGATTCCGTCCTGAGATGAACATGCCAAACTCTTTCCTAACATTTCCCACCACTTTTGGATCTGAGAAGAATCTTTTGAATGCCCGCTTGTACCCCTTAGCAACTTCACTATCTCTATATGGTGGAGTTCTCCCTGTCAAAGCAAGTATCTGTGCACTATAGTATTTGGGAGACAATGCATATGCAAGGAGATGCAATGGTGTGTTCATTTTTTCCCAACGGTGATGAATGATTTTTTCAACACTTTGAAAAAATGTTTCTTGGGGGTCATTCTCTTTTTCTACTATTATGACCTATATTTTTTCTACCTTGGAATCAATGCCATCATAGATTTCCCCCAAACATGGTCGATCTGTATCCTGTATCAGCAAACCTAATCATACTCATGATAGGCTTGGTGAAACTCAAGACATAGTCCACACGAGCCCACTAATCGTCATCTAGGATCAATGACTTGACCTTTTGTCCCTCTTTGAACTTGATTGCTTACAAATACTCCATTGGTTGCTAATAACCATGGCACCCAATGCCTTTCGCACCTTCACAAGTCGTCTCAAAATGATTGTGTGTGATGGAAATTGGGTCTCAACAACCTAGGATCAAATAAAACATAAGTTAATAACACATTAAAATATTAAAATATATTATATAAGTATTCACGACATAAATGATAAATAAAAATAAAAATAACTTAAATAATTAAATTAAATTTACCTTCAACAATTCCAATTTCGAGAAAGCCCTGAAAATGCTTTGTGACATATGGTGGTTTGTCACAAACATTTGGATCTACTCACCCTCTTGGTCTATATCTTTCACCCACTCTATTTGAGTGCCAATTGCTTGCATCACCAAGTTAAGGGAGTGTACGGTGCATGGTCTCCAAAAAATGTGTTCATACCTTTCCTCAACCAAAGCACTTGCAGCCCCACAATTTTTTGAATTGTTTGTAATGACGTGAACATTTTTCAGGACCCACCATCTCTATGGACTCAATGAGGATTTTACAAATGAATTCTGCATCCTTGATTTTCCCCTCAAAATCAACTGCCTTCAAAAACATTGCCCCTTTGGGGGACACTGCAATAACATTTATTAAAGGTTGGTTTTTGCAATCCTTCCATCAATCAGAAACAATAGACACTCTTGTTTCAATCCAAGAATCCCTAATTGGTTTGAGTGATGTCTCTACAATTTTTTTTTCTTTTCCTAATAAAGTGGTGCACACCTTTTCATACCTAGGACCTTTGAAACTAGAAGGTGCACTATTTATTGCCGCTACCATATCATGCCAATATGGTGATCTCACCAATTTAAAAGCAAGACCATTGGCATAAATGCAACGTGCAATTTTTTCCTCTGCAATGTCTTTTGCTTCAATTTGAAAGGCCTTATCCAATGGGCCTCTTTTGTGGGAAGGAGTGGGATCTTCTACTTGGATAGAGGGTGTCTCCAAGAAAGGATGTTGAGAGGCCATTGCTGAATTTGTAGGTAAAGTCATTGATGTTCTCTTTGCTAAAGGACGACTTCTTAATCTTGCTCTTTCACTCATAGCATCAACTTCTTCTTGTTCTCTAATGAATGCCATAATTTTTTCCTTTGGAAACCCATTCTTATTTCACCCTCCACATATTCTAATCCCTTTCTCACTTTGTGCACATAAGTGAACTTTCACTCAACTATACGAGCTCTTAAATTGGACTCCACACTCACCACAATTCCAAATGAATGCCCCACCTTTTGGAAGTTGTTCAAGCATCGTAACATGATTCCATAAAGGAGATGCTTGATCAATTTAAATTTGTTTGTTTGCATCAACACCCACTGAACTTGAACTTGCAGCCCTTTCAAGTAGTTTTCAATTTGATTTTGCTGTTATAAGAAATATTGAAACAAAATGAACACCAAAAACCATTGAAACAAATAGAAAAACTTGTTTCTTCTTTTCTATAAAATTATTATTTTTTTTTTTTTGAAAAAAATCATCAAAAACTTGAAAAATCATAAAAAACTTGAAAGAATGAGTTAAAATGCATACCTTAGATGATTAGATCTCCTTTTTGCAAGCTATCCTTGATCCTTTTGCACTTTGTGATCGATCTCCTTTGAAAAACCAATAGCCTTCAAAATGAAAAAATGGAGACAAAATGTGTTTGAATAGAGCAATGAAATAAAGAGTGAAGTGTGAAATGAGGGTTAGAAGGCATTTTTAGGTCATATTGCACTTTATTTGGTGTTTTTTATGTTCTAATGTTGTTTTTGGCGCTCAACGCTCGTGGGAGCTTTTGGGAGCACCTAGGCAGCCCCGGGTTCACCTAGGTGCTCCCTAGGCACTCCTAGACCCTACCACTCCAGGAGCGGGCATGGGAGCCTTAGGCAAGGAACGTGGTAACATAGGTTTTGTATGCAGCCTGAGTCCCACTAATGACAAATGATCTCAACTCATAGGGTCTTTAAGAGCCCTCAAAAATAGCTAACTCTCCCAAGACCAATTTACATCTCTCTCACCCAATAGAATAATGAATATGAGAACAAAGATCACAAATAGCTCCAAACACAAGAGAAACAAGACTCTATAGACTCCATCTATCCTCAATATGACCACAAACATGTTATTTATAAATTCCCAAGCATGAAAGAAGCTAAAATGATCACCAAGAAGGAAGAGGATGCCCAAGAAATGAAATCTAGAATGCCAAAGAATGCTCATGGCTGTTTAGAATGAATTCACCACTTGTGTCAATCCAAAAATGCTATACATTTTCAAATTGGCCACTTTCCATGACAAATTCCCAGGGGCCTTTTACAATTTTGCACTTCCCATGATGAGTTCAGCTCTTCATCAACCTTCCTTGACCTAATTCTTTTAGAATCCATAGCTTTTGTATATGAGCTCAAAATAAGGTGTAGTTTTCTGTTTTGAAATTGTACAACTTTTTTAGAGGAATCTAAATATGCAATCTTATTTAGCTTTTAATTTTATCTAAGTACTAATTTGCCTCTGCAACACAACTACATTTATGAGGCCAACAATGAGCAAAACCAAACTCTATAATGTGTTCTTTGCCAAAGAATGTTCCAAGATCTCTTATACCATCCCAAACCTTTTAAGTATCAAAAAAGTAGGCCACATCCTTGAAACCATAGTTACAAGACTTGGACTCGACATAGACTTGGCAAGCTAATTTTTGACCCAAACTTGGACTCAACACTCAAATTCGGCCAAGACTTAGACAAAGACTCAAAAATTGAAAAAACCTTGAACTATAGAGATTTTTAAGGATTTAAAACTATTATCATGCACCCTTCTATAAATAAACAACCTAATTGAATAGATGCTAATTTGATCACATACACAAGTATACATCGATCACATGAGTATAAAAGTGGATTTTAAATTAAGGAAGCAAAATTTTAAAATATATAAATTATAAATATTCTCAAGTGTTTTAGGTGTACAAAACTTACGGATTATGATATCCATAGGATCAAAATAAAAAATCAAAATATGGAGTCATGAACTATGGTAGAAAGGAGGTTGTATCCCTTAGCTCAACATTTCTAGCTCTATGTGGAGTCATGCACTTGTATCTCATAAAAGTTTGCAAATGTTGCTACAACCTTTGGAGCATTAGTTAGGATAGGGTTTGACTTGGCAAACTAGAAGTATATTTGTAATTTAATTATTGGGAATTTTATTGGGAAAAAGTTGAAAGAATAAAAAAATGTTGTTCTTCCATCCAACATGGCCCAAAAAGATTTTCATTTTTTTGTTTTCTAAAACTAGAGCAAGGATTTGGGGTTAGCACCCCTAGTGGGATCAAGGGGCAACAACCCTTGTGAGGGTTTGGGGGCAATGCCCCTAGCAAGGTTGTAATGTCCCCTTTTTAGCTCTATGCTCTTCAGTGGCCGATAGCCTATTTCCGGAGTCCCGTGGACTACTCAAAGGCATTTTTAGGGTTTCCTAAATTCTTGGAGGTTTCTTGTTAGCTTTCTTGGGGCTTGTTGCAAGAGTTTGCTAAAAGGGTTTATGGGTTTTTCTAAGTTTCCAGAGAGCTTTGGTGGGCTGTCACATGCATTTTCATTAGTGACTATTTTTGGACTTAATATTTTTAGAAAGTTATGGCGGCTACCTGGAATGTGCTCAAATGGTGTTTGGATTCACTTATTATTTTTAGTAGTATGCTATTTATAGTAAGTGCTATTTCTAGCAGTGTGGTTTGGCAACAATTCAACACTTAGTTATTATTTCAGGCAGTGTGGCAGTGTAGTATTGGCAGAGGCTTCTCCAGGTTTCTTGGATTTTAGAAAGGAAAGTTTAATAACTTAACTTTTGTTATTTTCTAATGTTGCTTTTTGGCCCCCATGCCTAGGCTTTATTACTTAAGTTGTTTTTAAAATGTGGGCCTCTCATGTGGACGCCAATATTGGAGGATTATTGCATTTTAAAAGGTTTATTATTGCCAAGACAAGTTGGACACCTAAGTTGACAAGTCAAAAGGTTTTTAAAAGATTATAATATTAACCCAGGAATGTGGCATCACTTTTTGGAGGGAATTTGGAGTTTGAACTTTTGGGTTTGGAGGTTATTTATATGCCTCTCTTCCTCCTAATTTGGTTATCCAATTTTATCATAATGAAGTACTGCTGAAATCATTTCAGACTCTTGCTTTGAGGTTGATACACCTAGTTCTTCTTCAGTTTCGAGTTTGCAAGATAACTCCTAGCTGAACAGTAGATGCTTCTTCATTCAGAGGTTGTAGATTGAGCTTCATTGGTGATGGCTTCTTTCATGTTTTTTGATCTTGTGGGTTTTGATGTTTTCTAATATTTTGGTGTGGGTGTGAGTTAGATTTCCAGTTTGATGTCTTTTGGAGTGATTTTTATCAGTTTTCAAGTTGCTGGTTGGGGTATGGCTGATGCACATTTTTGCTTGCATTGATTTGAGGAGGCGAGAGTTTTTCATGGGTACTATTTCTATGTTTTCCTCATACTTGGGCGACCTTATGCTCAAGATTTTGTGATTTTTAGTGGAGTATTGGAATTTTAAGGCAAGGTCGACCTTCCTAGGGAGATCGTACTATCTCTAGTTGTGCATTGGAATCCATGCTCGGGAGTTGGTGACAGTTTCAATGTGTTTGGTTGCTTGGTTTTGAATGCCTAGGCCTGCTTGGTCATTTGCCATTGATTTGGGTTCATTTCGAGGTGTCTGGAAAGAGTTATGACGATTTCTTGAAGGCTGATTGAAGTTTCCAGTTCGCTGCCCTGTCATATCAGACTGCTGTTGCAGCGTATCAGACCCGGTATTTTCATTGTATTCTCATATTTTCATGATGCCTTATCATTGTAATGTCTTAGGGATGGATATTTGATACTTGGGCTTTCATATAGTTTGATTATCTCATGATATATTGTATTAGACATCATATTGTAACGCTGATATAGTAGTACTAATCAGCTTTCTCCTTTCAGTTATTTTGTAATGCACTCACGCTGAAGAAGTGGTTGAGTTCTCTTTCATTTCTTGTTGCCCGCTGAAAAGTGGAAGTGGCTAGCTATGCCGTCAAGTTCTTTACTTTACTTTACTTTTTTGTAGCCCGCTGAAAAGTGGAAGTGGCTGGCTTTGCTGCCAAGTATTTTACATTTCTCTATTGGCTGGCTTGCCACCAATAGCTCATTGTACTTCTAGCATTGGTATTGTATTTCAGATCCCCTGACATTGTATGCTCTCATCTTGCCCACTCTAGAATCTGGGTGATCAGAAAGTGAAGGGTTGCTTCTAGTTTGCTTATCTTTACATTGGGCTAGCGCTAATGGGTGAAGTTTGTGTGAAAAATTGGGAAAAAACTAAGGGGGTATATTTCAGAGGTCAAGGGGCAATGCCCCTTGTTAGGTTCTGGGGGTAAGCCCAAATTAAAGCCTTTGAAACCGAATAGATTGTCATGGTGCATGCCATTTTCCATAATTTTATCGCTTTTAACCATCCTCCAAAAGTACTCCTAACTCTTCAAAAAGTGCTTGGCTTTCATGCTTTTATGTTTTTTAATGCTTATTTTCTTCCTAATTTTCATAGGCATGGCCAAGTCTACCCATTAGGACTTGCTGCACTTAGCAAACATGGCAAGCCTGACCAGACTTGTAGGGTACTTCAGTCACGAGTGCCTAGGCCTCGGTTGGTTTTTTGGGCTTGAGACTCACTGAGTCTGGGCAAGTCTTGGCAAGTTTTGTAATGCTGCTTGAAACATACCATGAATTACATAACCGGAACCATTTCTGCATCACACCTTCCCAATTAGAGAGCTTTTGGTCCCCAAAAGCTAGGGATTCAAAGGATGAGGGTGGAAGAAACCTTGAACAAGTAACATGTATGCCACTTCATCTTACACCACAAAATGAAAGCAAGCTAGAACTTAGTACAACTCTTTCTCTTTCTGAGTCCAAATGATTCTTTGAAAAAATGTTTGGACTAGGAGTTACATATTAATGTTATTTTTCTCAATTAAAAAGACAAAAGTGCTGCCACCCGTCTTCCCATGAAGATTCAAGACAAATTTACCAATAAAAAATTTCAATTTATGTTGCCTATCAACAAAAATCTCAGCCAAGTTATCTTGTGACCAAGAATCAAATAAAGCATCAATCTTAACACGATTGACAAAAATCTTAATAACATGATTGATACAAAACTGACCTCTTATAGTAGTGCAAGTGTTGATTTAAGATAGCTTCAGTCAGATATAAATGATGATTGCATTCATGCATCATCATCATTTATATTTAACCAAACTGTTCTTAAAATATAAAACCATCAAATAAGTTATTCGAATTTCAGATGATGATGATCGAGATATGAGATGTGTTTTCCACAAATGAAGCCATCTATCATGTAAGTGGAGATATCACCTTCACACGTGATATCGAAGATATGATATGTTTTCTTGAGATTGTCAAGTCACATGACATTCATCATAATCACATCTTCAAATTTGATCACACTTGACATTATGAAGAATGTGATGTGAATTCGATTTTTCAAAAATATTAATTTTTTCTAAATAATCTGATATCTAGATTTGATTTGGATTTGTTACAGAATCGATGTTGTTGTGTATTAATCAAGAGGAGCGAATGTTCCTTAAATAGATTACAAAATACGATGTTTCTAAAAGAAACAATCGTTAACAAATGACGAAGTTAGAAAAAGCAATGAGATGACCATTACAACATAAATAGAAAGATATTATTCTAATACCCTCCCTTAATGGTCATCATTCTAACTACCCAGAGAGAACAGAGAAGGGTAACCCTTCTTCTTAGAACGTTGCTGCAACAAAAGACAAGAGCCTGCCACTGACTCTGCCACTTGAGATGAGTCTGCCACCAACCCTCCCAGAAATTGCAGAACTTCTAGAAATAACAATACCAACAGTCCAACCTGAAGTTGGAAAACTGTCCCTCCCTGTAACCAGAGACATACCGAGAATAGCTGCTACGATTTTGAGGAAAAATCGGCAAACCCTCCAATCTTCTGCAAATGAGCATGATGCCCCAGAGCAGACTGCAAAAAGCCAGATGTGCAGATGTTCACCCCAGCTGTGACCAAAAAACTGTGACTGCACCAAACCACGATTTTTGAGGAAAAAATCGCCAAACCCAAGATTACAAATCATCGTTTTTTCGGAAAAAACGGTAAAAACCAAAGAGCCCTCCCGAATGACAGAAACCTTGACAAGGGTATACAGGAGAAAAACTCTTAATTTTTTAGGACAAAATTATAAACCCTCCTGGAACCCAGAAGGCAGATTTTTTTTTTCTTTTACGGAACAAAAAAATATTTAAAAACCCAAAACATCGATTGTCGGCTTCAAAAACAAAGGGTTTGGTACCCTAGCCGCCATAACAAAGCTGCACAAAAACCGAGGCACGAAAAACGAAGCACCCAGAAAAATTGGAGACCGACCCAGTTGAGCTCTCGAAAAACCCACCAAGAATCTGCAATCAGAAAAAGTTTTCGACTTGATTTGAAGGGTTAAAACCCTAGTCGAAGTTGCAGAATGCCCTAGCCGCCATGAAAGCTTCAAAAAATTGCAGAAAATGCTAGAAGTCTGCTGAAATCTTAGCACCCAGGTTGCAAAAACCCTAGCCGTCGCTGGTACAGGTAAAAATGACCTTTTGAAGCTTAGAAATGACGCCAAAAATGCAAATTTTCGAAAGCAAAAACGTGTTTGAAAAACGTGTTCGAAGATCTGCAAATCGTGGCTGGAAGAAGGCACTAATCTGCAATGAAACTTGACTTCCGTCAGCGCCCAGAAACTAGAAGAAATCACGGGCCAAGTATCAGTCAAAACACAAACGAGAGATGACGAATCCGCATGGGCCCAGAGAACACGCTCAGGATAAAAACGCAGGTTAAAAAAAACACCTCACGTCTTGGCCAAACCAAAATACGAAAAAACGCACATACGCGTTTCAAACTAGACCACGAAAACGCGCGCAGATCGCTCACAAAAATTCCTTCGGGTTTTCCAAAAAACGCGAGCTAAAGACTTAGCCACGAAAAAAACGAAGAAATCTCGTCGCAGGAGAGAAGGTCGTTTCCAGAAATACGCGTCCAAAAGATCACTCACAGACCCGCGATTTACAGGAGCCCAGAAAGGACGAAAAAGCTCAGGAAGAGGAGCTCGAACTTGGAGCCCTAAAAATTTCAAATTACTGCCCACGAAATTTTTCCAAAAAAAAATTTCGAAAAATTTGAAACAAAAATAATTTCAAAGAAATTATAAATTTTTCGAAAAATTAATTCCCTGAGCTCTGATACCATGTTACAGAATCGATGTTGTTGTGTATTAATCAAGAGGAGCGAATGTTCCTTAAATAGATTACAAAATACGATGTTTCTAAAAGAAACAATCGTTAACAAAGGACGAAGTTAGAAAAAGCAATGAGATGACCATTACAACATAAATAGAAAGATATTATTCTAATAGGATTCACTCAACTTGGCTCTGATACCATAGGTTCTTTTAGGATACAATCTGATAAGATTTGATTAACATTTACAGCAAGAAATTTTAGAGTCCTCATCTAAATCGCTACTAATCTCCTCACCCATATGTGAATTTATATGGTGAGATTAGCAATCTGTTTACCCTTATTATTTTGTGGGTTCTTTTCTGGGTGTAGTTTCTAAAATGATGACTAGATATTTCTTTTTAATGCTTGTGGAATTAATTGCAATCTTATCTTTTTTAGTAACCTTAATTTTATTTGACTTGGAAGAATTAAAACAACTATCTATCTCAAGATAATGAGCATGAGAACATGCCTCATCTGTATCAAACATCTTTTTAACTTCAACAAGATTTCAACATCAAGCACATCTTTACCCATTTGTATAGCTCTTCTCTAGAATTCACTGGTGTATTCTTGTACATTGTTACCTTTTTGCTTAAGAAATTGCGATTCCATACTTTTTTTTTCTGACAGCATATTGGATAGAATTGTTTCCTAATTAATTGCTTTAAATTATCCCAAGAACTTATTTAAGTACTCTTTAAGGCCATGGAAAATAAGAGACTTTCAAACCAAGGACATGTTGGCCAATTGTAGTCTAGCAAAATAGATGTTTCCTTCGAGAGTTAGAGCATGCGTGGTAAATATGCCTGAAGTTGGATTAACCAACTATCAAGTTTCTCCATATCCACATCACCCTCAAACAATAGTATCTCAATCTGAGCCACCACTTTGAATATGAGCATATTCACAAACATTCAGTCAAATTTCCACTACTCTATCCTCTTGGCACACTTTTGACTGGTCTTTGCCACCAAGGGGCATTCTAAATTGTCTCTTGCCATGGTATATTGTCCTAAAGCATGCACCTTATGGGTTGTTGCCACGTTGTTGAAACTTAGTTAATTTTCCCTTCACTTGGACAGCTTATAGTTAAACAAATGCTACACTTGGGATCACAATCTCCTTTTACTTGTTTGATACACAACCTTGACAAACTAACATTAGAACCCTTAAAAATGACAAATCTTGCTCAAGATAGGACAAGCAACCAAGGCATCATCAGGACACTTATCTTTAATATGCAACAAATTATAGATGGGCTCAACAGAACATGCAAGAAAGACTTTGCAGCTTGACATGAATTTTTTTGTAGGGGTGCAACAATAACTAAATCAGCTCAAAACATGTATTAACAATAATGTATGGTTTGCATGATGAGGCTTGTGTGAGACTTTACATCTTCCCTAATGCTTCTTGGGCACAATTATTCAAACACAAATAACAGATTGCCAAAACTAATATTCCACTAAATATACAATGGAATCATTTCATTTCAATAATGACCAAGCACATTAAGCAAGTGGTTTTGAACATGTAACAAGCGAGCAGTGGTCAAACAATGAGATTCTAGAACAGTTGGAATGGTCAGGCCTTGTGCTATGAGGAGGAATGCAAGGATAGGAACTCTTGACTGTATGGGTGCACAAAACTCAAACTTGGAGCACTATGATCCATTTTATTATGGCCCAAGATTTAATCAAATAGGATTTCACTCAATCTTAACTAGAAAAGTGAAGCTCTAACAATTGATTGGAATTAAGTATGCCCAAAATTGAGAACTTTCTTTGGCTTGTTTGAAATGTACTACCCAAAATTTCCAAACCAATTTTTTTTCACTTTCCCAAAGTTTTTTCCAGGTAAATATTTTTGTCAAACAGTTTCAGACAATTTGATTTAAATACATAAATTGTTGTAGTTCCACAAATGACTTCATAAAATTTCCACAGTATTGAAGATTCAGGAATACTAACAGAAATGATAATTTTATAACATCTGATAATGAAACAAATATATTTCCTAACCTGATTTTTCCAGCACTCCTTAATGGTACAGACTGTTACAGAAGTCTCAAATGTTGTACAGCCCACCCAGAAAATGTATGGCAATTTCTAACAACCCTGTACGGCTGCTTCAGGCACCAATGATCTTGTACGGCTGCTAGAGGCACCAATGATTTTTTATTTATCCCAGTATTTGAATATTAAACCACATCATTTATTGGAATATCTCCTTTGACTGGCACGATCCCATCAATATCGTATGGAATTAAATCTTGGTTCTGTACAGCTCCTGAAATGTTATGATGGCAAATCTGTTCAATGAGTTCTTAAAGACCCGACTCCTTGTTATTATTCAAATAATGTCATGGTGTCTTCACAACTCGACTTGTTTCATTAAATTTATGTGGACTTTTCAAACAGGAAATTCATGAATCCGCTGCCTCTTTACACCATTCATATGGTCCTTAAGTATATTAACAAAGATACATGGAACCTGTACGGACACCACACCTCTCAATAGCTCCTTTAATATTTAATTGATTTCCAAAGTTCATACAGCTTCTCATTCATTAAATGTAAGGCTTGGAAATTAATTTGCAATGTTTGGCAACCTCAGGGAAAATAGATGTATGGCTTCAAAGAACTTTACCCCTTCATTTAATGGTATGACGCCTAAGTTTCTGAAATTAACTCACTTTCAGAGACAAAGCAACACCATAAAAACAATATCACCCACTCAATAACTTTATTAAAAATCTGAAACCCTGAATTTTATTATCAGCAATGGAACTCCAGCACAGCCTCTGATTAAGACTGTCAGCCATCACCCAGGAAGTGTCTCTCAACTCCGAAGATGATGTTCCTTGTGAAGAATTTCGTCTTCACAAAGTTCTAGAAATTATCCAGCAGTAATTCACTCTTCTCTCCAATTTTCTGCATAATCCCAAAAGAGCTCCAAAAATGTTTTTCTCTTTTCCAAATGTAACTCCCCATCTCCCATCTTGAAATTCTTTCTTTTGTTATTTACTTTTAATGCAAAACTCAAGTCGCCTTTAATTCCCCATTAAAAAATTAAAGTAATACCTTTTGAAAAAAACACCTTATGTCTCCCCCTTAAATAATATTTTAATTAACACTAAGTTAAATATTAAATTTAACTTAAAACATTAGAGTAAATTAAAATATTATATTACGGATTATTATTCAAGAGGGGACATTACATTGTTCAACACGGAAAAATTCTCACAATGAACCAATTGCAAAAAGAGGATAGATTGGTTCATGTAGTTGTCCTATCTGCCTTAAAGAGTGATGAAACCCAATTCCTCTTCCAACCCAATTCTGTGAAGCTCTGGCTGATCGCTTTCACAGTAAACTCAAAAGTGGTAACTTTGAAGTAGGAAGAATCAAGGATTGGTCATCACAATGCAAGCAAATACTAATAAAAAAACCCTAGGATTAGCTTTCTAGTTTTTATGGAAGGAAAAATATAGTAGAACCTTCCAAAACGCTACCACCTATTTTAAAGAAATTATCTGCATGATTCTTGCTCATCTTGGTAGTACTGGCTAGATCCTCGTCATTGAAAAGACAATTGTCTCTTGATATCTAGGACCACTAGCCAGTCAAAAATTGGAAAATCCTATTCCATTAAAATTTCAATGTTTCAAGGTCTTCATATGGATTGTATGGATCCCTCCTTGATGGATTAAAATCAACTTTGATTGAGCTTCAAGAAACAACTCGGAGACATTTAGAATGATGAGTGACTCAATGATATCTTCCGATAGCATTCAACAAGTACTTGGGAACCCAAACCAATAATATAGTGGAACTTTGTGCAGCATATTGGGGTATTCATCTGATTGGGGACTGACTCAAGAAAGTGTAATTGGAGGAGATTTTCAAATTATTATTAACAAACTCCAAACATGCATAGGTGGTAATCAACCTCAACCAAATTGGAAATTGGATTACATTATAACTTTATACAATCCAAACTGTACCAATTCTCCTAAGTTAAACGTTTTCACAAGCTCATATCGACAAACCAAGTTACCAGTTCACTAGTGAATGAAATTTCCGGTTACCAAGGCAAGGTTGAATTCAGTGCTATGCTCAAGTAGCACAACTCCAATACAAATCTCAAATGTTTCTAATGGATAAGCTATTGTCCTAATTTCTTCTCTTTTCCAGGGTCAAAGGCATTAACAGTATACAATCTCCATCCCTTTGTAACGTAGTCTCATTATCCAAATTTGTGGGAATGTATCCTTCCAATATTCTACTTATAGTGATCCTCACATTTGTTATGCTACTCAAGCTCTTTGTATCTCCTAGATGGGATTTTAACCATGGACTGAAAACAATATAAAGCAAATATCCAACACTTCCAATCTCTCCATAACCTGCCTGCCTCCTACTCACTGAATTGTAACAGAAAAAGACTAATATAGAGGTGAGTCAGCAGAACATAGCAAAAGCAAGGCTGATATATATCACATTTGTTTGGGTTCAGGGTTTGGTTCAGATACTCAGTCAACAAAAAAAATTGGGGTTGGGTTCATACATATGAAAACATATAAAAATCAGAAATATATACATATTTGCAGCACTAATTAAGTTCAGAATATCACATATTATCATATAATGAACAAAATCACCATAAAAATTAAATATGCTGCAATGTCAATTAGTCAAACTTGAATTTCATGATATATATTAAAATAAAAAATAATAATGTCAACAATCAGCCATCACTGGTCAAGCTTCAATGTCATATGGGTCTTCAAAAGTATCATCACCATCAATATTAGATGATGTAGGTACTAGTATATTAGAACCACAAGTAGTTCCATTGCCACACATGCTCGCTGGCTAGCACATCCTCAACATCAAGTGCAGCAAGTTGGGAAGTGGAAGCATCCAAGTCAGCATGCTTTGACTTGATATCCCTCAACATCAAGTGAAGCAAGTTTGAAGTGGAAGCATCCAAGTCAGCATGCTTTGACTTGATATCCCACTTCCTTGTAGCCAATTTGTTTGTGCAAAAGGAGGCACAAGTTGGAATGCATGTATACTAAGTCTTTTGTGTTGATGCTGTAGCGGCGGGAGTCTCTTTCTCCCACGATTTTTTGAAAATAAATAATAAATAAATTTCAAATATTAATGCAAGGGATCGACTTGCTTTATATATTATTTTAATTTATTGAGGCCGAATTAATTCAAGAGACGCCTTGATTGATGAACAAGGCCGACCTTTCATGAAGAGACACCATGTTATGTATTTATACAAGGCGATTATCTTCATCTTCTCATTCGATTTTATTCAAAACAAAGTTCGCTTTCTTCAAGAGGAGTTCGCACTTCAGCAAATCGACATTCTTGCTTCAAGGAGATTGATATTAGGGAGACATCATATTTGTTGTATACTTGCATCTAAGAGAGGTGCTTTCTCTTCATATTGGCCTAGTGTTTGGCCTAGATTGTAAGCAGATTTCTGCTCTTCTTGTTATAATATAAGAGATCTAATTGTTGCTGGGTTTTTCTCCCTCAAGGAGGGTTTTCCCAGGGTATTTGCTGTGTTATTGTGTTCATTATTTTATTATTGCTGCTTATCTTCATTTCTGGGCTAAAATTAACATGGTATCAAAGCAGGTTTAAGCAAGATCGTGATTAGATTTGTTTAGGCAGCGAAATCTTCTTCTCTTCTTCTCATCTAAGGGAGTCTATCTTAGCTTCAAAAATGGTGAACGGACTCAAGGTTGAAGATAGGCTTGATGGTGCATCCAACTTCACCTCTTGGAAGTTCAAAGTTCTTATTGCATTGGAAGAGAATGATATTCTCGACTTCGTGGAGGGTGAGGTGCCCGAGCCTTCCGATGAGGCTAAGAAAACTCAATGGAGGAAGAATGGCACGAAGGCCAAGAAGATCTTGATTGATTTTGTGAAGGATCACCTTGTGCCTATTATCTCCAAGTTGAAGATGGCTAGAGACATGTTCAAGACTTTCGAAGGATTGTATGAGATCAATAACACCAGCAGAGCTCTTGCCTCGAGGCAACAACTACATCACATCAAGATGGCTAAAGGAGATTCAGTCATCTCCTTCTTCATGAAGATCACTGAGTTGAAAGATCAACTATATGCCATTGGAGATATAGTTGAAGATAGAGACTTAGTCATGTTGGCACTGAATGGTCTTCCTCAATCTTGGGAGCCTTTTATCCAAGGTATCAGTGGAAGATCTAAATTACCAAAGTTTGATCGTCTTGGAGCTGATTGCATTCAAGAGGAATCCAGGTTGGCAGCAAGAAGTAATGGACGAAGCTCTCACAATGAAGACAATCATGTTCTTGCTGCTCAAACTTCAAGAAGGAAAGGAAGAGAAGGGAGAAAAGGAAATTTCAAGAGGAATAGAGACAGGAAATCGATTCTGCTCTTGAATCAAAGAAGAAGAAGGATCTCTCCCATATTCAGTGCTTCAGATGTGACATGTATGGTCACTGTGCTAGAGATTGTGCAACAAGACCAAAGCAACACGCTTCTATTGTGGATGTTGATGATGTCTCACCTCAAAAGGAATCAAGAGACAACTCAGGAGGATTTCTATTCATCTCTACTTTATCAAGCAATGTTCCAACCGACAGTAGCACATGGTTGATTGATAGTGGCGCTTCTCGACACATTACAGGATATAGAGAACATCTTTCAGATTTGGTAGAAAGAGAAACCGACCTACAAGTGATAATCGGAGATGATGCTTGCTATTCAGTGAAAGGTGCTGGAGCCACCTCTTTTCACCTAGATTCTAGCATCCCTCTTCATTTGAGTGATGTCTTGTTCGTACTAGGAATCAAGAGGAATCTTGTATCAATTTCAACTTTGGAGGACAAAGGATATCAAGTTGCATTTTTTGAGGGAAAAGTTCTTGCTTGGCAAAAGAACTCTAGCATCAAAACAACCCGTGTGATTGGTGTTCATCAAGAGAGTCTATATAGACTTTCTATTCATCTAGTTCAAGCATTGTTGCATGATTCTTCTAGTTCGAGTGAGCTATGGCATAGGAGACTTGCTCACCTACATTTCAGATCCCTTCCATCCATGGAGAAGATGGTCACAAAACTATCGAAGCTCAGTCAGGAGCATGATGGCGTTTGTAGAGGTTGTGCAATGGGTAAGAATTCTAAGGGTCCTTTTCATAGTAGTGAAAGTAGATCAAAAGGTATTCTAGATCTTGTTCATTCTGATTTGTGTGGTCCAATGTCTGTGGCATCCTTGAGTGGTTTTTGGTATTATGTGATTTTCATTGATGACTATTTTAGAAAGACTTGGATTTATTTTTTTAAGTCTAAAGAGTCTGAAGAAGTACTTGATAGATTCAAAGAATTTAAGGCTCAAGTTGAAAATTTGTTCGGAAAGAGGATCAAGGTTCTAAGATCTGATAACGGAGGAGAATACACTTCTGGAAGTTTCCGTAATTTCTGCATTGAGGCAGGGATTAAGAAAGAGTTTTGTGTTCCATACAATCCTCAGCAAAATGGAGTTGCAGAAAGGAAGAATAGATCCATAGTTTAGGCAGCCAAAGCTATGATTCATAATCAAGACTTACAAAACTTCCTTTGGGCAGAAGCTTCCAGAATTGCTATGTATGTTCAAAATTGGAGCCCTCATCGAATATTGGAAAATATGACTCCTGAAGAAGCCTTCACAGGTGTGGAACCTGAGGTTAGTCATTTGAGAATCTTTGGTTGTTCTGTTTATCTTCATGTGCCTAACTATAAGAGATCTAAGTTAGAACTATAATAACGAGACTCGCCAGGGCTCGCCAAGACTCGGCGAGTCCCGAGTCGAGTCACCCTGGCAGAGTCCTGGGGGCTCGGACTCGGACTCGGCCGAGTCCTGGGGGCTCGGACTCGAACTCGGCCGAGTCCTGCTGAGTCCTGGCTGGACTCGCCGAGTTTGGTGGACTCGCCAAACTCGCCGAGTCCAGGAGAATCTTGTCAGCAGGACTCGGCAACAGGCAGGGTTTGAAAACTACAAAAAATTACTTGAAATTTAAAGTTAAAACTTGTTTTTTTCTTACTTATTGTGAATGTAAAATGATGTACGCCATGAAGATTTGTATGGTTTTGGAGGTCTTAATTTGTATGCTGCCCCGGGACCCTGCGAGGGGCGCTGCCCCTTGACCCCGCTGGGGGCGCTGCCCCCAAATCCCCGCAAGGGGCGTTGCCCCTTGACCTCACTGGGGGCACTGCCCCTTGACCCCCGCAATGGGAATTTCCCTTGGCTCCGTTGGGGGTGCTGCCCCCAGACCCCTGCGAGGGGCGCTGCCCCTCGACTCTACTAGAGGCACTACGCCTACACCTCCACAAAGGGCACTGCCCCTCAACCCCATTAGGGCAATTTTCCTAATACTTGATATTATGGCTACTACATCATCCATGACCTATCTTAGACACATTCGTAGTAAGGATGCAAGCTCCTTTGAGTCATAGACTTCTAGTTATTGTTTTGAATCTTTTGATATTTCATATTTGTTTAGAACATTTGATGTCATGGATTTCATATTCGATGATTTTTGTATACATTTGAGTCTTTGAGTATATATCTAAGTGTGCTATTTCCTTGGGCAACTCAACTACAATTTGTGTTTATACTTATATGATCGATGTATACTTGTGTTAGTGACAAGGACCTTGATTGGGTTGACCAGGCAAATAGAGAGGCTGAGGCTATAGCCATGGCAGAGGAGGCTAAAGCATGAGCAAACACATCCACAACTAATGTTGGTGAGGGTGGCATGGAGTCACAAGTAGAGACTATGGTTGTAGTTGCTACATCATCTAGGACCCACCTTAGATGCCTTCATAGGAAGGATGCAAACTCCTTTGAGCCATAGACTTGTAGTTATTGTTTTGATATTTCATATTTGTTTGGAACATTTAATGTCATGGATTTCATATTCCATGAGTTTTGTATACATTTGACTAATTTTATATATCTAAGTATGCTATTTCCTTCAGCAGCGCAACTACAATTTGTGTACTTTATACTTATGTGATCATTGTATACTTGTGCATGTGATCAAATTTGCTTTTATTTGTGTTGTATTCAATAAAGGGTGCTTGAAACAAGTTTTAAATCCTTAAAAATCTCTAAATTTCTAGGGTTTTTTCAACTTTTTTTCATTTTGCCGAGTTTGCGCCAAGTCGAGTCACCCTCGCCGAGTCCGAATCTCATAACTATGGAACTTAGAACCATCTGGCAAGAAAGGAATATTTGTGGGTTACAGTGAATCTTCAAAGGCCTACAGGATCTACATTCCAGGTCAGAAACAAATTAAGATCAGCAGGGATGTCTCTTTTGAAGAAGATGTTGCATTCAAAAGATCTAAGGGGTCTTACATGGAGATAGATAGTGAAGAACATGAGACACCTCAGGATATGGACATTTCTCCTGATCATACTCCTGAGATTCAGAGGGAGTCTACTGAATCAAAAGAGGCTAGTGATCCAGTTGATCCCATAGAACCTACTAATGGTCCAAGGGATATTGCTATAGGTCGAAAGAGACCTCTATGGGCTAGACAGACTATGCAAGATGCAGAAAAGTATGCAGCTCCTAGAGGCACATTCAGAGAAAGCAAAAGACCACAAAAATTTCTAGGCTATGTAGCATTGATGAGTCACATCATTGAGTCTGAGCCTTCCAGTGTTGAGGAAGCATCAAGTCAGCAGGTATGGAGAGATGCTATGGTCGAAGAATATTAGTCTATTATCAAGAATGATGTTTGGGATGTTGTACCAAGACCTGAAGGGAAATTAGTTGTATCTTCTAAATGGCTTTTCAAGATCATGCAGCTGATGGGAGCATTGAGAAGTACAAAGCAAGATTTGTGGCTAGAGGATTCTCTCAAAAAGAGGGAATAGATTATGAGGAGACATTTGCTCCTGTTGCTCATTATACATCCATCAGGACTATTATTGCGATTGCATCAGCTAAGGGATGGAAGCTACACCAAATGGACGTAAAGACAACATTCCTTAATGGTGTGATTGAAGAGGAAGTGTACATTGAACAACCAGATGGGTTTGTGATTCATGGAAAGGAATCTCATGTATGCAGATTGAAGAAGGCATTGTATGGCCTTCAACAGGCACCTCATGCTTGGTATGAGAGGATTGATCGATACTTGATGAGCTTGGGATTCTCCAAGAATGATGCAGATTCAAATATTTACTTCAAGGTAGTTGATGGTGAGGCTTTAATCTTGGTTCTTTATGTTGATGATTTATTTCTTACTGGAGCAGAATATCTCATTGTCAAATGCAAGGAGTTAGCTTCTGAGTTTGAGATGAAGGATTTAGGTCTTATGCATTAATTTCTAGGATTGGAAGTGTGGCAAAGACCCAATGAGATTATTCTAAGTCAAGGAAAATATACCATAGATATCTTGAAGAGATTTGGGATGATGGATTGCAAATCTATGTCTACATCGATGGAAACAAATTTGAAGAAATTGAGTGATTCTGCAGCTAGTTTAGATCTAGTAGATCCCACCATGTACATGTAGTTGATTGGATCGTTGATGTATCTAGTCAATACTAGACCAGACATTTGCTATGCAGTGAGTGCCCTTAGTCAGTTCATGTGTGAACCAAGGCAAATTCATCTAGTTGCAGCAAAGCATATCTTGAGATACTTGCGTGGCACAATTGGATATGGCTTGGGATATTCTTCCAGTGTAGATCTAAAGTTACAAGGCTATTCTGATTCTGATTGGGCCGGGAGTGTAGCTGACAGGAAGAGCACCTCTGGATGTTGCTTTAGCTTGGGGTCTGCCATGATTTCTTGGTGTAGCAGGAAGCAGTCTTCAGTGGCAGTAAGCACTATAGAGGTTGAATATATTGCAACATATGTAGCAGCTCGAGAAGAAGTGTGGCTTCGGAAGCTCCTTGTAGGATTCTTTGGACAATCATTGGAGTCGACTGTTATTCATTGTGACAATCAAAGTTGTGTGAAGCTATTTGTCAATCCAGTGTTCCATGACAAAACAAAACATGTAGAGATCAAATACCATTACATCAGAGATATGGTACTAAGGAAAGCTATTCAATTGAGGTATATTTGCATTGATGATTAAACGGCTGATATTCTCACCAAGCCTCTCTCCAGAGTGAAGTTTGTGCATTTTCGAGACAAGCTTGGAGTTGTGGAGAATGAAGCCCTTGTTGAGAGGGAGGCTCAACATCAATGATTTTTTTGTTATCTGCTATAATGCATTTGTAACGCCCGTCGTGCAAACCCCAAAGGACAACTATTAAGCACACAATTTTTTTTATTTTTTAAACAAAGTAACCATATACGTAATCATATAAAGTACCATTATACATTATTATACTGCATGATACACTTTCAAACACCTAAGTCCTTTGGGGCACGCGACGCTACATCGCTTAAATCTAACCCATAACGTAAGATAAACATAAAGCCAAATAACCTAACTATCTTTCACATCCATCATAGTCATTACATTAGTTCATTGCAAAAGATATCCATAATGAACAAAATTAACTCCACTAAGCATCCATACATACATATGCATAAATATAACACCTCACATGATACAAAACCATATTAAATCCCATAAGTCATAAACAATTACAAAGGTACATTTACATTACATCAACTTTTAGTACATTACATGGTTCATATACATGAGTTACATCATAACTTCCCATACATGTGGGGAAGATACATCAATACAAAAGAATATTTGAAATACATTATGAACATCTGGCTATAAGAAACCTCTGGCTCAAGCTCCAGCTGGATGATACTGTGCTGAACGAACGCTGATGGGGAACCCAACGGGGTGCGGAGCACGTTCCACCTGATCATGCGGGTTTTAGAAAAAACCCACCCCCCGTGCTCGGAGGTGACAAGGAAGTGACCATGACCAAAGATGCCAACAAGACTAAACTCCAATAATAGTAACTCCAATAACAGTAACATGAGAGTACATAGATCATAACAACATCCAAAGATACTAACCACAACAACACAAAACCATTAAACACATCATCAATAACTCAAAAGGCAACAACCATAAACCACTTTCAGAGGCAAGCAAGAAACAAAACATAAAGGCAAATAGTGGAGAGTGTCATCGCATAGTCCTACATGGGTTATCCTGGCCCTTCCTTCAAGCACCAGCTGATCCAGGCTGCCTAAGGCGCCGGCCCCCATCTATGGTTATCCTAGCCCTTCCTCCTACTTGAAGTGCCGGCCCCATAGGGTGACTCATGCGGAGCCGTTAACCTCTCATGAGGACGAGGTAACGACTTTGCCAACCACAGCCTTCTCAGTCCACCATTAGTCTGCGAAAGCCCTAATGGATAGACGAGGTATCCATATTTATCTTATTAATGTCATTACTACCCATCCCCCTAAATTCTTTAATTAAGTTTTCACTTTTTAATCTAACCCTTGCGTGGGTTATCCTGGCCCTTCCTCCTATTTGAAGCACTAGCCCCCACGAAGAGCCACTCTCCCTAGAGACCCAAACATACCCAAAACCAAGGGTTGTACCAACATAGAACAAAACATTGAAGCTCAATAGAATACATACGAGGCATTACCCATCTCGTCAAAAGCACATAACCAACTTCTCAATTAAATCCAGTACAACCCTTTCATAAGAATCCAACTATGATGCCACATCAAACTTGTCATAATAAAAAACAAAAGATAAAACACCATTTAGAAATTGGCTCATGCCTATGGAATTCTAAGATCACAATACACTAAATAGGGCTCCTATGATACATTGGGTTCCCACATCGATAGAGATCAAAAGAGATAACACAGATATAATTAAAGGCCAATAAGAACCCAACATTCAAAATACAAGTTAACATAATAATTTCCACACACTTGCAATTATGAAAACAAACTCCGAAATACAACATTTCGTTTTATTTCATTCACAACTAATCAATATGACTAATCTCCATTTTCCATAATATAATTTCGAAATAAGAATCCAATAATAATTCTGATATATATATAATTTTTCCTTTTTTTTTCATTAACCATTACAGTCATATTTATAATTCCACACTCATAAAAGAAATCAATATATATATATATATATATATATATAAATAAAACATATATATACATGAATATTCTGTTTGTATTTCACCAGTTAATAATTCTGGCCTAATTGTCCTTTTTTCTGGTATTTAAATGTTCTCATAAAAAAAATACATATATATATATATATATAATATCAAAATAAAATAAAATAAAATTTATATCACGTCGTACGTGGACTGCGCACAGCAGTCCGTAGGGGCAGCCCAACGCAGTCCAATGGGGAAGAGGGGAGGGTACGGCCCAGCCGTCCCCCCCTCAACCTCATTACAATCAAAAATAAAAAAAAGGATGCCGACATTAACAAAAGTTCGGCCCATCATAAAATTCAAACTTAGTGATATTTAAATATATAAAAATATATATATATTTATATATATGTATATACTTCTGTGTGTGAGTATATATATATGTATATATAAATATTTATATATATATATATATATGAATCTATAAATCCATTTATTTCATAGAGGGATCAATTTTCCCATAAACAAAATTACAAAAATACAGAACATTTTCAAAAACTCAAACAATAAATTTTCTTTCATTTATCTGTTACCCAGTAAATTGATATGAACACATTTATTCTAAAACCTCCAAATGAGTTTTCTTTTACAGAACAACATATTTGCCATTTCAAATTTAACAAGCAATGAAAAATCAATAAAGAAACCTGGAGTCCTGCGCTTGCCGAGAAATTGACGAAGCCTTCTTTTGATTCCCACGCGCCTTTTCGAAAAACTCCCTTTCCTTCTACAAATCCCCTCCACAAATTTCTTCAATCCAATTCTTAGTCCACTATTCTATTCAGAAGAGTTTTTCCCCAGAACAATGAAAAAGAAACAATTTTTTTTTTATAGAGACCAAAAAGAGAGGCTGCCAATTTTTACAGAACTAAATATTTTTTTTTTAAACTTCTGTCAAATTTCCCGTGAATGAATCCTCTGTTTTTTTTTTCCATTAAATAAAAATATATCCTCTTCTATTTTCGAAAACTTGAAAAATCAGAATGAAAAGAAATTTTCTATTTCTTCACCAGCTTTTCAACCAAAAAATCTGAACATTCATTGGTCCCTTAATTCTTTTTCTTGATTTTTCTATTCGAACTAAAGCTCTTTAAATTTTAATTCTAATTTGCTGATTTACACTTACAGTTGACACATTTTAACTCATTTAATTATTTTATTCCATTAATTATCCTCAACTTGCTATTTTCATTAAACTATCTAAATGACAATTTAAATAATATTATTTATACTCTTCAATTTATTTATCTTTAATAAATTACATATCTTTTAATTTAATGCTTTTAAATTTTAATAGCACTATCCAATAACTATTATTAACATTTATTTTTATTTTTATTTATTTAATTATTTGAATTACATCATACTATTACTCACCCAAAGTAAAGCGACACCAATCATTAAATAAATAACACCAACATGCTCACAAAAGGCCACTATCACATAATACCGAAATAACCAAGGTCAAAGACGCACAATACCACTAGACACCTAATGGGTTGACAAACTTGGGACGGGGTGACTTCCTTGTCATCTCTGTTTCAACTTCATGCCCGTTGGGCTAATTTGATGCTCGCCCTGTCCTGCCGAAGTAGGTGGAATCGAGACTTTGTTCCTGCAATTCCTGCATACAAACAAGGTTGTGTACAACATGTATATATATATAGTCAAATACATCACATCGTGAGAAGGGTTCGCAGCGTAGCAAGGCGCTCGCGAACGAGTGGTGCTACACTGTCCCCTCACCAAACCATAATAACAACTATAACCTCGAGTATAAAATAGCATTGTTAAACTATACTGATCACATCATATCATCATGAAATAATTACTAGTCTACTGCATCAAATTAAACATTCCCAAATCAACTGCAACCATAATGTCATATCATAATATCCATGTCATCATATAAAGTAGCATAGTCATCAAGCAGTCTAAACTATCCAGTCAACCAATCCAACCAACAAACAGTACTATCAAAGTCTCAAAGTGTCAAGCAAAACCACAGAAAATATCAAGTCCAAATAGCAACACAAGGGGTATTACAACATTTTTCTCTGAGACGAAGAAATTTGAGGTGAAAGCCCTTGTCCATCTTTGAGAGGAGATGTGGTTCTTTCCACCCTCTGGGAGTAGCCATGGTGGATGTCATGTTGAGAGACTCCATGACAACATCACGTTGAGAGACTCCGTGATGAATCCTTTGCACTTGTGTTTATCCACACATGGGAGTAGCCATGGTGGACGTCATGTTGAGAGACTCCATGACAACAGCACGTTGAGTGACTCGTGATGGGCACTTGTGCACATGTTCCTTTCCACACATGGGAGTAGCCATGGTGGACGTCATGTTGAGTGACTCCATGACCACATGAGACCTGGGAGTAGCCATGGTGGACATCATGTTGAGTGACTCCATGATGATATCACGTTGAGTGACTCCGTGATGAACTCTTTTTACACAAATGGGTGTAGCCATTGTGGGTGTCATGTTGAGAGACTCCATGACATAGATATTGAGAAAGATATCTCCCTAGCTAAGAGGGAGTGTTGATGTTGGGGAAGCGGGAGTCTTTTTCCCAATATTTTGAAAAATAAACTTTAAATAAATGCTGTTCCACCTGTTTCGCAGTCATTTCAATGAAATATCTGTTCCTACTCAACTTTCTCACAAAGCAGAGACACCATGTTATGTATTTATACAAGGCAATTATCTTCATCTTCTCATTCGATTTTATTCAAAACAAAGTTCGCTTTCTTCAAGAGGAGTTTGCATTTCAACAAATCGACATTCTTGCTTCAAAGAGATTGACATTAAGGAGATATCATATTTGTTGTATACTTGCATCTAAGAGAGGTGCTTTCTCTTCATATCGGCCTAGTGTTTGGCCTAGATTGTAAGCAGATTTCTGCTCTTCTTGTTATAATATAAGAGATCTAATTGTTGCTGGGTTTCTCTCCCTCAAGAAGGAGGGTTTTCCTAGGGTATTTGCTGTGTTATTGTGTTCATTATTTTATTATTGCTGCTTATCATCATTTCTGGGCTAAAATTAACACTTTGCCTTGCTTGAGTGCAGCCAATTGCACTTTGTTGATTAGATGGAGTATGTGCTCCAAGTCCTCTTAGATGTAGATGAACTAGAAACCTATTAAGAAAGAGCTAAGAGTTGTAAAATTGAAAAAATTAAAATATTATAACTGAAACTTCCAAGTTAAAAAAACAAATTATAGTGTTAGTTTTAGATCAGAAATGTAAGCAATAAATAATGCAACACATAAGACAAATGAACACAGCAGTTTACCCTGGGAAAACCCTCCTTCTCGAGGGAGAAAAACCCAGCAAAATATATCTCTTATATATAGGATGAAGAAGAGCAGAAATCTGCTTTACAAATCAGACCCTTCTCAAGGGCGAACTTGATACAATAAATGATGAAAATATCTCTTGATACAACTGAATATAAATCTTCTTGAAATCTAATCTACTTCTAAAGATGGCGATCTGCTGCTAAGTGCGAACTCCTTCTTGAGAAAATGCGAATGAAAATGAGAATGAATTGATGATTGAATGAATGATCATCATCTTGTATATATACCGAACTAGGCGACTCTTTATCTAGGTCGGCCTCTTTGATAAATAAAAAATAAAAAATATAATTTGTAACAGGAAGGCCGACCTGCCTTAAACAAGGGGAAAATAGCTCCCGAAGCTATAAAACACTAACATATAGAACTTGCGATAAAACTTTGATCACAAGTGGTTGTAGGTGTTGAAATTGTTGATCATGGAACTGCCACCAACTGTGAGCATTCTTCTTGAACTTGTCATGACGAGCTTCAATGCTTTGATCATTGGATTGTAAATCAATGAACTCATTTTTTACTAGGACTAGGTAAGAGTCTACGAAATGTTTCCTTGCACCCTTTTGCAACTTCAAAATCTCTATATGGGGGAATCCTTGTTGGCACAAAAAGGGAGTTAGCACTATAGTATTTTGGACTCGATTGAAATGCAATAAGATGTAGCAAAGTGGTCATCGTGTTCCATCTCTTTTCAATAATTTTTGTGCATCTATTTGAAGAAAGTTTCTTCAAGATCTTGTTTTTTCTCATTTATGATAGTTTTCATCTTGTCAATCATTAAATCAGTGCCATCATTTAACTCTCCCATAGAAGGTCAATCCATGGTCGAATGGATCATTTTCAAAATGCGCTCAATGAAATTAAGGAGATATTCAACATGATCCCACCAAATGTCATCTAGAGTATTATGCTTAATATTTGTTGATCTCACAGTGTTCGATTGCCATCATATGTAGCGATTTTGGCTTATGATCATTTTAGAAAATGCCTCTTGAACCTTTACAAGTCATCTCAAGACAATTGTAAGGTGAATTGGTCTCACCAACCTATGCGAAAATCAAAATTAAAACAATAATAACAAAGAAGAAAACATAATTAAGTTAAATTGTTTTTACTAAATTAGAACATAAATATTAAAATGAATCTTAATGTTTCATTTACCTTCAGCAACTCGAATTTCAAGAATGAGCTACATATGCCCAACGATATGTGTGGTTGGTAATGAACATTTGGATATCTTTGGCCTAAGCATACACTTGTTTGATTCAGTCAATTTTGGTGCCAACTTTTCGTAGCGTAGGGTTAAGGGACTGGACAACATAAGGTGTCCAAAAGATGTGTGAATAACACACCTTAACTAATAAACTAGCTACTCTACACTTTTTTGGCATTGCCCATTATGACTTGAACAACGTTTCAAAGCCCACTTCCTCAATGGACATTGTGAGGATGTTAGCAATAAATACAACACCCTTCACCTCCCCCTCACAATCCATTGTTCTGAAAAACAATGCTTCTTCAGGAGATGCTACAATCACATTGATTAATGGCTGAAATTTTGTGTCTTTCCATCTATCGGAAATTATGGACATCACTGACTCAGCTCACGAATCTCATATGGGCTTCTAGGCATCACCTACAAAGTTCATCTTCTTTTCCAGTAAGGTGCTACACACCTTATCAAAATTTAGTCCCTTGTACCCTCTTAGAGTCTCATTTATTCTTCTTAGCATTTGTTGCCAATATAGTGAGGGAACAACATTGACAACTAATGCATTTGTATAGATACATCTTACATTGTGTTGATTGGCAATCTTTGAAGACTCATTGTGAAAGGACATTTCCAATGGTCTCTTTGGTCTCCTATCTATAACAGTCCCAAGTTGTTATTTAGGCATGGCCAAAAATGGGTGGCTTTCTCCACAAGTTAAGGATTAGATGGGGAAGGAGGGGGCCTCATTCCTCAAGATCCTTCTTTGCCAAAGGAGGATTTTATTTATAGTTTGCTACTTCATTTGCTTTCTCCTACTCACTAATATATGCTATAACTTGGTCTGATGGAATGGACACACTATTCTTTTTTAGGCAAGCTTCCATAGCTTGTTTAGGAATGCCACACAAATGGGTTTTCACCCAATTGTATGAGTTTGAATACTTGACACCACACCCATTGCAATTCCGAATATAACCATTGCTACTTGGAATTTGTTGTACCATCTCAACATATTTTCTAAGGGAGAAATTTGGGTTTATTTTGAAGTAGAGTCAGCCCACAAAGTTGGAACTAGCTGCCATTGTAATCCTTACGGCAACAAATTTGATAATCAACACATTCAAAACAAATGTATATATATATATATATATATAGAGAGAGAGAGAGAGAGAGAGAGAGAGAGAGAGAGAGAGAGTAATTCATTTAAAAAATTTAAGTCTTGCCATAGATTCATAGAAAAATGAAAACAAAATAAGAGAGTTCATTTATAAAACAAATATAGGGAAAACAAATAGACAAACTTGCTTATTTTTTGTAAAAATCTTCTTTTACGAACTCCTTGGCAGTAAATGGGCTCTTGCACTAGTGTAAGATTAGCAAACCAACCACTTTGGAAGCTTCACCAATCAATCTTCAACTCTATTTGTGTGATGGCAAGCAAGAATGAATGGTTTTTGTGCTTTGCATCCACAATGAGGTAAACTAGTTTGTTTTAGTCTTTCAAATGCTTTAGACGGCACATTCTAGGGTTAGGGATTTGTTTTCATGCATCCAAGTCAAAGTCAAATGCTTAGTACAATTTAAAACAATGTTTAAAATGGTGTCAAAGGTTTATGGGTTCGTTGTGGGTTTTGTGAAATTGTCTTGGGTCCAAAGCAAATTCACCTAGGTTCATTTGGGATGAGCCCACAGGGAAAAATCAGGACCTTGCCCGTATCCCACACCAGATTGCACCAAGATCCAAACTAGGAGCGGATTGTACCTAGATCCAAGGGGTCTCTACCAAGAAACAATAACACATAAGTAAATCATCAATATCATGGATAAACATAAAAAAAGGGCCTGGTACCATCTCACTATCTTATGTAACACCAAATAGCCTTAACTATCTACAAGGGTATTCATTCCGTCAATCGAGCAATCTTCATATCCCACAAAATGCACCCTGCTCTAATCATCTACAGCTAGACAACAATATACAAGTGCTATGCATGAATAAAACTCCATTTCTATGCCATTAGCCTGGCTAAGTACAAAGGAAATAACATCCAAAATTTCAACATTATGATTCACAATAATTAGAGACCAGGATACAGCAACTCAATTATTACTTCTCTGCAGGAAGTTTTATTGTTAAGTCAATCCAAGGGCAGGGGAGCTCAGCAAATTCAGCTGAGGGACATATATATAATGTTTTTCTCAACTACCTTAGTGCCAGTCCAGTTCAGTGAAGATGAACTTTTTACATAATCCAGTGATGCTCTTCTCTCTCCTCATCAGGGGTAAGACCCATCTAGATGAGCACAATCAGATCATTACAGTCAAAAGATCGGCAGAGGAATGAGATTAGATTAATAATTCTTGGATCTCCATTTTCAGCCAATGTCACTCTCTTTATATCTGTAAAATTCTCTCCAGATTTAAAATGTCTTTTCAAATTGATCGTCTTTAGAGAATCAGACTGCAATAGATAAGATGACAAGAAAAAGCTCCAAGTTAATAGCTAAGCCTATAAGAAGTGGAATACAGTAGTGCAAGTGTAAGCATTTATATGCTGGTGACGCTCCACTTGAAGACCTATACAAAGTGTAGGAAGAGGAATTTCATTCTCACTTCTACGGAAAGATCTTTATCCCTCCCTCTACCTCAATGCCACACATTACTGTTCATGCAGCCAGCTCTAACTCCTCTGCCATTGTCCATAACAAGTGTTAATTCACCCCAGCACAAAGACTTTTCACTACGTATTGCCTTGGCAAACACAAACATATCTTTACATGGTCTCTTGGCTGCAATGGAAGCCAAACGTGAGGAGAACAGATCTCTGCACAAAGGTGTTTCACTATTAGTCTCTTACATCCAAGAGCAGAAGAATATCTGCTCAAACAGACTGAATCTCTTGATTTATTGTGGCAAAGCTATATTTGACTTCAAAGCAGGGCAAAGGCCATAGAAAAAATCATCGAAACAAAGAGTCATTGGCATCAGCTTGTGGAAGTTAGGCCTCATAACTACGAGCAGATCACTGAACACTTTGCTGTTCACACCATTGCCATTCTCCAGATGCCAGAAAAGCGAAGCAGACAATGCTTTATCTTACTTAATGACAGGAACAACTGACTACAACTACTTCGATGCTTCATGACTTGTGCTTCACAATAAAGGCAATGGGCTCACCACCATGGGCCAGCTTGAAAATACACCGCTTATCTCTAGGTTTACTGATTACATAATTATACAGATTTATTTATTTATTTGGTTACGGTTCTATCTTTTTTCTGTTGCTGATATGGTCATTATTTTAGACTTTATACAACTACTACTCTCCATGAATGTAATGTTCTATTTCTTGTTGTACTCTCTTGGTCGATTTTTTCCCCTTCCTCTTTGCCACTTAGTGTTTTTGTAATCTTTTTATATTAATACTGTTATCTTTTTATTAAAAGAAAAATGAAGATTGTGTTTGTACAAAAGCTAAGACGACATATACTATTTTGAATGCAGGCAGAAAATCGTAGAAAGCATGCATCAGTTCCCATACCAGTACCTATTTTGGTGCGTGTAAGAGAACTATCGGCAATGCAGCCATCAGAAGCTGCATTGCTTCCGGGAAGTTCTGTTAGCCGCAGTGGGAGAACTGTACATAAAAAGCAACATAACTGAATTAAGATGTACCATGTAAACATAGAAAAGAAATGCTATGGCTGTAGTTTGTGGTTTATGATTCTTGAGTTAAAATTTGTCTTGAAAATAAATACCAATTCTTTTCTTGCCTTTATTATTTTGCTGGTTATAACTTATAGTTGATAAGTGCATCTTAATTTTCCTGGAACAAACATTAGAGTAATGAAAATTCAGAGGGAAAGAAGCTAGACACTCAATTATCAATTATATGCCCAGTTTTTCCTCAAATGTTAACACACCGGTCAAGATTATTGTCTGATTCCATCTTTATGTAGAGGGGCTATAAATTGTGATGATTCAACTATGTTCGTTGCTCTATTCCAGTTCAATATTGGATACGAGTGCAGTGTTTTTCTCATAAATAATCTCAGCCAGCACAAACAGTGGGTGAAAATCTCCTTTGTGCGTTGCTGCCATATGACGAGTAAATTAATACATATCAGTACAACAGACGTTAATACTCTGTTCTTCAATTATTTGATTTTGATTTTGAGCTAATGAGGTTTAGACTCTTAAGAACTCAAATTCAATCCCATTCTCGTCCAGTCAACCTTGTTCGAGCTTGGCTGCGGAGCAATCATCCAGTTGGGATACACACTAATTGCCAGAGGTATGTGATCCAAGTGACGAGAGGGTTGCACCTAATCGCAGGAGGAATCAACCTGGCCCTGCAGATGGTAAAATCCCAATAGTTTTGCCTCTTGTTACCCTGTAAGAGGGTTTTCCCTACTCTCTAAAAGCCGCTGGTAATAAATACGAGTGATTTTAAGCAAGTTGGTTTTAGTTTTGCGATTCCAGTTGCTGCTCTTACCGGTGTATGTAATTATCTGAAGACTTGCTGCAGTCCCATATAACTCTTTTATTAAAAAGATACAAGAATGCATGATCATTGCAAGAAGTATACACAATGATATGAAAATGTAAATGATTTTATTCTTAAATTGTGGTTAAAAGTGTATGAATATTTCAAACTAAGGGCTAGTATCTCGCTTTATGTGAGAGCAAGGACATTTAATGACCAGGCAACTGAATAATGCTCTTTATTCCTGCAGTCCGATAATTCATTGCAAATTAGAGTGTTAAACAAGGCCAGTGCCAATTTCTTTAATGTCAAAACTTGTTAATGAGTACGTTGTTAAGTTCCCTATGTAGCGAAACGTTGCATCCATGACCATCATGTGATTCTTACACTTAATGCTTGTTAATATATTTATGTTGGATCATTTAAATTCTTATGTACAAAAGTTGACGTTTGGCTGATCCATGATCATGATGTGATGCTTACACTTAATGTTTGTTAATATATTTATGTTGGATCATTTAAAACGTCGCATCCATGACCATCATGTGATGCTTACTCTTAATGCTTGTTAATATTTATGTTGGATCATTTAAATTCTTATGTACAAAAACCAACATTTGGCTGATTCATAATCATCATGTGATGCTTACACTTAATGCTTGTTAATATATTTATGTTGGATCATTTAAATTCTTATGTACAAAAGCCAACGTTTGGCTGATCCATGATCATCATGTGATGCTTACACTTAATGCTTGTTAATATATTTATGTTGGATCATTTAAATTCTTATGTACAAAAGCCAACATTTGGCTAATCCATGGCCATCATGTGATGCTTACACTTAATGCTTGTTAATATCATTTAAATTCCTATGTACAAAAGCCACACATTTGATTGATCCATGAAAATCATTTGATACTTACATTTGTTGGTGTAAATAAGCATTTTACCTATCTAAGTTTTTTGTACATGTTAAGCACACTTAGGTCTTAGGAGATAGTCTTTCTAGTTAGCATTTATTAGAGAGAATCTTTTTAGTTAAGCATTAGTTGTCACTTATCTTTTGACATTTAATGCTCGTCTTAAGTCATTTAATATTTGTTGGGATAGTTCTCATTATATAGGATTAAGACACATGTCAATATTTTGTTTAATCCTATCTTACATTTTGTCTTTATAAGCAAGGCATCATTTGTACATCATCAAACAATTTAGTTCAGTAAGTCTAATATATCATTGCAATCTTAAGTATTGCATATTGTCCATATCTTGCATCCATTATTGCAATTTCATGTTCTTCTTTTTTCCTCTTGTAAAAAGTTTTTGATGAGTTTGGCAAAATTTGCAAAAAAAAATGTCCATATAGTTGTACAAGACTTGTACCATTGTATGGTTTGTACCGCACCATACACTGATGTCATCCTTTGTAGTACGTGACATCTGTCTACGAAATATTCCTCTTTGTTTGCATCATCACAATACTCGACTTGCGTCAGTTCTACGATTGGTACAATTTTTGTGATTTATTTAAAAAATATTATTTTTTCAATCGCAAGTTTTATGCATCGAGTTAGTCTTAGTGCCCAACATTAGGTTTTGTGCGAGCAGTCGTGTGAAGGCCCCCCAGGGCTTAAGGGATGCGAGGGGCGTGCGGGAGTTGCCACCCCGTTGCTGCTCAGAGTAAGCGACACCACTGCCAACTCCGACAATGCTATATATTTAAAAAAAAAAAATTAGCACTACGAATATATGGTGCAATCAGATGCCTAACTTTTAAAATCCTAGGTGCTTAATTTTTCCCCCCTATAGCCCAAATAGGGTAGTTTTTTTTCAAAATGCCATAACTTTTTGCCCATGTGTTGAAAATTTGCAAATGAGATATCGACAGAAAGTTGGTTATAAGCATTTCACAGTGGTGCACACTATTTTTTCAAGTTTTGTTTCAGCTGAATTTTGTTGCTGGTTGAAGTCAAATTTTCCTTTTTGGACTCTCAGGCTTATGACTTTTTGCCACAATCTTCGATTTTCACGATTCTTGCGGCGTTGGAAAGGTATTGAGGAGCTCTACATTTCTATTCATGCACTTTTTCTCGATTTAGCCTTAGATATCTTTTATTTGATTTGTGTAATTTTGCATTTTCATTGATTGCTTGGACACACTGTAACTTGAAGTTTTATGCACTTGCAAAGGTTTCATTTTCAATGTAATCATATTGGGAAAAGTTACTTTCAATTTGAGGATCTCATTTTGAGATATTGTTGTAATTTTTCCATGTTTGATCCATTTTGGCATTGTAAATTTGGAACACATTTTTGGCATTGTAAACGCACTACAAATAAAGTGTCAAACATATTATAGGGGGGATTATTGATTGATTGATTGGTGGGGGAAGGGGGATCTCTTGGTGCATTGTTTTGATTTGTTTCTTTGTGTTTTTTTTGTTTTCATGGATCATTCTAAGATTCCTTTGCTAACATCATATAACTATTTAACATGGCATCAACATGCATGGAGTATACTAATGAATGAAGGTCACTTTATATGTTGAAAATAAGGTACTCGAACCTACAGATGATAAGAAAAAAGATAAAATGGATGCTTGAACTTACCAAAGCTCTTGAATGTCTTCGTAAACTAATATCTCAAGATTTTTTCGTTTCAAACTGAATCATGTAAGAATTCTCATGAAGCTTGGGACAAATTGAAAACATTGTATGGTTTTATAGATGAAGAGGCTATCAAATTGATAATGAATTAATGAGTCTAGATCCTAAGAACTTTGACAACATCCAAGACTATATCACTAAGGTTAATGATATAAGAGAGCAATGTAAAGCATGTGGAATTGATAAGAACATTCAATTGGTCTACAATTGTAATGTTCACTTTTTCTACTTTAAATACACCCTATTTTAATAGTGTTTTTAAACACTAGTATATATATAATATAATATTAAAATATAAATAATATAATTAAATTAATTAATTAATTAAATAAATAAATAATAAATAAAATAAAATAAGAGTACTCTATTGGGGCTAGTCAAGATTGGAGGGAAATTAAAAAATAAATTAATTAATTAATAAAATAAAGGATGTTGGCCTTGCTAAGGTTATTTTGGGAGTGTTATAAAAGAAAGTAAAGTGCAAGTCTTTTGACATCCATTCCATATCTTATTTCTCATTTTGTAGATTCTTCTATTTGGTTGCAACTTTGGTTGGGCTTTATTCCAAGGATGGAAACCCTTGTGAATACGGTGAGTTGAATGAAAACCTAGCCCATCTTGTAGAGGACTCATAACGAAGTTCTATTTGCATTTCATTGGAGACATTTGGAGATTGGAGCATCATTGCATAATTAGATTTGCAGGTCAAATTTGAAGCAGAATTATTGAGTCATTTTGTGAACAAATTGCTATTTGAAGACTATTTTGCATATATTTGGTATGTATAATCATTGTTTCATATCTGATTTGTAGAGCAGAATTCTGGGCATTGTTCGACATATTGTGCCCTAGAATCCATTGTAAAAATTAGATCTGAACTTTTAGTTTGTAGCAACAAGGTTTAATTCAGAAAATCAGATTTGTTGTTGCATTTGAATGCCCTATCTTATGTTTTTCATAGTGGATTTCATGTTTGATATGAATATCAATTGGTAGCATCATCATTTGGCATGTTTATTTGTCATGTTTGGGAACTTGTATGTTCACTATAATGATTTGTTTAAGAGCAAAAAATAAAATAAAAAATCAAGGTTTTGAGCAGAAAATAAAAGTGCAGAATTTTGAGTTTTAAATCAGAGTTGGAAAATTAGAAAATTAGGGTAAAAATTAGAACCCTAAAACAAAAAATATAACAAAGAAATGGTGAGGTTTGGTTAGCAAGTTCCCATGTCATATTCCTGAGAAACAATTGGTAACCATGTGAGAACCTTGACAAAGAAATGATGGGTAGTCTACAAATCCAATGTTTCACAACCTTTGACGAAATCCTTGAGAAGGGTGTCCTTATTGAAAAAGGTATTGTTGCAAAAGGACTAGTCAAGGTAAACGAGGAAAATCCGAAATCCAACAATGACGAGCAAATACTGGTCTCGAAACAAAAATGTCACAAATGATAAAGTTGTTGATGCTAGACTGATAACCAAAGGTTCGACCATTCATCTTAAAGGTCCTTCCTCATCAAATACATCAAATACACAAAACACCCAAACACAAGGTCAAAACCAAACGTTGAACGTAGTCCAAAATAATCAACAAAGAGGTCCTCCCCACCGTAAAAGAACATACACTCAATTGGGTGAACCCATCGAATCAGTCCTCAAACAACTTTTGCAATCTAACATCATCACACTACCAGACACCAAAAACTATGAACCTACCTTGATCAAACCCAATTGGTGGAAAGAAGATGAATATTGTGAATATCATTGTGGAAAAGGACATAGAACAACTAGATGTTGGACACTCAAGAATATCATTCAAGACCTTATTGAAAATGAGACCATATCGGTAGGAGATTCACAAGGAAAAACCAATGATGATCATACCATATTCAAAACTCCCTTGCAAGACCATGACAAAGGAAAAGCTTCTAGTTCAGGGAATGATAACAAAGCCAATTGTTGCCGTAAAACACAATTACAACACTATCATCCTTAATGTGAGACCCCTTGATGATCACATTGCCACTATTATCATAAACAAGCCAAGTTTAAAATGTGTTGTTACCACCCGCCGAACCAAGATAACTATTCCAAGAACTTCTAATTCATAGCCAAAAAGTCAATATAATCTCCTAGATCAGCTAGGGAAAACTCCCGCACAAATTTCCATCTTGGAGTCTTTCGCTTATCACCACATCACAAAGCCATCCTTGATAAAGCATTACAAGAAGCATCTATCCTCACTAACCTAGATGTCAATGAATTTCAGGCCATGGTTGGATACCTAGCTATGCCACACCATGTCGCCTTCTCTGAGCAAGACTTTTCCGCACCAAAATATGATCATAACGACCCCCACACCTTGAAGCATGCGTTAATAAACACAAGATTAGACAATTCCTAGTAGACAGTGGAGCAGGTCTGAATATTTGCTCACTAAAATTGGTGAAAGCATTGGGATACTCTAAGAATTGTATTGACCAAACCAAGAAAATTGTGATCAAAGCTTATGATGATGTTGAGTGTTCGTCCGAAGGCATAATTTCACTTCCTGTAAGAGTTGGCCCAACAATACAGGACAAAATATTTCATGTCTTGGATCTGGATTTGCATTACAATCTTCTCCTTGGCAGCCCATGGATTCATGCCATGAGGGCTATCCCATCCACCTACCATCAATGCCTCAAATTCTCATACAATGGCACTGAAATCACTATTCCAAGCGACCTTGATCCTTTTCAATATTGCACAAACCTAAAAGGAACTATTGAACGTCAAATGCCCATCAATCGAGAGGCCTCATCTTCCACTTCATCTGCAACTCCATCTCACTACATTGATCCATCTGCCCTTGTCAAATCATCCACCTCATTCATCACACCTTCCACACCCAAGATCCATATCCAGGACAAAGGATGTGGAGAATACAATATGAAGAGTCTCTTTTTCATTGGAAAATTACCTAAATCACCAAAGTCCTATGGTGAGCCACATCTTGTGCAGCCTAAGGTCATCATTCATAATCCCCCTACCACCTTCACTAAATGGGGGGAACTAGCCAAAGAGTCTCTAGATGATCACATTCTCACATGGTTTTACATAGAAGAGGACACTGAAACTAAGAAATTGCCAAATGAACAGTATCCAAAAGGGTTCCAAATAATGAAGTGACAAGGATATGATGGACACAGTGGTCTTGGCCTAAATAAACAAGGAATGTTGGAACCCTTACAACCTCCTAAATTACTAAAGAATCAAGGGTTAGGGTTTGTACCAGTAAAAGTGACTATCTAAGGTATCAGGTTACCTTCGAGTGAGGTTGTTGATGCTTCAAATGAGATCGAGACATATGAGGACTCGGGGGATTATGATGCTGATTCCAATGAATATGAATGGGATTCCCTATCCTCCACTACCTTCATGGACCTTCAAAAACTATTTGGAGAACCTAACGAGCCTTCCCTTGAAGACACATTCAATCAAATGCTTACCATTGGTTCCTCGCCAAACCCACCAAGTCCTCGTCCAAGAGTCCCACTGAAAAGAGAAGAATGGATCGAACACTTTTGGGAAACCATTGATGAATCTACTTCCATCTTTACCCTATTTTCCTACACAATGACCCTTGATAATACCGATGATGGCTTACCCCTTGTCTACCCTCAACTCATAGATTGGGGTCAACAAGAACCACCAAGTTTGGACACCTTCGAGAACGACGAAGCAATCGTTGAGTTCATGGGACTTCATGAAGGAATACTAAGTGAGAATCATAATGTTGGATTTTCCATAGAACTCAATTATGCAACATACTTTGGTGAGGCTATCCTTTCCTCTAGTCGCAAAAGTGAAAATGAAAAAAGTAAAAATACAAATAATAGGTCTTCAGGTGAAAACCGAAAGGCGCCTGCTAACCGTGGAAAAGTAAAAATAAAGGATGTATCTGAAGGTGAAAACCTATCTGAGGAACCTGAGGATGGAGGACTAGACTGTCTCCCTATAGACCAAGAGAGATTGACATTGCTTATAGAGGAAACATAAGAAGTAAACATTGGTACACAAGACAATTCCCGAATCATACAATTGGCAGCATCTTTGACCATCAAGGAAAAACCTAAGTTTATAGCATTCTTTTCGAAAAGACAAGTTAATTTTGCATGGTCATATGCTGACATGCCTGGATTGGATCCCAAACTTGTTTTGCATCACTTTCCACTGTTATCAAATGCTAAGCCATATAAACAAAAGTTAAGGAAAATGCACCCCCAGATTGCACTCCTTGTCAAGGAGGAATTGAATAAACTACTGGATGTTAGATTCATTCACTCTATTGATTATGAAAATTGGATATCAAACCTTGTTCCTATCACCAAACCCAATGGTCAAATCAAAGTATGCACAAACTTCAGAGATCTCAACAAAGCTTGTCCTAAGGATGATTTTCCTCTCCCAAACATTGACATCATAGTAGACCTTACTGCTAGATACGAAATGCTATCACTTATGGATGGATTCTCGGGTTATAATCAGATAAGAATTGCTCCTAAAGATCAACCAAAGACAACCTTCACATGCACTTGGGGAACTTTCTGTTGGAATGCCATGCCTTTTGGGCTTAAAAATACCGGAGCTACCTATCATAGAGCCATGACTACTATTTTTCATGATTATATGCATGTCCTTATGGAAGATTATGTCAATGACCTTCTCTCAAAGTCTCTAGAACAAAGTGGTCACCTAGCCGTCTTAGACAAGATTTTCACACGACTCGAAAAGTATAAACTTAGGTTGAATCCAAAGAAATGTGTGTTCAGGGTCCAATCAGGAAAACTCCTAGGATATTTTGTCTCTCGTAGAGGAATACAAGTTGATCCTGCCAAAGTAAAATCTATCTTGGACATGCCACCGCCAACCAACATCAGTCAATTAAGGACATTACAAGGAAGACTACAATCAATCCGTAGGTTCATTGCTCAACTAGCTGACAAGATTCACCCATTTCAAGATCTATTGCAAAAAGGAATTCCCTTTAACTGGACAAAGAAATGTCAAAAAGAATTTGATCAGATCAAGAATTATCTATTGACTCCACCAGTCCTTATGCTTCCAATTGATGAAAGACATTCAATCTTGTAGGTGATAACAACTACATCAACATTGGGGGCATTGCTAACACATAATGACAATGATGGCAAAGAATGAGCAATTTATTATATTAGTCGCACCTTAGTCGGATATGAATTGAACTATAGCCCTATTGAACGAGCATGTCTAGGAGTTGTATTTGCAGCCTAAAAAATTGAGACATTATATGCTAAATCAAAAGACAAAATTGATTGCCAAGATTGATCCTATGAAATATCTTCTTAGCAAAGCAGCTCTGACAAGAATACTAGCAAAGTGGGTTATGATCCTAAGTGAGTATGACATTGAGTACGTTGATTGAAAAGAAATAAAGGGACAAGTGATAGCTGATCAACTTGTAGATGCACCTGTAAAAGTAGATCATCCTCTGATATCCAATTTCCTAGATGAATTAATCTTTGTCATAGACACACCGACAACCTGGAAGCTGTATTTTGATGGATCGTACACAAGTCATAGTTCAGGAGCTGGTATTTTCTTCATCACTCCTCAAGGATATTCCATTCCCAAGTCATTTTGAATAGCATTTCCATGCACAAACAACATTGCTGAGTACGAAGCATTATTGGCCGGTCTCTGAATGGCAATAAAATGGAAAATCAAGGATCTTTAGGTCTACGGTGATTCTCAACTGGTGATTAAGCAAGTTAATGATGATTACGACACCAAGGATGAGAAAATGATGCCTTAAAAGTTCATGGTGGATAGTTTCAAACTATACTTTAATCCTATTTCCTTTGACCAAATACCGAGAATCCAAAACAAAGCCACTGATGCAATGGCTACAATCGAATCTCTCTTAGACATTCCCAAAAATGCATCGCAATATGAGTTATTGGTAGAACAACTATTGGTCCTTGCATTCGATGTCCTCAGAACTAAAGTTGTGTGTGAACTTGTTGGTCTCAACTCACCTTGGTACAAAGACATCTACGCTTATTTGCATGACCAAATTATTTCTCCTGACTTGTCCTCGAAACCAAAATTGTGTGTGAACTTGTTGGTCTCGACTCACCTTGGTACAAAGACATCTACGCCTATTTGCATGACCAAATTATCCCTCCTGACTTGTCCCCTAACCAACGCAAAACCTTTATCTAATAAGAATCTAAATATGCCATCATCAAAGATACCCTTTATTGCCGCAACCTAGATAGTACCCTCCTCCGATGTCTCAACTCAAATGAATCACAAACAACCTTACAAAAGGTACACCATGGTATATGTGGAGCTCACTCTGCTAGTCCGCCTTAGCCAGAAAGGTCATGAGGATGGGATATTATTGGCCTACAATGGAACGTGATGCCTACCACTTTGTGAAGAAATGTCACCAATGTCAGATTCATGAAGATATTATACATGCACCAGCTTAGGAACTACAACCACTTACGTCACTGTGGCCATTTTCTCAACGGGGACTCGATCTCATAGGGAAGTTCCATCCCACCTCTGCTAATGGACATAAGTTTATCCTTGTTGCTGCTGAATACTTCACAAAATAGGGTAATCGATGATCTACATTACTGGAAAGCGAATAGCGAAGTTCATCCTGAATTATATCATTTGCCGCTATGGTATCCCATAGTCCATCATTACAGACAATGGTCGCCCTTTTAAGAACTAGGATGTCTATGAGCTTTGTGAAAAAATTCATATCCAACATCATTTTGCTACCCCATATTACCCCTAAGGTAATGGTCAAGCTAAGGCATCTAATAAGACTATCCTAAAAGTATTAAAGAAGACTATTGATGACGCTAGTCGTGACTGGCACCTCCAACTTAATCCTACTTTATGGGCTTATCGTACCAGTGTTTGCATCCCTACAGGAGCCACTCCATACTCCCTTGTATATGGATCTGAAGCTATACTTCCTATAGAGGTCGAGTTACCATCCCTACGAGTCTCTATGCAAGGCTTGATTGATCAAGAAGAATATCGTGTATCCTGTCTACGTGAGTTAGAGTTATTGGATGAAAAGAGATAAAATGCTTTGACACATTTGCAAGCATATAAGAATCGCCTTCAATGTAGTTACAACAAGGTCTCTGCGTGTATAACATAGGCAAGGCCCATCAATCGATGAGCCCTTGAGGCCACCTAGGTCAATCCTTTAGGGTTTGTCGAGTCTAGTCTTGTTCCCGATCTGCAAGCAATCATCATTCAAACCAAATAACAAATCAACGAACAAAAATAACCAACAAAATATTTTGTCTTCAATCAGTCAATCATCTTATTGTCAATTGATTGATCAGGTCATTGGCCTTGTTTCAGAATGGGGCATTATGTCATTTGTCTCATTCAGTCCTATCTTTTGTCTTTTATGAGGATGTGTCCTTCCTGAGATTAGACTTTTTCTTTGGTCAATCTTGTCATTCACCTTAAGTAAGATGTGTCTTTCTTGCAGTTAGGTGCCTTGTCAAAACTTGTCACTTGGTCAACTTTATTAGATGTACTCCTTTCCTTAAATAGGATATGACTTTCCTGAAAATAGGCATCATCACATCGATCAGTCATATCAATCACACTTTATCAAATCAAATAATCTTGTCATCTTGGTTAATTAATCTTGCCTTAATCAGGACGCATCCTTCCTGAAATTAGGCACAATCAATCAAATCAACTGATCAACTTTTGTTAACTTATCAATTAATCCTTGTCAACCTATCAAACAAATTATTTTGTCAACCTTTTTCAACTTATCAATCAATCCTTGCCAACTTATCAATCAAATTTAGTCATCTTGGTCAACTTAATCAATCAACTCAAACAATCTTATCAGTATCATTGGAAAACACTATTGGCAAACACTTTGCTGGTCTGGATTTGTCTTATCTTTTTGATTGGTTCTTGGTCATGTTACTAGTTACCTCGAGGATGTCCTATTAAAAGGGATTTAGAGGGACGATGATGGATCATGACCTCTTTTCTTTGCTTGATGTTTGTAGTTTTTCTTGGCAAAAAGACTGGGATAATTGGGTCCTTAGTATGAGCTGAGGCATTGCTTGTCTTTTGAATTTGTCCTTTGAATGCTTGTCTCTCCCAAATGGTCACCTTGCACACCTTGGTCTATGCCATACCATGGTGTTTGTGTTCCATTTGTGACAATTTTGACGCCCAATGATGATAAATATACAAGCATGAAAGTTGGTCCCTTGTCATTTCCTGTCTAACATTTCCATCTCCTTTGTCCTTCGTCCTTTTTTGCACTAACTTCCATCTCTTCTGTGCTAACATTTCTTCCGTTTGTATCTTGACAGAGTCCTATGACACACAAAAACATCTTGCATACATGATCACGTTAGAAAGCATCATCATCATATTAAGCTACATATTTTTGCATAAGAAAATAGAAAAACATAAGAATCATCCATATCACATTTAACATTTCATTTCATTATATTTCACATTATGATCATAGTTCATTTTCATCCATCACATCACATCACATTATGATAGCTTTTACGCATTGCATTACATTTCATACACCTTTCATCCCATCAATAACATCACATCATACATGACATATCACAATATACATATACATATCACATCATACATCACATTTTGTATTCTCAATCATTACATTTTTCATTATCATATAAACATTCCATCGCATCAATACATTTGTATATCACATTAGGTTATTTCTATTGCTTTACCATTCATACATATCATCATATGCATAAACATCCAAAATCATAAATGCATCACATCATCATATCATATAGCATCTATCAAATTAGGTCATCCATACTTCATTAATCATCCATACATTCTCATAAAAGCATACAACATTCATAACATGATCATAAAAGCATAACCATAGAACATATTAAAACCATCACATAACTATATAGAATGCATCAATAAACATCATAATCACATCATGAACATCCATAGCATGTCATCATCTTAAACATAAAAGCATAATCATATAACAATGCATATCATCAACCACTGCAAAAATCATATCATATATATCACTAAAAAAAGGTGTCATGGGTACAATGTCATGATGTATCATGTCCAATAAAAATGGAGCTCACAGGATTGATAATAAAAAATGTAAGTGTCCATATAACATAATGCATAAAAGGAGGCCCTAGCCTAAACTGCCCTGATCCCCTATCCCTAGGGCATCCCTATCCTCCCTGTGCAGTGACTCTTTGGACCTGTGCTTTATGGTAGGAGGCCTGTCATATGGTGTAGCCCGTCTAACATATGAAGTCTCACCCTCAGACCTGCTCTATGTACACCTGCTCTGTGTCCTACTACGAGTCCTACCCTGTGAGCCACTATCGATCTCTAAAAAGGTGGGATCCCTCTCTCCAGCGGTACCACTCTCTCATACAGATATCTATAGTACTACATTGCTTTGCTCACTCTGGCATACTCCCATGCGACATCCAGAACAAATCCATTGCATGTAGTTGTAAAGTCAATCATCCACTGATCTATCTATTGTCGGCTAATCACAACTAGGTCTCTCTCAACCTAAAAAGAATCCTTATCGGCCTTAAGGTCATCCCTCTCTACAGTCACAATCCTTAGCTCTACCTCTAAAGCCTGCACACATCCCTGCAGGGGAGCCATCCTCTAATCTGCATTTCCCTCATTTGCTTGACCCTCCTATAGCCCCATCTCCTCGAACCCAATGATAATCCTCTCCCGGAGGACTCTCTCTGCCCCGTCCATCTTTTCCTCCTCAGCTTGCTCCTCTTGTCCCCCCTCTCCCCCTGCCTTAGACCTCCATTGCCTCCGCCTTTGGCTGTGCTACCTCTAGAGCGAGCATCTTTGCATGCTGCTCTTCCTCTTGTACCGTCACCTCTGCTACTACTCTCACCTTTGACTGATCCTCCTTTGTATCCTCCTCACGAATCAGTGGTAGTTGTCCCACTGCCTATCGCCCTTTGTCCCTCCTCCCTCTCTGTCAGTCTCCTCCTCATCCTCCTCGCCCATTTCCCCCACCATCTCCCTGTCCTCCTCCATGCCCCCATCCACCATCTCCTAATCTCCCTCCACCCCTCTGACCCCGGTCACCTCTTCGCCCTATTGGGCCCCTGCCTCTACGCTCTACCGATGCTGGCTGTTGTGGATCTGTAAGTGGTACAAGCCTGTGAATCAACCACCAATCATCATACTTTGGTGTAGTACCTACATTGGCATCCCCTCCTCTCTACTCCCAGTCTAATGCTTGCAGGGCATCTAACTCCTGTTCTGCTATGGTCACAACAATCTGAGGACCCCATGGATGCACCTCTCTGGAGGACCGTGCAAACTCTGTAGTACTGACTAGAATACCCTGCCTCTCCCCGAACTGTTGTCTGACCCTCTCTAGGAGATACATCTCGATGATATGCTTGCTCTACATTGTGCGCCCGATGAGATACCTAGGCTATTGACACCATGGCAGATGATCATCCTCATCGATCCACAAATCAAAAGTCCTATAGGGCCTCCAAATGAAGCTGACCAATGTGTCCAAACCATGCCTCTAGTAACCAACATCCCCCACATGTGTCTTTGTAAGGGCCCCTTGGTACATATAAGAGTATGGAGCACCCACTACCAGCTTTCATACCATCGGAGGTCGGAACACTGATATGTGCTCCCAAGCCCATACTGTTAGCAATGTCACCCCACAACTCAGACTATGGCCTCCCCTATAAGCGATATTGTGCAACTGAAAGTAAAGAATAGCCAACAACCATGACCCCCATGCGTACACTATCCTAAAATGAACCATCGACCCGAGCATCTCCCCCCAGTCTACTAGGAAACCATGACCCCTACGGTCGGGAATCATCACCCCTACGATCAATGTGCATAAGACACAGTCATACTGGTCATATCTCTCTTCTAGGGTCTCCCATTTTATCTCATACCCCTAGATCCAAAGCTCTACATCATCATCGCAATCATAATACTCATACAATTCCTACAATCCTCGAGTGGGGTCATAGTGTACCCGCTCGCCGCAAATTGGTAGCCATAATATTTTGTATACATCCTCGAGGGTGACTATCACCTCCTCTGTCAAGTGAAAGCTACTAGTCTTAGAGTGCCATCACTCTGCCAACGCTGTCAGCATGCCCTTGTTTGCCCTAATAATGGGCATATAGGTGACATAAAACAAACCCAGGTCCAACAATTCCTGTCTCTCCTTGTTTCCAAACTAGTCCTATAGTCGGAAAACATTTGGTCTCAACTCCCGTGTATAGATAGGCGGTAGACACTCTTGAAATCATCAAGTAAACCATCATGTCAAACCAAGACCTTTAGTTGACCTATTGAACCTAAGTCGACCAAGTCAAAATATCCTAATATGGGGCAAATTTTTAACCAGGCAATTGTGTCGCTATTTTCTCAAATTTGTCACACACATTTTTCATTGGCTCACAACTGCGATTGCGTCGCTTACCTCTCAAATGTGTCATACCGTACAACACTTGCATTGCAGTCTGTTGTTTGCGTCACTCTTGTCTGCATATGCGGCTTAGAAAGTCACTTGTGTCGCATCATTTTCGGCATCAGAATGCAAACGCCCTTGCCCTAACCCTAAGACAATTGCGTCATGATGAGACGATTGTGGTGAATTGCGTATCATCTACGTCGAACGCGCATGCAATTGCATTGCAAAATTTTGCGACACAATTGCCTGCTAAATTTTTTCCCTATCTAAATGCATGAAAAATGAAAAAATTAAAAGTCAGGTTTGTCATACTTACCTGGGAGAATGCTCCCTCAGGTCAGCGGTGTTGGAAATTGGATTCCATCAAATGGTTGTCATTAATGTCAATAGGTTGTCATTGATGTCAACACAGTACTGAATGTATGAGATGGTTACCAGAAGCTATTCCTTATCGAAGATGTTCGTTATATGTGATATGGTGTGTTGATTTTTTGGGTCCGATTTCTATTGTGAGACAAGCTATGATTCTAATATTCGAGATCTTGGCCGACTTAGCATATGCAATATATTATGAGGACTATTTATGTTTTATGGATGTTTTACCGACATAAGAAATGTGTTAACCTTATATGATTTTGACCTAATTGATGAATAAAATATACATATATATATATGAGACTCTTCGGAAAAGATAGAAGGCAAGAAGAAAGAGAGAAGAAGAGAAACGTGAGCAAAGTAGACAAAGATAATGGAGTGTATGTGCATGGTGCGAGTCTAATTGATTTATCAGTTGGAGATCAAAACAAAATTATTGAGTGACTGCTAGGAGAAGCAGTACTACCTATATAGAGCTTCATTCAAAACTGAACTCAACACAAGGAAGGTGTATTCCATTAGTTCATATAACTTTTGGCAGTGAGCCATAACTCTTGTATTTTGGAAGTTAACCATCTTTTGTTTCTCTAGGTTGTAGCCCTATGGATAGTGAATCCTTATTTCAGGCAGTGAGCCTTTTTGTAATCGGTTTTGATATTCTCTATAGTGTGAGTTAATCCTCACCTTGGTTTTTCCTTTATTGTGTTTTCCACGTAAATCTGGTGTTACTGTGTTTATGTGATGACTTTCAATTTTTGCACTTAATGTTTAATCAATTAAGTAGTATCAAGATCTTGTTCTGGTAAATTATTAAAGTGTTTAGTTTGGTGACAATTGATTCACCCCCCCTCTCAGTTGTCCTGTTCAAAAACTGGTATCAGAGCTCGATCCTTTGGAATAAGTTTAACAACTTGAAGGAGATCTTGGTAGGTTGAACAAAATGGTGAAGGGGCCTGACTTGGATGAAGAATTAAGAACAAAGACTTTAGAGTCTGAAAATGAAGATCTGAAAGAAAATGTCAAGAAAGCAGATGAATGCATTCAAAAACTAAGGAATCAGATTTGGAAGTTCATATTGAAACATGAAGAAGTTAATCAGGAACTAACGGAAGCAAAGGAGACTGTTGAGAATCTAAGAATGAAAATTGAAGAAAGAAAAAGTACAGAATAAAATCTGAAATTGGCAATTGAACAAAGCAAGATAGAGGAAGGATGCTTGAAAGAGATTATTAATCAAAAGATAGAAAAATGTGATAAGCTTGAACAAGAAGTAGTAACCTTAACAACTGATCTAGAAAAAGAAAAAGCTCATGAAGAAAGGTTCAAGACAAGTTCTACAATGCTTGATGAGTTGATTTCATCTCAAAAACTTGCAAAGGATAAAGGTGTCTAGGAATTGAAGAAGGGAAAAGCTCAAAGACTAAACCAGTTTTCAACAAAGTGGAAAATCAAAGGAAATTTCAAGGAAATACTTATCAAAACAAGAATCGAAGGAACTTTATCGGAAGGATTCCCATTTGACGGCCTAATGCTCAAAGGTACCCATCTTTTAATGGCTTTTGTTTCTCATGTAGTAAATTCAGACATAGAGCAATTGAATGCAGAAGTAGGATGAACCAGAATAGAATGAGTCAGAATGTTGGATTCTTTGCTGGACAATGTTATGTTTGCAACAAGTTTGAAAATAGAGCTACTGAATGTAGAAGCCAGTGGGTGATGAACAAGTTTAATACTAGCAGAAGAATTCAATTTTTTCAAGGCTACTGTTACACATGCAATATCTTTGGACACAAGTCTAATCAGTGTAGGTCAAGGATAAATGCAAATCCATTTGATCAAAGATATGTTATGTGCTACACTTGTAACAAACTAGGACATATCTCAAAATCTTGTAGGAGAAAAGTTGGGAAGAAAACTAATTTAGAATAGAAGATCAAACCTGTGAACAAGGTAGATCCAAAAGAAGTAAGGAGAGAGATGTCAAAAATTTGGAGAAAGAAGGAAGAACCTGAGAACAAGGATGAATCAAATAACCTTGTATTTGCATCCAGTGGAGATACCTCTTTCGAGAACTGAACCTGGTAGTGGTTTCAAGGGGAGAAGTCACAAAAAAATATAACGAACCCTTGATATATGAGGTGTCATGCGACGACACAAGGATAAGTAATGCAAAACATTATTTTGAAGGTATTGGAGAAAATTCCGACAGAAAAGATGCAAATCAAGAAAATTGCAAAGCTCTTCTTGGTTTACAATGTATCTGGAAACTTAAAAGGTGAAAAGCAATGAATGAAAAATTAAGGAAAACTCAAATGAATTCAAGAAAAGTATCATGACTTGGAGAAAAGGGAAGATTGTGGAAATGAGTTTGTTGAATTAGGTTTCATCATTTGGAAGTTGATCCGACAGCTTTGGATGAGGGGAAGATACTGACAGAGTAAAGTACTGATGATGATGTTATAAGCGATAAATTACTTTTTGCGATAAAACCCTAAAAGTGACAAGTTAAATGAGGAAGTTGAGTGGTCATTCTTTTTCATATTGCAAATTGAACTAGCTAAGGAGTAAAGTGCAGCTGAGAAATAAGGAGTTAGGGTTGTGGCAAGCAAAAGTACGGAGAACAAAGTTGAAAAAATGGAGTCAAAGGCAATGGTGGTATTTGATCTATGCTACGAAAAATTGTAGAAATTAAGTTACAAATCAATGAATTTAACCATGAAAAGATTCAAAATTTTAAAGGTTCCCTTTCAGTTGAGCAAATGCAAAAGGTCAAGAGTCTAGGGCACAAGGGTTTAGACATTTGGAGCGAATTTCCATACTTTTTGGATACATATGTTATTTGGTTTGTCCTAAGCAAAACTCAAGGTGATTAGATGATCTTCGACAAACCCTATGGGATTACAAAGGAAGCAATTGCAGCAATTACAGGATTATGTAATGATGGAACCGTTCCAGTGAAAAAGCCAGTAAAGAACAAAGAGGTCGAAGCCCTAACTAGAGTGACAGGAGACCAAAGGGCACTTCTAATTCATACTATAATCGACCTTGTGATAAGGTATGCAACATATGGCATTTCATATAAGGTTTATTTCAGAAATAGGGAAGATTCTACTTCGATGATTGTTGTTTATGTTGTGCATCAAATGGTTGAAAAGAATGAGGATTTCAACTTGTATGAGTTATTGAGGAATCAATTAATGGAAAACATTACTATGACAAAGGAAGACAATTGATCTTTTCATTTTGGATCTCTAGTTATATGTTTGATGATGTATTTTCTGAATTCATTACCTTTAAAAGAGAATGTTGTGTGGAAGTCAGTCATACCGGTTGGTAAGCAAGTCTACCAGTATCTAGAATTTCTAGCAGAAAAGGAAAAACAAATTAAAGAATACTTTGTAAATAAAATAAATGCATGGAGATTTGGCATGGTTTCCAATCTAGATGGGATATTTGAGGCAGGATCCTCCTCCGAAAAGAGGAAAGCAAGAAGAATCATCTCAAGTTTCCCTCCGAAAATAAAGAAGTTGAAGATAGAGGAGAAGAAAGAAGAAAAGGAAGAAAAGATTATAGAGGAAATTGATCTAGCATCAATGGATGATGATGAGGAAGATTTTACTAAGGAGAATATGTTGAAGATTCTTGAGCAATCTGATGGAATGAAGAAGATTGGAGATGCTTGGTTGTCCTGACCAACATATGAATAGGATGAGATCATAGACACCTTGGTTACTTACATAATTCATAATGATATTGATCTAAGGGAATTGAAAAATGTATTACTGGAAGTATTGATTGAGCAAATTGAAGACAGACTAAAGGTACTGTTACCTAAGGAAACAAAAGAAAAATATGAGATTCAATTGGATATGGAAGAAAAATGTGGGAATGCACATAAGAAATTGACTGAGAGCATAAATGAATTAAGACATGCATCAAAAGCGTAAACAATGTGTATAGGTATTGTCTCTGGTGGCCTAATGCTATCAAAAATTACAAAAAAAAGATCGATGCTATTGAGCTTGAGTTGGATTCTATTGGAAAAACATATGATATCCTTAATGAAAAGGATGAAGTGCAAAAAAAAAGGATCAATTCCTTATAGTATGAACTAGCAAACATATTGGTACAGAGGGATAAAATTGTGAAGAAATTCTAGAAAGTCAAAGAAATAATTAAATTGAGATTGGAACAAATTTCTAGTCTCCTGGTGGAAGCTGAGAAGAATGAACAAAATATCACTATCCCGGATACTCTCCTAGAAAAAATTGATTCGATAGTGATGAACAACAGTATTTGTGTAAATATCAGGTTGGTAGTGGACTCTCGGAAGACATTTCTTCCGAAATTAAAAGAACAATAAAAGGAGATATTTTAAGAGATGAAGGATTGAGGTAAAGAACCATATTTGAAGACTATTTTTGTATGAAATTTTTTGAACTAAGGGGGAGATAAATCAACCTTCCTTTGCCATTGATGTCAAAGGGGGAGAGAGAACATGTGAAAAGAATGGAAATCATTTCAGCTCATCAAAGGGAAAGAACTAAAAAGGATGTTGTTGGATTTTCACATCTTGGCCATCAATGACAAAGGGGGAGATTGTTGGAAATTATATTGCATCAAATGGTTCCAATTAATATCAAGAGGTTTTCATTGATGTCAACACAGTACTGAATGTATGAGATGGCTACCGAAGCTATTCCCTATTGAAGATGTTCGGTACATGTGATCCAATGTATTGATTTTTTGGGTTCGGTTTCTATCGTGAGACAAGCTATGATTATGATATTCGAGATCTTGGCCGACTTAGCGTATGCAATATATTATGAGGACTAGTTATGTTTTATGTATTTTTTTCTGACATAAGAAATGTGTTAACATTATATGATGCCAACCTAATTGATGATATATATATATATATATATATATATATATATATATATATATATATATATATATATATAATGAGACTCCAGAAAATATAGAAGGCAAGAAGAAAGAGAGAAGAAGAGAAAAGTGAGTGAAGCAAGAGAAGATAATAAAGTGTATGTGCATGGTGCAAGTCTAATTGATTTATCAACTAAAGATCATAACAGAATTATTGAGCAACTGCTGGGAGAAGAAATACTACTTATATAGAGCTTCATTTCGAACTGAACTCAGCACAAGGAAGGTGTATTCCATCAATTCATACTTTTGGTAGTGAGCCATAACTCTTATATCTCTGGGTTGTAGCCCTGTGGACAGTGAGTCCTTATTTTAGGCAATGAGCCTCAGGCAATGAGCCTTTTTGTAATCAGTTTTGATATTCTCTATAGTGTGAGTTAATCCTCACCATGGTTTTTCCCTTATTGGGTTTTCCATGTAAATCTGGTGTTATTGTGTTTATGTGATGACTTTTAGTTTTTGCACTTAATGTTTAATCAATTAAGCAGTATCAAGATCTTGTTTTGGTAAATGATTAAAACGTTTAGTTTGGTGACAACTGATTCACCCCCCCTCAGTTGTCCTATTCAACAAGCGGTATCTCCGAATGTGGTATGCATGGTGGGAAGCCTTTGGAACAAGTGAAATCTTCACTGTAAAATCACTTAGAGCTCTAAGAATTTCTAAATTTAGAATGCACAAATGATCCTTTTTCTCAATCAAATTTCTATCTATAGGTTCAAAATTAGGGTTTTACACCTTCCTTGTCTATTGGCGGATCCTTTTGATGACTTCAAACTTGAATTTGACCCCTTTACCAACCTCAAAAATTGATTCTATCTTCACCATTGGATTCCTGGCCATCAACTTGTCTTATCAGGATAATTTTCCAATTTTTTGGAAACTTTTTGAAAATTTGTAAAATTTTCCTGAGGGGGCATACTATTGTGTGGTCTCACAACACGCCCCAAGACTATAAGACTTGGGGACCCAAGTGAAAATTAACACTTATGGCAGGTGCTGGCTAGTTGAAAAGATCACTAGAAGTAAAGAGCAAAGAGAAATCTTTAAAGAAAGAGTACTTTGTAATGAAGTGTTTCGGGTATTGGATATTGGGAACCAGGAATGTTAAAAAGGCACAAGGTAATATAAATGTCGAGCAAAGTGTTTCGATCTGATAGTCAAGGTCTAGTAAAGATGGAAGTTCTAGTAAAACCGAAGTCCGGGGAAATTCATGGGTAAAGATGAATACCGAGTACCGGGTAACGATGCAAAGTAAAGTTTTAAAATCTTAAGGTTATCTAAGAAGTCTGATGGTCCGGTAATCCGATATATAAAGGATAATTACACAAGAATTTGTGATTTTTCAAAAAGCGTGTTATTTATGATGGATTTATATGATGACAAATATAATGATTGTTTTATTTACATGAGATTTTTATAAATGTTTTCTTAAGGGATTTAATGAGTGGAATTTGTGATTGCAGGAGAAGCAAATTGTGATGCAAAGTTCGGGTATGGATGGTCAAGAAAATTTGAATCATGGATAGAATCATATCCAGGTCAGGCTGCATATTTTTGGAAGTTATATGCAGAGGGGCTTGAATCCACCGAAATACCAGGGATCCCGGTATTTCACATATGGCGACAGAAAGCGCCAACCTCTAAGGAAGCGTATTCTTGAGAGTAGAAAGCTCGAGGCAGAACAAAAGTGTAGGAACAAGATGATGAATTAATCATTCTAAATATATGGGAAGCTCCTACACACTATCCCGATTCAAGTAATTATCCTAGCTATAATAAGAAGATAAAAACCTGAAGGACTTCAACATGTAGATGAAGGTTGACCTTCGTTGACTTTGTTTGTAATTTTCTTTCCAGTCATCACATTCCACATGCCTTGATGTGATTCGTCCCTTTGATTTCCTCTCATGTATTTTTATTATCCTACATGTTTCTTACTTCTATAAAAGGCTAGGGGATACTTCTTTTTATTTTAAGTTCAAAATTTGTGGATGTCGGAAGAGCCAAAACTTCTCTAAGTTTTGTTCTTTTTTCCCATTTTCTGAATCATTCTAGACTAAAAACTTGTATGCACATAGAATTTAATCAATATCAATGCCAATTTGATAGCTACGTATCTCATGAATTTTTGTATCTAGTTTTGTTCGTTCAGCCGAACAAGACTGTGTGTTGCACCGTTTAAGGGTGCATGCAAAATCTACTCGGTGTCCAAACTAAAAACCCTTCTTTAAAAGCTCACACCATTTTATATATAGCTGTGAAGCAATCTGGTGAAGTATAAAGCGATTTGCTTTGATTTGATTAACTCTTGGGTCATGCATGGAGAATAACCGAGAGAAATTTTAATTTTCAGTATTTTTATGCTTTATTTTAGATTAGATTTTTAAATTCTTGAAAATGTTTCAAAAAATAGATGAATGAATGGAAATTATTGAAAAAATTTCATTTCTTATGAAATTGCTCAATGCTTAAAACTAAATCTACTTAAGTGATAGCAAAATTGTTGATGTTCATGAAATATTATTGTAAAATCTTTTGATTTCATGATATTATTTTATGATTGAACTCAAAACTTGGTACTGAATGTTTATAATTTTGATCAACCATAGACCCGTTGAGATTGACAACAATATCACATCATACCTTGAAGTGAACCTAGTATGGTCAAGACCTGACTATCGAAGCCTTGTGATTAAGCTATGTCAACCTTTTCCTATAACACAGACACCTTAGGTTTCCCTAGTTTAGTCTTTCAAGTAAAGATAGGTTCTTTGTGGTTTGCCTGTGGGGACTTTATCTGCACTTTTTTTGCGAGTGACATCGTTGTCAACAGGAACTGGCACTAGAAGGAGGGCGGAGTGGAATTTATGTTAGTTTCGAGAGTTTAAGAGATAGTTTGTAAGGTGAAAGTCTAGTGCAAGCTGGTATTTCAAAATGGAAGTTTAAAAACTATGGAAAATTCTTAACCAAAAATTACATCCTTTGAGTTTATTCACTTTTGGTAGAGTCACAGAGTGTAGAATTCATGACACAACTGATCACGATGAACTTGATTGTGAATTTTTTTTAACTAGGGTAAGTTTGGCTGTGTAAGGTGATTTTGTTAATGGAAGAAGTTTTAACTGCTAGAAGAAAGGAACTGTTAACAAGAAAAGAGTATAACCTTAATGGAATTGAAAATGTTAAAAATTCAACTGATATATCAAAATGGTTCGATAACTGCAATTATTATAAAGAAAATTTTAACGTTTTGCAGGAAGATAGGCGAGAATGTCGAGATTTAGAAAATTTGCATAAAAAATGAGGAAACGACATCAATGAGTCATCATTCTCTTTATATGTGGAAAACACAAGTGAGGAGGAGCGAGAAAATCGAATGGGAGACACATGTTTTCTGTTCCAAATTGAAAATTCATAAACTAAAAAAGGAAATTTTCTTGATTTTATGCAAGATACAGAGTATCAAATTTTTTACTTTTTCTCTCTCTGATAACAATATAAATTGTGTTATTGCTTGGTCTAACAAAGTTCAAAGTGAAGACAAGACCGAAGACATGAAAATTTTTAGAGGAGAAGAAAATAAAGAAATGGACATAGCCGTTCATGGAATTGAGTGGAGTGAAGAGGGAAACCATGAACCAAGGCTAGATGAAGGTAGAGTATTGCTTAATCAAAAGAAGTGTGTGTGATCGACCTTTAATGAGGTTGTTTTAGTACATATGAGCCAAGTCATTAGTAATTACACCTTTGAATTTATGTTTGTTAAACACAAAAAATTTAAAAGAATTCATTGCTCTAGTAGGGCATTTGAAATTTATTTGAGTGAGTTCAAGGATAAACTTGCTGTAATTCATACTAAAACAACAATGGAAATAGTCATTTAAATTAAAATAAATTGTTTTGTTAGGGTTAGTTGTTTGTTAGATTAGAGTTTTGGTTAGTTAGGGTTAGTTTGCTTTTGTAGGGTTAGTTTCGTTTTGTTTTCATTTTCTTTGCTTTTCTTTGCTTTCTTTCTTTCTTTTCTATTTGGCCCTTTGCATTAACAAATTCTATTTAACTTATCATACACATGAGAATTAATTCAAACATTTGTAACATTTTGTTGTGAAATGTAAAATGATGAAACCATACATAGTAAATACACGCTTTAAAATGTACGAAAAAGCTATATATATGTGTGTATATCACATATATACATGGAAGTATCAAAATTATTATTGCAAAAAGATCAAAAAAAAGCAAAAAGAGGTCACTGAGCTGCAGATAGGTGTAGCCATTCAATCAATCTAGGATTCCTCGTCCATCAGGGCTAAAAACCCTACGTAGGCAATTTCCCAATGAGCTTCAAAATCAGGAATATGGAGGTCAGAAAAGAAAGGCCAAAGTGGAACCACTTCCCCGTGTTCCAAGAACTGAGGAATATCATCCATGGAAGGAATCCCAATGGTTGGATGTGCAATAGATAGAATAATATCTAGATTCTCCAAATATTTTGGCCGCACTATCAAATTTGCAACCGAGTGAACATCTTCAATAGGAAGCTCAATATCCAGTAGTGATGCTACGAAGCGAGAAGCCAAGTTAGAATAGAACCGGTAGTAAGCTCTAGATTCCACATATTTTCCCCAAGGACTAAGCATAAATTTGGCACAGTAAAACTGGTATTCTGAAAGAAGAAAACCTTTTCAAGCCTTTGAGTCATGATTCAACCCAAGAAAACATTCTGGTGGTGAGAGTAGATTAGGAAAATGGGAGTATCCATAACCTGGAAGCAAGCAAGCACTAGCAAACTACAAAAAATGCAAAAACAAAAGAAGGCAAAGTAAAAAGTGTGAAGAATTTGAGAGAAGTGCATAATTTATAGAAAACCGTGAGGAGGTTGTGGTACACTGTTGCCTGGTTTGAAGTCTTGGAAATCGTAAGTAAGGTGGCAACCAGATGAGTTTCTCTAGAGTGGAATGTTAAATCAAATTAATTTTTTACACACAATTGGTGACAATTTGCTTCGAATTTTCCTAGTATGAAGATTGTGAATCAAGCAAGTTAAAGATTTCGACAGTAATGGTGGTCATTTCATTTTGTTTTCATTAAGCCGTGTTAATCATGAAAGTGCTTATGTGTGCGAAGCAGAAAGCGAAATTAAGCCGGTAAGGTAGCACATGTCATCACTTGGGAAATTTGAAAGAGATAATACGCGTGCATTGAGGCATACAAATTTAATGCAGAATAATGCGATTGTGTTTCAGTGTCATCATGAATTTTTTGATCCATTAATGTGGTGCAGTGCCGTCAAATCATAATTGCTAGCCCAGTATTTAGTAGTTCTGTGGTAACTAATGGTTTTGAATTTAGATTTAAATTTGGTGATTAAATTGCTTGCTGCTAAATTTTGATTTATGCATATCTTCTAACATATAGCGAGTTACAGTTAGCTAGGATTTGGCATAAAAGTGGTAAAGTTTAGTCAGAAATACACACCAACACGGAATTATTAAATGAGTTTTTGGGAAGTAGTGAAATGATGAAGGGATTTGCATTGAATGAAAAACCAAAAGGTAACCTTTGCTACCACTATAATTCCCAACCTAATAGCAGGTTTCATTGCTTGCAAGTTGAAATGAGCTATCAATGAAATATCAAAAGATAAAAATAAAACTCTTTAGGCTATCCAAATATCTCTATTGGGGCTATAGACACTTGGCTGGAAGTAGAGCTATGTTTGGGGGAATTACAGAGATAACCTTGTCAGGGCTATGGATGCTTGACTGGTAGCAAGGCTCTATCCTTGGTTGGCTTTGGAGGATTACCATATTATGTAGTTCAATGTCAATGAATTGATTTTTTTTCACTAAGTTCTAGAAACTGGAATTAATCAAAGCACACGAATATTTCCAGAGGAATTTTACTATTTTTATGTCAGAATCTAGGTAAAGGTAAAAAGTTATTGTTTTAAAATATGCATAAATTATAATTTACAACTGGTGATTTAATCTCAAGTTTTGGTTTAAATTTGGTTTTATTGGTTGCAAGTTGTTGTGTGGTCTCACAACACGCCCCAAGACTGTAAGACTTGGGGACCCAAGTGAAAATTAATGCTTATGGAAAGTGCTAGCTAGTTGAAAAGATCACCGGAAGTAAAGAGCAAAGAGAAATCTTTAAAGAAAGAGTACTCTGTAATGTAGTGTTTCAGGTACTAGATACCGGGAACCAGGAATGTTAAAAAGGCACAAGGAAATATAAATGTTGAGCAAAGTGTTCCAGTCTGATAGTCGAGGTCCGGTAAAGATGGAAGTTCCGATAAAACCGAAGTCTAGGGAAATTCATGGGTAAAGCTAAATATCGGGTACTAGGTACCGGGTAACAATGCAAAGTAAAGTTTTAAAATCTTAAGGTTATCTAAGAAGTCTGATGGCCTCATAATCTGGTATATAAAGGATAATTACACAAGAATTTGTGATTTTTCAGAAAGCGTGTTATTTATGATGGATTTATATGATGAAAAACTTAATGATGGTTTTATTTACATGAGATTTTTATAAATGTTTGTTTAAGGGATTTAATGAGTGGAATTTGTGATTGTAGGAGAAGCAGATTGCGATGCAGAGTTTGGGTATGGACGGTCAGGAAAATTTGAATCACGGATAGAATCATATCCAGGTCGGGCTGCATATTCTGGGAAGTTATATGCAGAGGGGCTTGAATCCACCAGAATACTACGGATCCTGATATTTCACATATGGCGACAGAAAGTGCCAACCTCTGAGGAAGCCTATTCTCGAGAGTAGAAAGCCCAAGGCAAAACAAAAGTGTAGGAATAAGATGATGAATTAATCATTCTGAATATATGGGAAGCTTCTACACACTATCTTGATTCAAGTTATTATCCTGGAAATAATAAGAAGATAAAAACCTGAAGGACTTCAATGTGCAGATGGAGGTTGACCTTCGTTGACTTCGTTTGCAATTATCTTGCCAATCACCACATTCCACATGCCTTGATGTGATTCGTCCCTTGGATTTCTTCTCATGTATTTGTCTTATCCTACCCATGTCTTACTTCTATAAAAGGCCAAGGGATACTTCTTTTTTTATTTTAAGTTTAGAATTTGTGGATGTTAGAAGAGCCAAAACTTCTCTAAGTTTTGTTCTTGTTTCCTATTTTTTGAATCATTCGGGACTAAAAACTTGTATGCACATAGAATTTAATCAATATTGAAGCCAATTTGATAGCTACCTATCTCATGAATTTGTTTAGCTGGTTTTGTTAGTTCAACCAAACAAGACTGTGTGTTGCATCGTTTAAGGGTGCATGTAGAACCTACTTGGTGTTCAAACTAAAACCCCTTCTTTAAAAGCTCACACCATTTTATATGTAGTTGTGAAGCAATCTGGTGAAGTATAAAGCAGTTTTCTTTGATTTGATTAAATCTTGGAGCATGTGTGGAGAATAACCGGGATAAATTTTAATTTTCAGTATTTTTATGCTTTATTTTAGATTAGATGTTTAATTCTTGAAAATGTTTCAAAAAATAGATGAATGAATGGAAATTATTGAAAATCTTTCATTTCTTATGAAATTTCTGAATGCTTGAAGCTAAATCTACTTAAGTGATAGCAAAATTGTTGATGTTCATAAAATATTATTATAAAATCTTTTGATTTCATGATATTATTTTATGATTGAACTGGAAACTTGGTACTAAATGTTTATAATTTTGATCAACCATAGACCCCTTGAGATTAACAACAATATCACACCATACCCTGAAGTGAACCTAGTAAGGTTAAGACCTGACTATTGGAGCCTTGTGATTAAGCTAAGTCAACCTTTTCCTATAACACAGACACCTTAGGTTGCCCAAGTTCAGTCTTTCAAGTAAAGATAGGTTCTTCGCGGTTTTCCTGTGAGGACTTTATCTCCACTGTTGCTGTGAGTGACATTGTCATCAACACATACCTGTACCCTAGCTTCACCGGGGCATCCTTTGATTGAATTTCTTTGACACAACGCGATGAACTGCATTATGTCAAAGAGGGGCAAAATGTAGGCACTAAAAAATGTCCTAGTCTGTGAGCATCATTTTTCTTGGTCGTCGTCCTCCGCTAATTAAATATTTTTTATTATTTGATTATTCTTGATCATATTCCCCTATTAATTAAATAATTTTTAATTATTTAATTAATTCACTCCCTAACTTTATTCTATCTTGATCAATTAAAATTGTGTCACTAATATTCCTCTTTCTTCAGTAATTAAATAAATTATTATTTATTTAATTACTTGCTTGTCATCTTTCGTCTATGGTTAAGTAATTATTATTTAATTATTTAACTATTCACTCTCTCTTTTAATTATTCCATTGTTAAATAGTTGTCAAAATTATTTAATTTTCCTCCATGTGTCTCTCGTATTAAATAATTAACTCAATTTAATTGTTTAATGCCCTCCTTTCACATTTCCTCTCATTTAATTAAAATAATTATGTAAATTATTTTAATTGAATCTCCACTTATCCTTTTTCTCAAATAAATAATTCGAATGAATTATTCATCCTCCACTTGGCCAAATATTCCTTTCTCATGAATTAATTATTTTTCAATTTTTAATTCATCCATTATCCCTCCACTTGCTCATTAATCTCTGTCATAGCCATCTTTGTCATAGCTATCGATGTCATAGTCGTCCCTAGCCCACCACTTTCTAGTGCATCAATCCTCCACTGTTGATCTTGGCATCTTTCTAGAAGCTTAATCCTACCTGTATGTTTGAATGGTTGTCTATAAAAGAAGCCTTTCTCCTCCTTTTTTCCTTAACAACCATTATCTCCAACTTTCATGCTTTATTACTTGCAGGTTTTTGCATAAATTCATTTAAAAAATTGATGGAAAACTTGGAAAGGTGGCTTGAGGAGAGACAAGAGAAGTTATTCAACTTCAATGAGGAGTGTTTCATTTGTTTGCTTTCATATTGTTTTCTCCATTTGATTGTTTTCTCTAATTTAGATAGGAGTTTTAGCATAGATTTGTGTTGTGGCTGTCACTTAGTCTTTGCTAACCTGGTTTTCCCCCCATCTTACAAAAGGCTCTAGGGAAACATTAAGGTTTTGAAAGACGTCTACCTCTTGATGACTTGCACGAACTCAAGAAGGACTTGGTGGTAGTGAAATCAAACTACCTACAGTTACTTTCAGATAATCATATCCTCACACTTGATGAGATTTATGTTGATGCTTTGAGAAACAAGGAAGATGAAGTGGATAAGCTCACCTTTGAGCTTAAGGACACTATGGATTCCTTGAAGAGCACTCAAAAGGCCCTTCAAGAATTGAAAGAGCATGTGGATGAGATTTGTTAGGAGTTGAGCATGACATACTCTTCATCACATCTAGTAGAATTTCAAACTTCTATGGAAACCACATCCAATAGAAAACATGGAAACTATGAAGATGACAAAGAGTGGAGACATGTAGGAAGGTCTTGAAGGACTCTATGATGAAGACATAACTTGAAACCATGGGACAAAGTTTGTGACACATGGTACACTTGATTTGCACTTGGAGACGTCTCCTGGACCAAAAATTGTTGATAATGATCCACTCATGGAAGGAGAGATGATTGAAATTGAGGAAGACATCACACTAGAGCATGAGGCAAGTACTAATTTTTTAATGTATGACAATAGTCCCTTATCTTCACATTATCATGTTATGATAGCCAGGAGGATTAGCCTTAAGGCTTATGATTTTCATGGAGAAACTCATGCTGGATCGACACTTGTTGGAGAGCATCAAACCATGAGGAAGGAGAAGTTTTAGGTGATTGAAGGCACTATAAAAGTGTATGAAAACAGTTCTAATTTTCTAATTTAAAACAACAATCTCTATGTTTTGCATAATCTTGAGTTGGAAGCTCCTACTCACGCGGATGATAGTAAGCAGTCTTCTTCTATTGTTAGCACTCATTTTGGAAACACACATGAGGTCTTATTTGTGTGTTCAAGACATAAGAGGACCAAGTTAGTACAACATTCCATGGTAGAGGCAAAGAAGATTCAAAGCATGTGGAATATGAGGAATGAGCCTTGTATGGTGGCGAAGCAAGTAAAGCAATCAGGTTTGAGGTATGATTCAAAATTATTTGTTTGTTCACATAGCTTGCTTTATGAGGAATTCTTTATTTGGAGAGCCATTTGAAGGCTCACATCATAGACATGGATGGAATTGTGGAGCATACACTTTGTGGATCAACCACTATTGTTATGACTACATATGTGGATAGAGATATGATTGATGCAAATTTAGTTTGGTTATGTAGATTTAGTTTGGCTTTGGATCTTTCATGGAGAACTTGAGGAATTTACTAATGATGGGATATAATTCTCTCATGATGATGACCCTTTGGTAGAGTATGCAACTACCCTACTTCAAGGATTTTTGATGGAGACACTTGACTTTGTGTGGCATAAACTTGAAGGAATGGAGTTTTAGCAGAGCTAAGATCCTAGGTATGGAGGTATTACTGTGCTATTTGATTTTAAGTCACTAATGTTTGTGTTTCATTTGGACTATGGTGTAGTGTATGGAATTTAGCATGAAGATCTTGATTTTCCAGACCTAGTTTATGGAGTTCTACTCTATACTTTGCTAAGAGATGAATGCTCTACCTTGTTGCACATGGAATCATATAGGCTACTTGGAGGATAATGATTGTTTAGGTGTTTTGGAGAGATTTGGATCACCTCTTCATCATTGGGGGATGGCATATGGATGATACTCTATCATCATATTGACATGGGTGATAGTGTTTGCACTCATTTGGTTTTGATTTTCAATTGGGAGTTTGTTCTAATTTACATCAACAACCTAGGAGAGTTGATTACATATTTTCTTGCACTTGTGAGGGGTGCACTACACATCCACCAGAGATCTATAGGGGTTGGAGACTCATTTGGTGTTGTTAGCACTTTGAGATGTTTCTAGCTTTTCATGTTTGTTGGATGTGGTGATATTAGGATTTGGGATCTAGGTGGTGGTATGCTTATCATTGCTTGTGGACAAGCAATTCTAGGAAGGGAGGACTGTTATGTCTCCTTTTTCTTCTCTAAATCCACCCTATTTTAATAGTGTTTTTAAACACTAGTATATATTATATAATATTAAAATATAAATAATAAATAAAATAAGAATAAGAATACACTATTGGGGTCAACCAAGATTGGATGGAAATTAAAAAATAAACAAATAAATAAAATAAAGGAGGTCAGCCTTGTTAAGGGTATTTTGGGAGGGCTATAAAAGAAAGTAAAGTGCAAGTCATTTGGAATCCATTCCATATCTTGTTTCTCATTTTGGGGATTCTTCTCTTTGACTGCAACTTTGGTTGGGCTTTATTCCAAGGATGAAAACCCTTGTGAATATTGTGAGTTGGAAGAAAACCTAGCTCATCTTGTGGAGGAATCATAATGGATTTCCATTTGCACTTCATTGGAGACATTTGGAGGTTGGAGCATCATTACACAATCAGATTTGTAGATCAAATTTGGAGCAGAATTATTGTGGCATTTTGTGAGTATTTTGCATTAGAGGTTTTCCCTAATTTGGAGTGTCACTTGGAGTAGACCTGAGCACCCACCTTTAGAGAGTGATTATGCACATTTGGAGGAGAAAAACCATAAGCACTTAGCAAGGAGAAATTTCACCCATCTAGGGTATGATATTTGAAGACTATTTTGCATATATTTGGTATGTGTAATCATAGTTTCACATCTGATTTGCAAAGCAGGATTCTAGGAATTTTTTGGAATGTTGTGCCCTAGAATTTATTGTAAAAATCAAATCAAAACTTTTAGTTTGTAGCAATAGGGTTTAATTCAGAAAATGAGATTTGTTGTTGCATTTGGATGCCCTATCTTGTGTTTTTCATGGTGGATTTCATGTTTGATATGAATATCAATTGGTAGCATCACCATTTGGAATGTTTATCTGTCATGTTTAGGAACTTGTATGTTCAATATAATTATTTGTTTAAGAGAAAAAATAAAATAAAAAAATTAGGGTTTTGAGTAAAAAATAAAAGTGCAAAAATTTAGGGCAAAATTCTGAGTTTTAAATCAAATTTGGAAAATAAAAAAAATAGGGTAAAAATCAAAACCCTAAATTAGAAAATATAGAAAATATCTTGTGGGAGATATTTCAACAATTCAATAAAAAAATTGGTCCTTATTATGTTGCTTTTGTTTCTAGCTTTCATACTCATAGGTTGGTTATGGGATTTGCATATACTACACCTTCATTTGCATAATTTTTTGAGATGTTGATACATGAGCAAGAAAAACTTATCTCGATGGGTCTCATCAAGTCTTCTAAATACCAGACATTGTTGGCTAGTCAGGTGAAAGAATAAAAAAATAGTGATAAGAAACAAAAGAAATCAAAGAATAATCATTATTCATATCAACCAAAGAATAAATCCTCTTCCACAGATAAATCATTTAAGAAGGATAAGTCTACTTGTTCATATTGCAAGAAGCTTGGGCATGATGAACATTCTTGTTATAAGGATATTGATGAGTTGAAACATCTTCTCAAAAAGAATTAGATTGGTTTTCCTTCTAGAATTTTTGAGTCGCCTTCTTCTTCAAAATAGTCTAAAAGGACAAACATAAAATATAGGTACAACTCTTTGTGCTTTTTTAAGTCATGGATCAGGGAGATGGCTTCTAGATTCAAGAGCATCTCATCATATGACATCTTTGCAGTCTATATTATCTTTTATTGAGCCTTGTAATATGTCTCATATTTTGATGGGAAACAATACATACATGAGTGTACTTGGGAATGGGTCTATTTCTATTGGGGATGGAACTTTCAATGATGTTTTATGTGTACATCATTTGACAAACAATCTCCTTTTTATCAGATTACACATGGTGGAGATGGGAGGACTATGGAGTTCACTCTTGATTAAATCATTATTCGAGACTTGGAGAGTAGAGATATTCTTACTATTGGTATGGCTGATCATTCACCTCGGTTATATATCTTTGCAAATTTTACTTCTGATGATGACATTGTTCCTTTGGATATTGATCACACTTCTAGTGTGAACCATGATTCAAAGGGGACATTTGGCTTCTTGAACTTGGTTGTTCTCACATCCGATGATGGGAGGATTGTGGAGTTCACTCTTGATTTAGTTGAATCATTTGAGACTTGGAGAGTAGAGATATTCTTTCTACTGGGATGGTTGACCATTCATCTCAGTTATATACCTTTGCAGATTTTGCTTATGATGATGACATTGTTTATTTTTTGTTGATCACACTTCTAGTATGAACCATGATTCAAAGGAGACATTTGGCTTCTTGAACTTAGGTGTTCTCACATCTGATCCCATTCTTGAGCCTTACATTTCATCTCCTCCATCTTCTATTGCATTCAATGATGGTCACATTTGCATAGGTTTGGCCTCTTGTGATTCAGTGTAGCAGGATCTACATTGTCTTTCAACTACATCTACATGGGATGAGTACTTGACAGACATTGGTGGGTTGTTTTTTGAGTCGCACATTTCATATTTGGGAGACACCATTGATTGCATACATCTTCTCTTTGATGAAGATGATCCTTCTTCAGTTGTTGCAAGGGAATTCTATGGCCCTCTTGTTCATTCTTTACATGATCACTCTTTACAACTTGATATGAAAGTGGATACTTTTGGACAAAATTTGGAGGAGGCTTCTTTGTCTTCAATGAGGAATCTTTATTTTTGGGGTGTGTTCTGCATCCATCTCTAGGAGATTCTAGATTGATATCTTCAGTTATGTGGCCTAAAACACTTGTTTGGAGTTTATCAACTTTTGACATTGACACAAAGACACTTGAGCGTAATTTAGAGATGTCACATATCATTCTTCTTTACACATATTCCTTTCAAGAATGAGAAGAAATATTGCATATCATCCTGGTTTTGGTTCTTCTTAAGGGGAGGAATGTTGTTCGGCGAGATTGGATCATCTTCAACATTCACAATCGAGCTTCTACTATTGCAGGAGACTCACCATTAAGAGGGGACTGTATGGTCTCTCTTCTCTCTTATGGGGGGGTCATTTTCCTCGGATGGAGTTTTGTCCCTCTCATGCATCATTGAGAGTATTTTTTATTTCATCTCTCTTTTGGGAAGATTTTTGTCCCACTAGGTTTTCTCCCTTTCTCTTTTTGTGAGAGATTGCATTTGCATTTGGACATGGGTACCTAACATGGCCTTGTAGCCAAGACCCATCCTTGCATCTTTGCATAATAATCAACTCCCTAAGTTGTACTTAAGGGGGGGTGTTGGTGTAAATATGTGTTGCTTGTTAATATATTTATGTTGGATCATTTGAATTTTGGACCATCATTAATATTCAAACTAGTAATTGAAGAGAAAGAACCTGAAAAAAAAAGCATTTTCTCAAATTTTAAGGTCAATAAACCTCTTTAGTGTAAAATTAATTTGGTTATATAGTTCAAATTCTATACTCATAGAAGTGTTATTGACAAGTATTCCAATTTTCTTGTGAATCAAATATATAATGAGTACATTATTAAGTTCTCTAAGTATAAAATGTAATGTTTGGTTGATCCATGACTATGATGCGATGCATTGTTCGTACTTTGGGGTATACCTTGGGTTAATAGGGCCATGAAAAGTAATTTATGAATGCATCAAAATGTTCGAACTAGTAATTAAAGAGTTTTTGGTTTTTGGTCTTTTTTGTTTGGAAATAGAGTAGCACTTTTGTTTAAGTTCTACAAACTTCTAGTGTGTAATTGATTTGGTTATATAATTGGACTGAGATGTTTTAGAGGGTTATTAATAAGTATCATATTTATCAAAATATCCTTATCCTAACTCTTGGTACTTGCCTCTAGTCTCAAAAATGCAACCTTGTCTCAAAGACCTAAATGGAAATGGGGAATCTTCTAGACATTAGGAGACTTAATATGAATTTTCTTTATCTATTCACATCTAGAATTAATCTTTGAAAATTGGGAAACTTCTTATAGAGGTTTTACAAATATATAATGTAAATTACATAAGATTTTTAAAGATTTGATAAGTGGTTGAGAAAAGTAAAAATGAATAAAGAAATCCACCAGTAGAATTGTATTTTTTGTTATTTGCATAAAATTTACGATTTATTCTATAATAAATAAAATCTTATCAAATCCCAAATCATAAATAGTATAAAGATAAACAATAATAAGACTTAAGATGTGCACACACATTGAAGTAATTTCACTTGACTGAAAATATTGTCATCCCTAAAGATTCCCATACCATCTTAAAATACTACTATTCATCTTCCAATCTTTGTATACAGTCTCTAAATTATTATGATTTTAAATATTTTTTTATATTATGATGATGATAATCAAATATCGATATAATGTATTGTTGCATCTATTTTGATATTTGAAACTGTTAAATTTTTAATGTTCAAATATTTTAATATTTTTCATTCTTTAAAAATGAATATTGTATAATTATTGTTTTCTATATCTAAAAATGTGGCAAGCATGTGTGTCGAGTCTCCAAATACCCACCTCAACTTTTTTTGAAAATGGTGAACTCGTACACGTTGTCTCATGTGCTATTAGGCCTTGTCTCAATGTAATTATGATATTATTCATGTTCTCTTGAATATAACATATAATTTGTATGGTAATGTAATGTCCCCATTTGGGATATTCCTAAATTTAGGCTTGCAAAACAATAATAATCACTAAAAATTGATATTAGTAATAACGAGTAGAAATTTATGGTTATATTTAGATTAACACATAAAATATTAAAATATTAACAATAATACACCATAGCTAAAACAACATAATAGTTAGATCTATAGTTCATAACATCATTAACATTTGGATTAAAAATATCTTAACATCATTAATGGTTATTCCAAAGCATATTCCTATAGTCAATCATATTAGGAATTCACTTGATGTACGTGCAAAATGCACTCTCAAGGAGGGATGTCCTTGTATTGTGAGAGCATGGATGGATCCTTATCCATCCATCTTAGGGTGGCGTACTTGAGAAGACCCTCAAGCCCAAGAGCACTCATAGCCCCTAGTCGATAAGCGCTCCATCTTGAGGGTGGCATACTTGAGAAGTTTCTCAAGCCTAGAAGCCCTCATCCACCTCCTGACTCACAAATATGGTAGGATATCAGGCCCACTCCATCCTCAATCCAATTTTGAGGTGCTCCATCCTCCTTGATCAATTCTAGGATCACTCATTTTCCAACTAACCCACAAGTGCTCCATCTTGGAGGCGGTGTGCTTGATAAGATGCATGAAGACTATCTTCCTTAACAAGCTTGAGAGCACTCATACGCCTCCCGACCCACAAGCGCTCCATCTCGAGGGTGATGTACTTGATGAAGGAAAGGTTGGTACTTCATCTCTTGTGAACTCAAAAGGTTGATTGGCCTCTCTATTTTCAAAACACTTTTATAAATTCAAAATAGATTTCTAAAGGAATCTACTATAATATATATATATTCTTCGTAAAATAATATTTATTTCCAATATATCTCTTATATTCCAATTTCTTATTTTTCTTCTTTTCTCATTCACTTCATTGATAGATGAGTGATGATTCCTTCCCGAATGCCAATGAACTGATTTACCCTTTATATCCATTTCTTGAAGGAGTCACCAACCTTCACAATAAATGAGTCACCTCCCTTTATAATAAATGAGTCACCACCCTTCATGGCTGCCTTTTGAGAATAATACTTTATTCCCAAATTGATTGATAGATTTATTCCCCATTCATGATTTCTTCATAGTGAAATCCTCTCCCTTTTACATCTCAAGTTTAAGGGTGTCACACCTCTTCACCTTAATAGTTACAACTCTTCATCATTACACTTAGAGAATAATAATTTAATTTTAAATAAGTCAATTTGTTAGTGTTGTTCTCTATTACTTGCAATCAATCCTAATAATTCCTCCCCTTCCTTTCCTTCTAGATCTACCTTAGATATATACCTTATCTTGCTTAAGGGACACAACCTTTCATATTCTAGTTGACCATTCTTAACAACTTAATCTTTATTTAAAACCAATTTGGTGTAATATTAGTTATCTTGATTGATTTATTTTGAAGCATAAGTTGCAAATATTTAGGAATTAAACGAGATATTACAGTCCACCCTACCCAAGATTGCTTGTCCTCAAACAATCACAAGATAATATTCTCTTGAAGTTACCAAGATCCCAAATCAATCTTGTAGATTTTTAATTCTTAGAAATTGCTCCTTCTTGTGATGTAATTAACTTATGTCATGATACTTTGATATAATTAAGAATTGAAAACTCTACAACTAGTGGCAATTGTATTTGCTATGTCTGACTCTATACTACAATGATGTCCCTAGAGAGTAGTTGTTAGTATACTTTCCTTGACTACCAATAAGGTTAATATCATCCTTAAATCTAATATTAATCTTCTTTTATTTATTAAAGGCTAGTTAGTAAAAAAAAATAAAAGATACGAATGCCTGATCATTAGGCTCTTTAAGCTCTTTGGCTCAATTGCATAAGCTACTCTTCTTGATCCTTAGGTTGGAGATATCAAGGATTTGATACCAATTGTAATGTCCCCTTTAGGGATATTCCTAAATTTAGGCCTACAAAATAATAATAATCACTAAAACTTGATATTAGTAATAACGAGTATAAAATTTATGGTTACATTCGAATTACACATAAAATATTATAATATTGAGATCAATACATCATAGCTAAAACATCATAATAGTTAGATCTATATTTCATAACATCATTAACATTTGGATTCAAAATATCTTAACATCATTAATGGTTATTCCAAAGCATATTCCTATAGCCAAATATATTAGGAATTCACTTGAAGTACTTGCAAATCGTAATCTCAAGGATGGTTTTCCATGTATTGCAAGAGCATGGTTCGATCCTTGTCCATCTATCTCAGGGTGGCATACTTGAGAAGACCATCAAGTCCAGGAGCACTCATAACCTCTTGGTCAATGAGCACTCCATCTTGGGGGTGGTGTACTTGAGAAGTCCCTCAAGCATAGGAGCACTCATCTGCATCTCGACCCATGAATATGGAAGGATCTCAGGTCCACTCCATCCCTCAATCCATCTTGGAGGCACTCCATCCTCCTTGTTCAATCCTAGGAACACTCATTCGCCTCCCAACCCATGAGTGCTTCATCTCAGAGGTTGTGCTTGATAAGATGCATGAAGATTGTATTCCTTAACAATCTCGAGAGCACTCATACACCTCCTGGACCATGAGAGCTCCATCTTAGGGGAAACAAACTTGATGAATGAAAGGTTGGTACTTCATCTCTCATGGACTTGGAAGGTTGATCGGCCTCCCTATTTGTAAAATACTTTAATGTTCAAAATAGATTACTAAAGGAATCTACTATATTAATTGGTAATAAAAATATCATTATGTAATTATATTATACACACACACATAGTTATTCTTAATTTATAATTTAAAAATTACTTCCCAATAATATTCTTCATAAAATAATATTTATTTCCAACAGATCTTTTATATTCTAATTTCTTATTTTTCTTCTTTTCTCATTCACTTCATTGATAGATGAGTGATGATTATATTCTTGAAGGAGTCACCAACCTTCACAATAAATGAGTCACTTCCCTTCATAATAAATGAGTCACCACCCTTCATGGATTCCTTTTGAGAATAATACTTTATTTCCAAATTGATTGATAGATCTATTCCCCTTTCATGATCTCTTCACAATGAAATGCTCTCCCTTTTATATCTCAAGTTTGAGGGAGTCACACCTCTTCACCTCAATAGTTACAAATCTTCAACGTTGCACTTAGAGAATAATAATTTAATTTTAAATAAGTCAATTTGTTAGTGCTACTATCTATTACTTGTAATCAGTCCTAATAATTCATCCCCTTCCTTTCCTTCTAGATATACCTTCCTTGTATACCTTATCTTTCTTAAGGGACACAACCTTTCATATGCTGGTTGACCATTCTTAACAAATTAATCTTAATTTAATGCAAATTTCATGTAATATTAGTTATCTTTATTGATTTATTTTGAATCATAGGCTACAAACATTTAGGAATTAAATGGGACATTACATGTAATTTCAATAAGTAGAAAAGACAACGTTTGGTTGATCCATGAGTACCATGTAAAGAAATCCCAAGACATGGTGGTTTTCAACTATCACTAAAGCTAAAGAGAGTTTAAAAGAAATATGCACAGTGTAATGGGGAAACTAAGTGAGGAGTGCATGAAAGCAGTCACTTACATTAAAGAGTTTTGTTATGTTCGATATGAAATTGGCAAGGACTCATTAATTCATTAACTAAAAATTACCAAATTACCTTATATTATTGTTTAGATTATGCTTTACCACATTCAACCTATTGCAAATTAGCATCTAATTTGTGAATTCAAGTAGAATTTTATTCGCTTCCCTTTCCATATGATCTATCCTATGGGTAGCATCCTAGTTCCCTTAATGGTTTGGCATACAAATATTTAATTTCTAAGAGACTCTAAATTATGTCTTGGGAGTCATTCTTCAAATTTTAGCTTTTTTTTAGAAGAGTGATGTAAAATCATTTCCAAATTCAATTTATTTCTTACATTTAAAATTTTAGTTGCTTTTTGCAATCATGTCAATGCAATAAATTTAATGATTTAGGTAAATAAGGAAATTCTACTAACAAGGATCTTGGTAGCTTATTATTTTACAAAGAATATTTCAGTTTCCTTGACTTTACCTTTAGGTACCTTAGTTAAGATGGGGTTAGCTCTTGGTCAAACTGGGAGTTCAAGATGCTATACCATGCCTTGAGTCAAGTATGTTAATATTTCATTTTAGATGTCAGATGAATGCTAATAGTAGGTATACTTTCCAATACAACATAAATCTCTGCATATTCTCAAATATTTGATTCATCTATAAGTGGTTCTTCATATATCGAGATTCGATGGCTCAAGAACAGTCACACTTTTCACTAAGGTTACACTTTAAAAATGTGTAAATTAAAGAAGATATTGGGTAATTGATGTCTCGAGAAGATACCCTCTTTTCAATAGGGTTACTCTTAAAAAATTGTCATTCAAAGAACAAGTTCTTGTAGTTCTAAATATCAATATAATTCAAAGTAATTTAGGGAACTTATGAGTTGATAAAACAAGATATAGAGTATACACACATTGCATAAGATATCATTATGATCATGATAGGTTGAAAATTATCTAATCAGGCATAACCCTTATCTATATACATAGATTCAACTAGAGTGATAACATCATGTCTTGTTTCATTAGACACAAGGTAGGCCCAAGTAAACTTGGTTCCCTAGGCACAACAAACTTGAATTATAATCCCAAATATAACAAAAGTAGGTGTCCTATTTGTATAAATGAACTGGAGCCTAGATCATCCCAAGGCGAACCCCTAGTTGAACCAAGGGGCTTGACAATATGCATTTATATTAAATGGATAGATATACACTAAAACATTTCTATAAACTTAACATAGATGATACATGTAAAATGCCACTACACCAGCAACCCCCCTTTGTGGAAGGCCCTGTTGGAAAAGTTTGTAAACCTTGTGGTTCATAAATTATATTTGACTTGAGATATTTTACATAGACCACATTGTTGTCTTCCCTTACTTTACTTTAGCCAAAATATAAGTTGCAAGTTTTCCATAAAATTTGCTAAGTGTTTGTGTTATGAGCTTTCCATCTCATAGTATGCCCAAATGGGTGTCCAAGATTGTAGGTTTGATGAGGCTTGGATCAAGATTGGCCAAGTTATGGTCAATCTTTTTTTTTTTTTGGTTCGTCAAACCACCTTCGACACCAACAAAGGTTCTTTGAATTAGCATCATCTTCAATAGAGTTTTCTAGAATATCTATAACCTCTGATTAAGTTTTAAGTTCCATGTGGAGGTCCAATAGTCAACAAAAGAAGTGGTAGGTTTGAAGAAAAAGGTTGGAAAGTGATGAAACTCAGAGGAAAAGTAGCTAAGTTTTTGTTGGAAATTTTAGTGGTTTTCCAAACCATCATTGGCTTTGATGGAGATTCTCATAACTTTTCCTTTTTTTGGCATTGGCTTTAAGTTCTTTCAAATGGGTTAGCGACACTTAGGGGAAATTTTTTGTTTTCAAAAGAAGGATCAAAGCATCGATGATTTTGGTGGTTCGTCGAACCACCATTGGCTACAATGAAGGTTCTTAGAACCTCTTGTTTCTTGAAAAATTATCAAAGTGCTTCACAAGGACTGAAAATAGAGTAAGGTGAAGGAAAGCAAGAAGCAAAGGCTAAAGATGAGAAAGGCACTAGGGTTCTCAAGTTTTATTTTCATTGAAGAGGAAGAAGAAAAGAGGCAAGGCATGGTTCAACATTGGATTTTTAGGTGGTTATGAGAACCGTGTCACTTCCAATGGAGGTTCTCAGAACCTGACTTCTTGTCGATAAGACAGATCGAATAGGCCCAATACCTGATGCTAGAAAAAGGAAATCTTTTAGGGTTCATGGTTTTGGCATTCTTCGTGCTTTTATTCTTTAGTAAGTGGTAGGATCGAGCTTGAAACTTTGATGATATTCTTGGAAGTATGTTTTCAGCTCGTAAGTGCCATTTATTGCTCAACGACTCTTCTCAAATGTCCAGTCTTTGCTTCTAAGGCTATGAAAATTCCATTCAACGTATTTAAGCTCAAATACAAGGAAGAATGAGGTGCCATGCTTCATTTATTGTCTACAAGTGTCCCTTTTGTCAAAGTCCCATCCCCATATCATGGATTTTGTGGGCGATTTTCATCCTTCTGCACTCATGGTTAGAAATCATTAATGTAGAGGTATGGATAGTCCTCAAAGAATGTTCTATATGCCTACTGGGTCACCCAGACTAGATTCAAATGGACACATGTCTGGACATGATTTTCTATGTTGTGGCTAGGGTTTCCTACCCAATCATATGTCCTCTCTCTTGCATCCAATAGATGGATAAAAGGTTGTGAAGCCTCATTGTAATTGGGTTCTTTTTTTTTTCTCCATGAGAGTTCTAAATGTCTATTATTCTTCTTTTGTAAAATAGACTCCATGCCTCTAGATTAATAAAGTTGCATTTTTCACCTTTTCTTGCGTCCATTATACTGTGCATACATCCTTGTTTTTATGATTGAATAAATGTTTCTATACTTTCCAAGCATATATTTTGTGTAAAATATTTTTGTAGAGACTATATGTGGGTATCTCCTTCCTTTAGTGTTTGTCAAACCCCTTACCTCCCTATCTATCCTTAGGAATTGTGAAATAGAGACTTGTGTGGGCTCCCCTAGAAACTTTCATTGATTCCATGTGATATAGTGGGTAGGAAGAACTAAATTTAATCCAAGTGCATCACCACACCTTTATTTTATGCATTCCTTCTTCCCCTTTTCCTTGGTGAATAGTAGAATTAAGACTAGTGATAGGATTTCATATGCTAGGTTGGACCAACATATTTGCACCTAGTTTAAAAAAGGAAGTCAACCTTCTCCAGAGATATAACCTCAATTGAATAGTCCCAAACCTCTAGGTTAGTTCCATTGTGTCATTGAAATGTTTAGCCTATGTTCAACAAGGTACAATTTAAAGTGACAATAGTTTATGGCACGCCCGATGGGACATGTTTAATGAGCCTCAATTAAATTTGATAAGAATATTGGTGTTTTCTCAACAATTATAGTCATTGGAAAATCATACAAGCACCTGGTGACTTTGCAATAAAATTTTGGTGGCTCTGCTAGTATATACCCAATTGCTCTAGTTGAGCAGACCTCTGCTCTTGTTTTCAAATAATTGAAAAAAAATTCTAGCTCTCCTTATGCTTAGACATGTCAAGATATTATGGAAAGCATATGTTTGCTCCTCCATTTCATGAAAATGCAAATTTTCTGCCTCCCTTCCAATAATATCAAGTTGGGAGTACTACCTTTTTTGCTTCATATAGCCCTAGTGCAATAGGCTATCAATATTTTTCATATGCTTGCCACCTACCCATCACTGTTCAACCTTCTTGGAAACTTTTAAATGCTTATCAAAAAACTCGAGAGGCTCATTTTATTCCCAATAAGCATGTGTATCCTCCTACTCAACCACACGAAATGAAAAACTTGAAACAAATGAGTATAACAAATATATTGTCAAACTTTCAAGAACATTTAAGGGCCATTGATAGGGAGCAAGAGTATATTTTGCAGTAGGAAGAGATTTTCCATAAAATTCATATTGACCAACAAGAGATGGGAGCACAATAGAGATATGAGAAACAAATGGAGGTCTAAAGAAGGCAGTGTGAAGAATGTCTTGCAAAGCAGATTATTGCTAAGGAGCGGATGAAACTATTGTTTTCTGAGTCACAAAGGCTAGAAACCCAATCAACCTCTTCCATCCTAGTTTCAAAAAAGCACCAATTTCAACCTTTTACATTCCAGATCAACTTACAAAGGATGAGGTTCCAGAGTTCAAGTTTCCAAGCTTCAAGCAAGGTGAGCCTCTTAAGTCTTCAAATAAGTTCCCTAAGTTTGGAATTTCAAGTTTTAGAAGTCTTCATTCTTTGCAAGATATTGCGACCATGCAAGCTTAGCCTATTCTTATTTAAGAGCAACACTCACTAAAACCTATACCTCTTCAAGAGACTCAATTTTTTTTTTAGGATCCCATTCCAAATCAACCTTCTTGTGCAATATCCCTCAAATAGGATAAAGGAAAAACAATACTATCTCCAAAAATATACAACAAAAATTCTTAAATTTTATTTGCAAATGAGACATCATTTAACAAACTAAGATTTAGACTCAAATTATTGACTTGATTTATTTAGCAATATAAATAAAATTTTGATTATTTTCTAACATATAAAATCACAAAAAAAATTCTTCAAATCTGCCCAGAATTTATAGAAATGGCTTACATTAAATTTTCCATAATTTTCTAAGATGAATATGATTAATAGTATGCAGATTTAGGCACAAATACCTCAAAAATATCTTCAAATCCTAGCTTCCCTTGCCAAAACCTAGTAAACTAGCACTAGGTCTATCCCACTTTTCCTCTCTATTATTAGCTTCAGTGATTCTCAAAAACATGAAGACACATTGTTGAAGATAATCCAAATCTGATCTTGATATTTTGAATCTCACGTCCCAAAATGGCCTCCAAAATTGATAACAAAGTGGAGCTCTAAATATGATATGTTAGGATATCACATAACAAAGCCCTTCCATCGAAACACACCTTTCTAACTAGGAGGATCTTGTATGTCTCTTAAAAACCAGGGATACTCAAGGGTTTTCAAACCTTAAGCCAAATATTGAAACAACATATAGAGACGATATTGATAACATAATGAGCTCCAAAATAACCCTAAAATGTTATATAATGAATCCTAAAAGAAGGATTTAACCTCAACCATTAATCCATTACCAACTCAATCCAATGCTCCAAATAAATTTCCTAAAAAATGAGGCAATAGGCTCCTTAAATCTCATGCCCCTTCTTGACCTTTTTGGCACATGTTTAATAAAATCACTTAATGTACTTGTCCCTGAAGTCATTAAACTTAAAAATGGGGAAAAACTTAAGTCCTTAGGCTAGGAATCACTTAAGTTGCATAAGAAGATGTGCCTGCAATTTAAGAATAGAATAGGATACAAGTCAAAGACTTCACACCTACCCAATAATGCTCTACATCCTCTTCCTATTGGGTAATCCAAGGAAAGGACTTACCATGCATTGTTAAGCCACATGGCTTGAGTTGGAGACATCACAATCCTCCCCACCCAAATAATGTTTGTCCTCAAAAATTTATAGACTAGGATGCTTATGAATCTCCTCTCCTTCCCACGTAGCATCCTCTAAAGGAAAGTTTTTCCACTTGATGAGATACTCAAAAATTATTTCTCCTTAGCTTCTCCTCTCTTACTTGCAAAATGGTTTCAAGAATGAGTATCAACTTACCTTATTCATCCATAGGATGCAATTCTATAGAAGGATTCACTTACTTTCCAAGATCCTTTTTGAGGCATGACACATGGGAAACATTGTGGGTTTTGCTTGTAGATGGTAGCTCCAACTCATATGCTACTTCACCGATTCTTTTAATCACCTTGAAAGACCCATAAAAATTTGGTTTAAACTTTTCTGCTCCACTAAATTTTAATGAGGATTGTCTATAAGGTTGAAGACACACAAGTACCATGTCTCCCACCTCAAAATACCTCTCAACTCAATGATGATCATCATATTTATTTTGTTGTTCCTATGCAATTTGAATATTATCCTTAAGTGCTTTGAGCATATCTTGATTCTCTTTAGCCCACTCAAGAGCTTTTGGAGCTCTAGAATAATAAAAAACCAATTCCATAAATATAGAAGCTTCATAATCATACAAGGCTTTGAAGGGGTTCATACCTATGCTCATATGATATTTAGTGTTGTAATAGAATTCATCCAAGTGTAACCACCTTGCCCATGCCATTTTTTGCCCCAAAACATAGTTTCTCAAGTAGCCTTCAAGCCATTTGTTTACAATCTCTATTTGGCCATCTGTTTGAGGATGACTACTAGGCATATGATCAATTTTTGTTCCAACCAGCTTCATCAACTCTTGCCAAAAAATGTTGATGAATATGTGATCTCTATTGCTTGCAATTATTTTTGGCACACCATGAAGTCTAAACACTTGTTCAAAATACAGACCAACAACTTGTGTCACTTTAAACTCAAAATGTATTGACATAAAGTGAGCATATTTAGTGATTCTATCTACCACAATAAAAGTACAATCCTTACCATTGGTCTTGGGCAGCCGATAATGAAATCCATTGATATTTGTTCCCCATTTTTACTAGGAAAAGGAAGTGGATGTAACAGGCTTGTTGGAAAAAGAAAACTTTAGCCTTATTCATTTGGCACTCTATGCATTCTCTTACATGCTTGAGGACATCATGTTTCATACTTTTCCATAAAAATATTTCACAGATGTACCTGCATGTCCTCAAATAACTCAGATGACCAACAAGTTGATTGTTATGGACAACAATAAGAATCTTATATTTAAGCTTAATTTATGGTACACAATAGATTATATCCTTATAATAGATGATGTCACTCAACACTTTATACCTTTCATCATTGATTTTACCATCTATAATCTCACAAGAATGTCAATTTTTTGAATACTCTACTAGTAGATGATCCTTCCAAGAGGCTGAAATTTTTGAAAGTGAGCAAAATGAAGGGTTTCTAGATAATACATCAACAACAACAATATTTTTTCATTTGAAAAATTCAATATCATTCATATCCTTGAAGCTTACTCATCCAATGTTTTTTTCTCTCATTTAATACCTTTTGCTTCATGAAATACTTGAGGCTATTATGATCAGTCTTGACTATAAACTTGTTGCCCACAAGATATTGACGAAACTTTTCAATGCATGCATGATTGCCAACATTTCCTCGTCATATGTAGAGAATACCTTTTCAACCTCATTCAATTTTTGACTCTTATAAGCAATTGGATGCTTGTTATACATCAAAATAGGCCCAATCCCAATATACAATGCATCACACTCAAGCACAAAAGGTTTAATTTTTTTTTATAATGCCAAAACATGAAAAGTACTCATTACCTTCTTAAGATGGTCCATGATATTTTGAGTCTCATCTATCCAAACAAAGGCATCCTTCTTGGTCAAATCTATCAAAGGAGTAGTTAATGAAGAAAATACCTTCAAAAACCATCTATAATATGTGCATAGACCAATGAAGTGCCTCAAATGGGACACATTCTTTGGTGGTGGCCAATCAAGTATCACTTGATTCTTCTCCCTATGTGTCTTCACTCCACCTTCACCAATGACATATCCCAAATATAATAGCTCAGTCATGTCGAACTCAAACTTAGAGGCTTTTGCGAAAAGGGAGTTAGCTACCAAGATGCCTAAGACCTCATCTAGGTGTCATAAATGCTCTTCCCATGTCTTGTTGTACAAAAAAATGTCATCAAAAAATAATAGCAAAAAATTTTGTAACTTCTTTTTGAACACACAATTCATGCAAGATTGAAAAGTAACTAAATACTCAAAATCTCCATAGTGGCGCTTGAAATCTATTTTATGCACATCTTGCTCCCAACCTCGAATCTAATGGTATCCAGAATGAAGATCTATTTTGGAGAAATAGGTCACTCCATGTAGCTCATCCATCATCTTGTCAATATGTGGAATATGATACTTGTTCTTGATGGTCTTCTTATTTAGTGCATGAAAATCAATGCACATCCTCATGGTACCATCCTTCTTCTTCACTGATACAATAGAAGTGAAGGGGCTAGAACTAGGTTGTATATTCCCTACATCTAGAAACTCATGAATATTCTTCTCAATCTCATCCTTGAATCATCTAGGATGACAGTAGGGATTTGTAATAGTTGGCTTGCTATCCAAAAGCTCAATAAAATTCTCAAGACAACAATTTGGAGGTAGACCATATGGTAGATCTAAAAACTCCACACTATGCTTGTCCAACAAGCCCTGTATGTCAACATGATAGTCACATTGCCTTGTACCAATAGACCTATCTAAAATGAAAGACTACACTGCACACTCAACCTCTGAATGATGAAAAGCTCTCTCCATCCTCCTAGTTGAAATGACTCTAGGATAATTTGAAGATAAACCATGGAATACCACCTTTCAACCACAAAACTATGAAACTCAATTGCATATTCTTAAAGTTTGTGACATAAGGACTTATAGAATGCAACCACTGAACAACCAACACAACATTTCTCTCATCAATGTCGACCATGTAAAATTTATTATTAAGGGTACAATTACCCAAAGTCACACTCAACTGTGGAACATGATTAACACAATGCAACACCATACCACTCCTTGTTCGTACTTGGAAACCATCATGCTCCTCAACTTGTGAACCCCACTTCTTCACACAAGATGAATCAATGAAGTTTCAAGTGCACCATCCATCTATGCCAAATTATCTTGATGCTCATCTATACCCATCTCCCCATCCATTTTATTTTTCCACTCATCAAGGACCTGTGTCTCCTCCAACTCATCATCACTAGGTTCCTTAAAGATCTCAATCCAGTGGGTCTTTCCCACACTCTAACACTTATGCCCAAGTGTTCAAGGTTCATGAAATTCAAAGAAAATCCTCTTCCATCTCAACTTATCCATTAAATCATGAGGTTCCCCACAAACTAGCCTTTTCCCTAACTAGTCTAGAAAACTTTGGTTTCTTGTTCCTCCTCTACAACAAATTATGTGTTAAGGGTCTTTGTGGAAAATTGCTAGGAAATATAGCTTGTGGTGTGGATAGATCCATGTTCCTTGTATGCTTAATAATGTCCTACAAGGATGGTGGATCAAAAATTTAACCCAACCCTTGAGAGGTTCTAATAACCCCTCTATGAACCAAGGAATCAACCTCCTCTCAGTCACATCAAAAACCATTACTAACAACCACTAGAACTCTAAAATGTATGCTTCAAGTGTCCCAACCCATCTAAATTGATCCAACTCCCCAAAGTGTGCCTTTGAATCCTTGTGGTCAAACCACTCTATCAATGTAGTGCAAAATTGATCATAAGAAACTATCGCACCATGAACCTATGTCACTAAACCATGATACCACTACTTGTGTTTCTCCTTCAAGGTTAAGGGTAGAAAATTTGATGGCCTTAGTCTCCTTCATTTGATTCAGGGAAAGTTAGGTATCTAATTTTTGAATCTAAGCCCTATTTGTACCGTTGGATGATTCATCAAAGCTCGAAAAGAATAGACAACCCAACCTTTTTCAATAGCCCATAATTCTGATTCCCTTGATTCCACCAATTCTAGTTTGGATTTGTGCATTTGGTGGCCTCTAAATCATCTCTAAAAGATATAGATGATTGAAAATTTATCCCCAAATCTTGATACTTAGCCAAAATTTCAACATCCTCGTTCTCCATGGGTTCCTCTTATATAGGCTCTTCCTCTTTTAGAAAGGTAGTCATGAAAGGTCTAGATTGTGATGAACCCAAATATTTGCTAGTAGAGTATTCATTATTTTCTATAGAATTGTTACTTTCTTCTCTCTCCACATGCACCATGTTTCTTTCATTTTTTGTGTTATGAGCCATCTAACTCAAATACATATTAGTGTTTTATAACTTTCTTAGCATTTCTATAAACATTTTTTTTCCTACTTTTCACTTGATGTTGGTGGTTGACCATTGCTATCCATTATTCCTTTTTTTTCAAGGTTATGACCACCCTTCCCATGCATACAACCAACCCAAATAGCCTTCCAACAATTGCAACTCTGATACCACTATAATACCCCTCAAATAGGGATAAAGGAAAATCAACAATATTCCCAAAAATATACAACATAAAATTCTAAAATTTTATTTGCAAATGAGATATCCTTTAAGAAACTTAGATTTAAACTCAAACTATTAATCTCATTTTTTTTATGATTTAAAATAAATTTCGGATTATCCCTTAACATAGAAAAGTCATAGAAAAATACTTCAAATCTACCCAGAATTTACACAATGGCTTACATTGATTTTTCCATAATTTTTTAAGATGAATATGATTAACATATGCATATTTAGGCACAATACTATAGAAATATCTTCAAACACTAGGTTCCCTTTCCAAAACCCCAATAAACCAGTGCTAGGTCTTTAACACTCAGTGATGCTCAGAAACATGAAGAAACATTGTCGTAGATAATCCAAATTTGATGTTGATATTTTGAATCTCACCTCCCAAAATGGCCTCCAAACTTGATAACAAAGTGCAGCTCCAAAATGATGTGTTAGGGAATTACAGAACAAATCCCTTCCATTGAAACACACCCTTTTGACTAGGGGAGCCCATATGTCTCTCTGAAACTAGGGATACTCAAGGCTTTTCAAACCTTAAGCCAAAGATTACAGTAGTAGTAGAGAAAATATTGATAACATAATGAGCTCCAAAAGAACCATAAAATGTTATATAATGACTCCAAAAAGAAGGATTTAACCTCAACTATTTATCCTTTACCAACTCAATCCAATGCGCCAAATAAAATCCCTAAAAAAAGAGTCAATAGACTCCTTGAAATTGCATGCCCCTCCTTGACCTTTTTGGCACATGTTTAATAAAATCACTTAATATACATGTCCCTTAAGTCATTAAACTTAAAAAAGGGAAAAAATTAAGTCCTTAGGCTAGGAATCTTTTGAGTTGCATAAAAAGACGTGTCCACAACTTAAGAATAGAATAGGATACAAGCTAAAGACTCCACACTTACCCAATAATGCTCTACATCCTCTTCCTCTTAGGTAATCCAAGGAAGGGACAACCCATGCATCGTTAAGCCACATGGATTGAGTTGGGGACATCACAACTTGTCCTAGTACTATTGAATTGTTCCTAGGAGGGCCTATTATTTGGCAAGATAATTGATTTAGTGATCAAAATATGGAATTTTTTGAGGTAAAGGAAGAAAAATTTGGTGCTGGTGAATCTTTAGGTGACATGGAAATGAAAAATCAGACTTATTGCAAGAAAGAGATTAGCCTAATCACTTGGAGAAGTAGGACTTAAAGAAGGAAGGAAGAGATAGGAATGAATATTTGATAGTCTTGTCTGATGAGCTTCCTTATTTCTTTGATGAGAATGATGAGAAAATTCAATTATTAATGTTAACACAAGTTTTCTAGTAGTTGGAAGATACAAATGATCATGAAAGATATTGGTCTATGAGGAAGAAAATGAGGACAACCTCATTTTGGATAATGGAGAGGGTGACATACATAAATTTGTTGATCAAACTGAGCAAGCCAACAAATGAGAGTGTATGCTTTAAGAGGGAGGCCTTGATATTTCTTTAAGACTTCAGAAAGGTTGTCATGAAGAAAAAATGAGTCTTATCATGTGTAGACACTAAAAATTGTCTTGAGCCTGCAATACCATTTTCATATTAATTTTCATCTAATTCTTCACATCCTTATAATTAAATAATTTTAATTATTTAATTAATTATTCTTTCTTCTAGCAATTAATTAAATTAATTATTTAATCCCTAACCTAATCTCATCTATGAGTAAATAAATATTTTTATTTATTTAATCATCTTAAACTCTGAGGTCTTCTATAATTAATTAAATTATTTAATTTAATTAATTATTCATGTGTGGGTGAAAATAAATAAATTTTATTTATTTATTCTTACTTGCTCTATTTCACTCTCCACTTAACTGCCTCTTTCTTCCACTTAACTCTTACTAATTTATATTTTTCTCTCCACTTCTTCCATTTCCCTCTCCACTTATCTCTTCCATTTCTCTTGCATTTTCCATTTTTGATATGAGAAAATTTCCCATGAACATCCTCTCATTTGATCATGTTTGTCGATCGTCTATCAAATTTGAACCATTGATCATGCCAAAATTTCCTATAAATTCAATTGTCATTCCTTCACAATTCAACCATAGTCTTCAAAATCTTGCCATCATTATTGTCTTGAGCATAGTGTATTTGTGCACTTAGAAATATGAGAGAAACAATATCAACTTATAAAGTGAGATGGAAAAGAGAAATGAAGGTGATTCAATGGTGATGTAAGAAGGTATTGCATTGTTTTTTTATTTCTTATGTCATGTTTGTTCTTCATTGATAGATTAAGAGATCTTTTAGCTTGGATCTAACGGTTTTGTGGTTGTTGTTTAGGATCTAAGCCTCATCTAATTTTCGGTCTTACATCATGCAAAAGAATAAGGTGGAAAATGAAGAAGATCATTTTTGGGATGATCTTGAATATTTCTACTCAATCTTGGATGTTGAACAAACATCTCCTAAATTAAAAATTTCAAAGCAGCATAAACTAGAAGAGGAAACAACCACACCCTCATATGAGTCGTAAGAAATGGACCATTCCAACCTACAAGATGATAGAAAAGAAGAATCCCATTGTGATACCAACTGTAGTTGTTTGGACATTGTTCTTTCACATGGATGTCCTATTAGACATCTAGCCTAGTTGAAGGACACCAAAGCTCCACAAGTATTCCTACTCCTAAGCATAAGGTTGTAGCCGAAGAAAAGCCAATTCAACTTGTATTTCCACTTCAAAAGTAGCAACATGTGTAAATAGTATCAGTGGGTAAGTGAGTTTGTCATCAATCTCCAAAAGGCATTGCAACGACCTATTAAATATTTATGATTTCTTTGCCTCTTCTTGGCTCCTCATAAACATGAGAAGCATTGCAGGTTGTAGAGAAAAGGCAGCTATTTCAAGGAACCAATTAATGGTTTTGTTTGAATAGTTTTATTTTTTGGTTAGGTTAGGTTAGGTTTGTAAGTTTTTATTCCTCCAAGTGCTAAATGCACATTGCTTTAGTTATAGTTTTGCTTTTTCCTTCAAAGTGCACCCCACACTTTTGTTGTGTCCCAATTTTTTTATTTTATTGAGGCAAGCCTAGTTGTTATTCCCTTTGACTCTATTTCCCAATGGATGCTTAAGACCATTGGTTCTCCCATTCTTAGTAGGTAAGCACCCTGCATGCATTTCCAAAGATGTTAGTATTTTTTGTGCCCCCTTGTTGTTCGTCAATTATATTTGACCTACAATATTTTACATAGACCACAATGTTGTCTTCCCTTGCTTTGGCTTAGCCAAAAATCCAAGTTGCAAGTTTTTCATAACTGTCTATGTTCTAATATTTCCATCTTATAGTAATGCCCAAATGAGTGCCCAAAATTGTAGGTTTTATGAGGTTTAGATCAATATTGGCCAAGTTATGGCCAATTGGAGTTTTATGTAGTGCGTTGAACCACCTTTAGCACCAAAAGAGGTTTTTGGAACTTCTCTAACCTCCAATTAAGTTTTAAGTTCCATTTGGAGGTTCAATCATCAACAAAAGAAGTAATAGGTTTGAAGACAAAGGTTGGAAAGAGATGAAACTCAGAGGAAAGGTAGCTAAGTTTTTGTTGACAATTTTGGTGGTTTTCCAAACCACCACAGACTCCAATGGAGGTTTTTAGAACCTATCCCTTTTCAACATTGGCCTGAAGCTCTTTTAAATGGTTCGGAAACAAGGGGAAATTTAAAAATTTTAAAGGAGGGAAAAGGAGGATCAAAGCATTGATAATTTTTTTGGTTCATCGAACCACCATCAACTCTGATAGAGATTCTTAGAACCTCTTGTTTCTTCAACAAAGTCTCGAAGTGCTTCATGAGGACCAAAAACAAAGCAAGGGGAAGGAAAGCAATAAGCAAAGGATAAAGATGAGAAGGCACCAAGGTTCTCAAGTTTTCTTTTTTGCAAAGAGGAAGAATAAAAGAGGCAAGGCAAGGTTCAACATCGTATTTTTAGGTGGATTTAAGAACCACCATCAGCTCTAACGAAAGTCCTCATAATCTGAATTCTCATTGAAAATGTTGATGGGATAGGCCTAATACATGATGCACAACAAAGGAAACCTTTTGGGGTTCATGGATTCAACATTCTTCATGGTGTATTCTTTAGTAAGTGGCAGGCTCTGTCACTCCCACACGTTAGCCCCTTCCACGATGGTTGACTATGGAATAAACAAATTAAAATTTAGAAGGAAGGTAATTATGGTAGGAGACAGTGTGCATTAAAGAGGAAAGGGAACGAGGTGAAAACAAGGCTACCCTGTCCGTCCCCATATCTTCATTTGATTTTTTCACGTGAAAAGGGAAGTGTGGACAGGTTGTGAAAAGAAGGGAGACTAGATTTTAAAACCCCTACGACCCCCTTAGTTTTTCATTCACTTTGGGTTGAGAGCAGAGTGAGAACACATGAGAGACCAGTTGGGAAGAAGGTAGGAGGCAGCATAAAAAGGCAGGGAATGATGTGAGGAAGCAAGAATAGAGAGAAAGCATGAGGAGAAGAGAGCTTGTGAACCAATCATATCACCCATCAAGCATAAAAGATATGGATGTCTATCGAAGCATAAGGGAAGAGATAAGTTGTAGAGGCTTTCTTTGAATAAGAATCATGTTAGGAAAGGGCATGCAAAGAGGAAGAGATTATAAAATGGAGGCGTGAATCCAACTTCCACAACTATCACCAACGCTGTCACTGCTTGAGAAAAAATGAGGTTCGTGGAAGAAGTCATGGTCGCCCATCAAATCCTAAAGGATGCAAGATTTTATTTAAATGAGATTCACGATGGTATAAAGGGATATGTACAAAATGGCGACGTAATGGGGAAGGCATGGATCAAAGGCATCACAGAGGAAAATTGTGAAGATCTTGAAGAGCAGACAAGTAAAGCAAGAAAAACAAACAAAAAGAGTGGAATAAAGATGTGTTTCTAGGTAACTCTATATGTCTTGAATTTGTACAGTTCAAACTCTATGTATATGCAAAGAGAATTCACAAATGGTAGAGAAAAGATAATTTTAAGGAGTCTCGAAATGGATTGAAGATGTATTGTCCAACATAACTTTGATAAGTTTCTTCTATTGGGTCATTGCTAAAAACATTTGCAACAAATCTCTCTGATTAGTCCTTGCAAGAATTAAATTTCTTGGAAACTACATACCTAACTAACCATGCAAGACTTATAGAAAGTTGTTCATTGCTATTGTGTAGAAATATAATATGCCCTAGTTACTCTCATTTCTAAAGGGAAATTTAATAATATCCAGGGTAAAGTTGGTTATTGTATCCAAAATATCAGTGAAGACTTTGTGCCACTCATATAATATTGATCCTCTATGTATGCTTAAAAATTCTATGGCCAAATATATTAAATGTAAATTGCAAAGGTCCAAAATCATGATATCTCAATCTTGCTTAGAGAGAATAATTAGGTAATTAAATATTAGGCCTATTTGGTGGCCTTGGCTTGATTTCTACCAAAGCATAAAGGTTCATAAAAAATCAAGAGTTGTTACTAAAAGGGGATTTTAAGTCCATACTTATGTGTATGAGATATAATAGATATCCTTCTCTTCATAAGAACATGAGTGAATAATATTTACATGTATATGGGTATAGGTAAGAAGTCGTTATTTGATAACAAACAATTTCTCTAACCCTATAAGTCAAAAATCTATCTAATCTTGTTATTATGAAATCTTGAGTTGTTTCTAGTGACTTCAAGATTGTAAGTGAGCATAAGCCATGACATTATCTTGTAAGTACAATATTTCCCAAACCTAGATAAAATCATATGCTAGCAACTGTATATATATCTATATATCAAGTACTCAATTATATGACCCACTTCCTTCAATATCTATTAGGCATGCGATATATGTAAAAGTATTACTACTAATTATAGTATTGAGTGTACATTGACATATAATGATCATCCTATTATTGTGACATTAGTTTCTTAAGTATAACTCCATCGTTGATCTTTCTTAAAGCCGGTTTATAACTAATGTGTTATGTATTTCAAGTTTTAAAAGGATATTATGTGACCATTTGAGAAACTCTATTATAAGGAAAATAAGTGTAATAAGGTCCGCTAATGTCATTTTAACCTCCTTGATTAATAAAATAGTAAGACATGTTATATGCTTCTAGAATGACATTTGGTGACTTAAAGGCCTTGTATGATAACAAAATATCTATTGACCCCTTGAGTATAAGAACCTCCATAATGAATCTATCATGTGAATTTTGAATGCAAGTGCTTTCCTATAGGTTCATTAAATTGGGAATTAGGTTTGCTTATCCTATATATCGTGAAGAACTACTAGTAGTTGAGAATCAATAAAAAGGAATCCTATTGAGCAACCATGGAACTTGATTTTTATATGATAATATTGGACATGAAGTAGGTAATAATGTAAGTTGAGCTAAATATATATGTAACCCTCTATCTTATTAGCCTCAACATAAGATGATACAACAATTATCATACACGAGGGCCATAATAAATGTAGCACTTCATTTCTTGTGGGAAATTCTAAGCGCTTGTGTACTCCTATGTTGGGGTATATGTGTTGAGCAAACCTTCCAAGTTGTGGAAATTAGTAGAATCGATGGTGTTGGTCCACTAAGCACAAGAAATTGGGTAAATGCATGTTAAGACTATAATATCCTTGATTACTATCGTGTGTCATAAATTAGACAAAGGAATTTATACTTGACCCTCAATTGGAAGTCTTCGATGTCACACGTGGGTAATAAGGTTCATGGAATCTAATATATATTATAATTAAAAATCAAGGCTTATTAATGCCATCATAGTGTGGTAAGATAACACTTGTTTGTGTTGGCATCAAAAATATTAACATTGTATCCCCTTGGAAAATATGATTAGGGAGTAATAAACCCAACCCCTATGTCACTAAGATGAACCTTGGAGGGAAAAATTAATGTTGTTGAATAAGGTCTAGATAACCTCCTTGAGTAAGGGTATTTGAGTGTTATGAAATCTCAAGTATGATAAAGTAAGTGCATGTCCCTTGAGAGAAACCTTGTAGGAGAACTACGCATGACTTTGATCCATTTGGAAATAGGTACGTAGGTGGTCCTTGGGCAAAGGATGCCTCTGAGACCTCAAGTCTGTAGGGGGAGAGTCTAGGGGGGGATAACTCCCAAATGTTGGGATTTTTCCTACATAGTTTGACATTTCCTCCTCTGTAAGCTTCATTTTGAGGCTAAAATGGGTATCGAACTGGTATGATCAAGTCAAGGGAATTTAATAACTTATATTTAATACATAATAGGCTTCCATTACACATAACGAAGTAAGGGATTTAACTACTTTATAATGGGTATTTGATTATATGTATATGTTGGGTAAAGTCTATCTCGTGTTGGTTCCATGTATCTCTATGTGTCTATTTAATTCAACTCCATATCTAGAGATATTTATGTATAGGCCCATGAATTTTTTGATTGTGATTGTGATTCATGTTATGTATGACCCGCCCAAGAGTGAACTGCCAAGATACTTGAGCAATGACAAACAGTCATTGGACCGTGCCAATGATCGATGTCTAGGCTATTGCTAGGGATTAGTCAACATTCACCTGGTTCACAGAGGTGAAGGTAATAGGCTACCCTGATTATGATACGGTCGTAGCGGTTGCACAAGTATGGACCCATTCGTGTGGGTAATAGTAATTTGGGGCTACCCATGTATTGAGAGGGTTCACTGGCTATCACTGATAAGCATGGAAGTGATCGATGCCAAGTGTTACTCGGGATTGTGAAGAAGATAAATGACAATACCACTAAGGTCACAAGGTGGTATATCTCGGGAGCTACTTCTTCCTAGGTGGATAGACTTGTCATCGGTGGACTATAGGTGATTGAAGTTAGAATCCACTGGGTTTGGTAGGTTCACTACTTGGGGAAACCCTTGGGATGGTGGATAGACCCACGATGTAGTATGGGATGCACCAGATCCCCTTCCTAGTTGTCAGACTATATACTTGGCCTTGCAAGGGTGAGGATTGACCAGTGGTGTAGTATGGGATGCACCGAATCCTCTTCCCATTTTTCTAATGGTGCAGAAGATTGGTGGAAAGGATAGGACCCGTAGTGTAGTGCATAATGCACTGATATTATTTCTATCTAGGATGCATTATGGACATGTGTTAGCCATTGTGATGTGTTATTCAACCATTGTGTTGTGTTAATCAACCATTGTGGATGTGATGTATGTTGGAGTCATCACTATGTGTATGTGAAGTATGTTGGAGCTTGCCACTATGTATGTGATGTATGTTGGAGCTCATTAGTATGTATTTGTGATGTATGCTAGAGCTCACTATTGTGTATTCATGATGCATGGTGGAGCTCGTCACTATGTATATGTGATATATGTTAGAGCTTGTCATGGTGTAAATTTGTGATATATGCTAGAGCCAGTCACTAATGTAAATGTGATATGTGTATGAGACAATCATTTTTGTACTTGTGATGTACACATGAGCTAATCGCCATTATACTTATGATTTGTGTATGATCCAGTCACTGTTATACTAGTGATGTGTATGAGCTAGTCAGCTTATGTATATGGAGGTATGCTCGTGAATTACATTTTGTATGATCTTTGGGATTATTGTATGATATTCCCTTGTGAATATTGTGAATTTTGTACACTAATGCTTGGTAATGTTTGGTATGGACCCAACACTTGATGGAAAGTTATTATCAAAGTTATTATCATTATATTATAATTGACTAATTTGATAGCTTACATGTACTTAATCAATAGTCATGGGTTAAAAGTGAGATTAGATATCTCATGCAAGGGAAGATAATGAACTCCATCTAACATTGTGGGGTGAACTATGAAGCCTCTGATTCCCACGAGGGGATACATAGGAAGGGTCATCACAAACCCTCGAGGCTTAGGTTGTAGGTCTAGGAAAGACCTTAAACTTGGGACCTTAACACTCTTTTTTGTAAGCATATAATTGAAAATAATGAGTTGATTCCACCATGGGAATGGAAAAGTATTGATGTTAACACTATTAAGCTTCATTGGAGGTGCTCAATAATTCAGATTTGGTAGATGTTGTGAATGCAAAAAAAAATGTAGTGCCCAAGGGGCAGATTTTACATTGGTATCAGAGCAACCGGGTTCAAACACTGGACCTATGAAGCTCACTTGATTTTGGACTAAAGGATACTATTTGGAACTACCAATCGACCATAACCAAGTTGGTCACTTAATATGTATGGATTTTTTTTGAATATCTTAAATAGACCTTTAAGCTCTTAAGAATGGATGGCTAGTCTTAACCAAGGAACCCTTGATGGGTGGAAAGGGAAAATTGGATATATGAATTATAAAAAGGTAAATAAGAGTGTGTAGTGGAAGCTTAAGATATTTGATTATTGATATTTCCCCAACATACTAACTTGATTTGATTTTACCCCTTGATATTGGTAAATGTGTGTACCCAATGGCATAATATAGATGCCTTTTAAGAAATATCAACCCCTAAATTCAAAATTGAGGATTGGATTAAGTGGAAATGCTTACTCGAGGGTATATATCTTACTGTGCACCCTCTTAAATATTATAAAATTATTCCAAATTGGTCAAATTAGGAAAAATGCAACCACTTGAGAGGTGAGGACAAAGAGTTCAAAAATAATTAACTTAGCTAGTAACCTAAATATTTTAAGAAAAATAACAAATAAACCCTTCTAATTAGTTGGGATGGCTTATCCCAAGGAGGGAAGGATGTCACATCCCACACATCAGCCCCTTCCATGGTGGTTGACAGTGGAATAAACAAATTAAAATGTAGAAGGAAGGTAATTATGGTGGGAGACAGTGTGCATTAAAGAGGAGAGGGAACAAGGTGAAAATAAGGCCTTTCCATTAATAAAGTAAGGCTACCCTGTCTATCCCCATATCTTCATCTAATTTTTTCACGTGAAAAGGGTAGTGTGGGAAGGTTGTGAAAAGAAGGGAGACTAGATTTTAAAACCCCTATGACCCCCTTAATTTTTCATTCACTTTGGGTTGAGCAGAGTGAGTACACAAGAGAGACCAGTTGGGCAGAAGGTAGGAGGCAGCATAAAAAGGTAGAGAAAGGCAAGGAATGATGTGAGGAAGCAAGAACAAAGAGAAATCATGAGGAGAAGAGAGCTTGTGAACCAGTCATATCGCCCATCAAGCATAAAAGATATGGATTTCTATCGAAGCATAAGGGAAGAGATAAGTTGCAAAGGATTTGTTTGAATAAGAATCATGTTGGGAAAGCACACATAGAGAGGAAGAGAGTATATAATGGAGGCGTGAATGCAAACTTCCACAACTGTCACCAACGTTGTCACTGCCTGAGTGAAAATGAGGGTCGTGGAAGAGCTCATGGACACCATCAAATCCTAAAGGATATAATATTTTCTTTAAATGAGATTCACGATGGTATAAAGGGAGATGTAGAGAATGGGGATGCAATGGGGAGGCATGGAGCAAAGGCGTCACAGAGGAAAATTGTGAAGATCTTGAAGAGTAGACGAGTAAAGCAAGAAAAATAAACAGAAAGAGTGGAATAAAGATGTGTTGCCAGGTAACTTTGAATTTCTTGCATTTGTATAGTTCAAACTCTAAGTATATGCAAATATCATTCACAAATGGTAGAGAATAGATAATTTTAAGGAGTCTCGAAATGGATTGAAGATGTATTGTCCAACATAACTTTGATAAGTGTCTTCTATTGGGTCATTGCTAAAAATATTTGCAACAAATCTCTCTGATTAGTCCTTGCAAGAATTAAATCTCTTGGAAAATACATTCCTAACTAACCATGCAAGACTTATAGAAATTTGTTCATTGCTATTGTGTAGAAATATAATATGCCCTAGTTACTCTCATTTCTAAAGAAGGCATGAAAATTTGATAATATCCAGGGTAAAGCTAGTTATTGTATCCAAAATATTAGTGAAGACTTCATGCCACTCATATAATATATATCCTCTATGTATGCTTAAAAATTCTATGGCCAATTATATTAAATGTAAATTGCAAAGGTCCAAAATCATGATATCTCATCTTGCTTAGAGAGAATAGTTAGGTAATTAAAGATTGGGCCTATTTGGTGGTCTTAGCTTGATTTCTACCAAAGCATAAAGGTTAATAACAAATCAAGAGTTGTTACTAAAAGGGGATTTTAAGTCCATACTTATGTGTATGAGATATAATAGATATCCTTCTCTTCATAAGAACATGTGTGAATTTATTATTTACATGTATATGGGTATAGGTAAGAAGTCATGATTTGATAACAAACAATTTCTCTAACCCTATAAGTCAAAAATCTATCTAATCTTGTTATTATGAAATATTGATTTGTTTCTAGTGACTTCAAGATTGTAAGTGAGCATAAGCCATGACATTAGCTTGTAAGTACAGTATTTTCCAAACCTAGATAAAATCATACGCTAGCAACTATATATATATATCTATATATCAAGTACTCAATTATATGACCCACTTCCTTCAATATCTATTAGGCATGTGATATATGTAAAAGTATTACTACTAATTAAAGTATTGAGTGTGCATTGACATATGATGATTATCATATTATTGTGACATTAGTTTCTTAAGTATGACTCAATCATCGATCTTGCTTAAAGCTGGATTATAACTAATATGTTATGTATTTCAAGGTTTAAAAGGATATTATGTGACCATTTGAGAAACTCTATTATAAGGAAAATAAGTGTAATAAGGTCCTCTAATGTCATTAACCTCCTTGCTTAATACAATAGTAAGAAATGTTATATGGTTCTAGAATGACATTTGGTGAAGTAAAGGCCTTATATGATTACAAAATATCTATTGACCCCTTGAGTATAAGAACCTCAATAATGAATCTATCATGTGAATTTTGAACGTAAGTGCTTTCCTATAGGTTTGTTAAATTGGGAATTGGGTTCGCTTATCCTGCATATCGTGAAGCACTACTAGTAGTTGAGAATCAATAAAAAAGAATCCTATTGAGCAACCATGGAACTTGATTTTTATGTGATAAGATTGGACATGAATGTTGTGTTATGGAGACCAATCAGACTCGGATAAAATAATTTTTTTAAGATAAAAGGCACAAAGCCCTATATATATTATATATTATAAAATAAGATGATTACATCTGTATCTGCAAAATATAGGAAAAATTTCCAAAAAAGTTTCCAAACTGTCTGCTATCTTAAACTATCCTTTCTCCTAGTTGTCAATAGTTCCAAACTATCTAAATATGAAATATACAATATTTATATCTGCATATTACTGAAAATGTATAGTTTCCCTTGCATATTTAATAGCTACAAGCTTCTTGAACTATCATAACTAACGATCAATGACTGAAGAAAACAAAGCATAAATAGTCATTGTGAACAAAAACTAATAACTGAGATAACTGAACTGTTACTCCTCCATACAATCACCCCCATGAACCGAGTTCTCATCTTGGCCTTCAGATTCCTCCTACAAACGCATTTCATGATAAAGAAAGTTGAAACCAACTAATGGTTCCTTTCCTTTCAAGTCTTCTTGAAAAATGCATGCTCTTTCTATGGTAGGTTGTTGTTCACCAACTGAAGAACCAAAAACATTTCTATCTGGTATAGGTTCCATTTCCTCAATAACTGGTGTATACATTAGGGCACCTTCATCTAATCCAACAAAATATGAATTCTGGGGAGGATGAGAAGTATGTTCACGGAGAAAAGAAATTGCATAGTACTTCTCCTTGATGTCGAAACTCATAGTGACACAAAATCTTCATATTATTTTATTTATTAAATAATTTGCTACACTTATTAAATGTTTATGTTGCACTTGTATCTAAAGGTGGTTAAAAACAAATATTAAATGCTAGAAGTAAATAGATATAGATGGAAATGTTTAGTTGTCTATGGAAAGTTGGAAAAAGTAAATGTAACCGCCCAAAGAAAGCATCTTATTGGGTGCATGAGGAACAACCAAGGGCCACACTTCATTGGTAATTAATGTGACATGTGTGGGAGCATATTAGAACACTCAGTGATGAGTTTTGAGGTGTGAAAGTCATAAAAAAGGTTATCAGAAAATCTTATAGTAGTGGCTGGAAAAACGTAGGAGAAACTGCGGGTACCCGTAGCCATGGTTGTGTAAAACCAGCAAGTGAAAAACGTGATAAAAATGTTGTTGCATGTTGTTGCATGGCTTTGCATGTCTTTGCATGTCATTGTAAACATTATTTTCTTGGATATTAATATATTTTGAACCCTCTTGTTGGTGGATGTAGCCTAGATTTGGGTGAACCATGTTAAATCTTTGTGTTGTCTTCTTGCTGCTATAATTTTCTAGGTTTTCTATTTCTCTATTTTATTGATTAGATCTGCATTTAACTTATTGAAATCTACCTTCTAACCCTAAAAATTGGTATCAGAGCGGGTTGAGTTCATTTATCCTTTGTTGGAAGGTCTCACAGTTGAGTGGGAGTTGTGGCAGAAGAGGGCAAGCTGAAGATAGAAAAATTTAATGGGCATAACTATCAGTTATGGAAGATGCAAATAGAAGACTATCTCTACCAGAGGGATTTATGCCAACTATTGGAAGGGAAAACCAAGAAACCCTCGACTATGTCTAATGAGGATTGGGATATTCTAGATAGAAAGGCACTTGGCAATATTCGCTTATGCTTGGCTCAATCGGTGGTGTTTAATATTTCAACAACAAAGACAACGAAAGATTTGATGAAGACCTTGGAAAAAATATATGAAAATCCTTCCACTTCAAATAAGGTATTTCTTATGAAGCATTTATTTAATATGAAAATGGTAGAAGGTGGGTCAGTTGCTGATCATTTAAATGAGTTTAATATGGTTACCATTCAATTAACTTCTGTAAATGTAAACTTTGATGAAGAAGTTAGGGCTCTTTTGATTCTATGTTCTTTTCCTAAAAGTTGGAATAGCTTGGTAATGGCAATTAGTAATTCTATTTCTAGTTCAAATACGCTGAAATTTGATGATGTTGTTGGTGTTATTTTGAGAGAGGAAAATTGTAGGAAAAGCTCAAGTGGTACATCCACATCAGGCAGTGTTTTGAATGCAGAAAGTAGGGGTAGAACAAAGGAGGGAGGAAAGAATTCTAGAGGTCATGGTAAGTCATGAGGAAATTCAAAGGACAAGAGGTCCCAATCCATAGATAAGAAGGATTATTGGTATTGTGGTAAGCCAAGTCATTTAAAGAAAGATTTTTGGTCTCAAAAAAATAAAGGAGACAAAAAGGAAAGCAATAAAGAGGCAAATGTGATAAGTAATAAATCTGATGAGGATGCTTTGATTCTTTCCCTTGATAATGCTGATGATTCTTGGGTGTTAGATTCAGGTTCTTCATTTCATGCTACGACCCATAGTAGTTACTTTCTTGATTATGTCCAAGGAGATTTTGGGTTGGTTTATTTGGGAGATAACAAACCCTATTATATTGTTGGAAAGGGAATAATCAAGATCAAGTTGTAGAATTGGAATAATTGACTACTACATGAGGTAAGGCATGTTCCAAAGTTAAGCAGAAATTTAATTTCAGTAGGGCAACTAGATGATGAAGGTTGTGTTGTTACATTTAGTGATAAAAATTGGAAGGTTACAAAAGGTGTGTTAGTGGTAGCAAAAGGTGTGAAAGTAGGCACCTTATATCTTTGTACAAGTCATAATATTCCTTCTACTTTAGCTATTGTAGATAAAAATCAATGTTTAGGAACAGTTGTTGCAGTTCAACAAGCATAAAATCAGATAGTTGTTGTGGATTCTGAATCAACACTGTGGCATAATAGACTTGGGCATATGAGTGCAAAAGGTATGAAAATACTTCATTCAAAGAATATTTTACTAGGTCTAAAATGTGTTAATATGGATTTATGTGAAATTTGCGTGTATGGAAAACAAAATAGAGTTAGTTTTCTCAAGGATGGGAAGCAAAAGAAAGATGAGAAATTGGAGCTTGTGCATACGGATGTATGGGGACCAACTAAAGTATCTTCTCTTGGTGGCTCTCAATATTATGTCACTTTCATTGATGATACAACAAGGAAGGTATGTATTTATTTCCTTAGGAAGAAATATGATGTATTTGAAACTTTTAAAAAATGGAGAAGCTTGGTTGAGAATGAGACAGGTAAAAAGTTAAAATGTCTCAGATCTGACAATAGTGGTGAGTATTATAGCAAAGAATTTGAAAATTATTGTTCCTCTAATGGTATTCATAGGTAGAAAATGGTTCCAAGGACTCCACAGGAAAATGGAGTGGCTGAGTACATGAATAGAACAATAATGGAGCACACATGCACTATGATATTGCATGTTGGGCTGCCTTTAAACATGTGGGAAAAGGCTATAAACACTGTTGTTTATTTAATTAATAGAGGTCCCTCTAATCCTTTGGGTTGTGGTATTCCAGAGGAAGCATGAACATGTAAGAAGGTGAGTTATTCTTTTCTCAAAACCTTCGGTTGTGAAGCATTTGCAAATCTAGATTCAGAAAATAGAACCAAGCTTGATGCAAAATAAAATAAATGTATATTTGTTGGATATGGCATTGATGAATTTGGTTATAGGCTTTGGGATTTTGAAAATCAGAGAATTATGAGAAGCATGGATTTCATATTCAATGAGAAAGTGTTGTACAAAGATTAGTTGCAGCAGCATGAGAAGAAAGAAAATGATTATGTAGTGTTGGATGATACTCCAAACAGTGATGTTCCAGTGGTTCCTCATGCTCCACAATAATAGCAACAACAAATACCACAAACTCCAATGAATGTTAGATGGTCTTGAAGGATAAGTAGACCTCTGAAAATATTTTCTCCCTCTTTGTATTCTATTTTATTGACTGATGTTGGTGAACCAAAATGTTATGATGAAGCTATGCAGGTGGACGCCAAGATTCAGTGGGAGCATGGAATGGAAGAAGAAATGGACTCCTTGCTAAAAAATCAAACTTGGGACTTATGCAAGTTGCCTGCAGGTAAAAAGGATTTACCAAAAAAATGGGTTTATAGGTTGATAGAGGAAGATGGAGGTAAGAAAATATTTAAAGCCAGGTTAGTTGTAAAGGGATTTGCACAGAAAAAGGGTATTGATTTTGATGAAATCTTTTCTCCAGTTGTTAAAATGAGTTCTATTCATATTGTTTTAAGTGTTGTGGTTGCTGAAGATTTGCATTTAGAATAGCTTGATGTTAAAACTGCCTTTCTCCATGGTGATTTGGAAGAGAAAATATATATGGAATAGCCACAAGGGTTTGAGGTCAAAGGTAAGGAGAAACTAGTGTGCAAATTGAAGAAAAGTTTATATGGCTTGAAGCAAGCACCTCAGAAATGGTACATTAAATTTGATAGTTTTATGGTTGAACAAGGCTACAACCAGTGTAATTTAGACCATTGTGTACTTTAAGAGGTTATATGATGATAACTATATTATTTTATGTTTATATGTTGATGATTTTCTATGAAGGATTTGGAGGCAGCAAAGCAAATCCTTGGTATAAATATTACAAGAGATAGGAAAAATAGAAAATTGTTTTTATCTCAGGCTGATTATGTTGAAAAGGTGTTGCAGAGATTTCATATGGAGAATGCAAAATTTGTTAGCACACCTTTTCCTAGTAATGTCAAATTGACTAAGGATATGTGTCCAAAGACACAAGAGGAGGAAGAAAAAATGTCCAACGTACCATATGCTTCAGCTATAGGCAGTTTAATGTACGCCATGGTATGCATGAGATCAGATATTGCACATGTCGTAGGAGTTGTTAGAAGGTATATGAGTCATCCTGGAGTTGAGCATTGGAATGCGGTAAAATGGATTCTCAAGTATTTGAGAGGTACATCCAATAAATGTTTATGTTTTGGGGGCTCTAATACTGATTTACAAGGCTATGTTGACTCAGATTTGGCAGGGGATATTGATACTAGGTGAAGTACCACGGGTTATGTATTTACAGTTGGTGGGACAACAGTGAGTTGGATTTCTTGGATGCAAAATGTGGTTTCTTTATCCACCACGAAGGAAAAATGTGTAGCTACAAAAGAGGTGGCAAAAGAGATGATATGGCTGCAACTTTTCATGGAAGAGTTGGGAAAATAGTAGGCTGAAAGTTACTTGTTTACGGATAGTCATAGTGCTATACATCTTGCAAATAATTATGCTTTACACTCTAAAACCAAACACATACAATTGAGATATCATTTCATTCGGTCGGTGTTGGAAGATGGATAGGTAAAGTTGGGAAAGATACATATAGATGACAATCCAACGAATATGTTTACAAAGGTGGTGACAAGGAAGAAGTTGAGCTCCTCTTCAGCTTCGATTGGCCTTCAAGGTTGAATTCAAGTAAAATAGAACAACAGGGTCCAAGGTGCTCATTTCAAGTGGGAGTTGTAGGGGCAGTGGTGTTTTGATCAGTCTCCAAGTGGGAGATGGTATGGAGTGGAGTCTAATTAGTCTCCAAGTGGGAGATTGTTGTGTTATGGAGACTAATCAGACTCAAATAAAATCTTCATATTATTTTATGTATTAAATAATTTGTTGTACTTATTAAATGTTTATGTTGCACTTGTATCTAAAAGGTGGTTATAAACAAATATTAAATGCTAGAAGTAAATAGTTATAGCTGGAAGTGTTTAGTTGTCTATGGACAACTAGAAAAAGTAAATGTAACTACCCAAAGAAAGCATCTTATTGGGTGCATGAGGCACAACCAATGGCCACACTTCATTGGTAATCAATGGAATATGTGTGGGAGCATATTATAACACTTGATGATGAGTTTTGAGGTGTGTAGGTCATGAAAAATGTTAGCATAAAATCATATAGTAGTGGCTGGAAAAATGTAGGAGAAGTTGTGGGTACCCGTAGCCATGGCTGTGTAAAACCAACAAGTGAAAAACATGATAAAAAAGTTGTTGCATGTTGTTGCATGTATTTTCATGTCTTTGCATTTAATTGTAAAGGTTATTTTTTGGGATATTAATATATTTTGGACCCTCTTGTTGGTGGATGTAGCCCGAATTTGGGTGAACCACATTAAATCTTTATGTTGTCTTCTTGTTGCTATAATTTTTTGGGTTTTCTATTTCTCTATTTTATTGATTAGATCTACATTTAACTTATTTAAATCTACCTTCTAACCCTAACAATGAAGTGGGTAATAATGTAAGTTGAGCTAAATATATATGTAACCCTATATCTTATTAGCCTCAACATAAGATGATACAATAATTATCATATGTGTGTGACATAATAAACGTAGCACTTTATTCCTTGTGGGAAACTCTAAATAGTTGTGTACTCCTATGTTGAGGTATATGTGTTGAGAAAACCTTCCAAGTTGGGGAAATTAGTAGACTCAATAGTGTTGGTCCACTAAGCATAAGAAATTGGGTAAATGCATATGACTATTATATCCTTGATTAATATCGTGTGTCATAAATTAGACAAAGGAAGTTATACTTGACCCTCAATTGGAAGTCTTTGATGTCACAAGTGGGTAATAAGGTTCATGGAATTTAATATATATATTAAAAATAGAAATATAGGCTTATTAATGCCATCATAGTGTGGTAAGATAACACTTGTTTGCATTGGCATCAACAATATTAACATTGTATCCCCTTGGAAAATATGATTAGGGAGTAATAAACCCAACCCCTATGTCACTAAGATGAACCTTGGAGGGAAAAATTAATTTTGTTGACTAAGGTCTAGATAACCTCCTTGAGTAAGGGTTTTTGAGTGTTATGAAATCTCAAGTATGATAACCTAAGCACGTGTCCCTTAAGAGAAACCTAGTAGGAGAACTATGTGTGACTTTGATCCATTTGGAAGTGGGTACGTAGGTGGTCCTTGGGTGAAGGATTCCTCTGAGACCTCAAGTCCATAGGGGGAGGGTCTAGGGGGTATAACTCCCAGATGTTGGGATTGTTCCTACATGGTTTGACCTTTCCTCCTCCGTAAGCTTCAATTTGAGGCTAAAATGGGTATCAAATGGGTATGATCAAGTCAAGGGAATTTAATAACTTATATTTAATACATAATAGGCTTTTATTACACATAATAAAGTAAGGGATTTAACTACTTTATAATGGGTATTTGATTATATGTATATGTTAGGTAAAGTCCATCTCGTGTTGGTTCCATGTATATCTATGTCTGTGTAATTCAACCCCATATCAAGATATCTTTATGTATAGACTCATGTATTTGTTGATAGTGATTTTGATTCATGTTATGTATGACCCACCCAAGAGTGAACCTCCTAGATATTTGAGTAGTGACAAACAATAATTGGACCATGCCAATGATCGATGTCTAGGCTATTGCTAGGGATTAGTCAGCATTCACCTAGTTCACAGAGGTGAAGTTAGCAGGCTACCATGGTTATGATATGGTCGTAGTAGTTGCACGGTTAGGGACCCATTCGTGAGAGTAATGGTAATCCAGGGCTAACCATGTATTAAAAGTGTTCACTGGCTATCACCGATAAGCACAGAAGTGACTGATGCCAAGTGTTACCCAAGATTGTGAAGAAGATAGTCGACAATACCACTAAGTTCACAAGGTGGTTTATGTTGGGAGCTACTTCTTCCTGGGTGGACAGACTTGTCGTCGGTGGCATATAGGCAATTAAAGTCAGAATCCACCACTTTGTTAGGTTCACTACTTGGGGAAACCCTTGGGATGGTGGACAGACTCGTTGTGTAGTATGGGATGCACTGGATCCCCTTCCCAGTTGTCATACTATATACTTGGCCTCGTAGGGTTGAGGACAGACCCGCAGTGTAGTATGGGATGCACCGAATCATCTTCCCATTTTTCCAATGGTGTAGAAGACCAGTGGAAAGGATAGGACCCATGGTGTAGTGTGAAATGCACTAATATTCTTTCTATTTTGGATGCATTATAGACATGTGTTAGCCATTGTGATGTGTTAGTCAACCATTGTGTTGTGTTAATCAACCATGTGATGTATGTTGGAGCTCATCACTATGTGTATGTGAAGTATGTTGGAGCTTGCCACTGTGTATATGATGTATGTTGGAGCTGATCACTATGCATTTGTGATGTATGTTGCAGCTCATTATTATGTTTTCATGATGCATGGTGGATCTCGTCACTATGTATATGTGATGTATGTTAGAGCTTGTCATGGTGTAAATTTGTGATATATGCTAGAGCCATTCACTAATGTAAATGTGATATGTGTATGAGACAATCATTGTTGTACTTGTGATATACACATGAGCTAATCACCATTATACTTATGATTTGTGTATGATCCAATCCCTGTTATACTAGTGATGTGTATGAGCTAGTCAGCTTGTGTATATGGAGGTATGCTTGTGACTTACATTGTGTATGATCTTTTGGATTATTGTATGATATTCCCTTATGAATATTGTGAATGTTGTACACTAATGCTTGGTAATGTTTGGTATGGACCTAACACTTGATGGAAAGTTGTTATCAAAGTTATTATCATTATATTATAATTGACTAATTTGATAGCTTACATGTACTTAATTAATAGTCATGGGTTAAAAGTGAGATTAGAGATCTCATGCAAGAGGAGAGAATGAACTCCCTCTAACATTGTGGGGTGAACTACGAATCCTTTGATTCCCATGAGGGGATACGTAGGCAAGGTCATCACGAACCCTTGAGGCTTAGGTTGTAGGTCTAGGAAAGACCTTAAACTTGGGACCTTAACACTCTTTTGTGTAAGCATATAATTTAAAATAATGAGTTAATGCCACCATGGGAATGGAGAAGCATTGATGTTAACACTATTAAGCTTCATGGAAGGTTCTCAATCGTTTAGAGTTGGTAGATGTTGTGAATGCAAAAAAAAAAGTGTAGTGTCCAAGGGGAAAATTTTACAAGCTCAAGCTCGAAACTCCAACAATATTCTCAAAAGAATGTTTTCAACCCATAAGCGTCATTTAATGCTCAACAACCCTTGTCAAACATCCAATTTCTACTTCTTAGGCTACAAAAATGACATTAAATGCATTTAATCATGGGTCCAAGAAAGAATGAGGTGCCATGCTTCATTTATTGTCTGCAAGTGTCCCTTTTGTGAAAGTCCCATCCCTAGATCTCAAATTTTGTGGGTGATCTTTTTCCTTCTACTCATGCTTAGAAATCGTTAATGTGGAGGTATGGCTAGTGTTTAGAGAATGTTCTACATGCCTACTTGTTCACCCAGATCAAATTCAAGTGGACACATGTTTGCACATGATTTGTTGGGTTGTGGCTAAAGTTTCCTACCCAATCATGGTCCCTTCTTTCTCTTACTCCCAACATATAGATAAAAGGTTGTTAAGCATCATTGTAAGGGTGTTCTTTTTTTTTCTCCATGAGAGCTCTACATGGATGCAACTCTTCTTTTATAAAATATGATCCATGCCTTTGTATTAATAAAATTTCATTTTCACCTCTTCTCACCTCTATTATACTATGCATGCACCCTTACCTCTATGATTGAATGAATGTTTTTATAATTTTTATGTATATATGTTGTGTAAAATCTATTTGCAGGGACTATTCATGGATATCTCCTTCCCTCTTAGTGTTTTTCAAACCCCTTACCTCTATATCTATCCTTAGGAGCTATGAAATAGAGACTTTTGTGGGCTCCCCTAGCAACTTTCATTGACTCCATGTGCTATAGTGGGTAGGAAGAACCACATTTAATCTAGGTGTATCACCACCCCTTTATTTTATGCATTCTATCTTCCCCTTTTCCCTAGTAATCAGTAGAATTATGACTAGTGATAAAATTTCATATGTTGGGTTGGACCAATATATATATTCACCTAGTTTAAAAAAAGAAGCCAACTTTCTCCGAAGATCCAACCTCAATAGCAAGGTCTCGCACATTGAGGTTGGTTCTATTATGCTAGTGGAATATTGAGCCTATGTTCAACAAGGGGAAATTTTAATTGACAATAGACCCAACTAGGAAATAATGGCATCCATGCTCTATAGTTATGTAAATCACTATGCTAGTTTGGTATCAAAGCCTTTGGAATTGTTAATAAAGGTGTGATTTCCTAAAGTCATTGTCTACTCTTTGAAAGAACAAAACTCAATTTTTTAGGGTGTAGACCACAATAGAACAATGATCAAATCAAAATATATATGGTTCATGAAGAAACATCTTTAGAAAATGTGGTACATGAAAACCCATCATAATCTTTATTTGATTTAAATAATTGATTCCCCTAAAATTAGTTTTAAGATATTTTATATTTAAAATATAATAATCCAGAACCTTTAGATTATGTTATTTTAACTATGTTTTTATTAATGAGAGTAGGATACTATCTTCTTATTAGAGTTTTTTATTTAGAGTTTTAAAGGATGAATGATGATATTTTATAAGAAGGATAGACTATTGTTTTAGTGGAGAATTTTGCATTAGCAAACACATACACACGTTTGTGGAGTGCTTTGAAGTTTTGAAATTTCTTTGGGAATTCAAGGATTTTAGATTGCAAGTGTGGGGTTCTTCAAATTGCAAGTTGTCTTTGGAAAGAGGCTGAAAGCTATTTCATGGAAATTTTTAGAGAAGACCTCAATTTTGGGTTAATCAATAAATTTAAGATTTTCATGTAGAAATTATTGTTGATTTTTGTATGAAAATTGTGTATGAATCTATTACTTCTTGTTAGAGAATAAACTAGCCTTTTTTATATTTGATTAAAACAAATTTTAAAAGGGACTTGAACCCTTTTTTAGTGAAATAGCCATCAAACAAATGAAATGAGTACCATAAGATATGAGACAAACTAAACCACCCATCAAAATGAAACAAAGATAGACATAATTGTAGCCAAGCTACCAAGGATAATATCCAAAAGCCAAAAAGGATCTTTGTGATCCAACTTAGATGATTCTAGAACCAACTCTACTCAATCTCACACCCTTTGCTCTAGTATGAGATTGATAAATAGATTTGGGAAGACCTTTCTTCCACTTTAGCGTAACAATCCAAGAAATATTATCATCCATGTTCTTGGAGCAAGGAGAAGTAGCGGGCATTCCTCCATAGAGGGAACATCTATGTGTGTAGTAAGAGCAATGGAAATTCAAGGTGTAGTGGCCAAATGATGACCAACCACCACATGGGTAGAGTAAAGTAGATTTGAAGCCACAATCATAGTAGGTTGAGTAATCAAAGAAAAGGGTGGTTGAGACTCGCTAATAGGAGTCGATGGGGAAATAAGGGTGGGACTCACTAGAGTCATACCATTACCATGAGAACCAACATCCCTAAAAGACATGTCATCCTGAGAGGAACCATCAACAAGAGAGTTGGAGGCATGAATAATCAAGTGATCTTTACAAGGATTCTTCCACCACATCACCACACCTTTGTCCTTAGAGAGTGGACACTTAGTATCCAAGTGGCTAATAGAAAATCATTGTCTCCATTGGAAGGGGAGGCCCTCATAGTCAAGAAGTTGAGTCAAAGGCCTATCCCCCACCATAAAAACCACTTCCCAATGAAGAGGCTTGGATATGTAAATATATCTACCAAAATGCAAGAAAACGTTAAGTGACCTATGTATGAAGTGGTAGATTCAATCTTCAAGAAGCAACCAATAGAATTTCCTAGGAACTTGTAGCAAGAATATTCCTAGAATTGAAGAGGAAGATGCAAAAGGTGAACCCACACTAGTATAACATTGAGTGGTAAGAAAGGGGGTTGAAAGGAGTTGAAGTCTTGATAGAAAGAGAGTGTTCTCCCCACATCCACAACCCACCATCAAGCACCAAATCCATGTCCTTATATAATTCAAAATACACAATGAAAAAATTCCTAGCACAAAAGAAGAGCTCAATCTTTCCCACAACAATAGACCTCCAATAGTCTAAGACCTAATTATGTAGGACATGAAGAAAATACCACGCATTGTTAAAGTTACAAATTGAACCCTTATATAGATAAAATCCTTTATTTTCAATCACATCTTGTCCACAAATTATTACTAGAGAATATTTAGCACATGGGAGATGCTATAATTTTTACGTAGATGGCAAGCAACACCCCCCAACACCTATAATGTTAGCATAGGAACACCACCAATAGATGGAACCTTTCCATCACCATTAGATGGAACCTTTCCATCACCATTAGATGGAACCTTTGCATTTCCAATGGGAAGGGCACTCGAAGAATAAGGCTTTGGAATAGAGGCCACAATAGGAACACCTTCATCCCCAAGAATAGGCTGAGTGGGAGTATTTCTAATAGCATGGAGGTCGATAGCCAAAACACCCTCAATGCCAACCAAATAGGGGTCAACACCAAGAACAATAAGGATATAAGGCACAACCACAATATTGCCATTAGTAGGCACAGGGAGGACTGAGTCGATGTCTAGGAGGGGCAAAAAAGTGCATGCAAGGGAAATAGGAGTGGGGACCCTAATAGAATTGCCATTGGGCATCACCAACAACCATCGATGTTGAAACAGAGGAAAACCAGGGACAAACAAACTTTAGGCATTTCACACGAAAGGTCGTGTGGTGAGTAGGAGGTGAGGCAACAAACCGAATCCCTTCGCAGGAAATAGCACCATGGACACCCAACAAGCAACAAGATGACCCTCACAAAGGAGGGGACTAACATAATTTTGAGAGGTCACGTGGAAAGTAAGAGGAAGAAACTAGTGTTGGCATAGTTAAATCATTATTATTTTGATGTAGAGGAGAGGATTCGGTAGTTGACCATCCTAACTTCGCGTTTCTCATAATCTTACGTGGAAATTTCAGATCACTCGTAATTTTTTATAGTACCTTACTAGACAAGTCCCCTACTTATAACTAAGGTTTCAAGGCCATGTCATCAAATATAATGTCACATCAACATACTTTTTGTTGAGGTGTCCAAAAAGGCCCCCAAAAAAGTGATATTGATACTTGTGCACTAAATCATGTTTTATTGGTGGGTTGATGTGGCATCACATGATTTGTTGTTTTCTAGATCTAAGGAATACATTTCATTCAATTATGGGTAGTCATCATCAACACTAGCAACTTTAAAGTCACAACTATTGGTCCAATACTGTTAAAAATATTGGGCATTAAATCAACAAATGTTATAACAACTATTGGAACATGCTCTAGAAGCCAAAACATAAGTTACTTGCGTAAGAGGAAAGGTCGAAAAACCTAAGGAAAAACAAAGTGAAATTTAACATAATGAAATTAGATTTAATCTAGAGTATTTTGTGATTTATTTGTTTTATAATTGGGATTTTGATTTGAAAGTTGAAAGATTAGTTTCTTATAAACAAAAAAATTGTCAAAAAATCTAGTGAAAGGGGTTATGGTCAATTGATGAGAGTTTGATCAACTTAGAGTCTTGTAAATGATTTTAGGAGGAATATATGGTTTTATTTAAATGTTATATTTTAAGTTTTATTAGTCTTTGACTAAAAAATGAGTTTGGAATGTAAATTCTAGTTTGTACGACAATGAAATTGATATGGAAAAAATATAGTTTGGTATGACTAAAATTATTCTTAATTTATAAGTCTGGTATGTTTAAAAAAAATTATGGGTGGTGTGCAACCAAGTTAGGTATATCATTAGAAAATATTAGTCATACCTAGTTGATGGATTTTGACGTATGATTAAAATAGTGATTGTGTATTTGTATTGAAAAATATAAAAATATGCTTTAATAATGCTTTTGTGCTAACATTAACAAGTTAGAATAAAGGAAAAACATGGGGAATATAGTGGGAGACTAGGAAAGGAGTTATAGAACATTGGTGGTCTTTATTTTTTTGATTAAACAAATAAATTATATTTGTATTTACATGAATAATATAAAATACATGAAGTGAAAACATGATCTATCAATGGTAGGGAATTAAGCTTGAAAATGAAGTTGTTAAGGTTTTGTTTACTTTGTTGGAAAGGTCTTGACATTTTCTATCATTATCTTTAATCTTATTATCTTTGGGTAAGTGCTTTCGATTTAGAAGTGATTTGTGCAATATAGTCTAAATTTCTATAATAAAAGGCTTCATTGGTCTGTGTGGTCTCCCAACTCATGTTTGTGTTTGGTTTGAAAAGTGGCTTTAAGTGGAGTTATGAGTTGAAGCTAATGCGCGTAGAAGACATGCAATATGGGCTACATGGGTTTTTTCCTTGAGCTAGTTTTGAATTGATTAGGACATAGAGCAATGCAAAAGTGATTGTGATCACATTATGGTTTGTGAGTAATAGTCATTTGAAGGTGTTGCATAGAGTGTTCAATACTTAGCGTTGTAGGTTCTTTAATACTATGTTATGTATTATTTGGTGAGTTTTATCGGTTTGATGTCAATAGTTTATGTGTGTTGTGAGGTGTTGTAATGAATTTGATTTATGACTATGACATGTTTGGATGTTTTCTATCATATGGACGTATTGTGAGTTTTAAATTGATTGATTTATTGGTTTTATCTTTGATTATGAATTTATGTATATGAGTAGAAATATAAAAAATAAAAAATAAAAAAATTATATTATATTTTTACTTCATCACTACTCGGATTATTCATATGTATACTTTGGGTCAAGTTAATGGTTGGGGAGGAAAGTGATTTCGTCGATATTTGGGTAGAACTACCTTTCCCATACATTGTAGGAGCTTAGAAGTTGTTTGAGGTTGGTGAGCATTGATATTGGAGTTTACATTATTGTATTTGGGTCATTATTGTATATACAATGGATTGACATGTTACCTGTGTTTATTGATTATGGTAAACTTTAATAACTAATCCTTAGAAATTGTGTAGAAATTTTGGTGAATCCCTTATGTAGAGGTATAATCCCTTGGGTAAATTTTCCCCTAAAATCGACATGAATTATAGAGTGGGTGGCTCTATATATAATTTTAAAAATAAAATGTGAGCAATTGTGAAACCAAAATTCATGCCAATTTTTATTCAACTTGGCAAATTAGAACCTAGATTTTCTATAAATTTGCAATTGAAGAGGTAAATTAAAATCTCAAGTTTCCATAAATATATAATTAAGGTAGTGAATTAAGACCTTAATTTTCTTTAAATTTGTAATTGAGGTGGAAAATTAATATATGAATTCCCATCATGTTGTAATTGAGGCAGTGAGATATGACTTAAATTCTCATAAATTTATAATTGAAGTAACAAATTAGAACCTACATTTCCTATAATAATATAATTAAGGGGTGAATGAGTTCCAAAATTTTGTACTAAACATAACTAATGTGGCAAAATATGAATTAGTTCTCTAATGAGCTTTGCATAAAATTATAAAGGATTGTGTATTTAGCCATGAAGGATCGTGTAAAGCTACAAAACCTTGCATAAACCCATAAAGTATTGTGTAAATTTGTGGATGCTTATGTAAAGCTATGGAGCTTTGTGTAAGTGTATGAAAATTGTGAATGCTAGAAAGACTTGTGTAAAGCAACAAAGTATTGTGTAGATATACAGAGCTTTGAATGAAGTTATGGACCAATGTCTAAAGAAATAAAGCTTTGTGTAAATCTATGAAAAATTATGTAAAGCTATGAAATTATATAAAATTATTGATCCTTGCATAAATATGTGAAGGCTTATGTAAAGCTACAGAGACTTGCATAAATCTCTAGGTATTTGCATAAGTACATAGACATTGGGTAAATCTATGGTGCAGGGGCACCATGTTAGATCATTTTTGTAAATAAATTCTTTTGATAGTTTTTGGTGTGTTGAGTCTTATTTGAGTCTAATAAGGTCATAAAGACCATGTGTGATGTGACTGGAGTCATTGGAGTTCATATTGTCACATTTTACAAATATTGTCAAAGTTGTCATGGGCAAAGTGCAAAAATGCAAACTTCGGAAGCCCAACAATCATGGGAGTTCAAATGTTAGTTTGAGCTGGTTTTGGTAGTTGATTTTGAGATGGAAAAGTTTAAATATGCTTCAAACAATTAGATGTAAGTTCTTGGTGTTCATTTTGTGAAAGAAAACAATAAGAAACTTCATTTTTATGTGTTTTCCAGTAAAATTTGCTACTCCATGCCATTGTGTGGCCCCATACAGTTAGGTCTTGATCCAAAGTGTGTTGGCTTTGATGGATGTATGAGTTAACTTCATGTTGAATTTGATTTGACAGAGTTTCATACAGATTTAAGCATTTTATAAGCACTTTTCTGGTAACGGGTCTGTAATACCCTATTTGAGGGTTTGAAGGTAAACAAAATGCTTTAAACACCCATTCCACCAATAGAGTAGGTTGAAAATTGGTGGAATGGGTACCATTAGGGTAGGTTTAGATGTTAGTGTAGGATTTTGCAGCAGGGAGTAGGGATTGGAGACATTTTGATGCTGCCCTAATTGATTTTCATGAGTTTTGGCTCAAAATGAATGGCTAGAAGTTGTAGTTTGATGAAATTGCATTGATTAAGGTTGGGAGATGATTTATTAAGCATGTCCAAACCTTATTAGGTGTTTTTGAAGCCCTAGTTGGCAGAGTGAAGGTGTGGAGATTGCAGTTTTAGTAAACCCTCATTGTTTAAGCATAGTTAAGCCTAAAACAAGGGTTTTGTAGTTTGGATGGATTTATGGGCATTACCCTGATAAAAGTTATTGATTCAATAGTTTTGTAACTTGGTAGAGGTCAGGCAATGGATATTTAGGTTTGGAAGAGTGTTTGGTGAAGTGTTGCTTTGTAAAAGTGGCCTAATTTGGCCTTGGGGCAACATAGCAGTAGTGTTTTGGAGGTGATGGTTCAAATTCACCTTATGTAATTTTGAGATATGTTTTGTGAGAGGGTAATGGGTGTCTGCAAAGGTGAAGATTTTCTGGGTTTGTGGCCTTATCTAAAAGATATGGACAATTTACACTATTTGATATGCTACAAGGAGAATGAGCAAGAATTGTGAAAAGATGCTGAGATAGGATTTTGAGGATAGAAAGATAGTTTGAAATTGCATAAATTGTGATTGGTAGAAGGTCGTCTCCCTGCTCTGCATCAATCTATGGAGAATTGAGTGATATAACAAAGCATTGATTAAAGCTACAAAGCTCTACCTGAAGCATGGAACTATGATAAAATTGCATAAATCTCAATCTTTTAGTGTTGTAGTGTATTAAGATAGTGTACTACAAGTATTTAATATTATGAACTAGGTTATTAGTTGCAAGTTGGAAATTATGTAATATAATACATTCAAATATGAAAATAATTAAAATTCCAAGAATGATATTAATGAAAAAACTATAAAAATTAAAGATTTTCCCTCGGATTTGAGGCCTTCTAACCAATAAATACTCATCCTAACACTATATATATATATATATATATATATGAAAAAACATAAATATTCTCTAAAAATTATTAGTATCAACTCTCACTCAACACTCTTACTCTCAACTTTTACTCTCTCAACACTCACAAGTCATAGTCTAGTATTATTGAAGAACTGGTTAGTAGAAGGAAAAGTGATAAGATAACATTAATCACAATGACACATAAATATTGTGTGTTAATAGTTCGGTTCTAGATTATAGTGAAGTATTCATTTGACTCATGGAATAAATGAATTCAAAATACTTTGGAAGACAAGGGTACAAGTCTATGCCTTCTTAAATTTTAGAGGGGAAAATGTTTACTTGTTTAAATTGATATATCTAACAATTGTTGGTATAGACACATAATTTCACCTTTCAATATGTCATCACATTAGCTATGAATCTAAGTGACTGAGAAATATAACATTATCTAACTTATTAATTATTATTTATGATACTTAATTTATTACTTATGGCTTGCAAAAATGTCTTAAAAAATATCTAAGTGATTTTTTGTGATAGTGATTTTGTCAACCACACATTACATTGAAAAGATGTTTATTTCCTTTCTCTTAATTTATGATCGATTGAAAATATATATTATATAATTTCTTGTAATAAATAGTATATGTATCCATCTTTACATTAACTACTTTTGGATGATGTGGTTCAATTGTTAATTTATTCATGCATGTTGAAAAAATAATGCATATGTAGCACAATAAATAATAATTAAATAATCCTTGAGATATCTATAAAAGGCTAAGAAGATGAAAATAATAATTGTTTGTGTTAAATTTTTTATTCCAAAGAATTCAAAACATTGTTTAAATTTTTTTATAAATAAAATGATGTTTTATAATATAAATTGCAATAGAACTAAAAATACAAAATACATCTTGAAAAATAAAATTCATAATCAACATTAACATATACATAATTTTAAGTTTAATATAGAGAAAATTGTTAATTGCTTTACACGTTTTCCAATACATTTTGAATTTTATGTATTTCCCTCTTTCTTTGATTTCTCCATAGTCTTGTCCTCTTGAGTAAAATTTACATAATGTTCACTCGTGAGCATGCTTCTTTTGTTGATAGTGGCTCTTATGGAAGGAATCAAAGTTCATATTCATTGTAAGGGATACATATTTTGTATTTAATCAATACTATCTTGTCTATTTTTTGGCACCATAATGTTCTTGGAACTCAATTGATTGACACTCATAGAGTGAGTCAACAACTAATGGTTCCAACTTCCTCAATATGTAGGTACCATTTAATTTTAAATAGCTTGTCTATCCTCCTCTGTAACAAGGATCCTCATTAAACCACAAATTACTGAAAATAAAATTAGAAATCTTCGTGCAAGGGCATCTTAACGAGTTAAGCAATTTTACATTATTCAAAAATGTTTTATTTCATGTTTTCTTTTGTTTTTCATGTTCCTTATAATTTTTCATTATTAGAGTCTCATCGTAGTTGATAGTTTATGCCATAAGACATTTTTCCTGCCTAGACACTATTTCAAGCATTCTAAGTTCAAGATCATGAACTCATAGTGTGACAAGTATATGGGCTTTTTAGTAACATTTGAAAATATTTCTAACTTTGAGAATTGTAAAGAGGATCATGGATTGAATTGCATCAAGTTTAGTATATAGATTTACACACATTGCATTCACCAAATTGGTCTTTTAAATTAGGAGGTTGTAATGTGTAACATGGGTTTTGGATTTCTCACTAAAATTTGAATTATTGTACCAACTTGAATATTTTAAGTTGGGTCTAGGAAATGTTATAAAGGTTCATGACACTTAGATTTTTTGGCACCTTATTATAAGAAATACTCCCTACAAATAAGGTGGGTTCTTTGGAACAAAGAAGGATGGATAATTTGGTCGGTATTGTGAACTTTAGGCTCCTCTTTAAACTATTAGGCACATGGCTTGTGGGCATGTTATATTGTAACAAGAATTCTTATCCTTGCAATTGAAATTGATTGTACACTTAATTGTAACATGTATGTTTTGAATAAATATGTCATTTGAGAATAATATCATTGAGTTGTGACATCTCATTTATCTTCTATCTATTATTTTGTACTTTCATGAGAATTTTTTATTATTTTTTGATATAATATATTTCTAAGATGAGATGATAACTTTACATGTAGGTAAATTTATATCTAAGGTAGTGGGAATAGGTTTACTTTTAATAGAAACCTTGAGTTGTGGAAGTATTGTTATATGATACCATAGTTGGGGCAAAGAAAATGAAAGACAAATGCATGGAGAATATTCTCTTGTATTCATTGATGTTGCAAGCATATAATCTATATATAAAGGCTATGGCAAGAAGCAAGGACCCATGATTAGGCATTGAGAGGTTGCATACACCTCATTTGCCAAGGTGCCCTAGAGAGATACAACCCATAGTAATGGTGAATTTTTAAAGTTCAATATGTAGACCTATAACAAACCATATTCCATATTGAGATGGACACTCTCTATGTAAACTATGTATAGATGGTGTACTTAAATATAGTAGCCATCAACTAGGTCTACAAATAGAAGGTCGATGGATGTCATGTGCCTATGATATATTTTACATATGGATGAGTTGGTGACATATATTAAACACATATGGTGCTAGTTTGATGGTTGTCTTATGTGGCTTTGTGCATTGACACATGTGCACCCATGTGTAGGTTGCACATATTCTAGAGCAATGTTGAAGGATTTGACTATGTTGTTGAAGTTGTAGAGACCTAAATTTATCCATACTCAACCACATTTGACTTTACCCTATCTTATCCATTAATTAAATAAATAATAATTCATTCATTCATTCATCATTTACCTTTATCCATCACCCTTAATTAAATAAATTTACATATATTTAATTAAGTTTAACCTTATCCCCCCAAACCCTCCAACTAAATTAATTAATCAATACCTACTTAATCTATTGATTTAGGCTAATTAATATTTATTAACATTTTCTCCAATATTTAACTTCATAATATTCTCCAATCCACATAATTTTAATCATATCCATTAATCAACTTACATGGGTTATAATCTAAACTCGCCATCTTCTAACATATGTCCAAATTCCCCTTAATGCTCACACGTGTGATCATGCAAGATTGTAATCTTGAAACACTCTCAAGCCTCCACCTCATTTATGTCCTATTAATTTAGACCCTCTACCTTTCTCACACATGTGTAAGAATGTTTCTCACACATGTAGCCACCCTACCTCTTACACATGTCATAGTATTGACATGTGTGTGAACACCTACTTTTACACCTCATGGGAAACTTGTCACATGACTACAATTTCAATCCATGCCTCCATTTTCCTCAAATCATAGCCCTCCATTAACCAATGCATCTTTTCCCTTGATTTTCCTCATATAAAATATATAAATTTGTTGGCAACCTTGCAACATGAGCATGAAGTGTGGATGGTTTGTGTTGGTTGTTCCTATGTTGTCATTGATATCAACATGGTGATAACTATATGGGAAGTCTACTTGGTTTACTGGGCGTTGTTCTCTACCGATAATACCCTTTTGTGATCGATCAATGTGTTGGTATTTGAGTCCAGAATTCATCGCAAGATCTGATATGACTCTAATCTATTAACCATGTTTTCTTGACTCATTCAGACAACTATATCCTGGATCTTGAGACATCTTTTGTTGTGAGAAGAAATTTATCTTTGACAGAGTTCAACTTTGTATTCTATTGTTGTTCCTTGCTTGGAATACTATGTGGGAGACTCTGGATTTTATTAAGGTGAACATTCTTATGTTGTAGTTTTGTTGGTAGTATGATGGGAAATTAATGTGTTCTCAGATTCGGAAGGTGTTTGCTTTGAGGACTATTTGTTGGTTTGGATAATTGTGTTCTAGTCTTGGTTGACTCAGCATATGCAATACTTTATGAAGACTAGTTATGTTTTATGGATGATAGCCGACTTGGTATAATGCACTATGTGGATAAAATGTTTAAATCATATATGGTGTCGACAAAGAAAGTTTTGATTATTTTGTTTTCATCTAATTAGTCTGACCTAATTGATGATTAAGATATACTTGTATATAGATAAGATGTTTTGAGGAATGGAATGAGGACACACATGAGTAGTGAATGTGAAATAAGAAGTGTGAGTGTGAAAAGGATTAAGAGGTGTGTGAAGATCTAAGCCTAAATGCTTTATCAGTTGTGATCAGTGCATTTTTGTTGAGTGACTACTGTGTGAGGTAGTACTTCATATTCTAAGCTTCAGTGGAACTGAACCCTACACATTGAAAGTGCATCCCATTAGTTCAATCTTTTGGCCATGAGCCACTATCATTGTATCTTGGTGGTTAGCCATCTTTTTTACTCAGGCAGTGAGCCTTTTCAAGGACAGTAAGTCCTGGCAGTGAGCCCTGTAATATTTTATATCCGGATATAATATATTGTGAGTTAACCCTCACCATGGTATTTCCATTTTTTGGTTTTCCACATAAAAATATTGGTGTTCATGTGTATGGTTGTATTGACTTATTTTTATGTTCTCTCTTGTTGATTTTGTTAGAATTGTGATAATGCTTAAATGGGTGTTAATATGGTTTTATGGAATAATGATTCACCCCCCTCTCAGTATTTCAAATGTTCAAAAATTGGTATCGGAGCTTGGTTCCTCGAAAGAAGCCTAACAGCTTGAGGATGGTCCCGAAATTTGAGTATAAGAATTTTTTTCCTCCGGAAGTAGTCTCTGCTGAATGTTCAGAAGAAATGGAAGATCTAAAGGAAAAGTTGATGAAAGAGAATGAGTACATTGAAAATCTGCAAAGTAAAAGTGTTGAAGCATGTGATCTATTGGTTGAAGGAGAAGTTATCTCTTTCCTACTGCAACAATTGGATGAGAAGAAAAGAACCGAAGAATGTCAAAAAATTGAAATTCAAAGGAAGATGGATGAATGCATAAAGCTAGAAGAAGTAGAAATATTGAGATTTGATCTGAAAAAGGAAAGAAGTTTTGAAGAAAAATTTAAGATAAGCTCGGTGATGCTTAATGAATTGATTACCTCTCAAAGACCAGAAATGAATAAGAGTGGTTTAGGGTTTGAGGAAGGTCAGAGTTCTAAAGCAAAGCAATCGACTAGTAAGAAGACTCGGTACAAAAATCGGCAAATCAAGGATCTAAGAAGCAATTTTAGAGAATCCCCTATAAAGCGACATGATGCTAAAAGGTATTTATCTTTAAATGGTGTTTGTTATTCCTGCAAGAAATTTGGTCATAAGGAAAATAACTACAAAAGTAAAATGCATGATTCTTTATCATTCTCTGGAAAGTGTTCTAAGAGTAATAATATTGGACATAAAGTTAGTCTATTGAATAAAAGGGAAAATGGAAAGAAGACTGTTGTTTGCTGTAAGTGAAAAAACCTGGAACACCTTGGTAATGACAGCAGAAGAATGAAAAATATCTATCTGGTGAAGAAGAATGATCAAATCATTGATCTGAAAGAAGCAAGAAAGGAAATGAAAAGGATTTGGAGAAAGGAATCATCAGTCTTATCTGTGTCGACCTTCAGTGCAAATACTCTTGTCAATTTCTAAGTAAAAGTAGTGGCTAAGGGGGAGAAATTATCAAAAAATCTAATAAATCCCCTCATCGGTACTTGTTTCATATCATGACATAAGTATATTTAATGTGGTAACAAGATTAAGGTATTTTCTCAATTGCATGTGTGAAGGATGAAATCTGTAGAATTTGAAAGAGTGGAGGTGTACACAATTTTTGAGGAAATCTACCTATAAGTTGAAGCATTTAATGCAAAATCATTTAAAATGGAAGGAATAAATGTAGATGATTCTAAAGGCTTATGTATTTTCGGAGAAGCGTGCAAAGGAAGTTTAGAAGGCAATTCATATTTTCAGGGTTTGAAGAAGAAATCAAGTGGATTCGAAGTGAGCTCTGGAAGCAAGATATCCATACATTTCTTGTTGGCATTTACAAAGGTATTCCTGTTTGGAAAATCTTTCATTTCTATTGCTATGGATAATTCAAAGGTTGTGACTAGTGTGGATAAAGTGCAAGTCAGCTTGAAGAGATATTTGAGGAATGTGTCGGAAGAGTACATTGGTGCATTCTCTTGCATCCCTCTGAGAGTGTTTCCCACAAAAGATATCCATGAATTTGTTTAAAGTAAGGTAGAAGAGATGTCATCAATTTAGTTGAGCATGCTTTGGGAAAGTGAATTGAAAGAGAACCATGATGCCTATAGAGTATTAGTCAAGAAAAAGTTGGATGTTTGGAGGAAAGTTCCCTTGTTTGAATTTGAGAAGAAGTATATTTGAATAGTGTTGAGAAAAATTCATGGTGAATATTTGTGGATTGATGAGGCACATTTGATTACCAGAGAAGCTATTAGAGATGTAACTGGTTTGTGTTCCTCTGGACCAGTTCCCAAACAGAAGGCTACGGATGAGAAAGAGATAATTGAGGTTACCGGTACAAATTTTGAAGGAAAAGAGATTGATTTGAGATCGATTGTTGATCCGGTAATAAGGTATGTTTCTATGGTCATCAGTCACAAAGTTTGTATCTCTAACAATGACCTTACAGTTTCTACTGCTATTGTACATACTATTGTTGACATGGTTAAAAGAGGTATGGATTATCACTTGTGTGAATTACTTCGTATACATCTTTTGAAGAATTTAAATGAAATCAAGAAGAGTAAGAAGAATACATTTCGGTATGGAAATTTGGTTATTTGTTTTCTCTTTTACTTTTTGAGAGAGTTACCAGTAATAGGAAGGATAGAATGGTCAAATTCAGAGCCTATTGCCTATCAAATCAAGAACTTCATGATAAATCTTGGTAGTTCAGATGCACAAGAGACTGCACTTGCTGCATTCTTTGGAACATTTCAAATGAGGATGAATAGAAGGTTTAGGATTCCAGTAAATGTTATTGAAAGGTACTTCGAAAGCATAAATTTCCTTGTGTCCATAGATTTTTATCACATGGAATTAGTTGAATCAAGGTTAGTTTGGATATCTTAATTGGATTATGAAGTGTCAGAGGCTGAAGTTGATAATTATGCTAAAATTCTTTTGGAAAGCCCTAAGAATCTCAATGTAGAAGGAACCTCTGGTAGCATGATCGAAATAGGGAAGAAAAGGAAGAGTGTTGTTAAGAAAGAAGTTGCAGAAGGAAGTGAGCTTGAACATGAGCATGAAAGAATAAATATTTAGAGAGATTTGGAAGAATTGTAGAAGGTTATTCCTGATGCTAATTTTGATTCATCTATTTATGTTGTGGAGAATCTTCGTGGCATGATTGATTCTTTGAGGATCTACATCTCTGGACTTGAAGTGTCTATTGGAATCAGGTATGATGAAGGAAATTTGGAAGATATCAAGGAAAAATGTGTGAATGAACACAGTCATGTGATAAATGAATTGGAGAATGTACAAGCTTGTGAAGAAGAGTCACAAGACCTACTTTCTTTTTTCCTAGATTGGTCTGTAAATACACTAGATATAAGAAATGAGATAAGGTTGAGTGAGTCCCAGATGAGCACTCACGAAGATACATACAGGTTAGCAAAAGATAAAGATAATCAGAGGTGGTCCTATATTGTGCAGATTCAGGAAAAATTATTTTCTCTACAGGATCAAAGGACAAATGTTATCAAGAAGTTTGTGGCACTCAGAGACATGATTAAACTCAGACATACTTATGTTTCTAGTGCTCTTGGTTGTATTGGTGAGTTATAAGAGATTAATCTTAGTCCCAATACTTTAGCAGATGGTGTAGAGTCCTTAACTAAGTTTGAGCTATTTTACAAGACCCTTGTAAGTGAAAAAGGTTCATGGGAAGAAGCTAAAGCATCATGGAAGGCTATTCTGGACAGTCTTAGAGGTTCTTCTTCAGGTTAATTCAATTTTGTGTTCATATATTTTTGGTTACACTTTGATGCATATATACACATATATCGAACCCCTTCCTTTGTCATTGATGTCAAAGGGGGAGAGATGGAAAGATAGAGAGACAAAGGAAAAACATTATTGTGAAGAATAGTTTTGATAGGGGGAGTATTCAAAACATTCAGTTGCAGTATACTTGAAATTTTTTTGTCATGCATGCTGCCATCAATTCCAAAGGGGGAGATTCTTGGGAGCCTTGCAACATGAGCATGAAGTGTGGCTGGTTTTTGTTGGTTGTTCCTATGTTTTCATTGATATCAACATGGTGATAACTATATGGGAAGTCTACTTGGTTTACCAAATGTTGTTCTCTGTCGGTAATACCCTTTTGTGATGGATTAGTGTGTTGGTATTTGAGTCCAGAATTCACTACAAGATCTGATATGACTCTAATCTCTTAACAATGTTTTCTTGACTCATTCAGACAGATATATCCTGGATCTTGAGATGTATTTTGTTGCAAGTAGAAAGTTATCTCTGACAAAGTTCAACTCTATATTCTATTGTTGTTCCTTGCTTGGCATACTGTGTGGGAGACTTCGCATTTTATTAAGGTGAACATTCTTATGCTGTGGTTTTTTTGGTAATATGATGGGAAATTAATGTGTTCTCAGATCCAGAAGGTGTTTGCTTTGAGGACTATTTGTTGGTTTGGAGAATTGTGTTCTATTGGCCGACTCAGCATATGCAATACTTTATGAAGACTAGTTATGTTTTATGGGTGATACTCGACTTGGTATAATGCACTATGTGGATAAAATGTTTAAATCATATATGGTGTTGATAAAGAAAGTTTTGATTTATTTTTTTCATCTAATTAGGCCGACCTAATTGATTATTAAGATATACTTGTATATATATAAGATGTTTTGAGGAATGGAATGAGGAGGACACACATGAGCAGTGAATGTGAAATAAGAAGTAAGTGTCAGTGCGAAAAGGATTAAGAGGTGTGTGAAAATCTTATCCTAAATGCTTTATCAGTTGTGATCAATGCAGTTTTGTTGAGTGACTACTATGTGAGGTAGTACTTCATATTCTAAGCTTCAGTGGAATTGAACCCTACACATTGAAGGTGTATCCTATCAGTTCAATCTTTTGGCAGTGAGCCACTATCATTGTATCTTGGCGGTTAACCATCTTTTGTACTCAGACAGTGAGCCTTTTCAAGGACGGTGAGTCCTGGCAGTGAGCCCTATAATATTTTGTATCCAGATATAATATATTATGAGTTAACCCTCACTGTGGTTTTTCCCTTTTTGGGTTTTCTACGTAAAAATCATGGTGTTCATGTGTATGGTTGCATTGACTTGTTTTTATGTCCTCTCTTGTTGATTCTGTCAGAATTGTGATGATTCTTAAATGGACGTTAATATGGTTTTATGGAATACTAATTCACCCCCTCCTCTCAGTATTTTGGATGTTCAACAAAATTGAGTTCCTTCCCTTCTCATTTAATATACCTATCCATATCCTAGCTACATGTTATCTTTTTTTAATAGAACCACTTTCACAGATCCTTAGGTTGTTCATTTGAACACCTACCATACACTATCATCATGGAATTTTCTTAATCAATCATCCTAATCCTACTATCATGCTATTGGTATACTATGAAATCACATTCCACCAATCAATCCATCACATAGAGCACATTAAGGGGATCTATTGTATGCACTCCATTTATGCTCACTCAGAGGAGAAAAGAAATACAAGGTAAAAAGTTCCATTGTTCACTTTAGAATCTTTGTGCTTTCGTCATATTTTTTTCTCTTATCTTTAGATCCTTGAGTGTAGACATGATGAGGCTTCATACGGTATACATAATTTATTCCATAGGATTATTATTTTATTAGTTTTTATCCTATGTAAAAGGCTAAAGGTAAAATTTAAGTGTTAGTTTCTTGATTGTTAGGAAGTTAGACTACAATAGCTAATTGTTATTTTATTTCTATTTCCTACTTCATGCTAATATTTGGATGATATTCCAAATCTTTCATTTTGGCATATATTATGCCTATATATATTATATTTTTCTCCTCATGTAGGCATGTTGGAATGTACTTTTTGGTTTGTTTTTTTTGTATAGATTAATGTCCATAGCTAAATTTTATCTTTGAATTTTGTTTCTTCTTATTTTCTTGACTCTATATCAAGACCCTTAGAAGCTATGTGATGTGATTGATGAGTGCATGTGTGATTGTCTTATATAGAATTATGTAGAGCCATTTGAAATGATGTTTGTGTAGATGTGCATAAAACTATTCTAGTAGAGTCTCATTCATTTGTACATCATCTTGGCATTGGATTGGGCACAAGGGAAGATTTCATAAAGAAATGAGTTTATATTGAGTTGATTTGTAGGAGTGAGCTATGTGGAATTATGCATATATCATTCGCCTTTTCTTGTCAAGAAATGGTATCCATTGTATCTAGTGCATAAATGAAGAACTTAGCTAATGTTTGATCTCAAAAAAAATAGTCATATTGAATCATTATGTGGTTGTGCTTAGATCACTTCACCCTTTCTTATAAAGTGACTTCATCATTACACTATAAAATACTTGGGGTGATAGGGCATACAATGAGATTGGTTGCACATAGGGTGCTATTGGTGATACACATACCTATTGATAACTTGTGTATGTGAAGACAAATATTCTATGAAGCTTAGGAGTTGGTGAATATTTGAAGCATTCATACTTCTACCTAGGAACCAATAAAGTTCTAGAGCGTGTTTGGCTAAAGTCTTAATTGTGGTCCTAACTATGCATGCATATATATGCTAAGGGGAGCTTTCCCTATATGTTGACATTGAAAAGAAAAAGGTTTCATTGAATCTATGTGTCCTTGTTGAGATAAGTTGATCTTTGTATGTAGAATATGGAACATAGAGTAGTGCATAGTGGCAATATCAATTATTCAACTTGGTATTACCAAATTAAGAAGTGGCTTGTTGGTGTAAAATACTAAAGTTGTGTTGTGCAAGATTCATTGACCTCTATTGAGAAGTGTTTTACTTTGGATGTTGTTTGGCACAATATGAGATTGGTGAAGTAAAACCGAGATCTTAGCCATCATAATGTAACTATGGAGGCTTCATGTTCTTTTCTCGAGGAGAGTTGAGTACTTTTGATGTATGCATAGACATTGCCTACTACTAATGTTGATTTGGAGAGGATTGCATTGTAAATATGCACTTGAGAAATAGTCAAATGTCCTTGCAAGATTGTAATGTTTTTTTTGGTTTACATAGCTCACTCATTGAAAATGTTGTTTCTCTCATTCTAAATAGCATGAATGTTGTCTAATTCTATGCATGAAAGATGAAAGAGGATATGTAGTTGATGAAAGGAAGAAAGGTATGCAAAAACACTTCTTAAGCTAATCATAGAGGAGAGCATTGTATAAATTTTAGATCTTTGCAATTACAAAAAGATTAAAATAATCATAAAAACATTAAAAAAATCATACCACAACACATGTATACATGGGGAAAATCCTTTCTAGAGAAAAATTTGACACTCCAAAGAAACCCAATGTATTATTTATTAATCTAAACATAGCTACAATACACTGGTAGAACAAGGATTTACATGAGTATTACCAACCAAAGATCTAAAGTAATTTGAGAAACATAATAGTACCTATAAACTCACTATCAAATACCTCCATCTTAAGCACCCCATAAATAGGAGAAATATTACACAAAACATTGAATTATAATTAGAAAAACATGAGATAAAACTACCCAAAAAAATGGCACCCAAATATCTAGTTAAAAAACCAATACTCAAATCCCAAGATGATTTTATAGGATAAAAATAACATATTCCTTCCACCTATCATAAGTGTGTCTAATACACTCACCAACTTGGGTATTCCATTATAGATTCATTATCTATATTCAAATATATCTTATGATGTGTCATAAAATGCATCATAAGTTGGTCAACTAGTGTAACTCCTTACTCTAGTGTCAAAAATTGCATACTAGTGCAATTTCACACTTATGTTTTAAACCATCCTTAGCCTAGTATTTAATGATAAATTATTTTCTTATATGAAAAAAATTATCTTGCATTGGAAAAACACAAGATTTTATTAACACATGTGCTCTATTTTAATAGAATTCTCTTGGACACTAGCGTGATGCATAGACATCTACATGACACATTGGCATCCAAGAATTTTCAAAATTCAAGAGTGTACTTTCCATGTGGCTCATTTATGACACATTTTGTAACACCCGAATGGGAAAGTAATGCCTCTTCCCTATTGTATGAGCAAACAAAACTCTCCTTTACCATTTTTCAAGATCTTTTTGCAAGTTCTACACACACATCTTTCAACTCTCCTACCTTGGGGAAAATGTGTTAAAATTTCCAACAACCATTGCAAGTGCTCTCAAAAGCTTTCTTGTTCTCATTTTCTTCCTCTCATACGACAGTAAGGAATTCCCAAAAGGAAGAGCTTCATTGCTAGATTTTTACATCCATTGAAAGAAAAACCTTGACTGCTAATAATCTCTTCATTTTTATTTATTGCAAGATAATTTGTTTCATACAAGAACAAATTTACTTATCATTTTATCAAATTTTATTAGCATGCAATGGTGGTTTTCCCCATAGACTAGGATTGACATCATTATCAATCATTATTATTTTATCTATTTTCTATTAGTCCTTAACACAACTAGGTTTCAAAATATTTTTATCATCTATCTTTTTGGTTATTTGTGGAGGTTGAAAGACTAAAATAGGATTTTGACTAAGGCAAACCCCTAAAAAACCACAATAATTTTTATCTTCTTTGTGTGTGTAGGTTAGAAGGATTTTAACATTTAAATTGAGCATTCTGAAAAGTTCTAGTCATTGGTAAAGGACAACAGTGCTTCGCAAGGACATTTGCACTACATGCTACCATTCTAGACAAAGCTTTTGTGTCTGGTGCCCATTTTTTCTATGTCTATTTTTCTATTTTCAATAGGAAATAAATTATATTTATCTCAGTATTTCTTGAAAAATAATTTTAAATATTTCCTTTATAGTTTTTAGTTTTAAAATAAATTTATATCTCTATGTAGACACTTCTCTATTTATGTTTCTATTAATTTTCCTAATTTTGTGTTTGCACAAAAGCAATTTATTTTCCTTTGAGGTAATGCAAGAGTTTTATTTGTATAAAGTAAGTGTTTCTTTACCATATCGAATTCCCACCATTACATTTTGGTGAACCTGTGTTTTGCTTATACACATCTTTTTCTTTCTATTTCTTAATTAATATTTTTCCACTATATTTTGTTATAAATTCATGTTTGGTGATTGAATGTTATTTGAAAATGTCTAATTTGTTGGAAGAATGAAGAAGGTGCCCTTTGGGCTTGTTGTCATTGATGCCAACATTGGTTGGTAACCGACTATGTTATCAGTACGTCCATACTGATCTGGTATCTTGATTCGGAAATCTTCGTAATAAAAGGGAATTCAATAAATCTTTGATATGTTGATCAAGAATGTCAATTACAGGTATAAACGAGTTTTCAGCATGTTTTTATGATCTGGTTGAACTATCCTAATGATAGTACTTCGGTGTTTGTTTGGCTGACAAGGTTTAACTTATTTGTGTTCATCTTTAGGTCTGGACCGACCTAACATTTGGATAACACATTTTGTTGTATATGTCAAAAGAGATTTTGTATTAAGCCGAAAAGATCTTTTGTATTTTGAGTGTTCCCTCAATTAGGCTAACCTAATTGATAGAGGAAGTTATGCATGTGTATATATTTATGATGGCCAAAGCAATGAAGTAGATAAGAGGATATATGCAAGTAATGTGACAAGTGTAATAGTGTGAAGTTACTGATAGTGTTTGTATACCGACAACTGAAGCAAAATTCTGATACTACCAGAGCTTAACTGGAACTGCTTTCAGCACATTGTAGGTGCACTTCCTTAGTTCATTTTTGGTAGTGAGCCACATCTTTTGTATCTTGGAAATAATCCACATTTTGTATTTAGGTTGTGATCCTTTTTAAGGACAGTGAGTCTTGGCAATGAGCCCTGTAATATCTTATAACTGATTATAATATATTGTGAGCTAATCCTCACCGTGGTTTTTCCCTTTTTGGGTTTTCCACGTAAAAATATTGGTGTCAATGTGTTATGATATCTTTTATGTTTTGGTTCACTATTGATATTAGATGTGGAGTGATAATTGGATGGTTAATAATTAGTTTGGCCAGCGGAATACTCATTCACCCCCCCCTCTCAGTATTTCATTATTCAACATAATCTCTTTCTCCAAACCTTTGATGCATTTGATAATGTATTTTATAAATAAAATTTTGATATAGATGAATTTCTTAATGATTTCCAAGAAACATCTAGTTCTAAGACTCTTCTTCATTTCCCTCTATTTCTCTTATTTTTTCACAAACTTCTTTAAATTCTTCTTCAACAAAATCTTAAAATCACTCTAATAATCTTATAAACACAATTTTTAGTTTTGATGTTTCAAAAGCACCTAAGAAACCAAAAATCTATGTTTATGGAGTAGAAGAAACAAATCCAAAACTCATAATAATTGTTTGTGGTGTTCCTAATAGACCATGACCTCTAGGTTATTATGTGCATATTGCTAAGTGTATCACTTCAAACGTTCATGTGACTACCGGTTATACTTTAGTAAACCATATGTATAATACTAGAAGAAACAAACAAAACACTAATATTCCTACATCACTTCCTTTTCCTAAACCTATTCTTTCATCTTCTCCTAAAAATATTTCAAAATATCTAGTAGATTATGATATTATTGAGCAACTTTGTGTTACTCCTACTAAGATCTCTCTATGGGACCTTCTTCAAACTTCTCTTGTTTATCCTAACATGCTTCAGGAGGCCCTACAAAAGATCCTTGTGCCATATTTTTCTATACCTAATGGTTTCAATGCTTTAATGGAATGTATTTTCTATGATACCCCAAACATTACATTCCATCAACATGAACTTCCTCCTCCTAAAGTGAAAATTGAATCAGATATACTCATGATAATTGTTGTTGTTAACAATATAGGTATCAAACACACCCTCATGATCTTGGATCGGGACTCGGTGTTTTTGGTGCTAATTTTTACCTCATCTTGAAATAGACCCCTCTTCTCTTATTGTTACATCTCTTTCTATTCGTGGGTTCAATAATGTTGGTCGACAAGCTCTAGGAACTATAATATTGTTTATGCAGCTAGGACCTATTACCCTACCTACCCTATTATATGTTATGCTAGTAAATTCATCATATAACATTCTTCTAGATCAACCATGTATACATGCTATGGGTGCAATCCCATCTACCTTGCATCAATCTATCAAATTTATTAGTAAATTTGATAAAGTATTCACAATACGATTTGACCCAAATGATTTTAGGTACTGTCAAAAAGTTGATGTTGGTCACTCATCAAATCCTTCTCCCAATCTTAAATTTTAGTTCCTTCATCATTTTCATAGCTTTTTACACCACCATTAGCTAATTTTTTTTATTATGGTGCTAACTATCTTCCTTCACCTGCTTCTAATGCATGTCTTGGTAATAATTAGGTTTTATTAGACTTTACACCATCCTTTGTTGGAGAATATAAAACCATCCCAGCTCACTTTGACATTCCACAAATATCATCCACATCTCCTATAGAAGATGTAATGTTATCTACTTTTGGAGATGATAAAAATGATACATGTGATTATACTTCTCATATCGACTATGCCACTAATGGTGATCCTCCTTTGGAGGAGTCACAATCATGTTATGACAAGGTTTCTAATATTCTTTCTAAAATAAGTTATAATTGCAATGGTTATGGTCGTAAGGAGTAGGAAATCAAGATCCCCTTATAGAAAAATCCACATAACTCTAATGTCGATCTTGGATACCGACCTTCTCAATCTAAACTAAAACCTTCATTAAATGCAAACATGATTTACTTAAATTCTCCTTCACTTCCTTTGATTCATCCTAAACTTATTATGGATAGTGTAGATTCATCTATACCCCCAAATCCTTCTCCCAATCTTAAATTTTGGTTCCTTCATCATTTTCAAAGCTTGTTACACCACCATTAGCTAAATTTTTTATGATGGTGCTAACTCTCTTCCTTCACCTGCTTCTAATGCATGTCTTGGTAATAATTAGGTTTTATTAGACTTTACACCATCCTTTGTTGTAGAATATAAAATCATCCCAACTCACTTTGACATTCCACAAATATCATTCACATCTCCTATAGAAGATGTAATGTTATCTACTTTTGGAGATGATAAAAATGATACATGTGATTATACTTCTCATATCGACTATGCCATTAATGGTGATCCTCCTTTGGAGGAGTCACAATCATGTTATGACAAGGTTTCTAATATTCTTTCTAAAACAAGCTATAATGGTAATGGTTATGGTCGTAAGGAGTAGGAAATCAAGATCCCCTTAGAGCCAAATCCACATAACTCTAATGTCAGTCTTGGATACCGACCTTCTCAATCTAAACTAAAACCTTCATTAAATGTAAACATGATTTACTTAAATTCTCCTTCACTTCCTTTGATTCATCCCGAACTTATTATGGATAGTGTAGATTCATCTATACCCCCTCTAGATGCTTACTCTATGGAGGAAGCTTTGAAAATTTTCTTGGAGTATATCCTAATCTACCTTCCTTTCACTATGATCATAAATTCCCTTATTTCTTGAATCCTCAAGAATAAATTGGTGGATCCATCATGTCTTCAAGTGAACAAAGATCACTTTCTAACACTGAAAATGATTACAAAATTCCTGATCCTTTGGACCATAGTGCCCTTGTTTTTGGAGATACTATTGATGTCCCTATGGATCCCTCTTCTCAAGATAAAATCATTCAAATCAACAAATGCCTTTCTCTCGAAGAACAAAAATCACATTCCAATATTTTACATTATTTTCTTGATATTTTTTCTAGTCATATGTGGATATGCTTGGTATAGACCTTTTTATTGTGACCCATAATATAGTGTTATATCCCAATGCCTAGCCTTTCAAACAAAAAATCTGAAAGATGCATCCTAAGGTTTCTTTAGTGGTAAAGGCTAAGATATAAAAGATTTTACAAGTTGGTTTTACTTGTTCTATCAATTACTCACCTTGGATTTTGAATATTATAGTCATTGTGAAACTTGATGGTTGTATTTGCATAGGCATTCATTTTTGTGATTTAAACAAATCTTCTCTTAAAGATGATTTTCCACTTCCTAATATCAATATGATTGTAGACTCGACAAGAGGCCATGTGTTACCCTCTTTCATGGATAGCTTCTTAGGATATAATCAAATGATTATTAACTTGAAAGATCAATTTAAGACAACTTTCACTACCCCTTAGGGTACATTCTATTATGTTCATGTTGTTTGAATTAAATAATGCTTGTGCAACTTACCAATGGGAAATGACCCTTATATTCCATGACTTCATCCATAAAATTATTGAAGATTATATCAATGATATCTTAGCTAAGTTTGTAACTTTCCAAGATCACGTAAATAATATTTGTCTTATCTTTAAGACTCCAAACTTACAAAATGAGACTAAATCCACTTAAGTGTGTCTTTGGTGTTCACATTGACAAATTTTTGGGATTTCTTGTCTCTCATCATTGATTCAAATTGGATACTAATAAGATAAGTGCCATTGTAAACTTGCATCCACCTAAGAATATTTCTTAGCTTAGAAGTCTTCAAGGGAATATGAAGGCCATAAGAAGGTTCATTTCTCAATTGGTTGATTGTTCCCTCCCCTTTACACACCTTCTAAAGAAAGATGTAAAGTTTCAATGGGATGAGAATTGCCAAAAATATTTTGACTCTATTAAAATTTATTTTTCTAATCCTCTTATTTTAATTCTTGTTGTACAAGGAATGTCTTTGCTTCTTTATACATCATCTTCATCTCATGCTTTGGTAACCTTATTGGCTCAACATGACAATGAAGGTAAGGAAAGGGTTGTATATTATATTAGTCAAACTTTACTTGATTATGAAAGTAGGTATTATGTATTCCAGAAATAGTAGCTCACTCTCGTTTTTGCAACATAGAAGTTAAGACATTATCTTCTTCATTTAGAAACTCATGTCATTGTCAAGTTCAACCCTCATAAAAATTTATTCTGACCTATCTCGTAGAAAGACTGGCTTAGTAGGTTATGTTACTAACTAAGTTTGACCTCAAGTTTGTCTCTCATATTGAATTAGTGGAATTTTTTCCTAATGAACATATTCTATCTAATATAAAATGATATTACATAGTAAATGTGTTTCAATGGATTAAGACATCAAAGTAGCTTTGTAGTGGGAGTGATCTACCACCCTCTATTAAACCAATATCTCTCTCCTTTCGTTTAATTTTTTATGTACTAATAACATAGTTGAGTATGAAGCCCTTATTGTTGGCTTATGTGTCATTTCATTACTAAACATTAAACATATTCAAATTTATGGATATTCTCAACTAATAATAAACCAAATTATAGAATCTCATCAAGATAAATAGGATAAATTTCTCAATATTGTGATTTAGCCTTATCTTTGCTAAACAATTTCTCTTCTTTCACTATTAACACTATCCCAAGTAAAGAGAATTGTCATGTGGATGCAATGGCAACCACAAATTCCTTTGTACCCTTTGATAATGATGTAAATGATTATCACTTTGTGATTCAACTACTCTCTTTTCCTGCTATTATCAATAATTCTACTCCAAGTAGTCTTCTTTGTGCCATAGTACACTCAAGAGAATGGTATTCACATATTTTAACTATCTCAATGATGGAACGTTTCCTAATAATGCATCTGAAAATAGCGCCTTCGTATCCGAAAGATAGTAGTGTGTTATATTATGCTCTCTAATATTCTATTTTGATGCTCTTACAATGGTATTTTACTACGATGTCTAACTAAGTTAGAAATACCCCTTTCCCTCCAAGAAGCCCATTTAGGCTTTGGAGGTGGACATTTTGGTTGAAGATCCTTAGTTCAAATTTTTTTGCAAGTGGGATACTATTGGAAAGCAATGGAACAAGATTCATTTTCCTTTGTCTTGAGAAATATTTGCAATTCCAACAACATAGCAATTTAGTCTAAGCTCTAGCCCAAGAAATCCATGCTCAGGATTCACCTTGGCCACTTTTTGTATGAGGTTTGGATATTATTGGAAAATTTTCTCTAGCTTCTTCTAAAGGACTTGTATTCATTATTACAACTACTGATTATTTTATGAAGTGGGTCAAAGCTATTCCACTTCGTTTCACTATTGCTGAATTAATTTGTACATTTCTTTTAGACAACATAATTTTTCATTTTGGGTTACCTTCCACTTTTGTTTCTAATAATGGCATGTCATTTAATAATAAATAGGTGAAATAGTTCTTAGAGAAATACCATATTCAACATCATTGTTCTACTCCTTATTACCCTCAGTCTAATGGTCAACTTGAGGCTTCTAATAAAATAATAGAACAAATTCTTTGTAAAATTGTTAAAAAACATGGTAAGGATTGGCATACTTAGTTGACATATGCATTGTGAGCCTATCACACGAGTATTCATATGGCTACTGGCACTACACCATACAACATTTTGTATGTCACAGATGTTATAATACCTTTAGAGTTGTAAATTCCATCCTTGATAGTTTCCCTTAAAGAACTTATTGATGATGATACTTATCATGAGCAACATTTGCATTAGCTTTAGTTTCTCAATGAGCATCAATTAAATGCTCTTGAACATCTTCAAGCCTATCAAAAATCTCTATCTCATCAATAGAACCAAAATATTCTCTTGTTCTCTTAAAGTAAGCAATTTGGTCCTCTATGAGAACCAACGCAATGTAAATGCACCCCTAGGTACTAAAGGGAATTTCAGCCTAACTGGTTGGGTCCTTACATTGTCACCTTTGTTTATGGTTTAGGAGATTATGACCTATCTACAATGGATGGTAAGCCCCTTAAAGAACCCATAAGCTCCATGCATCTTTGTCACTTTCATTCATAAATTTTGTACATGGAATTGTATAAAAATTAATCCATAAGGGTTAATATGGCTCATCCTATGTCATCCAATCATTAACACAAAATATTTGTGTTATGATTTATGTGGGTAGTGTACATGTGATACATATACAATCCATATTTTCAAAACACATTACAATCTACCTTAAATTATTTTTAGATGCTTGTTATTTCCATTTGTGAATTATATTCAATAATTATTTTTGTTAGTTGTACAAAGTGTTTCAATGCTTTATTGTGCTAATGATAAAAAAAAAAATTGATTTCCTTTCTTAATTTAAATACTTTTTAGTTTAGAAATGATTATTTGCATTGGTTTAGCTATTTCATTATATTTTTATTTTAGCATTGATCATTTTAAAACATTTTTGTATCATAATTTTGGTATTTATAGACGACTTATTTTATAAATAGTAGTTATTTAAATTATTTTTATGCAAATTATTTTATTTGAATATTGTTCATTGTTTAATTAGATATTATTATATTTATTTAAAAATATATATTTAAATTTGTTCAATTAGATCATAATCGTATCTAATTAAATATTTGCATCACAATACATGCATGCATGAACATCCATCAAATATCAAAGCAAATATGTATGAAAACCATAATGATCTCTCATATATATATAGAAACATATAATGTCTTATATATACAAGTCTGATAACCATTGTAACAAAATATGGTTCACACTTATGAAAAAAATATAACAATGTATATACATATATCTACATCACAAAGCATAGGCCTCATATCCCTTAGGTACCAATGGGTCCTCTGGCTAAGTTGGTGGCTCTTTGATTGAGGTTATTGATTGAGAGTGTGTCCTAGAAACACTCCATGATGTAGGTCACATACCTCTAAGATCACCCCTCAGCCCGACTATCTCCTCCCTAAGAGTGGTCTCCCATTCTCTCATTGCTATCACCCGATCCATGATCTCTCATACTAGAGGATGATCGAGATTGGTGGGGGTAGTTGCATGTGCTCTCTCTAGGTCTCCTCAAAGCTACTCAAATTGTCTCTATAGAGCATCACATTCCCTCTACACACTCTATGCTCTTGTCATAGCTTGGTTTCGCTCACTCTTGAGGGTAGCAACCTCATCCCTAAGATGATCTCTCTTTATGGTGATTGTATGGCCCTCTACCACCCTATGACCCTCCTAAACCTGAGACTCCTCATATACAACTATAAGCTATGCTATGGGCTCAAATATATCTAGGTGTTGACCAGTAGTCTGATGTGGATAGTAAAAATCTCGCACTACACTCTCTAACTGCATAGTTGGGACCATATCAACTATGACTTTACCAATAAATTCAAGCTACTCTCGTGTATGCACTACAACACAAAAATAAAGTCTACATCAATAACTCATCATCATATATAAAAACTAAAACATCAAACACATTGTATTCTAAAAATATATTTGTAAGCATAAAACAAATCAATAAAATCTCACTTGGGTCCTCAATCTACCAGTTGGGATCTCACACAGGATTTTATACCACAGGGGTTATGCTCATGAATAGAGGAGACAATGAGGTTGATCTCACAATAGTTATATTTCTTGACTCCCCTCTTTCACTCTATACTGACACACCTATTGTTGGGGTGACTCTAATATCCTCTGCCACACTTTTGGTCTCTCTTCTATAACTCTCTTTCACTAGGATCTCCTCTCTACTAGTTCTCTTCTCTCCTCCTCACCCTTGTAAAATGGGAGCTAGTCACATAGTTTTCCACCAGGTGATGAATTCTTGTGTGACCTCTACATTATCCACTGCCAAAACTAGATGTGCATCTTCTTCATGACTATCTAGGTTGCTCGATGTGACTGTTGCCCAATTTTTACCTGTAGGCTCAATCAGGTAGGATAAAACATGTGACAGAGGTTCAAGAAGGCCAAATGGAACATTCGCACAAGGGAAAAAGCCATGAATCTGATGCTAAGTCATAGGGAACTCAGTTGGGAAGCCTGCATTGTTCAGGTTCGGCGTGAAAATCCTCTAAGGAGGGAGTCGCCAAGACCTTTAAGTGTCTCGCTGACTAAAAGGGCTCTCGCTGAATGAAGGCATCATCTCGAGCAAATGTTTGGCCGACGGGCCGATGTCTTGGTGACAGTAATGAGGCTCGGTAGGAGTCTCCCCGATAACAAGTGTATCGCCGAGGGGATGACGTGTTCGGTATAGGGGTTGTGCCCTCGGCAAATGGTCTTACCGATATGGTGATCTCTCCCCGACAAGAAGGGTGAACTCTCAGCGAGGGGAAGCATCTTCAACAAAAGGTCTTGCTGAATGCAAGAGGTCACGCCGACGGTAGTTCACCGGGGAGCTCTCAGCTTAATTTTTTCCTTCGGCAAGATGTCTTCCCGAAGGGATGGGCTCTTGACGAAGGTTGGTGCCTTCGCCAGAATGTCTCGCCAAATGCAGGAGGTCTCCCCAACATATTTGACATCGGTGTAGCTTCCAGCCGTCGGAGTAATGTCTTACCGACATGGTGTGGTCTCAGTGATGGAAGCGAGTACCAGTATGACTAGTGGACCTCGCTATGAAGTCTTCCCGACTTCCCAGAGTCTTACCGAAAGCAATGTAGAGCTCGGTAGAATGGAGTGCGTTCGGGGTGACCTCAATCAACTCCTGTCAAAGATGAGGGGTCTCGGGGTAACGTTCTACCTTTAGTAAAATGTCTCACCGACACTCAGGTGTCTTGCCGAATGAAGAGGAGCTCAGGGAAATGGTGAAATGAACTCGAAAAAGGAAACGGAGATTGATGAAGGTCTCACCGACCGAGCAAGCTCTTGCCAAAACAAGTGGTCTCAGCGAAAGGAGATGTCAGTGGGGAGACAAGAGGGAGCTCGGCGAGAGGTCTTGCCAACCAAAGGAGGTTTCCCCGATATGAAATGAGCTCACCATGAGGTCTCACCGACCCGAAAGGGTCTGGCCGATACAGAATGAGCTCAGGGAGAAAGACCTGGCATCACTATGAGATCCTACCAACTCGGTAGGGTCTTGCCAACATGGATGTGCTCACCAAGAGAGGAGGGGCTTGATATAAGGTCTTCCTAAACACATAATCTTTGGCCGACAGCGATGGATTTTCCAATGAAGTGGTGATGTCGGTATGACTCCTGAAGGGCTCGCTGTAGCATCTTGCCGAAAGCGATATGTCTTGCCGATGTTCTGAGCGATGACAAAGACGATTTCGATATAACTTTGGTGGCTCGATAAGAACTCTAATTGGCAGTTCCATGATATGTCGATAGCTGCAAAGGGGCATAATCACATTGGTGAGACACTTACAGTGTCTCGCCGAGATGCGATTCGGACTGAACAAGATTTTGACTATAGGGGAATCCATGTGGAATGTGCCCATCCAATCAGGGAGAGCTACGGGTGAATCGTTGGCAGCTTGACCAGTGCCAAGAAGATCAACAGAATGTGAATCGACACGGATCTGCTCTGAAGTCAGAATCATTCAAGGCAACTCAGCCGAAGAGGTTCAAGAAGGACACGAGGACCAGAAGTAAATGCGTTTGGTAGCTACAAAAGATCTAAAGGCTTCTCTGGGGATGACTCTTGACCGACAATGGACAACAAAGACACGTAGGAATGCAGCATTAATTTCAATCAAAAGATCTGAGGGAGATTTATCCCGAAGGGAGATATTTTTGTAAGCCCTAAGGGGCTGACACTCTTTTGTATATAGGGATTTTTTTCCTTTTTGTAAGCAGTTTGGATAGTGCACTAAAAGAGTTAGTGATTTTTAGCAATCCTCTCTCAACTGGTGTATGTTTTGTAACTCACTTCAATTTTTGGAATATAAAGGACAAAGCTATCTTGGCCTCTGTTGATGCTTCAGTTTTTCCATCACTGTTCTTGCAAAGTGTTGTGCATTTCAAGTTAATAGTCAAGTTATCTTGTGAATTCTTTTATTCCTTTATAACTTTGTTTGGTGTTCATGCCCTCCTTTGTAAAAAGCGCCATTATATGAATCACAAAGTTGTGTTTACATAATCACACATGGATTCTATTCTATGAAATTCTTTTCCTTTATTGAAAAAGTGTGTGTATCAAACCTGTTTGTGACATATTAATGTGTAGCTCACAGAATTTAATATGTATCTTTCTGATCATTGAAAAATTTCAAGTGCACTCTAAGTATTCCATTGATCTAATCAAACTCAGTGTATCACCATAGTTTAGTTTCATTCATGTACTCCTTCTCCCTTTTCCCTTTACTGAATCGTTAGTTTAGGTGATACCCAAAGGAAGTCGGCCTTCTCCAGAGGTTCATTTCAACTTCAGGTGACCCACAGCCTTGAAATGATCCAATGTTTCACTAGAAAGCTTAGTCTCCATCACTGTGTGTAGGGTGCATTTCTAGGTGACAACAGTGACATAGTGATGGTGGGTCAAGGTAGGTCTCTAGCTGTAGTTGTGTAACAGTGCGAACATACATAGGTTGATACAATCAAGGGAACCTATTGCACCTAACCGAACTATCTCATCACTTATTAATAATAGAATAGTACTACTATATGATTATATCTTCCAATAAAAATATATCATGTTGCATCTTGGCCATCTACCTATCAAAGCCTAGTCGTGCTTTCATTTGTACATAAGGCCACCACACTATATCAATGTTGCACAACATGTCAAAATCTTATCTCCAATATACAAAATCACTGAATCTCTAGTCTTCATGCACTAGATAGGCTTGTCCTCATGGTGCATCTTGTAATATTTGATTAGGATAACCAACAAGTCTCATGTGCGTGATGTTCTCAAATGTTGACACCTATAGAAATGTATGTGTCATCAAATTGAGGCCCTTGTGGTACACAAAGTGACTTAGATAATAATATAAATTTGACAGCATGTTGTCTCCCCGAGAAAATTTTATTTGATGCTCCTCCATAGACTGAATGACATGAATGAGGCCCCTGTGAAGGTGAGTGCCACATCTATCTATCACCACCCATGTTGCTATGGTAGTGATCATGATCCTCCTAACCAGTGGCATGAGTATTGATTCTTGATCTAAGCATCGTACATAGATATGTCTTGTGGTGTCACTAGAAATGAGTCGATTGAGAGCATAACACTAGCCCTCCTGTACTATGGTAAATGTCATTTTCTCCTTGATATTCACCCTTTGACCATAGATAAGTATCCTAACAATATGATAGGCATCCTCCATAGTCATTGTCATCTCCACTATTGGGAGATTGAATGTGGAGGTGTCCGCATCTTACCTCTCCATCAACATTGTAAGTATACCAGTGTGGAAGCATATCTTTGGGAGTGAAAACATCTAAAATATCCCCACATCTTAAAGCAATGCCACCTCCTCTATTAATAGAGAGGAATCAACTCCACAAAAGAGAGAACACCACTCCACTCATATGCTCGCACATGGTAGCCATGGGTTGAAAAAAAATTTAACTATTCTACTTAAACATATTTAATCATTAAACTCATTTCTAAATAAAAAACTAAGAATATTCAATTTTTCCTATGACACTAGCATGCCCCTGGACACTAACATTCCCCTAGACTTTAGTGGTCTAGATGAACAACATGTCCTTTAGACTCTAGTGTGTAGGATGGATGCTTGCATAAGGCCCGAATGCTAGCATGAATGATGGATGCTAGTACACATCATTGGTCCCACTAGGCTAAAAAATAACACAAAAAATCACTCACCTCACATCAGACTGCTCCTTGCTCGATTCCCTCTTAGAGCTCATCCAATCTAGGTCATTGAAAGTCTCATTTGCATGGATTTTTTTTCTGGAATATCACTTAGAGCTTTGCAAAATTCCTAGGATGAATAGTGAAAATGAATAGTAAAAAAATATTTTCCTTCTATATATAAGTATTTTTTCTCAAAATGTAATTAAATTTCTTCATTGGGTGAACTAACCTTCTTATTTTTACCCCTCATTGTGTCAAAGAAAAACAAGGGGCACATATTCACCCTTCTCCAAACTTTTCTTTTGAATTTTCTCTAAATCATTCTTCTATCTATGTTAATTTCCTCTAGTTTGTAAACTAACGTATATCTAATCTTGCAAAATATATTATTTTTCTCTAACATAAACCTTGTAGGTTTATCAAAATTGAATATTTATAAACCTAAGCATGCCAAAAAATTTAAGATTCCTCACATTCATAAGAAGTAGTTTAAAAAAAGAGGATACAAGCCTCCTCCTTATCTCCTTAAGAAGAGATTTGGCCAGAAGGTTCTTAAACATGTAAAATGTTTTATTTGCAAAGTACCACACTATGCTACTAATTATCCACAAAAAATTAACCCATGAACAAATATTTGTGTAGCATTTCAAGAAAAGATACAAATCTTGAGTGGGATATAGCTTTCGGTTCATATGGTTTCTAGAATCCAAACATTTAGTATTATGAATTAATGGAAATTGAGCCAAATAATTACAATATAGTGAAGGAGAAAGGTAAGAAATATAATTATTCCTCTAATGAATCTAGTATTGATGAGAAAGAAGATTTTGTTGAGACTTCTCAAACAAAATTTGAAAGAAATTCAAAAGAATTTAGATTTTGATAAAAATAAAGATCCCTACAAAGATGTTGAAACAAGGGAATAGATATAAATAGAATAGAGGCATTGAATGAAGAAAAATACAAAAATACAAAAAGAACTAAAATAATATGCAAAGAAAACATTTGGGTACATTATTCCTCCATGACAAAAATCTAAATCCTCCACAAGCAAGACAAGGAAACAGTCAAAACATTTTGATTTAGAAACTGACACCTAATGATTCTTATATTGCTATTTTTAAGAAACCTGATATTCTAATATCTGATGTTGAAAATTTGACAAAATTGGTCAAAGAACATCGAAATCAAATTAGAACATTAAATTAGTCACTAGGGGAGATTTGTGATGTATTGGTTAAAGCAAAGAACAATCACTTGTTTAAAGCTATATCATTTTTAACTAGTTGGTATGATAACTTTTCATATTTCTTTGATACCAAAACATCATGGAATGAATCTCAAAGAGTCTATTATGCAGTAAGAATATTTTTTAGGAAAACTTAGCGACTAGTAGGAAGGTCTTCCAGATAATGGTCCATCCACAAAAACTGATGATACTATTGTTATTGTTATTGTTAGAGACTTCGAATGGGAAAAAATGATATAGCTACAGATGGATTTAGTCATTTAAAATTTCACATTCTTGATCAATTTTTTGGAACAAGAAAGAATGTGGTAAGAGAATCCACACAAAAATTGTATAGTCTTAAGCTTAAGCATCTAGGTTTTTTTCATTAGTATAATTTAGTCTTTGAGAAATATATTTTTCTTTCTTTCTTATGGTTGTGTGCAATCTTGAATAATACCTTCCTCAAAGTTTAGAATCTTGATTAATAATAGCGAAGGATTCAAGTGTAGGCCATCTTCCTAGCTCATAAATTACTATTTCTTCCTTCTTATCAACTTCTAATTCCAATTAGAATTTGGTTCTTCTTTTAGCTTTGGCTCTAGGAAAAGCTTCTCTTATCATGGCTACTTTCTCACTCATTTTTGTATTTTTTATCTCTTTACCTTGTCTATCTTCTTTTTCTTCTTATTTGGGTGTTAAGGCCAATGTTAAACTCACTTGTTTGGCTAAATCATCCATCAAATGTGGATTTCTTCTTAGATCTAACAAAGTGGCCAAAGAAGCTTGAGAAGGATAAGCATTTCTAGACGAGATTTATATTTGTAGTGGGAGAGTAGCAAACATAAAGCTTCCTCGAGATTATATTCATATTGATATGGATCAAATGAATGTATGGCTTATTATCAATATTGGGGATTGGCTTGTTTACTAAATATCGGTGGCTAGGAGTCATAGAAAACGTTGGCTAGGTTATCATATAGATCTTCTTGTAGGTTATGGATGAGAAACTTGTTACATTATTGTTTGATCAAGATTTCTTAATATATTAACAGCAAATAATCTCCTTTATATCCTAGGGGTATTTGACAAAAGAGAGTGAGAAGGTGTTAAGATCCTTAAATCTTGGTTCATTATTGTTGATCATTTTTTCAATTAAAGGAAATCCTATCTTGAACCCTATATGGTCAATATGTCAACAAAAGTCTAAAAGACTAGGATTCCCTTCAGGATAAGACACTCTTGCTGAAAACTTGGTAGATAGAAACACAACATTAAGCAACCTATAAATGTAATGACCACCAACTATATAATAGATGGGTCCATGTTATTGATCTACTCTTTTAATTTGAAATAAAATATTAAAAGTAGAATTGATATTCTTATCTTCTAAAGAGATTGAAAATTAGAATGAACATAGCAACATCCATCACCTCGCTTAGGGTCAAGAACTCCTCTAAGCTAAACAACTTGATTTCAAATTCTACATCAAGTATCAATTAATGTCACAAAATACTTGGTTCATATATCATAGTTGAATTGAGGATGGACAATCAAGCCTATATAGGAGAAATGAATATGAAAGTATCCTTTTTCTCTCCATCTAAGGACATCTTTAGGAATGAAAAAAGGAAGGTAGATGGGTCCAATTCCTAAACCTTGTACTTGTAGATTCAATTCAATTTAACACATAAAATTCATAATTTGATCTTTGATTCCTTCTAAGGATATAAATCAAAAACCATATATTTGGGAATTTAAAATTTTCTTTTTCATCTATGCTAGATTCATTATCTTCAATGATATTATGAATTGGAACAATACTAGAAGAAATCACATTCATACTTCTGCAACTAGCCATCTAAACAAAATACATACAAGAAAATAGCTTACTTGAAATTTTGGCCTTTTGTTCCCTGCTACTTTTACCAACTTACTTTTTCCCTTCAAATGCCTTCTTGGCTAAACACGGTCTTACTATTGCGGCTCCACAAGCACTTAGGCTTACCCTCAATCTCTTAAAAGTTATTTTTCGCAATATATGTAAATATACTAATCAACACAAATATTGAAACATGGCTCTAATACCATTTTTAGGACACAAACTATAAAGATTTGTATTGAATCTTTCTCCTTAGAATATTACAAAGATTTGGGATTAATATGCATAGAAAAATATGGATCTTAGCATTTCTTCCTATAAAATATTTATGATTATTCATATCACTCGAAGCACAAAATAAGAACATATATCTATTTTTTAGACTCTTTAAACTCTATATGACTCAAACTTGAATCTCTAACTTCAAATTCCTCACAATCAGGTGTATCTGGGGATTTATAGGCTTGAACATGAGCTTCAACCTCAAAGGTATAGATTTGGAGTAGAAATTCAACCATAGAAAATGAAAAAGTGTCTAGACCAAAAGAATCATTTGTAAATATACTAGGGGAAAAAAGCATGAACAAAATTAGTAAAGACAAATAGTAAGGGACCCACAAGCCGTAGTGCAATCATTTTACAACCGAAAGTGAATACGATTTTATTCTCTTTTTTGACATGAGAAGAATAAATTGCACCCTCAAGAACCAAGTAGATTCACATATTTAACCATGAGGTGGCATCTCATGCTACTTCACTTTACATGGGAATAAATTAGGAATGATTATGGACAAACCCCATTATTAGTCAAAATCAGTATTTTCTTCTATTATTTGAAAATCTTCAAAATCGAGTGGCTCACCAATGCTTCCAAATATGACAGGTGTAGGAGGAAAAATAATTTTTAGTATAGTAATAAATAATTCTTTCCAATATTCAGAACAGGATCTGAAGTTGTACACAATTTTGATTTGTTCTTCTCCTAATACATGATCATATTCAATTCTTCTAGCCAATATTACTAGCCTTAGATGAGGATCACCATCTTCAATTAGCACTTTTGGAAACCATTGATTGGTTAATGGATAAAATTAAATTCTTGGAATTTTATAATTTGATGAGATCAAAAATTGAACCATCAAACTTCATATTTCTTTGTAATCTTGGTTTGATCAAGTCTAAAAATTCTTGCACATCTGGAGGAAAACCTAGGTTGAAGATGTTAGCATAATCTTCAAATTCAAATTGATGAAGGGTAATGTTATTAATTAACCCAAATTTAAAACATTTAAAAAAAAATCTTTTTGAGAAGAATTATCCATTGTGCTAGGAGAAATTTTGTGATTTGTACATCCATTTTAATTCATTTATGATGGTGAAAGAGATGGGAGCTTCATGCAATCCGAACAACTTTAGAAATCTTTTCTCATCTTCTAGGACAACAAATCCTCTTCTATAATAGTGTTTTATAGAATTTTACAAATATTTAAGTCACTTGTCCAACAAATAAACATCTATGATTAGTTGAATAATATGTGTAGGTAATTGAGGTAATATTGCCCTTTTCTATCTATAGAGATTCTATCACCAATAATTATTGCAACAACTAGTTCTATGTTTAGATCATCTACTAGAGGATTTTTTTCTCCTTTGATTCATTCTATATCAAAGTCATATCCAAGGAACTCAAAATACCATTGATCTATCCTTCCTTGGGCTATGCCTTTGTTAGGATTTTTTTCCTCAAATTTCTCATGGCCTAGCTATCAGTTCTTACTATAAAATTATTAAGTTTAAGAAATATTTTGAATTTCTCATTCCCTTTTTCACAAATATAATCTCCTTTTCATAAATGTGATATCTAGATTCAATATATGAAAAGGTACCTAATCTATACCCACATATCTCTTTATGTTCTATTGGGAATTCTTGTATTAGAAGTACATACCATATATTATCAAAAGAATTTGTATATAGGATCGATGACATACCTACCTTTGGTAATTGAAGTTCTGATAGATTTTTGCATTTTTCTTTAATTTTTTTGAACTACCTCTATAGCCATTTTATCCCATCCATAACTTTTATCCTTCAGATTATCCTGTATCTTTTTTCTATCTTTTGCAAAATCTTTATAAAATGGTGAGATATAATTTACACGACCCAAAAATATTTGAATTTGGTTTTTATCAGTTAAAATGTTTGGAAATTCATATACTCTTTGAAGCACATGGGGTTGTAGTTTGATTTTACCTTTATCCAAGTGAAGACCAAGGAAATCAATCTTAGATTTACCAATTTGCATCTTTTTGGTTGAAAGATAAATTTCATTTTTAGTAATAGTTGCATATAATTTTTCAAGGTGATTCAAATCCATGGGAGTATTGTCAGAGAAAACAATGATATCATCTATATAAACTACACAAAAATATTTAATATGCCTTAAAGCTTGGCCCATTTGTCTCTAAAAATATGTTGGATTAGTGCAAATTCAGACAAAAAGGCATTACGTTCCATTCATAAATTCCTTGAGGGACTGAAAAGGTAGTTTTATAATTGTCTATTTCCTTCACCTTGATCTTCCAAAAACCATATTTGTAATCAAATTTTGAAAATACCTTTTTGTTAACAACTCTTTTGATTAAATCAACACTAAATGATAGGATTTCATTTAGAGGCTTATAAATGATGCAAAATATTTTCTTTCCTCTTTCTTTCCTTTCTCTTTTGTTGACCAAAAATGTTGGGCATGAAAAGGGACTCTTTCTTTGTCTTATGAATATACCTGTCAACAATTCCTTGAGGTGTTCATCATTTTCTTTGACTTCCAAAGGGCTCAATAAATAAGTTGGCTCATGTGGGATAATACAAAAATATTTTGGCTTTATATGTTAAATGCACACAAGACAACTAAGAGGGGGGATGAATCAGTTGTACAATAAAACTTCAAAAACCCTCATAAAAATTCAGATCCACATTAACTAAATTAACCCTTTAATTTGTTAGAATGATTTAGCATGAAAGAAAATAACTGAAAATTGAAACATAACAACACCATGAACAATAGAACACTAGATTTACGTAGAAAACCCAAGGAGGGAAAAAACACGACGAGGATTAGCTCACAATATAAAGTAATTGCAACACCAAATACAAAGGGCTCACCGTCAAAAAGAAAGAAGGGCTCATTGCCAAAGGCTCACTTCAAATTACAAAAAATAAGAAAGAAGAGTGTTACAGTGACAAATCCATCTCAATGCAATATAAAAGATCCACCACAACATCACCAACACATTCACAACCTCTGAAAATTATAGACACCTTCTGCTCACTACTTCCAATAGTCTAACTCATTAAGCTCGCACTGCACTTCACAAATTCACACTTCACAACTCTAAAATTTGAATCACACACTTAACGACTTAATTCTTCATCAAATCAACACTTATTTATACCATATTCAACCTTGAAAACTTTCTCCAAGGTCGGCTCTGCACCTCAACCATGCAAATTCAAATTAGGTTAGCACTAAGCATTCTCGTGGTGGAAAGGAATGAAAGAGGACCACACCTTATGTTAAATTTGACCCAAATCAAATATATACATCATGCCACACTTCCACAAACACTAAAACAAATCCACAATTAGTGTAAACAGCCAAGGTCAACCAAACCAGTGTAAACGCCATTAACATTTAAGTACATGCTTCCTCAAATCCAAAGATGACTCGTAGACCACACACAACACTTGAATACAATCTAGAATATTCCACAAACACCCTGAAGTCCAATAAATTCCTTCACAACAACTTTTACTTGAAGAATGTACATTCTCAGTACACTCAGACAACCTTCCATGCACTGTAACTCAAGAAACCAACTTCTGAAGCACCAAACTAGGAACAACCTTAAATGTAGATATATATGAACCTTATCAATACACTTCCAAAACCATAAGACCAAAAACCAAACTATGAAGAAATGTGGAGCAAAACCATTTCTCCCAGAAAACATTGCAACACACAGTTAACACAACTTCTTCTACACAACGTCCAAACCAAGAAATTCTTGATATAGAACCTCTAAACACCTTTGACCAACATATCTGAACCACACAAGTAGATCTTCAACCATGAAGAAATGTAGAGAAAAAACAAAACACCACACTATACACCAAAACACCTTTCCAACACACAGTTTCCTCTTTTATTCAAATTTTCTCAAAAGCACTTGGAAACCAAGCACCAAAGAAATACACTCATCATTTTCAATACTTCCCCATCATCACTAAACAAACAACAATTCAACTATTCATCTATAGAATCTTATCAAAGAAACACTAGAGGTTGACACCAATAGCACTTACTAATGACAACATAATGAAACTAATCAAAACATCAACATAGATTCTCAACCATCATCAGTCATTAATGACAATACAAACATAGGCTTACAACAATCTCCCCCAAGCTTATTGACATCAATGACAACACCAACTACTCATACATGCAACACTCTCCCCCTTTTCATTGATGGCAACACATGATGTGAAAAACCAACAACAAACAACTCTAATCACCAACATACTGCTCCATACCAACTTTCTCTTTCTTTCTTTTCCTTTCTCTCCCTCAACTCCTTATTCACACTATTCTCTCCCCCTTTCTCATATGATGTTTTTCACATTGCTTTCTCTCCCTTTTACAACTGAACTTTTTTCACATTGCTTTTCTCTCCCCCTTTGACATTAATGGAAAAGGGAAACACATTTGCATCTCTTTCTCCCTTTGACATCAAACATACATACTTTCTCTCTGTACTACTTTGCATACTCCCCCTTAAGATCACACAAAAATTGTACCAACTAGCAACCATTGAACATATTCTTTGACACAGTTGACAAAGGACAACACCAACCTTCACCAACACTAACTCCCCCTAACTAAAAAAACCAACAAATCACTACCTACTCCCCCTGAGAGGTAGTCTCCAACATTAGTCCAGAACAAAGAATGAATCTTAAAATACACTGGACTGATGCATATCCTTATACATCTAGTTCAAAGGAGGGGTAATAACCCCTAACTTCTCCCGAAGATACTCAAAATTATCCTTAGGAAGAGCCTTAGTGAATATATCAATAACCTAATCCTTTGTAGGCACATACTCAAACTTCACTTCATTCTCTACAACCTTCTCACTCAAAAAGTGATACCGGATTGAGAAATGCTTTTTCCTTTAGTGCATTACCAGATTCTTTGAAATGTTGATGGAACTTGTATTGTCACAAAAGATAGAGATTGGTTCATCATATACAACTCTAATATCCTTCAAGGTTTGCCTCATCCACAACACCTTTGTGTAGCAAGATGTTGCAACAATATACTCTACCTCTGTAGTAGATAAATATATTGAATCTTGCTTCTTGCTTAGCCAAGACACCAATCTGCATCCAAGAAAGAATGTGCTGCCACTTGCACTTTTCTTGTCATCCACACAATCTGCCTAATCAACATCTATATAAGAACTTAGAGAAAAATTAGTATCCTTTGGATACCACAAGCTATGTTTCGGAGTGCCCTTCAAGTAACTGAATATCCTCTTGACTGCAGCAACATGTGACTCTTTAGGATCTTCTTGAAATCTAGCCACAAGACAAACTACATGCATAATATCCGGTCTAGTAGCAGTTAGATATAGCAGTCCTCCTATCATTGATCTATATTTTCTTTGATCAGCCTTAGGAGATTCATCATTCTTACTTAGCTTGTAACCAGTAACCATAGGACTACATACAGGTTTATAATCTTCCATTCCAAACTTCTTCAACATTTCCTTGACATATTTTGATTATGAAATGAATATACCTTTCTCTATCTGATTAATTTGCAGCCCAAGGAAGAAATTCATCTCCCTAACCATGGACATCTCAAAATATTTTTGCATCTCTTCTACAAATTTCTTGCACACATAGATTCATTTCTTCCAAAGATTATATCATCAACATACACAACCATAATCAAGATTTTCTCTTTTTCAACTTTGAAATAAAGATTCCTATCTTTGTTACCTTTATTAAGTCCTTTTTATATCAAGTACCTAACCAACCTTGCATACCAAGCTCTGGGAGCTTGCTTCAATCCAAATAATACCTTTTTTAATTTGCATACCATATCTAGTTTATCTAATAACTAAAATCCTTCTGGTTGTTCAATGTATACTTCTTCTTCTAATTCACCATTCAAGAAAGCAGACTTCACATCCATCTGATATATTTTGAAATCTTTGTACGCTGCAAAATCCAAAAACATCCTGATAGCTTCCATTCTTGCCACTGAAGCATTTATGTCTCTTAAAAATTTATTCCTTCTACTTGTGAGTATCCCTTACACATAAGCCTTTCCTTGTTTCTTACCACTTCTCCATTCTCATTTAGTTTTTTTTGGAATACCCACTTAGTTCCAATCACATTCTTGTTTTATAATCTTGGGACAAGTTCCCATGTCTACTTTTTCTCAATCTGAATTAGTTCTTCTTTCATATCCTTGATCCAATATTCATCCTTGCATGCTTCAATCATTGTTTTAGGTTCAACCTTGGAGAGTAAATAAAGGTTTATCTATTCTTTATCCATAGTAGCTTTTCTTCTCATCCATACACCCTTTCTTTTATCACGAAGGATCTAATCTTAAGAATTATTCTTCTACACATACTTAGGGGTCTTCTGTATCCTTTCCAGAGCTTCTTCCTCTTCAATCTAAACTTATTTTTCCTTATCTTCATCTCTATCATTTTCTCTGCAAGAGGACTCACCTGATTCATATCCATCTATTACCATAGAATTATTTTGTAAGTCTTTATCTACCTTGACATTTTCACTTTCAATGATCTTCTTCAATCTCTTGTTGTAGCATTGGTAAGCTTTGCTTCTTGTAGAATATCCAAGGAAGATACCTTCATCAAATCTTGTATTAAGTTTTCTTAATTTTTCTTCATCTCTTTTGATATAGCACTTGCTTCCAAACACTCTAAAGTATTTGACAATAGGATTCCTTCCATACCACAACTCATAGGGAGTCTTTGCACTATTTACTCTTGATTGAACTTTGTTAAGAATGCAGACAAAAATATGAATTGCTTCTCTCCAGTATACTTCCGATAGGTTTACCTCTTTCATCATTGTTCTTGTAGCTCCTTGAACAATCCTATTCTTTATTTCAACCACTCCATTCTATTGAGGAGTCCTAGGGGCAGATAAATGCCTCTTTATCCCATGATTCTCACAAAAACTGTTAAACTCATTGGAGGTGAATTCTCCACCTCTATCAGACCTCAAACACTTAGTTTTCATGTCCATTTCATTCTCAACCATAACTTTGAATTCTTTAAAATTATCTAGAGCTTCTAATTTTTCTTTGAGAAAGGTAACCCATGTCATTCTAGAATAATCATCAATCAATAGCATGAAATACCTGTCACCTTGAAAACTTCTTACTCCGTTACAACCACAAAGATCTATTAGCACCAACTCCAATAGTCCAGTAGCAGATTTTTCTTTGACTTTCAAACTTCTTCTTTCTTGCTTCCCAATTTGACATTCCTTATAGACAACATTAATGGGCTTTGTAATCCTTGGCAGATCTCTCATAGCTTGAACTAAATTGATCCTCACTAGGCTATCAAAATTAATATGACACATCCTTTTATGCCATAGCCAATGTTCATAAATCTGAGTCACAAAACAATGACCATCAGCACCTTTAAGCTAATAAGTGTTTCCATACATCTTTCTTCCAAAAGCAACCATAGTTTTGGAGATTTTTTTGATCTCAAATCCATCATCCTAAAACATAAGATTATATCCTTTGCTACACATTTTTTCAACACTCAAAAGGTTGTGTCTCAAACCCTTAACATAAATAACATCATCTGCATTATGCTTGCCATCAAAACTGATAGAACCTTTTCCACATATCTTAGTAAATGTATCATCACCAAACTTAACTAGACCTCCATATTTCTCAAGTTTAACAAACATACTTTTATCATTGGTCATATGATTTGAGCATCCAGTGTCAATAATCCAATAGTTCTTCTCCTTTCTAGCATGAAGAGCAGTCACCATAGCATTGTGACCTGTTTCCGGAGCACTTTCCTTCACACATCTCTTAGAGATAGCAAAATTAGTTTTATCTTTAATAACCATGAACAAGAATTCACTATCTTCAACATCCCCATAGTTAAATTCATCATCAAATATACTAGCATCTTTTGTAACATAATAAATTTTCTTGATTGCTTTACCTTTATTTTCTTTGTTATTGTCATTAACAACTTTATTTGGACATCTTGAAGCATAATGTGTTGGATCTCAGTTGTGTTCAAATGGTTTGTCCTTGATGACAAAATCTCTTTCAGTTGGTTCTCTTTGTTGATAGTCTCAGATTGGATCCTTATGCTTTATTATGACAGATGGCATTCACTGGATTATATTTTTAGGTGTTTGTGATGTTTAGTTCAAAGTGAAGGTTCTTCATTTCAAATGTGAAGGTATATCTTATTTTTGTTTATATTGTAACACTATAGTTACATATATTCCTTCACAGGGTATTCAGCTTGCTTGCTTCATTGGAAAATACAGTCATTGTCATATGATATATACATAGTGCTATCAGGTTTCTATTTCTCATAATTATTGTTTGTCTTTAAAAGTGCTTTGCTTTTGCACTTAAAGTCGACAACATTCACATGATTTTTTCGGGCTTATTATTTTGTGTGTATAGTCGGTGTATGCACACACATATTTCATTTGATTCGACATTGGCTGCAACATGTTGTGTCGACATGGTTTTCTTTGAACACATTGACTTTGACAAGTCATAGAGGTAACATTATTTGTGTCGACCTACTTGGTAAATGGTATAAGGCAACAGATTTTATTTCATTATGATGTTCTATTGCGGACTTCAAACTTCATTATGTTCTTTTCAAAAGTCATCGAATGACTTGGTAAAAGGAATGATTAGGGAAAATCGAGTTTTGTGTCTTTTCTTTTTGGCTGAGTAATGAACCCTAGCCACCGCCATGAAGACTTTGTGATCTGCAATTTTTTGGGCTCACTTTCTCTCTATCGACATGCTAAGTTTTTGAAATTAGCTCATCATGAGAGCTTGGCCAGCATATGTTTTTCTCTGTGCATAAAAAGGATTGTGTCAAGTGTGTTCTTTCAAGGGAAGTCGATGGGAGTCACAATCTTGGACAGCTATTGTGGTTGGTATCGAATCTCTGGTATTTATTTATTATTCTTGTTGCTCGAACAGGTATCATTTTCATCATTTGGTGTCTATATTTAGCAAATGGCTATCACTATTTTTCTTGCTCGAATCTAAAAAGGCATAAACATTTTCTTTGTGTTAGAAGTTAATATATTTCAGTTATTGAGGAAATAATTGATGCCCAGATGGTATACCATTTCTATTTGTTCTTGCATTGAGGGTTTATGACTTTTGGCTGCTAGGTAGTCGTGGTTTTTGAAAAATATGTCAGGACTCATTTCATTTGTTACAAAAATGATGATTATCTGCATAAGATCTTTGGAAATAGATTCTTTTGGTCTTTTCTCAAAAATGGAAATGATATTTTCCTTGTTCATATGTCTACACTTTTAGATCTAGTTTTTGACAAATACATGCAGCTTGAAAAAGGGAACATTACTTGAAATATTCTATCAGCATTTGAAACGGCTTTTTGTACTGGTGTTGCACAAATTTATTAGCCATCTACTGTTTATCATCATTCAATTGGTTCATTTTCTAAAAATAGTATCAAATGGGTATTTTGTTTTAATGAAGTTCTGGGTTTTGTAAAAAGCGTTTGCAGATTTGGAAAGGGACTTTGATTTATCCTTGTCAAATTTTAATTGCAGCCTATTGCACAGGCGTTTCTCTTGTTATTCAATCTTCTACAAAAATTTATTCTTTTGGTTCAATTTCTAAAAAGAGAATGGGGTTTCAGATTCCTTTTGACCTCGAATTCTTTGAAGACTTTCTTTGGTAGACATACTTGAAAACATATTTAAATACAGTGTTGTGAACACTGTGAGTCTTCTAGTTGTCATTCTAAGATATTGTTACTGGTTGTATCAAGAAATGTATTGAAAAAGCTCTGTAATACAAAAATTGAAAAACATGATGCAGAGCAAAGTTGTAATTCTTCTCTATGTAATATTTTAAGGATTCAATAGTTGGATTCTTAGGGTATTAGGTAGATGAGAAAAGTGAGTTTTATGAGCTTAACTGAAAACAAAGAGATCCTTTGAGATATTATTATTGTTCAGAAATATAATTTGAGGGGTTGGTGCTCCTTGAGATTGATATCTCTAAATGAGGGGTTGGTGCTCCTTGAGTTGGTGCTCAAAAATTAGCCTGTAAAGCATTATAAGCAGTTGTTTTTGAAGTTAAGCTAGTGAGGCAGTTTAGGAGTGGTTTTTCTACCCCAGGAGGGTTTTCCACTTGGCAAATTCTTTTTCTTATGGTCTCTTTGTTTTGATGTCAGAATGCTTCTTGATTGTGATATTTTTTATCAATCTGAACATTGTTGAATGTTAGTTCCTTCATCTTTGCAAATATTTATTTTGAAATGTCTTGCACAAGTCATTGTTGAAGAGTCTAATTCAAAAGGAAGCATAAAAGTTCTCATTTGATTCATAGCTCAAGAATTGTAATAATTTGCTAAAGGTGTTTGTTGTCTCAATACCTTTCTTGTGTCATTTTGTTGCACTATTGTTACAGTGTCTTATAAAGTTGCATTCAAATCAGTTGTTTAAGAAGTGTTTCAATAATTTTGGTCTTCACTTACACAGTCTTATGAGTTGCACCTGTACTGTCATCATGCTTTGATTGTTAAACATGGTCAGTCACAATTGTTTTGGAAAATGCAAGATATCTCTCTCAAATCATATTGGCATAAGTTGTCTAATGGACTGAGTTGATGTTGTCATATCTTTCTTTCCCCTTTTCATAAATTCTTTCAAAGTGATCACTCTTCTCTATTGTTGATAGAAAGGATATCAGAATTAAAAGTCTTGGTCGAAGTTGAAAAAAGTTTAGACACTGATTCACCCCCCCCTCTCAGTGTTTGTCCATAACTCCAACATAATGACCTATCTTACCACAGCTGAAACATTTGAAAGGTAGATTACCTTTGTATTTACTTTTTCATTTTCCTCACAATGTTTGCTTCTACATCATCAAGATCCTCCTGATCTGATTCCTCAGTCTTCTCTAATTTTCCAGCCTTAAAAGTAGTCTCAACTTTTGTATTACTTGTACCAAATTCTCTCATTTCAAAAGTGGTTAAAGCACCATACAACTAATCTCTAGAGTATTTTCTTAAATCTTGAACCTCCTCAATAGCATAAACTTTATGACTATAATATTTAGGAAGAGTTCTTAATACCTTCTTTACCACTTCTTCTTCAAGATTTCCACTAAGACCTCTAATGGAATTGACAACGTCATCCACCTTCTGCATGTATCTTGTAATGTTTTCATCTTCATACATTTGCAAGTTCTCAAATGTGATCTTTAGATTCTACATCTTAGCTTGCTTGACTTTATCATCACCTTCATAAATACTTTCCAACTTTGTCTAGATCTCTCTAGTAGATTTCAAACTCATAACTTTCACAAGTTTAGTATAAGAAAGACCACTTAAAAGAGCATACCTTTCTTTACCATTGTTCTCATAGGCCTTGATCTCATCATCATTCTTCGGACCACCAGCAGGCATAGTATATCTAATCTCAATAGACTTCCAAACTCCAAATCCAAGAGATATTAGGAAACCTTCCATCCTTGTCTTCCAGAAATGATAGTCTAATCCATCAAACAAAGGAGCATCCCTCTTGTGTCCCATCCCTGATCTACCTCAAGCAATTAAGCTTTATTCCAAGGAACCAAGCTCTAATACCAATTGTTGAATGCACACAAGACAACTAAGAGGGGGGTTGAATAAATTGTACGTTAAAAATTCAAAAACCCTCATAAACATTCAAATCCACATCAACTAAATTAACCCTTAATCTATTAGAATGATCTAGCATGAAAGAAAATAACTAAAAATTGAAACACAACAACACCATGCACAATAGAACACCAGATTTATGTGGAAAACCCAAAGAGGGAAAAAACACGGTGAGGATTAGATCACAATATAAAGTAATTGTAACACCAAATACAAAGGGATCACTATCAGAGGGCTCACTGCCCAAAAGAGAGAAGGGCTCACTGACAAAGGCTCACTACCAAATTACAAAAAAGAATAAAGAGGAGTGTTACAATGAGAAATCCATCTCAATGCAATAGAAAAGATCCACCACAACATCACCAACACATTTTCAACCTCTCTAAAGATTGTAGACACCTTCTTCTCACTGCTTCTAGTAGTCTAACTCATTAAGCTCGCACTACACTTCACAAATTCACACTTCACAACTCTAAAATTTTCATCACACACTTCACAACTTTATTATTCATCAACTCAACACTTATTTATACCATCTTCAACCTTGAAAAATCTCTCCAAGGTCAGCTATACACCTCAACCGTACAAATTCAAATTAGGTCAACAATAAGCATTCCCATGGTGGAAAGGAATGAAAGCATACCACACTTTTTCTTAACTCAGACCCAAATCAAATATATACATCATGCCACACTTCCACAAACACCAAAGAAAATCCATAATTAGTGTAAACACCCAAGGTCAGTTGAACCAGTATAAACACCATTAACATTTAAGTACACGCTTCCTCAAATCCAAATATGATTCACGTACCACACACAAAACTTGAATATAATCTAGAATATTCCATAAACACTTTGAAGTCCAACAAATTCCTTTGCAATAGATTTCACTTGAAGAATGTACGCACCCAATATACTTAGACAACCTTCCATACACTATAACTCAAGAAACCAACTTTTGAAGACCAAACCATGAACAAATTTGACTATAGGTAGATATGAACCTTATAAGTACAATTCTAGAACCACAAGACTAGAAACCAAACTACAGAGAAATGTGGAGCAAAACTATTTCTCCCAGATAGTACTACAACACATAGTTCACACACTAGTGAACACAACTTCTTCTGCACAACGATCCAGACCAAGATATTTTTGATATAGAACCTCTAAACACCTATAACCAACATATCTAAACCACACAAGTAGTTCTTCAACCATGAAGAAATGCAGAGAAAAACCATAACACCACATTGTACACCAAAACACCTAAGTAACACACTATTTCCTCTTGTATTCAAATTTTCTCAAAATCACTTGGAAACCAAGCACCAGAGACATACACTCATCATCTTCAGTACTCCCTCATCATCACTTAACCAACTATGATTCAACTATTCATCCATAGAATCTTATCAAAGCAACACTAGAGGTTGACACCAATAGCACTTACTAATGACAACATACTGAAACTAATCAAAGCATCAACACATCTTCTCAATCATCATTTGTTATTAATGATAATACCAACATAAGCTTGCAACAATCTCCCCCAAGCTTGTTGACATCAACGACAAAACCAACTACTCATATTTGCAACATTATTTTTATCTCAAATTATTCTTGATCTTTGGTCCAAATTTTAATAGATTAATGTTGCAACATTATTTCTCAAATCTTTCTTTAATTTCACAAAATGAATCCTTTTGTCCTATTTTTGCAAGATGTTCCAGAATTTCATTGATCCATTCTTTTCCTTTTGTCTTCTCTTTGTATCCTCTAGTCTATATGTAACCAAATTAAGAATAGGAATTTGTTATTGTTCATCATTGTGTTTTAGAGAAATTTATTTTTTTATGAGGATAAATGGTTCAAATTTTATAAGGTAAAGAAATCCAAGTAATATGTCACTATCCATTCCATTGAATTCTGAAAAATCAATAACAAGCATCTTACCATTTAGTCTTATATGAACACCTTGCGCATACCTTCCAATTTCTAGCTTTTCTCCTATAATTGAATGGGCCTTTGGTATCTCGAGTATTGGTTTCTAGAATTCTTCTGGAATTGCTTTATTTTTTGCAAAATATCTTGTTGATCCTGAGTCAATAAAATCATTATATGCCACTGGTTTATATCTTGGAAAATACGGTGCAGTTTTGAGATAGACATTATTATTTATAAGATAAATAGAAAATGTTTTTTCTACTATATATTCGGCTTCTAATTTAGATTATGATGAAGAATCTTTCTCTTCTTTAAACAATACATCATTTTTTCTCTAATAAAAAACCCTATAGGTTTATCATAATCGAATATTGTGGAGATTTTTTGACCTCGAATCTGGGGACATCAACAATTCACTTAAGTGAGTGTTCATATCCTCTACAATATCCTTCTTGGAGTATCATTACTCTATGTTTCCTATACTATTTATTTTAGCATAGATTATTTCTTAATATAATTAGCTCGCTAAAGTGGGGGAAAATGTAATGTCAAAAATTGCATACTCGTGCAATTTCACATATGTTTTAGCCTAATATTTAATAATAAACTTATCCATTCTTATATGAAAATGTTTATCTTACACTAGAAAAACACAAGATGTTAAAGAATGTGTGCTCAATTTTAGTAGAATTATCCTGGACACTAAAATGACACATGGATGTCTGCACAATGTGCTAGCATCTAGTGTATTTTTAAAATTCAAAAGCATACTTTCCACATGGCTAACTTATGATGCATGTTGTAATTCTTGAACAAGAAAGTAACACATCTTCCCTCTCTTTTAAGAAAATGAAACTCTCTCCTTTACCATTTTTAAGGTCTTTTTTGCAAGTTCTACACATAGCTTTCAACTCTCCTACCTTGGGGAAACTCTGCTAAAATGTTCAACAACCATTGCAAGTTCTCTCGAAATATTTCTTGTTCTCATTTCCTTCCTCTCGTATGACAATAAGGACTTCCCAAAAGGTAGAGCTTCATTGCTACATTTTGACATCAATTGAAAGAAAAACCTTGACTACTGGTAATCTCTTTTTTTTCTAATTTATTGTGGGATAATTTGTTTCATACAAGAACAAATTTATTTATCATTTTATCAAATTGTGTTAGCATGCAATGGTGGTTTTCCTCATAGGCTAGGGTTGAAACCATTATCAATAATTATCATTTTATCTAGATTTTCTTTTAGTCCTTAATGTAATTGGGATTCAAAATGTTTTTATCATCTATCTCTCTTTGGTTGTTTGTGGAGGTTGAAATACCAAAATGAAGGTTTGACTGAGACAAGCCCCTAAATAGCCCCAACATTTTTTCTCATCTCTGTGTGTGTAGGTTAGAAGGATTTTAACATTTAAATCAAACATTTTTGAAAGTTTTAGTCACTGTTAAAGGACGACAATGTTTCGCGAAGACATCTATGCTAAATGCTAGCATCTTGGACAAAGAGCTTCTATGTCTAGTGATAGGTTCCTTTGAGCCTTTTTTTTTTTCAATAGGAAATAAATTTTATTTACCTCAACATTTTTTAAAAAAAAATTAAATATTTCCTCTATAGTTTCTAGTTTTAAAATAAATTTAAATCTCTATTTTTGTCAATTTTCCTAGTTTTTTGTTTGCACATAAGCACTTCATTTTCCTTTGAATTAATGCAAGAGTTTGATTCATATAAAGTAAGTATTTTTTTTACATGTCAAATTCCCACCATTACACTTACAACTCTTTTTTATGTCTGATATGTTTTTATATTTCCAATGTAGGAGGCCCAAATTTTGGAAGCCATATCTTTTGATCTACAATACTATTGGGTCCCCTTTTTTTAGTTGTAGAACTCAAAAAATATACATAATAGCAATCCCTAGAAGCGATGCCAAACAACTTGATTTTTTTATTTTCCCCAAAAATAAAATCTATAGCCTAGAAATTGAGTTTTTGTGTTTCCTAGTCCAAAGACTACATTATTTATATACTCAACACTAGGAGCAAGGTTGAGGCACCTTTCCTAATATTTGAGAGATGTGAATAAATTTTCCTATTCAATTGTATAACTTGATAATTGTTTCCAACCAATCATGTAACTGATTTTTGGTTTTCTTTGTAGTGCACACATATAGTCTAGATGAGCATACATTCTTAGGCATTGATCAACATGAAATTAGAATGTATATGTTTTGGATATATGTTTGCATCACTATTCGACCAAGGAGCTTTGGATTTCAAAAGGTTCCTTCTACCAATAATGTTTTAGGGGTTATAACCTATTTATGTGTAGGTTTTGATGGATAATGTTGAGGTTCCTTCTAGAAAGTGAAATCAATGCTCTCCCTTGGAATAATTAAACCTCTTAGGATATAAAGCCGCATATAGGTGGTATATAATTATGCTACCAAGGAGTTATATTGGAATATGTCAAAGCTCAAACCCTAGGACACAAGAGCATGTGACAGTGGTTGGCACTACCAAGGGTGGGTCTAAGTCATTGTATATAGGCGATTCCATTCAACTAGAGATTTTGATGAAAAAAATCATATAGAGAGGTAGGTGAAAAGCTATGCTTTCTTAGTGACTTCTTTGCTCTATGTTTTCTTCTTCTAGGGGCATGAATAAAATAATAACACCATGATGCCTTGAACATAAATATATGTTTCTAATGATAGGAAACATGAGATTTATTCATAACACTTTGATACCAATGATCTAAATTTTGTATGAGATTGGAGGACAAATTTACTTGTAGGAAAAACTGTAGCTAAGCTAATAGAAATATATTTTCTTTCAAGGGAAAGATTGAATTGAAAAAGTGTTATATAATGCCATAGTTGGAGAAAGAAAAGACATGACAAATGCATGAAGAATATTATCTTGTATTCAATGATGTTGTATGTGTACAATTTATATATAGAGGTTATGTTGGGAAGGAAGGTCACATAATTAGGCAATAAGAGGTTGAGTACACTTGATTTCTCAAGTCATATTGAACCACAATAATGGTAGTTCTATAAGCCTGCATACATAGACATATAAGAGGCTATGTTCTACATTGTGATATAGAATCTCTCTACTTAAACTATGTATAGAGGTTTTGCTTATATAGTGGCCATCAACTAGGCCTTTACATAGAAGGTTTAAATGTGTCATGTGGATATGTTGCACTTTATATGTGGACATGAGTGAGTGACAAATGTTAAAGCTATATGGTGCTAGCTGGATGGTTGTCTTATGTGGCTTTGTGCATTGCCATGTGTATGAAGTATATGGTTCCAAACCAACATGTTGAAGTAGATACATGTGCACCCATGTGTAATTTGTACATATTCTCTAGTAGAGTTATATGATCTACATATGTTGTTGTTGAAGCTTTAAGTGCAAATCCATGGAGATAAGTGGAAGATAAATTTTAGAACCAAGAATGGACTATGTGAGTGTCTAGTCATGCTCTTTTAAATGGCCAATGTGCTAAGCACCTTTATGAGGACAATGAATGAAATTAAAGAATATTTCTTGGGTAATTTTTTTCCATCTATTTGGATGATATTTCAATGTTTAGAAAGACTAGAGTGAAAAATCTTAAACATATTTGGAAATTTTTGACATAATCGAGAAAGGAAAAGTTGTGTATTAACCTAAAGAGGTGTAATTTTATACAAAAGGAGCTATTATACTTGATATTTGTAATATCTCAATATGCTTTGAGTGTGGATACAAAGAAGATGATGATAATTACTAAGTGGGTAGTGATTTCACACTTAATTGTAGCATGTATATTTTCAATAAGTCAATCATTTGAGAATATTATCTCACGATATCTCATTTATCTTCTATCTATTTTTGTTGAGTTATAATGATTATTTTAGTTTTTTACATGTGGATTGCATAAATAAAATACATTTCATAAAACCCTCTATCTATGATTGCATCAATTTAAATCATGTTTGGATATCCTCTTTGACTAATGGCATGCCTCTTGTATTTAAATATAATGAACATCGAGAACTTAAAAAAAAAATTAATCAAAATCTCCAAAGTAAATTGTACTTGATATTCCTAGATTATACAATGAAATTAAAATTATGTTCTATCTATTTTTGTTGTGTTATCATGAGTATTTAATTTATTTGTGCATGGGTTGCATGAATAAACTATATTTCATCAAACCCTCTATTCATGATTGCATCACTTCAATTCATGTTTGGATATCCTCTATGACTAATGACATGACTCTTGTATTTAAATATAATGAACATAAATCACTTTAAAAAATTAAGTTATCAAAATCTCCATAATAAATTATACTTGATATTCCTAGAATTTACAATGAAGTGAAAAGTATCTTCTATCTATTGTTGTTGTGGTATCATGAGTATTTTAGTTACTTGTATATGGGTTGCATGAATAAACTACCTTTCATTAGACCCTCTATCGATTATTGTATCACTTTAATTCATTTTTGGATATTGTCTATGACTCTTGACATGCCTCTTGTATTTAAATATAGTGAACATCAAGAACTTTAAAAAAATAGGTTTTCAAAATATCCATAATAAATTATACTTGAGATTCCTCGACTATAAAATGAAGTGGCAAGTGTCATACTATTATTAAAGATTTTAAATATGGTATTGGAATTAACGTGTCTCAACCTTTGCAAATACTTGATTTAATTATTTTACTATTTAACATTTTCTTGTGACTTATATGACATTTTAATTGTATTTAATTTAATATTTGTGCTCCACCTCAAATGTGGTATTGGTTTTATGTAAGGAATCCACTAACATGTGTACTTTTTTTATGAATTGTAAGTCATCATAAGAAGGATAAATATAACAAATTTGGAGTGCCCCTATTTTGTGGGATTCTATGACAAGTTATGATGACATATTATGACATGTAAGAGATGAAAATAGGAATTACTTTGGAATCATGACCAAATATGATAGGATTTATTATTTTTCATATGGTCCTTATTTTGGATAGGATATTCTAACAAGTTGGATGCTCATGTTGAGTGGGTTGAATCAATAGTTATAGATGAATTATTGATTTACTATTTTCATAAGTGACATGGAATCTTCATGGGTGGCATTAAAAATTATGGCCAAGTTGGGTGCCATATTTGGAGAGTTTTGTAACATGGTGTAGGAGAGTAATTTAGAAATATGAAAGTGGAAACAAATGCAATGCAAAATGAACCTATTCTAAACTATCACAAACCTCAGATAGAGCTCAACAATGAAAGCAAAACAAGATAACAACATAAGCAATAAACTAAAAAGTTACCATAAACCTCCATTGATGAATGATTTTCTCCTTGATGTATTGCAATGTAGATGCTCTCTTCGCTTGAATATCACCAAATTGATACCATGCATCTAGCTTGAATGATAATGGGTGAGAATGAGGTATGGAGTGATTGAATTTATAGATTTTGGGAATGGGGAATGGATGGCCAAGATCTAATTATGAGATCAAGAGTGGAGAATGGTTGAGAGGAATTCCCTAGGATCTAGGAGAGGATGAAGGGTGGAAATGAAGGTAGTTAGAATGTGAATGCTAGGATTAACTTACCAAATTTAGTAAGTAGTTGTGAGGATGAGGGAAATTAGGGACATGTGCACCTAAAAGGGCTATAACTTTGGGATGTGTTGAGAGAATAAGGGGACCATAAGGATAATTGTTCCTAGGTGTCAAATATTCTTGAAATGTGTTGAGAAAATAATGGGAGCACAAGGACAAGTGTTCTTAGGTCCCCATTATTCTTGAAAAGTGTTGAGAGAATAATGGATTAATTAAATAATAATATTATTTAATTACTTTAGCTACATGGGTGAGATGGGTAATAGGTGGAATATGTAAGTAATTGTTTATTTATTGTGATGAGATGCAAAAGGGTGGTTAATTAAATAATATGATTATTTAATTAATTTATGGAATTTAGGTGAAATGGATATGTCCTAGGTTAATTAGGACTAGGTGATGGGATGTAGGATGGAGTTTGATTAATTAGGGATTAGGTGATATGTCTAGTGATGATGAATAGACCTAGGGAATATTTTAGTTATCTATATTTTCCCCCTATTTTATACAATGCAACTAAGTAGTTTTGTGTCAAAGAAGAATAAAAAGTAGGATGGAATGGAATTAATCTTTAGTGGCAAGTTGCCCTGGTCACTTAGGGATGATGATGGAAGTGATGCCCCCTCAAGAGAACTGTTGGGTGAAATGGAACCCAACAGGTATCTTGAAAAGGCAATGGGTGATAAAAATATGTGTCATAAAGGATTAAAATATGATTTGAGAGAATTCAAACTAGGATGATGTACATACCATGAATATAAGACTAAATGATTGATTAAGGATTGGGAATTTGGACTAATGCCACTAGGATGATTCGATTAGATTGGCATGGATGTACATGCTTGATGATGAAATATGACAAGGATGTAATGTTACAAAATGACACATAATTGGGATTATAGATAAAATGATGTAATGTGTGAAGAATAAATATTTTCATAGTAACTTCACATTCAAGGATGAACCTTTATTTTGTTGCAGCACTTAGCATTATGCATCATGATATAAGAGACCATCATGATGATGTGTCATGTGCATATGGAATAACACACAAACAAAGAAGTTGCAAATAGAACAATGATCCAATAGACATGTCATTAGCACACCATCACATGAATGATGAAGGTGACCATGATGATGCGATTGGTGGAGCACTAAGACTAGAAGCAACATAAAACATAAACCAAAAATAAAAGATAGAAAAAGAAAAGAAAATGCAAATAGTGTAGTGAACCAAGGAACACAGTGTCATAAGCATGTCATCATATGAATGAGGAAGGTGATCGTGATGGTATGAGATATGGTACACTAAGACTAGATGTAATAAACAAGAAAAAATTCAAAAATAAAGAGGAAAACCAAAAAAAAAAAGGCACAAATTGACACAGATAAAGACAAAAAAAAGGCCAAGGAAGGATAAGCAAGAAATCAATCAAAAGCATGCAAAAAACATGAGTTGATATCCAATGAAATGTTGAAGCCATGGGTAGATGGGATGGGTGGATGTTCAATGGGTAGATTCTAAATAAGGACTAAATCATGAATCAATGTGATGATAAATGGTGATGAAAAGGTCATGCCCCAGTGGGTATATACATGTGGATCATTCCCTAAGAAATGTCAGCAAGGGGATGCCCCCAATTAAATGCTAAATCAAGTAAAGAGTATGAATGGAATGAAATGAAATGATGGGGAAGGAAGATGGATGGATGGAGTGGGTGGAGGGATGAAAATGAGGGGAATTATTAGTAAATTGAGCAATATGATGAAGGAGGATAACATGAGTAGGAAATGTATGGGGAGGAATGGTAGAAATTTATGTAATGTGATGGATGGGTAATGGACTTGAGCAAACAATCCTAGGTAAGAGATAAAATAGGATGAATAAAATGTGATGGTAGGACTAATATGGAAGAATGCATGCTTCTAGACTAGAGTGGTTGATTGCTACACATGATGCATGTTTACCATGTTTTCATCATGGTACTTTCCCTAGTCACCACAAGGAGTGGTTTTCACTTGTGGATGAATTTAATTCTCTTTACTCTTTTCATGTTTTTTGTATTTTTTTCCTTTTTCTATTTTTTGTTGATTTTGTATTTTTTTGGAATTTTACCGATTTTAGGTATCACGTGTATGGACACCTAATGTAGTTGATTTGGATGCCTCAGTCATGACATGCTAATAATATCCTTCCTTACAGAGTTGCTTCGATAGGATTTTTGCACTAGTATACAATGCACAATTGTGATGATGCTCTTTGATAGTTGGGTTGGCCTTGTCCAAATGTAAACATCTAAATAAAGTTCCATCATAGCTCTTGCGGTAAAGTGTGGCTACAAGGAAGCAATGGATTCTAGGTCTTGGATTAAATTTAGGATGAAGTTGTATGGATTTAGAAGGTGGGGTCAAGGAGTGGGATTTCGATTGCGAATGTGATAACTAGTGCTTTGGAGTTGGATGTGTGTATTGATGGATTGTGGATTTGGAATTGGTATTTGTATTAGGATTAGGACCAACATTATTTTTGGATAGTGAATCTTTTCATGATAATTATGAAGGTGACATACAACTATTGTGTGTAATATGAAACTTTTAATCTACAGATTTCTTTTGATGACCGCTTTGATTGGATTCATAAATTTACTTTTCTTTGGCATCCATATTGCTTTTTTATTTCTTCTTGATTTTTAGATCATAATTCCTTTTAAATTAATTTTGATTTTGATATAGAATTCACAATTATTTTTTCTTTGGTAGTTGATTATAGTCATTTTCTTTATGGGAATGCTTCACTTTGTATAACGGATGATGTTGTTGGTACCAATCAAGGGGTCTAGGATGTTGTGGATGTAGTTTGTGATTATGGATGGAGGAAGGAGGTAGAAGATGGGTGGATGGATGATTCTTAGGTATGACCTCTATTTTGATGCTTTCATTGGATAAGTTTTCCCCAACTATCATTGATTTGTCACCATTAGATTGTTTTCTTGTAGGATCATGTTGGTCCCATTCAATGAGTTTGTGTTATGTGAGGTTGAGATGGATGGTAAGGATGGGATTATCATCAAATAGGTTTGTGGCAGCAAGCTCTTTGAAAGGACTAGGAATGACACTCACTTCTTTATCGTCAAGATTGGAAGAGGTGTACTTAGAATTATCAAGAAAATCTATAAGGGCATTAATATGTTCATTGTAAGCACTATATCCTAAACCAGTGGCTCCATCGTTGGTAGGTATATCAATAGGATCAAGAGGGCCTTGTTCATATAAACCAAGACCTTAGCCTTGATATTTAGTGTTACTATAAATGTGCAAGGGAATAGGATATGTATGTTCATTAAAACAAGTAGCATACTACTCATCTTTGTAAATCCATGTGGTATCAAAACCTTATATGTCCTCATCAACAAGATAACCACTGAAAAGGAAAGTATTAGGGTCACATTGCACGATGAAAATGGGATTTTGAACTCTTGGATTAGGATGACCATAAGATCATGGTGAAAGGAGTAATTTGGTAATATATAGGGATTCAAGGATTTGGTATTCTCCACATCCTTTATCAAGGATTTTGAATGTGGATTTTAAGGATGTTTTTTAATGGATGAAGTGAAGGATGTGGAAGGGAAATTTCTAGGGTCAATGTATGATGTGAATTTGGTGGAAGATGAATGGGGGACAATGTTAGAAGAAGTAAAATGGTTCTCATATTTCTTTTCCATTTTTTTGAAAAATTGATAGGGTTGGAGATCACCAACAATGGTAATTTCCACACCATTGTAATGGAACGTAAGACACTGATAGTAGGTAGAGGGTATTTCTTGCATGGAATGGAGCCATGGTCGACCAAGCAAGATGTTGTATGGAGGGTCTAGGTCTAAGACATGGCATGGGGTATGTTACAATGAGGGTCCTACTTCAATGGGAAGATAAATAGTACTAGTTGCCTCTCTCTTTGCATTGTCATATACTTTGATGGCAATAGTATGTGATCCAAAGGCTTCTATTGAATAACCCAAATGTTGCACCAATCTAAGAGTACAAATATTTAGGCTTGAACCGTTGTCTATGAGAACACACTTTATCTTATGTTTGGAAATAAAGTGAGTTTATGGTCAACGAAAAGGTGGCCAACAAGGGCCTCAAAATGTGAAGGGTGGATATCATTAGGGACTTGTGATTCTTGTAGGATACAATTTAAGATGTTCCTATGATTAGGTGATGTGCGGAGAAGCTCAAGAATAGAAATTTTGGTTGGTGTTCACTCAAGATGATCAAGGATTTCATATTATTTGTGGTTGTTCGAAGCGGATGGAGCAGGACTAGGGATGGTTATTTTTCCATGCTGATTGGTAACATCACAATTGGGTGATTTCAATTTTATGGTATGGATCCATTCATTAGAAAGCTCAATATGACCAATAGTGGAATCATATTTATAAAGGGTATTGTGATAATTGACAGTGTATATATGAGAGTGTTGACCTTGGATGTGTTGTTGACTATGCTTAGGGAAAGGATTTTGGTATATAACCAAGCCTTGGTTAGGTGAGGTATTTGATGGTCCCTCAATTTTAATCTCACCTTTATCTTTAAGGTCTTGGATATAACGCTTTAGTTGCACACACTTTGATGTGGCATGACCTTTTATATGATGATAATCATAATATTCATCTTCTTTATACCATGAAGGCTTTGGTTGAGTATCATCAAAAGGTTGTATGAGTGGAAAGGCCACCTTGTTAGCCTTGACAAGTTGATGGAGAACTGACTCAATGGATTCCCCTAAAGGTGTAAATTGTCTTCTTTTTTGTTGTGGTTTAGGGGATGCAGATGGAATGACAATAGATGAGGTTTTTTGGAAAATTTGTACATGTTTTGAATTAGTAACCCTATCTCCAACTACATTCTTGTTTTTGCTAAGGAATTTGGATTTATCGTTGTGATTCTTGGAATAAAGTTTGATAACCCCTTTAACAATGAAGGCCTTCTCAATTTGAATACCCTTTTCAATGATTTCATCAAAAGAAGAGACACATTGGACTTGAAGGTGGAAAGCCAAATTCGGGTTAATATTGGTAACAAATATTTGAAATAATTATTTTCGGGTATTGGTCATGAGAACTTACTAGCTAAAGCTCTCCAATGTTGAAGGAACAATGAGAAGATTTCCCTTGATTTTTGTTGAGTTTTACAAAATTCCATCATGGTAAGCTTATGTTCTATGTTATAGGAGAAATTTTTGACAATTTTTTTATTTTCTCCAAAGGATTTGATCAAGCCCTTAGGTAGGTGCAAGAACCACTCAAGTACTTGACTGCCTCAACTACAAGGGGAATATACATAGTAGTATGTGTCTTCATGTGTGATATAGATCAGGGTGGAATTTGTCTAATCAATCACAATTCCATCAATCTTGAGCAATCTTTCCACTTTGAATACCCTAACTTGGTGTTTTCCCTCAATTTCCTCAATCTTGCTTGTAGCACATCAAATAGTGAAAATTCAACATATCTTTTAGAGAAGGCCTCAAACCCATGAATTGGTTACCATTTAGAATACCCTTTATTCTCTTCTTTAACATATCAAACTTGTGAATAGACTTGTTTCAAAACATAACCCTCTAAAATGGACTGCTACGCTGCCCTTAAGCCCAATTAGACCTCTTTTACAAAGCAACTATGGTAAACCTTCTCCCAATCATGAACCTTCACTCCAAATCTCTAAACAGATCACATGGGGTCTGAAACAATTGGTTTCATCAACTAAAACATCCACAAATTCACCAATTATCAAAACCCTACCTCTACCTATCAATTCTAGTCTAATACATTGAGATATTAGGCTAGGGCTTACACAAACAAGGCCCTAACTCCATCCCCTACATCTACAATCACTCCCAAAATGAAAACATCCTAACTAAATCCATTCCACCGATTTATAGAGAATTTCACCAATGGAATGGTCTAATATGCCATTTTTTCTACCAAACCCTCTTAACCTAGGGTTTTCAAACCGTTCTCAGTATTTTGGCTCTAAAAACCTTCAAACTTAATGAAATCAACCCAAATAAAATAAAATAAAAATCTAGTTCATGCCTCCATTGAATACAATGCACTTTATGTCATAATCCCTCAGTACGGAACCGTACAGAACGTTGTAGCAACAAAAATGCATAAAAGATTGTAGAAAATAGAGCACTTCTTATCGTTTGAACTTCAAAAACAACTTCAAAACCTTGCCTTGAAGATTTCAAGGCCTATTTAAACTTGTTCAACTCCAAACCAATGGTTCATAACCACTTTTTGAACACATGACCATTCAACTTCCACATATGACAAAATTGCAAAGTTGTAAAGCAACTTTTGCAACAAATTACAAAACTTGACAAATTTTACTTAAACAGACCCCATGAGACTTATTACATTGAAAATGGTGTAAATAGACCTTATTACACCAAATATGACTCAAAACACCCAAAAATCCAACATTTGACCATATTTACAAAACTTGACTAGGTGCCCTGCACCATACACTCGGGGAGAAAAGAATCTCAAGTTCCACCTAAGATCATCTCTTGGATTGTTGTTCCATTCCTTTTTATGTCCTCTTTTGTCATCCATGTTGCATCTTTATGAGGTAGACCTTGTCATTTCACCAAATATTCATTGTACACTTTATGCCTTGTTCTCTTCACTTCATTTGTGTCCAAAATGCTTTCAAGCTTCAAAGGTTGACTTGGTGGTAGGTCCTTGACCCAATTTTCATCTTGAACTCCTAGTGTACCTACATCATCACCTGCAATCACATATCCTTTGAAAGGATAAAGGTCAGAAACATTAAATATTGGAGAGGTAGCCACTCCAGGAGGGAGTTCTATCTCATAGGCATTTGCACCAAATTTGTGGACCACCCTGCATGGCCCAATCTTTTTCATCTACAGCTTTGTGTATTTCCCCTTTGGTAGCCTTTTTTTCCTCAAATGTGCTAGAACCAAGTCTCCCACCTCGAATCGAACATCTCTCTTCTTCAAATTTGCTTGGTGCTTATAATTTTCCACACTTTTTTGAAGATTTTCTTTCACTTGCTGATGTATATCTGTCATTGCAACTACAAACTCTTCCCCTTCAGCACTCCTTCTCTCCATACCACTCAAATCTCTAAGTTCAAAGACTCCCCTTGGTTTCAATCCATAGACTATCTCAAATGGGCTCTTTCCAACACTTCTATTAATAGAGTCATTATATGCAAACTCAGCTTGTGGAAGAATGAGATCCCATTGCTATGAATGCTCTTTTGTCAAACACCTGAGAAGGTTTCCAAGACTCCTATTGACAACTTCAGTCTTCCCATCTATTTTTGAATGATAGGCAGAGCTAAATGGCAAGTTTGTTCCCAATTTCTTCCAAAGAGTCCTCCAAAAGTGACCTACAAACTTCCTATCCCTATCAGACATAATTGTCAATGGTAATCCATGAATTCTAACTTCCTCTTTGAAAAATAACCCAGCAATATATGAAGCATCATTTGTACATTTCCATGGTATGAAATGATCCATTTTGCTAAATCTATCAACAACAACAAACACTCTGTCAAATCTTCTTTTATTTTTGGGTAACCCCAAGACAAAATCCATGTTGATGGATTCTCATGGCCTGTTAGGAATTGGAAAAGGCTAATAAAGACCTACATTAGTGCTTGAACCCTTTTCTTTTTGGCAAACTAAACAATTTTCAACAAACTTTTTGATGCCACTTTGCATTTTTGGCCAATGGTAATACCTTCTTACCTGCTCTAATGTTTTATCTAGACCAAAATGACCCCCTAAGCTGCCACAATGCTCCTCTTTAATCAGATTAGTCCTCATGGAGCATTTAGGAATACACAATTGAGCACCCTTAAACAATAATCCATCTTGTATCAAGAAATCAGAATATTCTTCATGGAAAGTGCCTTAAAACTGATTACAAATAGAATACACATCCTTGAAATCATCATCTCCTTCATACATACCTTTCAAGGCATCAATACCCACACTTTGGAGTTGAATTTCTTGTACCAACACTTGTCTTCTACTCAGAGCATCTGTCACCTTGTTTGACTGCCCTTTTTTGTGCTTTATGTTGAAAGTATAGCTTTGTAGGTACTCCACCCACTTCAATATTTGTGGCTCAATTTTTCCTGGATATTCAAGAAACTCAAAGCATGATTGTCAGTAAAAACAATAAATTCCTTTGGAAGGAGATAGTGTCTCCACTTTTTCAATGCTTGAACCATTGCATACAATTCTAAGTCATAAGAAGAGTAATTTTTCTTGGCCTCATTGAGCTTCTCACTAAAAAATGCTACAGGTCTGCCCTCTTGACTCAAGACTGCACCAATTGCATACCCACTTGCATCACATTCTATTGTGAACACCTTATTGAAATCAGGCAATGCTAAAATGGGTTGTTGAGCTATCTTTTGTTTTAGAGTTTGAAAGCTTATTTTTGCCTCATCAGTCCACATAAACCTCTTCCTTTTATCCACTTTTATGGTATCAATGATGGGAGAACAAATATGACTGAAATTCCTTACAAATTTTCTATAGAAACTAGCAAGACCATGGAAGCTTCTTACCTCACTAACTGATTTTTGAGTAGGACAATTCAAAATGGCTTCTACCTTGTTGGGGTCCATCTTCAAAGTGCCTTTTGAAATCACAAAACCAAGGTAGACCAACTCTTCTTTCATGAATTCACACTTTTTCAAGTTAATCGTCATTTTTTCTTCATTCAGCCTCTTCAATACCATATCCAAATGTTGCAAGTGTTCCTCTTTAGTCTTGCTAAATAAAAGAATGTCATCCAAGTACACAACTACAAAATTTCCTATGAAAGGCTTCAAAACTTCATTCATTAGTCTCATAAAAGTGCTTGGTGCATTTGAAATACCAAATGGCATCACCATCCATTCATACAACCCCTCATTGGTTTTAAAGGAAGTTTTCCACTCATCCCTTCTCTTATCCTAATCTGATGATAGCCACTTTTGAGGTCAACTTTTGAAAAGTAACAAGCTCCTCCTAAACAATCCATCAAATCCTCCATTCTAGGTATTGGAAACCTATACCTTATAGTTATTTTGTTGATTGTCCATGAATCGGTGCACATTCTCCAATCTCCACCTTTTTTAGGTGCCAATACAGTAGGAGCAACACATGGACTTAAACTTTCCCTTATGAGACCCTTATCTAGCAATTCTTGTATTTGTTTCCTTATCTCTTCATTTTGTTGAGGATTCATCTTGTATGTAGCCTTATTGGGTATATTTTCTCTTGGTATAAAGTCTATGTGGTGGCTCACATCCCCTATAGGTGGCAAAGAACTAGGGAGCTCATCAACAACAATATCTTGGTACTTTTTCAACAAGGTTTGCACTTCTTTGGGCACATCTTCAAGTTTTATTGTTGTCATAACATATTTGGGTATGATTATGATTGCATACCCTTGTCCACCTTCCTCTTTCATGGTTTTCAAGAATTCTTCTTCCCCAACCAACATGACACTTGACCCAACTTGAGTATCTACATTTTCATCTTGCAAAGGGGTGAGGGTAAATGAGACTCCATCTTTTTCAATCACATATGTGTTTTTATGTCCATCATGCTTTGTTTTTTTGTCATACTGCTAGGGTCTTCCTAGCAGCAAGTGACAAACATCCATTGGGATGATGTCACACAAGATCTTGTCTTTGTACCCCCAATGTTAAACTCAACCCATGTTTGTTCATTAACCAAGACTTGTTGACCCTTATTCAGCCAAGAAACCTTATAAGGTGTGGGGTGTGCAATCCTTTTCATCTTTAGTTTTTCAACCATCTCCAAAGAAACCAAATTATCAATTGAATTGGAATCTACAACAACCTTACATACCTTGCCTTGTGATTTGCAAGTTGTTCTAAATAATGACTTTCTTTATGGAGGCTCCTTCACCACAAGAACCTTGAGTAGTGTTCTTCTCATCATCATATTTTCTCCAACCTCTGGAGCAACATGTTGAGAAGGAGAGTTAACACTCACAATCTTCCTCTTGCACCAACTATGTACTCCTTTCACCTCCATGTGATGTTGAAGGTTGTTTCTTTGGGTGCTTCCATGCTTGGTGGCCAAATTGGTTACATTGATAGCATCTGTATTGCCCTAAATGTTTGCATGAAGTGCAAAAAAGCAGCCATCAATTTTTTTTAATAAAGCTATAAAAATGCCAATGTCTGTTAACCAAGCATGTGCATGGTACACAATATACACTTCAAGTGGCATTGCTCGTGCAACATCACCTTTGACACGTTGTCCAAGAGCTAGGTGTAGGACTAGCGTAATCAGGGGTGTAGAGTCCCTCACACGCACCCTAGGACAATGAATGAGATTAGCTTGAACATAAGGTTCACTGGGCTCATTATTTATCAACCAAATTAGGGTAATAGTGTTCCCCTTAAGTCTAAGAATATGCTAAATTACATTTATTTCATTTATTTTCCTAACTATTATTTATGTGATTATTATCCCTTTGTACATTCATATATGCAAGGGGGAATAAATATCCCCTATGTACGTACATATTCTATTTACCTTAAAGAATAATATAAAAATGATAATAGTGATGATTACCATATCCAAATATATATATTATTTCCCATATATGTATATATATATTGTTATACAAATTATCCTTCTCTAAAAGGAAACTTAAAATTAAAAAAAGGAAAATTATTCTTTTATTTATTTTTATTTTTTTAAATTATGGTAATGCCCAACCTTCATTAAAAGAACACACTAACTTAAACTTTTATTTTTATTTTTTTAAATCACTATCTTTAATTAAGACAACAATTTTTATCCAACTAATTTCTATTTAAAAAAAAATTACTATCTTTAATTTCAATAAGACAAAGCAAATTTTACCCATCTAATTTCTATTTAAAAATTTACTATTTTTAATTCTAATAAAATAAAACAAATTTTACCTAACTAATTTCTATTTAAAAAAAATCTACTATCTTTAATTCTAATAAAACAAAACAAACTTTATCTAACTAATTTCTATCTACAAATTTTACCTAGCTAACTTTTTGATTTCTAATTTTTTTTAATGCTCTTAACTTTTACCTAACTCTTTAACCCACGCAGCTCTCCTTTATCCTTTTCTTAATTTTCTTTCCCTTATGTTAAAGTTGCATGAAAATGTTCCTTGTATTTTTTTTCAAAAGACAAGACAAAGAAGCATACTTTCCTAAAAGTGATGATGAAGGGTTGTAATACTTTGTTTTATCAAATTATTGTATGGAAAATCTTTGTCAAGAAAAGAAAATAGATGAACAGAAATTCAACAATAGATGTAACTCCTGTTAGTTTGTTTGAATTTTGCATAACGAATCTGGTATTTTGGTTGTTGTTGTTCCAATTTAATGGGTTTTTCTTTTGAATATTTCTGATTCTGTTATTTCTATTCTTTTTGTTTGTTTGTTTGATCTGCTTTGCAACCTACTAACTAAATGCCTAAGTAATAATATTTTAAAGAGGAGAAGTTTAATGCCACATTCCTACTCTCTTCCACCTCTTTTTCAAATCAGGAAAATCAATATAATACAGTTTTCTTTTCTAAAGCAGTAATTCATGAATTGAAATAACAGTTTGCAAATACTTAACATTATCTTTCTTTCATTTTTGAACAACCATAGTCTCAGATATTCTAGAGGTTACCCAACAGATTTCCCGAGTTTTCTCTTTCTATATGTAAATTATTTACAGTTTCCTACCTAACATGCGAAAGGATCAAATGTAACCATTTTCTACTGCTACTCTTATTATTGCAGAACAAAACACCAAACCTTCAAATAGATTTATTTTCAGTCTTATTCAACAACTTTGCAAGAACACTCCATTCCTCTTTCATATGATATCATGAATATGCAGTGTATTAAATATTGACACATACACTATTCAAAGGGAGGAGAGACTATCAACAGTTTTACTATATTAGAACATCATTCCTTTCTTGAAGTGATAAGGAATCTATGCTTCCAAATTATAAGCAAAGCCTTTTCAAACCACCTGTAGGGCAGATCATACAGAATAACAATTCTTCTTTCCAATGCTTTTATACTCTTTACATGCTGTTAAAATGTCTATTCACAAAATACAATATGGATGACATTGAAGGCTAGTTTTTTTTTTAAAACTCCTTTTTACACAGCTGCAAATCTGCAAGTTATACATAAAACAACTTCTTCTCATGGCCATTCGAGTGTGCTCACCTCCCAACCTTGGGTTGGAAAACCAACCACCCCCCAAGTTAGGAGGTAACCAAGCTACCGGGTACACACAACAATAGAACAAATAAGCCATTCTAACCATAACACTCAAACAAAAATACTCCCAACCAAGGTCTACACATTTACATAGGGATTCTTCAAGAACCCAAAGATGGGGATAGAGGTGGACATCACTTCTATATGGGGAGATTTATTAGCAAGTAGAAATAACCAAACAACACAATTTTTTTTTCTTCTTCTCCAATGTATCTATTCATCAAAACTCTTCATATCATACACCTCCATACAACAATCTCTCAATACACCATATTATCATGAAACAAATTTGGGTACTCATACCTTTTTTTTGCCTCTCCTTCTCAAAGGAGGAACAATCTTCCCATAGACGTTCCTACTCATTCTTATCCCCCACAAGGATACTCTTCCCACATTGGGTGAGTTTATCCTATACAACCCAACCCAACAAATGAAAATATAAAGGCACATAAAATGAACAAACAATCCACATAAACAATCTTCTTACACTTCCATACACAAAGGATAAAGAGGAGAGACATGCATACAAGTAAAATAAAACCTACCTCAAATCCAAAGCCAAAATGAAGGTAAGTTGAAGATGAACTACTATCTTCTACTCCTCCAAGCCCAAGCCAAACTTTCCCTTCCAAAGCATTTCAAAAACAAAAACCAAAAAGAGAGTCTTTCCTTTGGCTTTCCAAAGGATTCAAATAGGAGTCAAAGGTTGGAAACCCTTGGAGAAGAGAATGACACATACCAATCTCTCATTCACTCCTATGGACACACCTCCCCACAAGTTCTCACACATGTGTGAGAACTCTTAGAGAAGTGAAAAGCCAAAGAGTGTTCAACACTCAACAAAGCTTTCAAATCTCATAAATGAGATTTTGGAGCCAACACTCCAATCTCATCCCGAAAATTCGTCAGCCTTCTTAATGGCTAATTAAGAAGGTCACAACTTGCAAATTTCAACAATTATGAGTTTGGTTTGACCCCTAACCCATAGTTGACCATCCTAGGGGTTAATTAAGGGTCAATTAACTCAATTTTAAGGACTATTTCAACCTTTTAAAATCTTCAAACAGAAATTAAAATTCAAACATAATAAAAGAATTTCCAAAATGCCCCAAAACCCTCATCCAAAGTTTGATTGACTTTAAAAACATAATCACAAGATTCAACATTAAATATTTTTAATTACAAATAAAATACAACACAAAGAGACTATGGTTCATTCTCCAATTGGGCCATAGTGGGTTTCACTTGGCTAACACAATCAAGTACCCTTGGTCACCTCCAGTCCCATTGGCCATGGGTGTGTACATACACACTCAATTTCCACTTTCCAATATATCCAATGCGAGATAATCCACAATTAAATCAACAATTCCATTTACTTATAAATAACACAATCAATTCCTAAATCAATAAGTTCAACATCTATAAATATTCTTTATCTAACAACATATTCTATCAATTCATATCTAGTCATAGCATTATAAAGGAAACACATATTCACCAAATCTAATTTCAACATCATAGCAATTATATTGTAACCACTTATACATTCCTACCATGATAATCAGATCAACATAAACATATCAATAAGCAAGACATAACATGCATATAATCAATGTAGCATCATAACATGAAACCAACATAACATCCAATGTCCATGATTATCCAAAATAGTCTAAACCACATAAAGTATCAACATAGTCGAATCAAAAGACAGTCCAATGGGTGTATCAAATGACAGGCCTCACAGCATCTCCCTAAAAAGGTTTTTGAACCTCTACCTTGTCCTCCAAATCTACATCTACCATTAGGTCTTCTACCTCTGAATCCACCTCTTGACTTTGAGCCTTGTTCTTGTTGCCCACTTGACTCTCCTTATGCCTTTTTTTGATTGTCCTCTTCCACTAAAGGATCCTCTTCCCCTGAAGTTCTTTCCTTTGCCTCTACTTTGTTTTTTCTGCCTTCTTTTCAATTTCTCTTCTACCCTAACAGCCAATTGAAAGCACTCTTCAACCATTCTAGGGGTGGCAAGACTCAATTCATCCTAAATATTGAACCTTAACCCATTCATATATCTTGCTATCTTCTCAACTTCATCCTCAACATGACCTGCTCTAATGCTCAATTTATGAAACTCCTTTGTATGGGTCATGAAATCCATTTCCTTTTGCTTTAAGTTTTGCAACTTCCTGAATGTTTGAACTGCATGGTCACCAGGCAAGAACTGACCCTTGACTTTGGACACCATCCTATCTCATGAATTTATTTTTGCATTTCCCTTTTTCACTCTCTATTTATGTGCATAGTTCCACCAAGTTAGGGCAGGGTCTTTCAACTTAGTTTTTACAAATTTTACCTTATGTTCTTCTGCTACCTCCTTGTATTCAAAAAAATTGTCTAGTGCATCGATCCAATCCAACACTTCTTCACTATCCATCTTCCCACTATACATGGGAAATTTCATTTTCACCTCAGTAGTATCTCCCTTGATAGCCTTTAGCATCTTAACCATCCTTCTTTCATCAGAGTCCAACTCATCATCACCTTGGACTCCTCTTTGAGGGTTTTCATTCTCACCTTCTTCCTCTTCCTCTCGGTCACTCTCACCTTCAGTGGTCTTACCTATTCTTTGGTTTGTTTCCAATGTTGCAAGTCTGTCTAAAATATTTTCTTCAGACTCCTTCATCATTCTTATTTCCCTAGCAATGACTGCACTACCCCTTGGAGGCATCTTTCCTTTCAAATTGCAACCTTTCCTTCTTCCAACTTCAACCCCTTTCCTTCAAAAGATCAAAACCTATGCTCTGATACTAATTTGATGTAGAGCAGGGTGTATTTTGTCTAATCAATCACAATTCCATCAATCTTGAGCAATCTTCCCACTTTGAAGACCCTAACTTGGTGTTTTCCCTCAATTTCCTCAATCTTGTTTGTAGCACATCAAACAATGAAAATTCAACATATCTTTTAGAGAAGGCCTCAAACCATGAATTGGTTACCATTTAGAATACCCTTTATGTTTTTCTTTAACATATCAAACTTGTGTATAGACTTGTTTCAGAACATAACCCTCTAAAATGGACTGATATGTTGCCCTTGAGCCCAATTAGGCCTCTTTTACAAAGCAACTATGTGGTAAACCTTCACTCCAAGGCTCTAAACAGATCACATGGGGTCTGAAACAACAAGTTTCATCAACTGAAACATCCACAAATTCACCAACTATCAAAACCCTACCTCTACCTATCAATTCTAGCCTAATACATTGAGATATTAGGCTAGGGCTTGCACAAACAAGGCCCTAACTCCATCCCTTGCATCTACAATCACTCCCAAAATGAAAAGCATCCTAACTAAATCCATTCCACCAATTTACAGAGAATTTCACTTGTGGAATGGTCTAATATGCCATTTTTTTTACCAAACCCTCTTAACCTAAGGTTTTCAAACCATTCTCAGTATTTTGGCTCTAAAAACCTTCAAACTTTATGAAATTAACCCAAATCAAATCCAAAACAAAGCTAGCTCATGCCTCCATCGAATACAATGCACTTTATATCATAATCACTCAATACAGAACCATACAGAATGTTGTAGCAGCAAAAATGCACAAAAGATTGCAGAAAAAATAGCACTTCTTATTGTTTGAACTTCAAAAAAAGCTTCAGAACCTTGCCTTGAAGTTTTCAAGGCCTATTTAAACTTGTTCAACTCCAAACCAATGGTTCATAACCACTTTTTGAACACATAACCGTTCAACTTCCACATATGACAAAATTGCAAAGCAACTTTTGCAACAAATTACAAAACTTGACAACTTTTACTCAAACTGGCCCCATGAGACTTATTACATTGAAAATGGTGTAAATAGACATTATTAAACCAAATATGACTCAAAACACCCAAAAATCCAACATTTGACCATATTTACAAAATTTGACTAGGTGCCCCTACACCAATGTGTTACTTCTTGACTATCCATGAATAATTCTTTGACATGTTCCCTAGGATCTCCCTTCCCCTTGTACTTATAATACTTAGGAATATCAAAGGATGTAGAGAAGGGTATTTGTGATATTGACCTATCAAACGGATAGGGGCATAATTCCTCAAAGGTATAGGATTCTTATAAGGTCTTCTTTGAAGTCCTTTAAGATAATCATTGATGTCTTTTTGTTCTTGATCAAAGGACGAGATAGCTGGTGGTGGAGAGCTGTATGGATGATGTTGTGTGTTATAGACCTTAGGTGAGATGGGGTTTTGATGTTGGTTGAAATGACTCTTGGAATTGATGTTGACCATAGGTGAAGTTGGTATGTTCATGGTTGAAGTGATGATAGTGGAGATTTTTGGATTAGGAATGGAGATGGAGATGGGGTCTATCTGGGTATTTATGGTTCATGTTCCAAGTGGGATGTTTATTGTGGATGTGGTATGAATAGTGGACATGGGATTTTTAACTTCATTAAGAATGGAAGTGGATACTTTAGGTGGTACTAACCCTTGGTATAAGGGATTACCTCTATTGGCCAGGGGTTGTTTCCCTTTAATATGAGTGATAGGGTCTTCAGGAGGATCAATGTGGTCATGTATGGGATGCATGACTTTATGGGTAGGATCAAGATGAACTATGTGATCAATATTGGAGAGGTCATAACAAGGAGGTAGTTGTGCCCTTGATTCTAACTTGTCTATGGATGGCATCTTTATTTATCTCAATGTATTTCTCCATAATATCTCATCCTTGCTTGGAATCTAGGATTTTATTGTGATCGAAAGTATACTCAAGTTGGTGAGGAATATTATCTTCAGTATCACTATCATCATTTGGAACTTAGGAAGTTTCTCCTAAAAAATGAAACCTTTATATGAGAGATTGATTATGGAATGGATTTCCTTCCATGTTCTCATGTCTAGTGTTTCATCTTGTGGTGGTAGGCATTGGTATTGTTTTCAAAATTGATGTGGGAGATGATGGATATGGATAAACTTGATGACCTTGTTAGTTTTGTGATGACTAATCAAAATAGAGTCAAATCCTAATAAATTAGGATAACCTTAAATGATGAAATAGATGATTTGGATTTAAAATGGAATGGATTGACTAAATTTGGTTTAAAGTTGAAGTTACACACTAGGATCTTGAGATTTTATGGATTATCACTTTGATTTTTGGAATCTACGGATCGGTGTAGAGTTTCCAAGGATTAAACAATGGGCCTTAGGATGATTAAAGGACCCAAAGGTTGGACTAAAATGATGATTTTGATTAAATGATCCAAAGGTGTTAACTTTCAACTATGACCAAGGATTTGATTAGGATGATGATCAAATGTAGATTATAAGGATGGTGGATAAAAGATGATAATGATGGAATGATTTAAGGATATCCTAATGTTCTCAAAGATATTGGATGTGACTTCAAGTATGACTAGGGTTATTATCAAGTGGATAATGAGTGACAAAGTATTGGTATTATGATTGGATAATTGGATTGATTTGGAAGCAAATGGTTATCCTAAGTTTGGCTTCAACGTTTTATGTTTCAAAAGGATGCCAATTTAGAAAATGTTTTCAAATAAACAATAGTATTTTAGAAATTGACTTGACTCAACTTGGTAGTAAAGGTCTTTAAAAAACAAGCTCACTTTGGTATATAGAACATTCAAACAAAAAGCACACCAACAAGCCTATATTTATTCAATAAAGGGTGTGTTAACTTAATGTAGGCCCACATAATAAAATACATTTTAGTGAGTGGATAACTAGGGTATGCAAAGGTCATGTACCACCTCTACACCCCTTACCTTGAAATGACAAGGCCCAATAAAGGAATAGTTGTTATCTCAACACAAGAAAGTACATGGTGAGTACCTTCAAGCATGATATTGTACCTCGCACCATGACTAAGAAACAACCTAAATATATCAAACTAGGCTATACAAGGCTTATCTAGGGGTATCATCTTAATACCACAAGGGTATGTGAGGCCTAATCCATGAATTTGAAAGTGAAAGAAAGTAAAACATCAGGGAGAAGAGGGTAATCCACCCTTCTCCTTCACTTCCCCAAGGTATAAAGTTCTTGGGGGTTTAGCCTGAATGACAAAAAAAAACAACTTCCAAGAGGCGTATCTTTCGATTCACCCCATGTTGGTTTGATTTTTCATTGATTTCAAAGGTTTTTCATTGATGTCAAAGGTTGGTGGAGTTTTTTGTTGCTTGATATGAATTTCAAAGGTCTAGCATTGATGTCAAGTTGGAGTTTTTTGATGCATCATTGTTTGGCATTGGAGCTTGTTCATTCATTTCATGATGTTGATGCATGTCATGGTGATGATGCCTCTTTTGATTCATGACAAGGAATGCACTTTGGTGATGATGTATAATACATTTTGGCATTAATATCAAGAGTGGTGTTGATAAGAACATATCAATAGTACCTGTTTATGTCCATGATACAAATGCAATGTTCAGGTTTGAAAAGGTTTTTATTGGAAAAGGTACTTGGTTCTTCATTATTTGCTCCTTCACAAAGGTTTTGATGCAGTATTTGATCTTCATGAAAAAGACAACATTATATTTGGTGCTTCATGAGTTGCTTCTTGTTCATTCAGGTATCCAATGTCAAAGGCCCATAGAGATGATAAGGAAATGGTGAACCTTATAGAGATCATCTATACAAATTTTCTTTATGTTATATTTTGAGGTTGACTTGATGTAACAAGTATCAAGACACTTAAGTAATGTCTTGAGGTTTTAAGTTCATGTATTAACAGGTCCCCTATCCTAGGTTGAACCAACTTATTAGGTTAATAACTCTTTTTATATTGCTTAGTATTAAATCAATGGCTCTTATTCAATTCATATTTTGGTGGGCCTCAAAGATCAATGATCATAATTTTAAACTGACAATGTTTAGTTTACAAGTCCACTCTTTGACGAGTTAATGGAATTCATCAAGGGCTTTCAGTTATGAACAATTTTCTAACTATCTGCACACAATGATGGATTGAAGAAACTTGTGTAGTGTTCAGAGAATGGTTCTTTTTGGAGTGTGGTTTGAGTGATAAAGGAATGAGTGTTGAAGATCTTGGTAGAATGTTCCAAGCATAATCATAAGGATATGTAGAGAGAAATATTTGTATGAAAATGCTTTGTATATATAGAGCATGTTTACTTTGAACAATTGAATGTGATATTCAATATGATCATTGATGAAAGTCAGTAATTTCTATTCGAGAATTGGCATGGTAAAAGGATTATGAAGAAAAGAATAGCATGATTGTATTAAGACAATATAGGCTTTTATTAATAATTGATCATAAAAGGCTTACTTGTGTCTTTGTATGACAATGCTTATGAATTGTAAGTGTGATATGGCAAATGACAGAAGTTTCATTCATAAAGTGTAATGGTCAAGATCTGTGTAGAGGTCTTTGTTCATTATTTGTATTTATCTATTCATGATGTTTGTTGAGATAAGGGGAGTTTTGCTAAGAATTCTTTAATTATGTATGCTCGATCTAGAATGTATTGTAAGCATAGTAGTACTCTATAGTTTTGTCCTTTTGTATTGAAGTTGATTTGTGGAGTTGGTGCTCCTAAATGTTATTGGAATTGGTGCTCTTGTAGTTCATTGGATTTGGTGCTCCTAATTCTATTGTACTTAGTGAGATTTTGGTCAATGAGACCTAATGATGGAAACTTGGTGCTCTATTGTACTCAGTGAGACCTAATGGTGGAGTTGGTGCTCTATTGTAATCAGTGAGATTTTGGTTAGTGAGACCTAATAGTGAACAAATTGTGAGGTTTGGATTGATCCAACTCACATAGTGGTTTTTCCCTTTCTAAGATTTTCCACTTATAAATATTGTGTCTTTGTGTGGTTCCATTGAATGGTGTGCTTATCAAATGTTTAAAGTTGTTTAATTGCTTTGATTTTGTGCATGACTGATTCACCTCCCCCTCTCAGTGATCTTGAGTATTCCTTCACCCCCCACTATTTACAATTTGTCAAAACATTGGATTTGAGGCCATCCCTTGGGGTGATGAAATGCCTAAGCAATCCCCATAAAAATTAAAAAATACAAAAATTATTTGTGATCCTCAAGATCACCCTAAGGTGCAAGAGGAGAGCATACGTAAGTGTGCTTGGGGTTTAAAACACACTCATTAATTATTATCCAAAATTGAAATGAGAAGTAAGTTTTAACCTAATTTTAAAGTGAGAAAATAAAAAGAGTAAAAAAGCACATAGAAAAGGAAAAAGATCTATAATCAATGTCTTCAACCAAACGTCCTATAAAAACCACTTGAGTTAGTATTTTGTAAGATTTAAAGTATTGTAATCATGAAAATACCTACACACAAAAGTCAATGAAAAATAGAAAAATAGTAAGGTCCTATAGGAAAATAAATTGAAAAAATTAAAAAAATAGGTTTTTTTAATATGTTTTAAAAAGGCACTAAAAAGGGACAAAAAATATGAAAATTAAGCTCAATTGAAGTTTCAAAATAAAAAGTGACTTCAGATGAGAATACCTAAATTTTGGATCAAATTTTGAAAAAATTATCTACACCATAGCGTTTGTGGTGGAACCAGCATTCCAACGCCTATTTAAGTTTGAAAATACATGATAAAAAGTGAGCAAGTTAGAGCGATTTAACTAACAAGGGGTTTTTATAAAATTTCCAAGTGGACTAACTCAGGGATTAAGCCCATGTCGATCAGCTCTTGCCCACCCAAGTGACCGAGAAACATGTGCATGGAGGCCAAGGGCATAGGGGCTAGTTGAGACTGTGAGCTAAACGCTCTAGCATGTCTAGGGGCTTAAGATGAGCTCTTTGTCTTCCAAATGACCAAGAGCATTTGGGAGGCTAAGATTAAGATCATATGAGCTTAATCTTCATAGGTTTGAAGTTTTTGGTGCGACCGAGAGCTAGAGGATATGCGGCACCCTTGGTTTCTAATGCAACCCTATGTCCACAAGTGATAGATTTGAAACAAATATTTTATACATTATAATGTTGGATTTTAATTTGAAACAGATTTAAAACTCCTTTCATTTTTTTTAAATTACCAAAGGCACTAATTTTTTTAGTCTCATGGTTTTCGGCCACATAAGGCAATTTTACCTAAAATGTTTAGTTTAAATCTTTTTTTAAGGTGGCTTTCACTATGATTCATGGTATTTCAACTATTAATACACATTTTTGAGCTTTTTATAGTGGTTTTAAACTAAAAAAATGCGGCATTGGTGATTTAATGGCGGTTTTCCTTATAAACTCACGGTTTTGGTGATTAACATTCATGTTTTACCAACAAACTTTGTGGTTTTCACCTTTTTTAAAGGTGGTTTCCCTTGCAATTTGTGTTTTATGCCATTCTTAGGTAGTGTTTCCCTATTTTTTTGTGGTTTATGCCTTGAATCTCATGGTTTTAATGGTTTCCTAGTGATCTTTTAAACAAAAACTTATAAAAAATTCATGGTTTTGAGCTTTTAAATTGTGGTTTTACTTTTAAAACTAGTGGTTTTGGGATTTTCAAAGGCGGTTTCACCTAAATAAATGTGTTTTTTAATAATTTAAAAATGTTTTTTCCTAAATAAACATGGTATTTTGGAATTTAAAAGTGATTTTAACTCATATTGTATCTAGGCACCAGCTACAAGCCTACAAAAACCTCAAAAATCTTTTGTCAATAAAATATCAAGTATTTTATATTGAATTTTGTCTCACAAGCACACTAATTGTCAATTTGTCTCCAACACAACTACAAAAACTTGATCTCTAAACTTGTAAAACCTATTAATGCAAATCATCAATAAAATGCATCAAAATGGAAAATTGAGTGGAATATAGGGCTAGTCCCCAATAGAGTCGCCAGAATGTAGGTGAGTAATTTAGAAATATGAAAGTGGAAACAAATGCAATGCAAAAGGAACCTATTTTAATCAATCACAAACCTCAGATAGAGATCAACAATAAAAGAAAAATAATATAACAGTCTAAGCAATAAACTGAAAAAAGTTACCATAAACCTCCATCGATGAATGAATTTCTCCTTGATGTATTAGAATATGGTTGCTCTCTTTGCTTGAATATCACCAAATTGATGCATTTACCTAGCTTCAATGATAATGGATGAGAATTAGGGATAAAGTGCTTGAATTTATAGATCTTAGGAATGGGGAATGGATAGCCAAGATCTAATTGTGAGATCAAGGGTGGAGAATGGCTTAGAGGAATTTCATAGGATATAGGAAAGGATGAAGGGTGGATATTAAGGTAGTTAGAATGTGAATGGAAAGGATTAACTTACCAAATTTAGTAAGTAATTGTGAGGATGAAGGAAATTAGGGACTATAGTGTAGAAAAATGTAACCCTTTACATTTTCTCACTTATTTGGGCCCTTCTTATTTAAATTGGACTTAATAGTGCCTTAATTTAGTGTTGTTAAATTCACCCCTTTACATTTACACACTTATTTGGGACCTCTTAATTAATTGAGCTTAATTGTGCCTTAATTATCCCTTTAATTTATTTACAAGCCTAATTAATTACATTTTCTGAAGAGGAAACTCAACAATAATTAATGCCTAAACATAACACTTTACATTGAGCAATGTGTGTTCCAGGTTTATGGACCTGAGACCCATTCACCCATGGGTGAATGGGTCCGCCCTAAACCTTAGGACCTAAATTTAAATTATGTTTTTGAAGTATTTTAATGTTTTCAAATCCATAATTCAATGTCAGCTTGTGATATTTGAATTTTGATAAATTAATGATACATACCTAAAAATATAAGGTCATTTCACTAAGTTTCACCTAGAAATTTTATGAGATTTACAAGAGCATTTCAAGAGAAATCAGAGGCATTCAAGAGCGGATATATCAAAGTTTTATTGCAGAATTTAAGATCTATTCATCATGTCAAAATCTTCTTGCATCATGCATGTTTTTGGAGCTAACATTGTGATGTAGGTTTCATGATCAATTCAAGCATTCAAAGTATCATTTCAAGCAAGATTCAAGTGTCAAGATCCACATCTGATTCAACTATCTCATGCAAGTTGCAAACCTCCTAAGATCTCCATTATCAAGGTTTATTCAAAGGTTTGTTGAATGGTAACATAGCTTTTTTCATTCTTCATTCCCTCTTTCATGCATTATTTCAATTCAAGGTTTGATTACCAAAACGGGGTTTGACCAAGGCAAATCCCTATTAACCCAAGACAAACATTTTTCTCTCATGTGCTTGTGATTGTAGATTTAGGTTGAAGAAGACTTGAAGACCTTTTGAAGAGAAAGATTTACAAAGTTGTCAAAGTTACAAAATTTGTCAAAGTTGTCATCAAATCATGGAATCTCACCTACAAATCAGATTTCTGACTTTCTGACACTAAAACCTAGACTAATTAGAAGCTTCAGATTTTCACCAAAGGTTCCTGAAAGATTGTTGCAATCCCTATACTTGGACCCATTCTCCCATGGGAAAATGAGTCTCAAATTAGCTTCTGAAAAGAACTTTTGATGACTAGTACACAAGTTTCTTCCCTTCTCAGATCTACATTCTATTTTTTGGTTCTACAAATATTGAGTTTAATATTGTTGTTTCAAGTGTTAGATTGCATTTTGGTGTTGATTTGCTATTTTTAGTTTTTTCTCCCCAAAGTGTTGTTTGACCTTGACCCATGTCCTCCAGTCATAAGGAAATCTGAAGATTCTCACTTTGATTTGATTCACCTAAGGGTTGATAATCAATTCATTGTGTGGATCTCATTTCCTAATGAGATAGTGGAAAATAGGTATCACATCATACTTCACCCCCCCCTCATTTTACCAAAACACCTATTTTTCATCATTTCAGGGACATATGCACTTAAAAGGGCTATAACTTTGGAATGTGTTGAGAGAATAAGGGGACCATAAGGACAAGTGTTCCTTGGATCTCAATATTCTTGGAATGTGTTGAGAGAGTAATGGGAGCACAAGGACAAGTGTTCTTAGGTCCCCATTATTCTTGGAAAGTGTTGAGAGAATAATGGCTTAATTAAATAATAATAATATTTAATTACTTTAGCCACATAGGTGAGATGGATAATAGGTGGAATATGTAATTAATTAATTAATTATTGTGATATGGAAAAGGATGGTTAATTAAATAATATGATTATTTATTTAAGTTAGGACTTTAGGTGAAAGGGATATGTCCTAGGTTAATTAGTATTAGGTGATGGGATGTAGGCCTAGGAGATGGGGTTTGATCGATTAGGGATTAGTTGATAGGTTTAGTGATCATGAATAGAACTAGGGAATACTGAAGGTGTCTACACATGGTTTTGAAAATCATTTTTTGGTGTTTGGGCTTGTTTATTGGTTATAAATTGATACTTCAGGATATGGTTTCGTATGAGAATTTGTAGGTACACGGGTATTGTTGGAATACTACCAAAATTATTTCAATTAAATATTATTTGAAAATACTCATGTAAATACTTCCACTGCAAGTGTGTTTAATCTTTTCATATTTATATTATATTGTGCAAGTTTTAGAGTGTGGGTTTTTTTTCTCGAAGGGTTTTTCCTACATAAATCAATGTGTTATGTTATCAATGTTTATTTTCTTAAGATTTCATTTCTCTACTTTTTGTAATTATTTTGTATCATACTTGAAGTTTTTATACATCACTCAATTCAAGATTAGCATAGTAAGTTACTTCTACATACCTTGCTTCCTATAAATTGGTATCAAAGCCTAATCACCTTTAGTTCTAATTGTTGGTTAGAGGGTTTGTTGAGCTAATCATTATTTGAGTGAGAGCTTGTCTAGGAGGAATTTGTGATCTTTAATATAGGAAATAAGGATGAAAATTACATCAAGGAGGATTGAGGTAGAAAATTTCTTAGGCATGAACTTTGAAATTTGGAAAGTAAAAATGGAATATCTATTGATTGACCTTGATCTTGAAGGGCACACAATCTATTAAGAGGGGGGTGAATCAGTAGATCAAATCTATTTAAAACTCTTTAATTCAGCATATATTTACAAACATAAAACATGAATCAAAATAGCTTCTATCACTCAAGAAATCACAAAAACACACATTCACACCATGAACACCAGATATACATGGAAATCTGGAATGGGAAAAACCACGGTGAGAAGAGTTTCTTGGAACTACTATCCAAATCTAGCCTCTTAGAAATAAAGAATAAGTTGCAATCATGAAGTAGGTACCAACCTACTGGAGACACCAATCCCCTGCATTAGACGTAGGCACCAACCTATTGGAGACACCAATCCCCAATGCAAAGATCTAAGAACTAACTCAATGAGTAGAACCCAATCCCAAAGGATTATAGAGATAAATCTTGTGAAACTTCAATGTTGATTACACAAATTACACAAGTTCTAATCTTACTTCAGATACTCTCCAACACTCCTTATGATCTTCTGATGATGGCGCACATAATTGAGATGCAACTCACATTGAATAACACTTGTTCGCACAAATTATCTCACAATCACCCACTCTTTCATTACACTCACATACATATCATGTGAATTGAGATCTAAATTATATACAAGACATTACATTAGCATCATTTCATGTTGGCCAAGGATCTGCAATTAACCAGGATGACATAGGGTAGACCTAAATTCAAATTACATGAAACATGTAGCAGATAGGTCCTAAATCAATTTTTTTTCTACAAAACCAACATGATGTCCTATGCTTCCACAAGGTCCTTAACCTAGACCTATTTTAACTACCCACTCTAACTCTAGATGTCGCACACTACTAGTCATTTTTGCACAATTCTAGAACACCAATTGGTTAATTGATAAGCACAATGACCCTTATATCACTTCAATATTTTTGCATGCAGAACATAACTTCCAAAACTCTAGAATATGATAGAACATGTGTAGACATACTCTTCATTCAAACCATAGATCCAAACTCGCATCCAGAAGGGAATACAGAATATGACTGTATTTCCAAAGAAATCTCTTTTCTCTGAGTAACTAACCTCCAACATTTTAGATCAAACTTATAGATTACTTCTATCAACATGAATAAATACAAGCATGATATTGAAAGCATACTTGAGTTAATCTTCTTCATTTTTTTTCAAAATGCACTAATAATTATAATTCAAGTATGATTGCATTTAGCTCAACAGTGAGCACTATCTATCATCAAGGACACTACTCCTTGACCTTACTCTTTTTACATCAATGATAACTTATGTTCAACATATCTAATGTGTCCAAAACAAGAAACTGCCTCACATTGATTTCCACTTTCACTCCTTGGATGATCCATTTCTCCCCTCTTCAAGAATTTATCATTTTGAGTCCTATTTCTCCCCCTTTGACATCAATGGAAAAGTTCAACTACTTACTACACAATCCAAAAACCTATTTCCCAAAAAGACTCCCCCTAAGTCTATACCACATTGCTTCTGAAAATACTTAGCAATACCACCAAGCCTTATTGCAGTAGGAAGACAATGTTCCCCCTCAACCTATGCTTCCTCTTGATTCAAGAGGAGGGAGTAACAACTCCTAACTTATTTTGGAGATACTCAAAAGAATCGGTTTTGTGAAAAAAAAATCTACTTTCTCCTTGGTTTCAACATACTCCAACTTCACCTCCTTTTCTACAACCTTCTCTCTCATAAAATGATACTTAATTGCAATATGCTTTGTCCTTGAGTGCATTACCAGATTCTTTGAAATGTTTATAGAACATATTATCACAAAGAATGAAAATGGGTTCATCAAACTCTATCTTCATCCCCTACAAGTTTTGCTTCATCCATAATACCTGTGTGCAACATGAAGCTACTACAATGTACTCTTCTTTTGTTGTAGATAAGGAAACTAAATCATGTTTCTTTCTTTACCAGGATACAATATTGTCACCAAGAAAGAAATCTTTGCCACTTGTACTCTTCCAATCATATATGCTTCCTTCCCAATATACATTTGGATACATAGTAAGAGTGAAATTTTTTCTCTTAGGATACCACAAACCAAAATTCATTGTAGCCTTTAGATATCTAAATATTCTTTTCACTACTTTGAAACGAGTTTCCTTAGGTGTTGCCTAAGATCTATCTACCATTCAAATTGCTTGCATTATATCCAGTTTATATGCAGTAATATACAAAAAATTATGAATCATGGACCTATACAAAGTTTGGTATGTCAAAGAAGATTCATCATATTTACTCAATTTACACCTAGTAACCATAGGTGTACTCACCATTTTGTATTCTTCCATCTTAAATTTTCTCAACTTTTCTTTTTGTAGAAAAGGGGCGTCTATCACCCTCAGGACTCTAGATCATAGAAGAGTCCTAAGGAATGGACTTCCCTAAACTACCTTAGGTTGACTAGATAGATTTGAAAAGATGAAAGACTAAGGTTGAAAAGGAAGGGCAAGCAGTGCATTCCTTTCCTTTTTGTTAAAATTAGGTGTTTATAGAACCAAAAGAGTCAGCTAAAGAATTTTTGGTCTGCTACCTAGACAACTCACTATTTGAGGACAGTAGTGCAGATCTTAGAATCTAACATGGTGCATTGGTGTCCTATACAGAAAGAGGTCTAGAAAGAAAACCAAAAAAATGTGAGCCTAATAACTATCTAATTGGTTATGTTTTTCTATTTGATAGAAAGTACCAAAATTACTGGAAAAGTGGAAAACAAAGTACTTGAAAGGAAACTACTCAAAATGAACTATTCTAGAAATGATGAAGAGAGGATAAAAAAGATGTATTGTGCTTCCCACGACCCAATTCTTCAATTAGCTCCACACGAACATGCCTATACACACAAGAATGAGAAAAATATTGGGTTGTGTTTGAGGTCTTCCTTATTCATACCCTCGTTTTAGTATTCCCACCTCCATGGATAGCCAAGATGCCACAAGATATGAAAATTGATAAAGAAAGTAGAAAAGAAGTAGTACAACTAGATAGAAAGCAAATACAACTGAAATGCTATCTAATAAGCATGATGATGCAACCAAATAGAAAGACAAAAAGATACCTTCCCAACTACAATCTCTCAAATCCAATAGTGGAAGGAATAGAGTGACACCACGACATAGAGAAGGTGAAGGTTGATGATCCTACAATAATATTGGTGTTGCGATGAGAGTACACTATTGGAGCCAAATGAGGAGCTTGCAGAAAGAAGAAAAATGGTGTAGAGGTAAGAACGAGAGAATGAAGTGCTAGAATGTGTCAGATAATATACAAGAATGAAGCTAGAGTGAAGAAGTTGAATGAATTGAGTTTGAATGAACAAAATGGAGGCAAGAGGTCAAATTTCATCAGTCAAGGGAGGTAGGGAATGTTACTCTTCACATCCAATGGAAAACGTAGAGTCTTTGTAAATCCCAAGGGTAGGAATCTTGTTAGGATGACAGCGCAGCATGCAGATGTTTGCATAATGCAAGCAAGTCCCTAACAAAAATTCCTCCACCGATGCAAAATGACACAACCAAGTGTTGGCGGTGAATTTTACATCATCGAGTTTATATTTTCTAAGGTAGGGGAAATTAAATGGGGAATTTTCCTAAGGTAAAAATTCACGCCATTACATTTTTCCCCCACTTTAGCAAGCATGTATGTCAATGTGGATGTGAGGTAAAGTAGAAAGAGATTGAAGAGAATATACCTTAACCGTTGAGGAAGTAGATATATGATCTAGCACACCTAGATGTAAAGGAGGTAGCTCCATAGGTTCTCAATCCCATAGGGAAACCTTGACATGAAAGAGAGAGATGGCTCCATAGGTACTCACTCCTACAGAGTTTCATACAAGCTTTATAGGTTCTCGGTCCTGCAAAGGAAGCACTACAGGTTCTTGATTCTATAGGGATTAACATGGAAGCTTCTACAAGTTCTTGGTCCTGTAGAATTTGATATGAAAGATCCTTACAGGTTCTTGGTCCTATAAGGAAAGCTTGATGAGGTACTCGATCATATTGGCTCTTTTTAAATACCAACTAGATCTTCAAGGAAGCCTATGGATTTTCCAATTCCAATTATCAACAAACTAAAAGGGGTTGGCCAACGAACGAGAGAAAGAAATTAATCTTTCCTCCTGCACTTCAGGTTCTACAAGACCTGGGAGGGTAATCCCACAATGCACATAAAATTTCCTCACAATACTTTGATGTATATTACATATTAAGCAGAAACATTCTCATATCTATGACTCGACAAGTGACAATTTGTAAAGAATTGACAAATCCTTTACACCTTTACAACTTCGAGCAAAGAATGGGAAACTTAAACAAGAACTACAATATCCATCATCATTTTATGTATAATTTTAACTATATGAATTGTTCTTTGATGCGATCTAGCTGACCAAATATATTTGAATTTCACCTAACACATAGAATAGTGTATTATCCTAGGGTGACGGGGTCAAAGTCACAACATACTATAATGCAACAATAAAGGAATTCGACATTTGCAGACTATTATGGATTTGCATTACAAATTCATAACTCAAACCTTACATACAAAAAATACTTAGAAATCTTATGAATTAACACACAAAACAGTGACTGCATTTAAGCATTTAAATCAATTACTTGAATTGAAGAAAAAATGCAAACACATCCAACCACATTAATTGGACACCAATAAAATAACCCTTGATCATTCCATTGCTGATTCGTGAACAAATCCATAGGAGACAATCTGTATGTAATTTTCCATTATTGATTCTCAAATGCTATAATTGTTGTAAAACCTTTAAGCCGACTATAAATGTAAACCCATAACCTAATACTCTATGATCAATTCTATATCCATTGTATGCATATTAAATTTCATCAAGACCTATGCTAAAATACCTAAGATCAACCAAAATTTTCAAAAACCTCTGCACAATTGCCTTGAATTCCCTTTTATAAGATCAAGGGAGCAACAAGCATCGGGCTATTGGCTAGTCACATTACATTTCAATTTGTATTTCAGGATTATTTCATTTCATTTCAACCCCAGGTGGTTATATTTACACTTGAAGAAAATAAGGGGAAAATACAAAAAGACAAAAACTTGTAGGAGTTTATTGAACCGCATCCTCATGCACATCATCATCTTACTCAGCAGAAGTGTGAAACATGAAAGTAGAAAGAAGCATAAAGCAGAACGAGAATATTGGCTAGATTCCCATGTGCACTTTCAAATTCGATAAGAAATAGATTTTTCAATATAGTTATTTCAAAGGCTAGGCTTGTATTATACGAGACCTTTCTACCGTGGGTGGTGACATTGCATTTAGGGGCCTTTATGACAATGACAATGCAGACATGTTCATCAATTGTTCTAATGTGATGTGTGATAGGTCCCCTAGAATAGTCATATCCAATACGGGCATGGTTGGCTCGACTATTATTATTTTTATTTGACGTAGAAGGGTTTCTAGAACCATGATCCTACAGTGAGTTCTTGTGTATTCTATGATCTGCATTAGAAGCAAACTGTGGTCCACCAATTTCAATGATATGCTTTTCAATAAGGTCTTGTACCATATTTTTCAATTGTTTACAGGAAGAGGTTTTGTGTCCTTTTATTCGGTGATAGTCACAAAATGCGCTATCATCCCATCAAGATGGTTTAAACTACCTAGGGTCATATGGTTTGGGGTCCTCAAGTGTGATGACACCATTCTGAAGGAATTTCCTAAGAATTTATTCAATAATCTCACCCAAGGGAGTGTATGTACGTCCTCTAGGGAATTGTTTGGGTTTTCTAGGTTGTCTTTGAATTTGATTGTTTTGATTGCCTTAATTATTTTGATTTGTCTGGATAGTATTAGCAGCATAGGTTTGTGTCATCATCTGTGTGTTTTGTGGTTGTGCCCCTTTTAGAGTAATCATAAGACCCATAGCGTTGACAGCCTTAGCGTCAACTACACCATCGTTGGTGACATGTTTGTTCTTAACCCAATATTTGTTTTTGTCAGCAGAAGGAGGGTTTGTGTTTGTGTTTTTTGGACCGTATTTTAGTCTTCCTTTAGTAATGAGGGCTGGCATAAGTTGGTAATGGAGTTGTTTGTGTCAATGTTGTATGTGTAATTTTTCATGAATTTTTTAGCAAGTTCTTTCCATGACTGTATTCCGGGTTGCAGTGTATAGAACCATTCTAAGGCTGGTTCTGTGAGGCTTTTAGGAAACATTTGCATTAGATATGTGTGCTCATGAGAAATATCCACACAACTTGTTACGAACTCTTTGATGTGGTCAAGTGGATTTGTTTTACCCTTGTATTTGTTAAAGTTTGGAGCCACATAACCATGTGGAAATGGTGGCATGTACAAAGTTGTATCAAAAGGATATGGACATAAGTCGTATGGAATTTGTGTCTTCTTGTCAGAGGTTTTCATATTTTCCATCTATTTTTGAAGGTCATCCACTCTTGCTAGCAAGGCGTGTATAATGGGATCATTGGTTGCCTGAAAGTACGGTATGTTCTGATTAGATGTTTGTTGATATTGCCAGTTGTGAGTGGGAATTTTTTGTTGAGTATGAATCTGGCATGAGTATGTGGGGATATGTGACCCGGCCATGTTTGTTTGTATTTGAGGTATCTAAAATCCCTAACTCATTTGATTGCCAAAGTTACACATTTGTTGCATCATTTGAGCTCCTTGTCCTTGTTGAAAGAATTGTCTGTGTAGCGTGTTGGTGTTTGTTCCTTGGGAGTGTCCATATGGTATGTGGATATTTTGTCCTTGTCCATGTGAGATATTCATATTTTGTCCTTGCCCATGTGGGATGTTCATATTTTGTCCTTGTCCATGTGGGATGTTCACATTTTGTCCTTTTCCATGTGGTATGTTTAATTGCGATGATGTATTAATGTTGTGTTGAGGGCCTTGAATGAAGACTCGTCGTGAATTTCCTCCAAAGGGATCAAATGAGATTCCACCATAAGGTTGTGATGAAGATGCCCCCATTGTCATAGATGAAGATCCCAACATAGGGTTTGTGGGATTTTCTCCCGTTGATGTGGACCCAACGGTTACTCCTATCATTTGGGATGATGATGTGGACATTGCAGGCATGGACATAGCAGATGTTCCTTCAATAGATTTTGTATTAGTTGAGGTGGAGATGTTTTGACTTGTGGTGCCACTAGATGTCACCTTAATGGTGTTAGTAGCAACTTGTGTGGTGACCACAATGTTATTGCTATTGGAGGCATTATTCGTGTTTTGTTGAGATGTCATGGTTTGTGTCGCGTTGTCCAGAGAAGAAGGTCTTATGGTATTAATGTCAAATCCTTTTGGTATTTTTTTCCCTTGGTCCAAAAGCATAGCAAGGTATCTTTCGGGATCTTTCAATACCAACTCTTCCACAAATGAAGCTATGTCAGGGTTTTGAGCGGCAGCATCTAAATCCTCAGCTAGTACTTGTCCATTTTGGTCTCTCTGTATGAATTGTTCAAAAAGTGGATTTTGAAATGAAGTTGACATGCTCATGGATGATTGTACGTTCAAATTTCCAAATGGGTCGTCATAAATCCAGTCATTGGGATTGGTGTTGGTGTTGGTGTTGTTACCAAAGTCTTGTCCAAAATCTTCCATTTGTATTTTCTTTCTTTGAAGTCTTGTTTCCACCATCAAAGAAATTTCTCAAATGAAGATGATGACAATGCAAGTATGACACCAGTCTATGTTTTTGTCTTTTTGTGTGATAAAGGTTGGCGATGCGAAGAGATAAATATGCCAAAAGCCAAAGTGACAATTAGGATGTAGATGTTGACTGGGACAATGATAATGTCAATTAAGAAAATGGCAAAGTGAAAAATGAGGACTAATGAGGGAACTAATGCAAGGTCTAGGTTAAAATAACAACTAGGATGAGCGATATTTTTGGATTTTTTGTAGAAATAAATTATGCAAGGTAGGAACTAAAATGAATGCAATTTGGAGACAAGAGTACCTAAGCACTCTAAGCTTAATCTTTGTTTTCAATTTTAATTACCAAAAGACTTGTTGAAAATGACAAAGTGACAAGGTCAATATGACTAGTGAGTTTTCCTAACTAGACTGTTGAGTTGGAAATCCTCACAAAAAGGACAATGACTGAAAATAGAAATGAATGACGAAGTCCAAGATAACCTAGTTTTGAAAGCAATGCTTTGGCAAATTGTGATAAGGTTAGCCTAATCCAAAGTATGCAAAAATGAAAAGCTATGGTCAAGCTAATGTTGAAAATGATGATTATGAAACCTAATGGATGAAATCAAAAATTTGAAAGTTTAATCCTAGGGTCAAAAATGAAAACTAATGGTTGAATGATAAAGATTTTGAGCAATTTCAAAGTTGGTTTCTGATAGAGTCCTCTTGGAAAAAGTGTTTGACAATAGGTTGACAGTGTTTATACATAGATTTCGGTTTACATGAGGGTTTTTTTACTGTCATACGAATGCGTCATTTCAAGTCACGAATGCATCATAGTATGGAAAATGCGTTTCAGTTTAATCGAATGTGGTTCAACAGTTGTGTCACAGGTTGCAAAATTTTCAGTTTTTTGATGTTTCGAGGAAAAAAAAATTGATTTGTCAAAGTTTGAATGTGTGTGTCCAGATTTATGAATGTTGTGAATACTATTTGAGACTCTAGAAAACACTTGACAAGCACAATGTTTTAGTGTAAGAAAACACATGTAAGACAAGCACGATCCTAATAGGCCAAGGGTTTGTATACTTGGTATAGCCCACTGATATACCCCAGATTAGTGTTGAACACCTCTCCTTCTCGAGAGCAAATAGCTTAGAAGTTTGGTGGCACAAGCTCCCTTCTTTGAACGCACTTCTACAGGCACACCAAATTCAGATTCCTGGGTAGTCACTTCCCAAGAACTGCTATCTCTACTCAAGGGAGTTGGTAGTGAGTATCTTCGAGCATGATACTGTACCTTGCACTATACCAAACAATGGCTGAAAATGGTTGGCTTCTAAAACAATAGGTGTTTAGTAAGGGCATATGTTCGAGTGGCCACACATGGGGCGAGAGATTAATCACCGATTAGGTGGCACTATAGCCTGAAGAGGTTATGCTTAACAGGGTTTATGGGAGTACTACTCCGTTCGTGTGACACATCCGCACTCGTGGTACTTGAACTTTCCTGAAGCACCCATTTTATATCCCGGATGGAAGTGGCTTGGCTTTAGCCTATTACTAGTTGGGTCATCCCTTAAGGTGAGTACTTTTTCCCTTAAGGCAGACCCATTTCTAGAAATAATAACTGTTTCTCTTACACCCAGGATCGCCCGAAAGCGCAAGGGGAGAGGATACTTTGATTATTAAGTCTTAAGGGTTAAAACAAATAAAGTGGGTTTGGCTTTCTGAACACCAAGTTTTCACAAAGTGAGAGCATAATCACCTACCACTTTCAAGCATAGTCAGACAAAATCAAGCACATATTCATTTTAATGCACCAATGGAAGTGTTTTCTAAACTAGAAATCGCAAACACATTGTTTGAGAAATGAGTCTTCGACTAACAGAGATGCAAAACCACAAGTTATTAGTTTCATAAATGTCCTGGACCAACGAGAAAGCTACAAAAAACTAAGTTAGGACAAGAGATTAAAAACCAAACTAAAACTTAAAAGTGAGTAAATAACTAAACTACAAAATGAAAAGACTAAACTAAACTAAGAAAAAGAAATCAAAGAAAACTAAAAACTAAGAGCTCAATTTTTTTGTTGCTCCAAAAGAAGCATTTTTTGGGAGCCCCACTCTAAAGCCACATGCTACAAATAGAAGATTAGTAAAAAAAAACTTGAATGAAAACAACAAATTAAAATAGTGATAACTTTCTCAAAAGTAAACAAAATTTTAAACCGTAGATATATATGGAAAGCTAAGACATAGACTTTCAAAACCCAGAAACATTTTTGCAAAATCCTGCAAGACAAAAGTGTTATAAACAAAAGAAAATTTGGTTCTTAACAACTAAATCTTAAAAAGTTGTGATCACTAAAACGGCCATAAATTTCTCAAATCTTAACAAAATTTTAAACCGTTTGAAGTTCTGGAAAGCTGAGAATGAGGCCTACAAAACCCAGATAATTGTTTTAAAATATTTTATGCGCCCATTTTTTTGTGCTTAAAAGAAGATGACGGGATTTCGTATGAATTCTTGGCTGTAACTTGCAAAACAACGAAAATAAACAAGAAAACACACAAATTTCTCTACAAATTTGTAAGATTCGCGTCGGGTTCACCAATGTGAGATGGGGGTTAAAAATCAAATAGCATAGATAAAGTGATAGTCAACACTTCTAAACTATTATCCTCATCTAAACAAGAGAATTCAAACAAATGAAGATATCAAAATAAAAGAAAACAAAATAAAGCACTCCTCATATTGTAGTTAATTCCTTCTCTTGCTCTCTTTTTTCTTGTTATGCAATTTTACCCTCATATTTGTTAAAATACTTGTGCAAAACCTACAAATGGTAGCAAGAAAGTTCGAGACAATTAGTTGTTAAGGTGAAAATGGAGAAAGAAGGTTTTTTTATAAACAACCCTTCAAATGGACGGCTGAGATTAATCCACTAGAAGGATTCCAAAATCAATGGTCCAGAATTGATCCACCAAGAATATGCTATTCTTGGAGGAATCATGACAGACAGACATGCACGGACATGCAGGCTATGACAGACATGCAGGGACATGCATGCTATGACATGAAATAATGGCAGGGTATCTTTGACCAAGTGGAGGTGCATAAATAATTTATTTATTCAAAATGGAGGAAAATGACAAGTGGCAAATAAATAATTTATCCAAATTATTTATTTAGAGAAAATGACAAAAGGAAAATTTAATTAAATTAATCAATTTAATTAAATGGGGAGGTAGAAATTAGACATGGATAATTAATTTGAATTATTTATCCAAAAGAGAGGAATGAAACACAATTAAATAATTTTGACAATTATTTAATTATAGAAGAATAAAAGGTCAAATAATGATTATTATTATTACTTGACTATAGATGAAAGATAAATAATTAAATAAAAAATGATTTATTTAATTATTGAAGAAAGGGATATATTAGCGACGCAATTAAATAATTTTAATTGATAAGGATACAATAAAGATGAGAAGGTGAATTAATTAAATAATTAAAAATTATTTAATTAATAAAGGAATGTGATCAAACTTAATTGAATAATTAAAATTATTCAATTATCGAAGGACAACGACAAGAAAAATGATGCTCACAGGCTTAGGACATTTTTCAGTGTCTACACTAATGATCCACTTATTCCAAATACTCTGAAAAACCTCCTCAACATGTTGGAACCTTTCAAATGCCTCATGTATTCCTTTATAGGTTGACCATGTGGCTTCTTCTTTAAGGGTTGCCCTGGTCAATATGTGGCCTAGAATTTCATCAGCCATATCCTTTGTAATCTTGTTCATATTCTCCTAGAGCATGTTCCTCTCAAACTTGGTTGTTTGCAGTTCAACCTTCAGGGCAATAATTCTTAGTTTTAAGGTTTCTTTATCTTGTTGTGAGGTGGTAGATGAGGAAGTAGGCAAGGTCTTTTGACCTACCCTAACTGCAATAACCTTCAACTTATTATATTCCTCAACTAGTTTGTTACGCTTTTCCAACAATTTTTTTACCTAGCCTGAGAAATCTTTGTAGTGTCAACACTCAACATGGTTGTATGCATTTTCAAACTTGCAACTTGTGGAGCTGTCATCTTTGAAACCCTTCCTATAATCAAATCTCTTGTCATGCCAGTCATTGTCATGTTGAGTCTACACCTCCCTGAATCTAGTGTTAATGACCAAATAGCTAATGCATGTAAACTGGGGCTAAACCCTAAACCAAAAGTTTTCTCATCAAAATTTTCTTCAGATACCATAGCACTTGGGTCACTTTTGATCGCATCCAGAGCAATCATTGAGGATAGGTTCCATCCTGGCATTACTAATACCCCACTATCTTTGACCATTCTCCTAGCTTCCATAGGATTCATTTTCTCAATTTCATGAATAATCTCATGTTCATCCCTTTTTCTGACTTCTTCCTGTTGTGAAGGATCCACTCCTTCCAGAGCTTTTTGTGTCATCTCATTTATTTTTTTAGCTTTTAGCTCAGCAATGTACTCTCTGAATTCTTTGGATGTCACAAAGGAATCATCTTCTAGGAACTTGGCATAGGCTAAAACCCTTGCATCATTATCTTGGCTTTCATCATACTCCCAGGGTACTAACCTATCATCCAGAACAAATGGTTCCATTACATCTCCAATATCAGGGTGAGAAAAATCAAACTCTACTCCTTGCTCAAGAGGCATTGATTTAGCAGATTGTTGTACATTTCCCTCAACACCTTGTGTTTCATCAACATTTGTAGGAGGAAACTCCATAACAGGGGTATCTTCAATATCTATTGGTTGTTGCTCTTCCAATGTTGTGGGCTCCTTTGGTTGACTACCAATTTTCACTAAATGTTGTTGTAGAGCCTTTTGAGCCAACTGCTCTGCTTGTTGCACCTTCTCCATAAAAGTACCATCACCAAAATCACTAAGGACTATTTCCATCCTCTTAAAGTTTTCAGTGAGGTGCTTGTAAGGGCTTTCATAATAAGAATTCTGAGTAGAATCCCTATGCTCAACCTCAGCAATTTTCATCCAAACCTTTTCTCTATCATGGACAGCAACAAATGTTGGCAAATTCCTTATCACATCCTCCCTGAAGAAGAAAGCATGAGGTCCATATCCAGAGATTCCACTTTTTATCTTTTCTTTGTTGATGTGTCCTTCTGGATCAAACTTTCTAGTAGAGGTTACTCTCATTCTCAGATTACTAATTATTATACCAAATACCTCATATGCTTCCTTTGCCAATACAAAAAAATAATCAAAGGAAAATTTTGATGCAATGATGGAGGCCTTTCCGAACAATCTAAATTTCTCTGCATTAGAACGATCCATTTGCCACATTATCTCAATGAAATCCAGCCTATCAAAAAAAAAATCTAGGTAGTATGTGTGACGCCACAGGAGTCCCAAAACACCTGATAACTATGCAATCCTCATACAAATACCAATCTCCCCAATTGCACTCATAATCTAGGTCATCACCATATTCTCTTGGCCTCAATAGTGCCTGAATTGTTCTAGAAATCCTTTCAGCCAGTGTAACACTCATTTGTACAAGAATAGTGTGTTTTATGTTACAGAATATAGCATAATTTGAATTTGGGCAATGTAAGTCCCAAATATGTGTCCACATTTGGACATGCAATGTATTATTTCTCTCATCCACCCATCTTAATCTCATAACCATGCCAAATACTTCCCTTCCCTGATATAATATCATATGCATCGACAGTGAATAATGTATGAATGTCAATGGGGTTCTCCTCTCCAATCTCACTAAATCATAGTGTAACTAGTCAGCAACTCTACTAGCATAGTTGAACCATGTGTGTTTGTTCTTATGTTGAATGTCCATAATCATAAACAATAGGGGTGAGGTTACCCTTCCATCACACTTCACCCAGAGCACCTGACACAATATGAAGTATGTGTATCTAAAATAGTCTGCAAATTCTTCACAATCTAGGGGTTAAACTTCTTTGAGTGCAAACACAACATCCTTATCTCGTCCATGCCTTGGAAATTCACCTCTTTGGATCCCAACCCTATGATCAGCATATGCCTTATGTAGCTTCTCCATATTTATCTTTTCACTAGCATCGGTTCTCATTCTGAAAACTTCCACAACTTTGCTTACCTTTATTTCCAAAATGCTCCTACCCTCAATATCTGTGATTATCCTATTCACATCATCATACCTATCTGCAAGGTGAAACATCAAGTCTACCTCCACAAAGACATTAGGGACAACCAATTTCCCTAAATCATAACCCCAGACATTTTTACCAGGATGTTGATCATCTCTTCTTGTGAAAGCATGCAAAAATAACTCTCATCCAGACTCTAGCACAACAATATCAACAATCTTAGTTGCAAGGTCTTTAAAGTTGGTAGTTAGTATTCCTTCCCCTGTAGCCTTCCTACCACTTTCGTTGACATCTAGCGGTTGGAATTTATCCATGAAGTGAGTGTAGTCCTTCGGTTGACCCTTTTTCTTCTCAATCACTTCAGATGTTTGGGGCAGGTCATGGGAAACCTTCTACTTTTTCTTCTTGGTTATAGGTTTTGAAGACAAAGACTCACCAAGTTGACTCATCTTGGCTTTTTCAGGGTTTTTGGGTTTAGAATTAAACTAGGTTTGGGATTTCTATTCAAGTATTGGCAGCTCAAATTCAAGTTCCGATATAGTTCTACCCAATTAGGAAACTATCCTTATTCAAAAGAATCCAAAAACCCTAGTTAATCTTTGAAAGTAATTTAGACATTTTGGTTCAATATACCAGTTCTTGCAAAGTAACAAAAGAAACCAATGGGAATTTGACGGAAACTTACCCGGGAACAACTCCTCTACAACTTTCTTTAGCTTCGGCCCTAGTTGCTTTGACTTCTTTTTCAGCTCCTCAAATGTTTGAATGAAAGGAAAATACAAATTGTAAACCCTTTTCTATGAATTCATTTGAGTACACATGTCATTAATGGTGCAAGAAGGCTTGCACGAGTGAACAATTACTCCCCAAGTTGGTCATTCCTATTTGAATTTGGGTTGTCGATGTACTCATATGAAAATTCTATCCAACAGTTCTCATTACTTCACACTCTCTACAGGGCCCTACCAATGATTTGATATGTACTTTGATGAGCTAAGGGGCTTTCACGCGTATCTCTCCACATTCCATAAGTATTTCTCATTGTGTCCTTTCTTACATTGATACCTCATCAAGTAATGGTCAGGAGGCTAGCAATGAGATTTCAACCCTTGATCTTAAGCGCGAGAGGATCTTAGCCGAAGACTTGAATTCCATCGCTCTTCACGGATTCAGGTTTTATTCAGTAATCCCAACTCGCGACAAACTAAGGTTGTGCAATGGGGAGGAACTCCATCCATTGACAGTCGTAGGTTCTCTTTTAAATGGCATGATGTAACCGGCAATAGTGCAAGGGCCAACAATGGGTTAAAAGCTTAACCACATCACTCGTTGCGGGTCACCCTCTAGCAGCAGCAAAGTAACATGTGATGGGTGATGGACCAAGTGCTAAAGGATAGACATCATATCGCTCATTGCGGGATAAAAGAAGCATTTCATAAGGTAACATGCGATGGGCGATAGGTGGCAAGCTGCAAACATAAGTAACGCTAAAACATGTGCACAAAATTTTTTCATAAAAGAGGGACCTGCTAGGCTCGACAATGACCAAGATGTTGGGGTGGGTTGAGAAACGATGATAAAGACCATAGGAAGGAACTTAAGTGACTGGTAACCTGATTTAGTTGGTCAACACGAGAACATAAGCTGAATGATAACCAAGGGTGGCAAGGTATACAAAACGCATAAACCCCTAACCCTAGTGGCAATAGGATAAAAGCAACCAGTAATGTGACCATGAAACCAATGGAACCATGAAAATTTTAGGGTTCCACCAAGTCCTACTAGGAAAGCTTGATTGTAGAGGAGCCTTATAGGTTCTCAATCTTGCAAAGCAACATGTTAAGCTATAGACAAAATATGTTAGGAAAAAAATCTAAGACAGGCACACACATCACAAAGCATGCAATTGAAGGAGAATTTTCCAAATGGGATCCCCACGAGAACCCTTCAAGACAACAAAGGGCTCACTCAAAGGGACACTCCCATTTGAAAGACATGACATTTTCTGCAAATTATTCTATCATCAAGAAATCCTTTTGAAAGATTTATTTCATCAAGGAATCTGAAAGAAAGAATACTCCTTCTCAAAGGAAAGTTTTCAAAATTCTTCATTAGAAAAAGTACTCCTTTTTCGAAGGAAAGTTTTCAGATTCTTTTGTTATGAATTCATTTTCGAAAGAAAAATTTCACTAAGGTGTCCTTGTTGAAGATTGCATCATTTGGAAAATGAAAAAATTTCAATAAGGGATTCATTGGCCATCGAATTCACCTGATGGAAAATCAAAAAAGAAAGGTAGCCCCCCATTAGGATGGTGTGTGCTACATAGAAGAGCATGTAGCATCCTAAGGAGAGAAAGAAGAGGCAGAGATATTATGGCCTTCAAGACATAGTGAGATGTAAACATGGTATGTTATCACGCACGTGAGGGGACAACACATAAGCACCACAACATCACTAAGAAGATAGAGAGAGACAAACAAAGACAAAGAAAATGAGAGACAAGCAGAGACAAAGAAATCAAGAGATAGGGGGATCTGGGAGTTTGGGGTCAGATCTATTCATATATATAAATAGGTATCATATGGTGTATGAACAAAAGATCATCAATCCCCAAAGTTCCCAAATCATGAAGAAGAGCACATGAAGACAAAATAAAAATAAAAAAATGGGTCAACATGGAAGAGGGCCTAAATTCCCCCAACGCTTTGCTTCATCTCCAATTATCAAAAAGAAAATTTACAACATATAGAAGAATTATGATACACATAAAATAATTTTACGAAAAATTTCCCATGCCTATATCCAAGCACCTATAAGGGTAGCAAGTCCTCTAGGAAAGATAACAAACACATAAAAACAAGCACAAGGGAACACAAACATACATGCAAATCTAATCTATAGATAAAGAAGAGGTACCACCCTCCTCCTTATTGACTAGTAGGTCATCCTACTCCCAATCTAGATCATTATAGGGGGAAGGAGGATGGGCCTGCAAGGGAAGGATAGCAAGGGAAGTACCCTCTGACTCTCCTACAACAAGGGCCAAGGAAGAAGGCCCCTCAAGGTCTTCTTTGTTGAGCTCTTGTGAGGTGAAATTCATTGATCTCCTAAAGTTCATAGACATAGTCAAGACATCATCAACTGAGTTAAACATGCACTTCACCAGAGTGCCATGTGTTAATCGGGTGGGAGAAGAAGGAGGTGCCCAAGATCCACTGCCGACCTCGTCGAGAGGGGTAGTGAAAAACTCAGGGGATGTGGGGGCCACCTCTTTCACAAGGACGGTGCAAGCCAAAGTAGGACTAGCTCCCAAAGAAGGTGAACCCTTCTTCTGACCACCACTCAAAGTGAGGTCATCCTCTGACTTGTGCTTGAACAAAGGATGTTGGATCCCCATAGAAGAAGCGAAGGTGGAGGAGGGAGAAAAAAAAGTTGTGATAGACACCACTGTTGTGTTTGGCATGTCTATGGGATAGGAAAACGGAGGGATTTCCAATAGGGACATCAAAAGAGGAGGCTCCATGGAAGGAGAAATGAAAACTTGCACCCTTTTGGGTGAGGATCATCAGCACCCGTCGAGGGAGTCTACAAAACGAAGGTGATTGGAACTGAGGTAGGAACAGAAGGAAGAGACATAGCAAAAAAAGATGTAGAAATAGGAGCTATTAGCTCCCCCTCTTTCTTCTACAAGATAGCTTGTTTTATGACTAGAGATTTTCTCCTATGCTTGCACTCACGCTCAAGCCAGTTATGTTGGCTCTAAGCACTAGAAGTTATAGCCTAATAAGAGACTGGAGGTTCTTTTTCTTTCATAGGAGTGTCCTCCACAACTATGGTTGGTGGAAGGACAGCCTCCTAGATAGGATTAGGAGTAGGGAGCACAGGAGCAGAGACAGCAGCAAGTGCAAAAGCAGACACAAGTTCCTTGATAGTGGGCCTCTTCCTATTCACCACTGGAGGGGTAGGAGGAAGAGCAATAGGTCATGGAGGCCGAGACATAGGAGCATCCCCACAAGGACCTTTTCCCTTTTCGTAGACAACAGGTCTAAGAACCGTGGGCAAGACAGGAAGTTTGAAAACCCGATGCTTAGCCTTCCGCCAAGCGAGCACCATTAGGCTTCCCATGAGAGGCATAGGAGAAGGAGTTGAAGATGCTATAGTAGGAAGGAAGCAAAATTAGATGGAGTAGAGGACATGAAATAGGAAGGCCCTTGGGCATAAGCAATCTTTCCCTTCCCCTTTTGCTAGGAGGAGGAGGTAGCTTGTTGCTACGCAATCATGGAACCTCTCACAGAGATAGTGTAGGGTGACACTGGATAGCTCATTTTTGGTGCCTTACCCTCGGTCTTATACTTAACATAGGAATGATACAGTAAATATCCCTAGGAGGGAGTGGTCCGACTAGAGCGAGCCAAAAATGGTCCAATGAAAATCCCCCATGCGATACCAGTGGTTTATAATTGATGTTTTGTGTTATGTGCAAATAGCCCTCATGCAAGAATTTGAGACACTTATGAACTACTGAAGCAGCACCATTCATGGAGACTAGCAAGGGGATGCTATCCTCACTCTAAATAGGTTCAACTCTAGGATTATGACAAAGCAAGTATCAATGGCCTTGGTTCCTACCAAGACCGAAAGAGAAATAGAGCCAAGAGAAGGGACTAATATTCCATCATATGTACGAATAGTTACCTTTGATGTTTCTTATTCCTCCCTATGCAAAGTGTTTTATAAATAGAGCTTCTTCAATTACAACATTCACTTCGCTCGTAGGGTCAACTAGGACACTAGTCACAATGTTTCCATTGATACGAGTGGGAATGTACAAGGGAGAAGGCTCGTTATTTAGAGGTAAGTCTTGTGAGTTAAATGTTATGTTAGGTGATGTGCTCGTAGACTGGGTAGGAGGAATATGTGAGAATGAGACCATATTCAAGTATCCTAATGACACCAACTCAAAGGAAGTAGAAGGCTCAATTGATTAAGTTTGCAAAATGAGATGGAAATGGTTCAGTATAGATTTGCAATTCGTTGTTAGCCTTTTCCATAGACTTGTTAGAATTCTACTTTTTCCCATCAAGATGAATGGTATTGGCATTGATGTGGTCTTGGATATCATGATGCAAGCACACACATCTTTCGATATCATGTTTGTGTATTTGGTGGTACTAGCAGAATTGATGCTCAACATACCAATCGAGATAGGGCTCGATAAGAGGTTAGGGGTCTAATAATGTTAGGACTTTGTATTTTAATATCCTTTTCAACACAGAAGTATAAGAATTCCATAGATTTGTAAAACGACGATTGCGCTTCAGGCTCTTGTCATTAGACATAGAGACCATGTTTATAGTGGCCTTGTTCTTACCAAACACTAACACTACAAACCAACCCTCAGAATGGGAGTGCGAGGAAGATCCCCTGAACTATGCAACCGTCTGTTGGTATTCTCATAGCGCAGCATATAAATGTGCAAAAGAGGATACTTTATTATGGCATTTTTTTCCTGCCAAGGCCTCTGTAGGTTTCCAGCGAAGACCTTTTGAACATCCGAATCGAGCAAAGGATAGGATATTTATGAGAGAAGCGCTTGATAACAAGCAATAAAACCAGTTATCTTCTCGTTGTCCCCTTGCTTACATCAAACAAGATCCAAAAAGGTCATGTTTGGTCCAATATTGGCTTGGAACTATCAGAGAAACTGATTTACCAGCTAATCAAACAAAAAGATGGAATTGTCTAGTAAGGAACAATACCACTCAAGGGAAATATCCTTAAGATACCTTAGAAACAACTTAGCCATTAGCGAATCGTAATGGAAAAATTTGATGCACATGGCATTAAACGTTGAAACATGTATCTGAGGATCTCCTTTACCACTATATTTTTTAAATTTTTAAATCTCCATCCCCTATGGGATAGGAGTGTTTAGAATAGCTATTGATAAAGGACTGTGATGAAAGAAGGGCTGAAATATAGGTTGTGAAGTAGCACTAGACAAGTTTGCTAGTTGGTTTTGCATCTGACCCATGTTATGCACCAAGGAATTCAAGATAGGGTTAGAAGATGAGATAGGACCAATGGAATTGCCACCAGAGCCACCAACCCCCATTCTAGCAGAGACCTCGCCACCAAGAACATTAGAGCTTTTAGAGTTGAAACCCAAGGCTACCTTATTTACTTTAACAGTGGGGGGAAGCTGAGGAATAATAGTAGTGTTGACAGATAGGTTGGTCTCAACCATGTACACTGACACATTGGGCATCAAGACTTATATATGTCTTTTAGCAGTCTGAGACCCAAGATCTTAGGTAATGTCAGACCTAGGGTTGTATGATGGGACATGAGTGTACACTATGTCAAAAATTCCCTAAAGAAATTGAAGACCTACCCAGTCCTTATCTAATATAACTCTCAATTCATTAACACCTTAGTGGCCTTAGTTGTAATTCTTTATTTTCCTAAATACTCCCCAAACTCTGAAAGCCTTATGTTCAGGGCAAGAAGTTGCTCTGTGAGAACCTCAAGAGCATCATCTTCCTCCACAGATGAAGAAAAAGGACAAGCGAGAGGAGTATGAACACAAGAGTCTTCCCCAAAGGGACTAGAGAAACTTGTATTAGTTCCAGAGACTAACTCTTAAAAAGAGGGACCTATAGTGACCTTCTTTAGATCCTTCTCTATATGTTGCATGCTTCTTCTGAAAATGTTCCCAAAGTTTGTAGATTGAGTTGTAAATCTCATAAAATTTACAGCACACAAGTCTTCAACACACTCAAGATGCAAGAGAAGGGTTCTCAACACAAAGAAACAAAAACAAAATATGTTCACGTCGGGTTCACAAAAAATGTAGAAGAGGTGGATTTGTCACCCTTGAGACTCCAAGTCATAGAAGATTCATAAAGAACATGCTACCCTAAACTACATTGGCATATTGTCCTAAGAGTTCTTTTGCTAAAACCAGGTGTTTATAGAATCAAAATATCCAACTACAAAAATTTTGGTCTGCTACCCAGACAGCTCACTATTTGAGGATGGCAATGTAGATCTCGGACTCCAACGTGGTGTGTTGGCATCTTGTACAAACAAAGATCCAAAAAGAAAATAGAAAATAATGTGAGTCTACTAGCTATTTGATTGGTTATGTTTTGATATTTGAAAGAAAGTATGGAAAGTACTAAAAAAGTAGGAAACAAAGTACTTGAAAGGAAACTACTTGAAACAAACTATTCTAGAAATGATGAAGAGAGGATAGAAAAGAGGTACCGTGCTTCCCATGACCTAATTCTTCAATTATCTACACACGAACACATGAGAACAAGAAAAATTTTGGGTTGTGTTTCAGGTCTACCTCAGTCAGACCCCTATTTTGGTGTTCCCACCTCCACGGATAGCCAAGATTCCACAAGATATGGAAATCGATAAAGAAAGTAGAAAGGAAATAGTACAACTAGATAGAAAGAAAAGACAACTGAAATGATATCTAATAAGCATGATGATGCAACCAAATAGAAAGACACAAAGATACCTTCCCAACTATGAGCTCTCAAGGCCAATAGCGGAAGGAATAGAGTGGCACCACCACGTAGAGAAGTTGAAGCTCGATGATCCTATAATAAGAGTGGTGTTACGATGAGAGTATATTGTTGGATCCAAATGAGGAGATTGTAGCAAGAAGAACAATGGTGTAGAGGCAAGAATGAGAGAATGAAGTGCTAGAATGTGTCAGAAAATATGCAAGAATTAAGCTAGAATGAAGAAGTTAAATGAATTGAGTTTTAATAAACAAAATGGAGGCAAGATGTCTAATTTCATCAATCAAGGGAGGCAGGGAATGTTACTCTTTGCAGCCAATGGAAAATGTAATGTCTCTGAAAATCCCAAGGGTAGGAATCTTGTCAAGGCATGCATCCTTGACAAAAATTGCTCCACCGACGTAAAGCAACACGGCTAGGTGGAAGGGAAAAGGCGGTCATGGATTTTACATCATCGAGTTCATAGTTTCTAAGGTAGGGGATATTAAATGTAGAATTTTCCTAGGGTACAAATTTGTGCCATTACACTTTTATATACTTGTTTTGAGAAATGAATATGCCTTTGTCTAATTGAGAAATTTGTAAACCAAGAAAGAAAAACAATTCACCAAGCATTGACATTTCAAATTCACTCTACATTGCATCTCGAAACCTTTTGCACATATCATCACTACTTTTGCTAAAGATAATGTCATCAACAGACCACAACAATCAACAATTGATCATCTTCAACTTTTATGTATAAGTTACTATCTACAGTACCTCTTTGGAAACCTTGTTGTAGATACCTATCCAATCTAGAATACCAAGCTCTAGGAGCCAATTTGAGTCCATAAAGTGATTTTGTCAATCTGCACACAAAATTTGGATTATCTGAGCATTGCAAGCCTTCTATTTTCTCAATGTAGACTTCTTCTAACTGACCATTCAGAAACACAAACTTCACATCCATCTGATATACTTTGAAATTCTTGAATGTTGATAAAGCCAAAAGCATTCTGATTTCTTCCAAACTTGCTACTAGAGCAAATGTCTCTTCAAAATCAATTCCTTCAACTTGAGCATATCCTTTGCACAAAAATCTAGCATTGTTCTAGATCACTTTTCCATCTTCATTTGACTTGTTTCTAACCCATTTGGTACCAATAACATTATTCCATTTAGGTCTTGGAACCAATTCCCAAGTTACATTTTTATTTATTTGAGTTAACTCTTCTTCCATAGCATTTATCCAACTTTTCTCTTTCCTTTCCTTTGTATAAGAATTTTTATGAGATGGATGAGGAACTCTAAAATTTTGATGATTTTATGACATCATCAAGATTGTTAACATCAACATGATGTTAACAAGAATTCAGCATGTGATGGCATCCAAATAAAGCTTATTAGATTAAGGTATTAGGGAATGGGAACTTTGAAACTCTAAAAAATTGAAATAGAGGACAAGTGGGATTTTAGGATGTCAAGGGTGGAAGGGATGGTATGAAAGGATAAGAAAACATGAAATTTTGAAATACTTAGAGGAATTCTGAAAAATACTTAAGGGAATGTCAAGGTGTCAAAATTTCAAAGAAGGCATGATTGAGATGACAAGTTCAATGGAGATGGAGGGATCCAAAACTTTAAAATGATGAGAACACATGGACAAAACTCATAAAAAATAAAATAGGGTGTCAAGAATTTGGGGATGAATGGAAGGAGGTACTTAAATACAAAACAATTGAAAGTTTGACTCTAACACAAAAACTTACTTATTATGACCTTAGAGCTTTGAGGATTGTACATTCCAAAGGAGGTATGAATCTATGGGAAACCCTAACAATCTAAAATTTTGTAAAACACACAAAACATTAAGGAAATTCCCACAACCTATACATAGACCTTTTTAAGGATTTCTACATGTTTACACTTAAGAAACCCATTTGAGATTTCTCATATTAGTTATCAAAAGAGTTTGAGAGAGGTTCAATTGCACAAATTTTGGAGCAAAGAAAAGTAAAAATGAGACACATCAAAATATGGTGCTAATATTCACTCTACTTAGGGACATCTATCTCTTGTAGGTATGGTAAAACTTAGATCTGCGAGAGCATACCCAAAAGGGACAAGACAAAATATCATGATAGCATACACTTAATCATGGTTAAATAGGGACCATGACTACACAAAGACACCAAGGTACATATAAGAGAATAAATTATATATATAAAAACCTTGTAATCAATGACATGGTGTCACATAGACAATAAAGGTATGGCTACATAAAAATTACAACATAATATAGGTCAAACCTTGCAAGAAGATCCATGACACATGGTTATGAATGAGTCGTTGCACATGATTTCCTATATCAAAAACTATTTGGTTGGAGGAATTGATCTCCCTCAACATGAGACTATCTTCATCTCTTGGATGGAACATATGCAACTTCATTTTTGCATGCATTAACTTAAAAATGTTGCCTAAAAAGTGAAGGAAAATTGCCATTGCAAGGAAACCATAAATAATCCATGCATCTTCCTCTTTTTCCATACATTGCATTTCTAGTGGGTAGGGTGGAACTAATTATGACTCATCATTCATTTTTTTTCCTTTTGGAACTTCATGTTCATGAGATACTAACACCTCTTTCTTCTTCACTACCCATTGTTGCAATGGATCTATTTTTTTCTATCACCCTCTTCGAAAAATTATTGTCATTGGTCTTATCTTTTTTCCATTGTGATTTCTTATTTCTTACCATGGAAATTCTCTTTGATGTAACAACTATATCATTATTTATTGCAAGAACACATTCAACTCTCAATTGATTCTCATTTATTACCTACACTATTGCTACATCTGTATGGGACTTCATATCTTCACATGGTATCTTGGACTATAGGGATAGATTTCTAAGTTTCCTAGGGTGTTCTATGTTGTGATCGAGTAACTCATATTTCTCTACATCAACACTATGTACATCTTGAAATCCCATATTAGTTACATCATAATCACTATATTTTTCTTCTCCATCCATGGACTCATATTTTGATGCAATATACTAATCATCTTCATCTTCATATTACTAAGAATAATCCTCCTCATAAGAAATATATTCCTCTCTATTTACTAAAAGGGAATTTGGATTCTTGAGAGTGGCAAATTGAGCTTCTTGAAACCTAATATTCATAAGTTGTTGTCTTTCTTGTTTAAAAATATAGAACACCTTGTTCTGTTCAACTTCTTCTTTGTATGACATCTTGGGTTGAAGATGATATTGTCCAATATTATATGTTTCTACATTCAAATAACTCATGCCAAAATTGTGTGCATCATAATATTCATCCATATTCATCATATCAATAAGAATACAGTTTCTTTCTAATTGAGCCTCTTGTTGCTCAACAATTGTCATTTCTCTTTGCATCTCCATCCTGAGATGATTTATCAATTCATCTATTTCAACATTATCATATGATGTGTTGGGAGAAGAGGAAGACTAGTAAATAGGATATTCAATATGATGTTTATCGCTATCCCTTCTACCAACAACCATATCATTTACTTCTTTATAATCATACCTACAATTTGTCTATTTTTTATTATGATGTTACTTGAATCTTCATAAGTGTATTAGTGTTAATTTCTAAAATCAATGCATGAATTATTTCTACCTATAGAACTAACTTACACTATTTGAGAGGTATGTCTAAGTGACTTACCATGTTATTAGCTTCCTAAGATGGATTTCTTTATGTATTGGTGGAAGATTATCCTTGCTCCTATTGGTACATGGATTTATGTCTTCTCTCCATCACAAAGTCTACTAATCTACTTGTTTATTTATGGGTTAATTGAAATAGAGACGTCACTCTTCACTTGGAAGAGACAAAATATTTCCCAACAAGTAATAATTCAAATACTGGATAAGAAATTTTCCCTATTTTGAGTTGTAGAGGTTTTCAACATGAGAACCAATATTTTATCTCCCCAACAATGGTTTCATTTTATTAGCATAAGTTGATGATTTGACAACATTATTACACAACAATATGCATAGCTACAAACTTTTTGCTTTTGAGGTGTTTCAATATATTTCTAGTTGTCTGATACCCAATAATTACAAAATAAACTTTATCCCTGACAATGACACCATTTTATTGGTTCACTCTAAACCACAAACCTCAAATCCCTAAGGTTGGATTGTCTCCCAAGTGCCAAGAGTTTCAAACCTAGGAAAAATAGCATAAAATCTATAATTTGGTTAGATAACTAAATACCAATTATTGAGGTAGGTAAGACCTAATTCACATTTATCTCTTCTTAACCAAATGGGTTTTAAATAATATGTCACAAAAAATATCCCATAATAACTTAACATTAGCCCTGACACAAAACATACCAATTACATAGTGCACCCCTACTTCAGTTATCACTTTGTGCCTATATGCTAGTTTTCCATCCTCAAGGTCAACCACCTTATTAAAGAAAATGATTTACCGCATAAATTTTAAATAATTTCTTGTATGATTATCCCTTATTCTATTACTTACATTCAAACATGGAAGTTGGAACAAATTAGAACATATAAACTAAAAATATTTCTAGATTAATTTGTATTGAGTGTGCTAGGATGATGGGGATAAGAAGCAAGTAGAATACCAATGCATTTATCCTTTTGGAAAAAAAAATTACTAAGTTCATACAAAATATGTAATAAATGAAACTAAGGTGATACTTTAATCAAGATATCACAAAATACTAGGTCTTTCAAAATACACAAGCTACCTAGGCTCTATACATACATTCTGTAGAGAAGGGGGATTTTCAACTCACAAGTCTCTTTTTTCTCAAGAGATTCCCAAGGAATGAATTTTCCTAAACTACCTCAAGGAATAATGTTCAAGTGACAGGATAAAAAGGTGAGAGTTCTAGGATCAAAAAGCGTAGGTCACACAGATTTTTTGGACAAACTGGCAAGCTTTTGACCAAAGGACATCACTGTGGCACACTAAAGTCCCAAAGGAATTCTGGCATCTCATACGGACTAAAAAATGAGAATTTCACAGAAAACACAAAGTGACTACTTCTACTCTGACTGCTAAGAAATCTTGGGATGCAGGAAAGTAACAGAGAATAGCAAAGCTAAAATAAAGTAAGCTAAGTGAAATTTAGATGATAAAACGAGAGAATAAAAGATAGAGAGCACTCACAATAGACCAAGTGATGAAGCCTCCAGCAAGTAGATATCTTCAACATCTGCACACAGAAGATCGAGGGAAAGATGTTGGGGTTGTTTAGGGGCTTGCCTCAATCAACCCTACGTTTCGGTGTTCCCACATCCACAAACAGCCAGATAGATCAAGAGAAATAATAAGCAGAAATCAAATGAATAAAATAGCGATAAAATATAACCCCACTCAAGGAGGAGAACTTGTATCATGAATAGAGATGCAATAGATAGGGGATGTGACAAATCCCAAGATGCTCAAAGACAAAAGATAAGCAATATATCACCTGCAAGGCTTAAGGAAGCCCAAGAGAGAGAGAGAGAGAGTTGCAAGAGCCAAGAGATTTGCAAAGAGTGTTGTAAGAGCTTGAGAGATTGAGGAAGTTGTAGCAAGCAAGAGAGTTATACAAGCTTGAGAGAGCAAGAGAAAGAGAAGACCAAGAAGCTAGAGAGAAGCCATAGAGAGAAAAATGAAGTGAAAGAATTGATTTAAAAGAGAGAATAGGAGGGAAAAGAGGCTTCTTGAGCAATTACAAGGCATCCCAAGCCATTACCACCGACAAAAGTAGCTAACAAGTGGAAAGGAACTCAAAAATGGTCATTTGAACATCAAAATTTCATGGGACACTAGTGCGGTGCATGGATGTTCGTGCGGCACGCTAGTGTCCAGACACATCACACTACAAAATAATGAGAACGAGAAAAGCACAAGGTTTGACGCAAAGCTAACATGCAAAGGGTAGTTGTTGAAAATGGGTTTTGAGCATCTTGAGAGGGAAAAAGCTTGATGCAAGGGCTAAAATGAGCCTACACAAATGCTAAGGGAGTGGACAATAAAGTGGATATAAAATGTATCTGAAATTGCAAGGGGTGCAATTTTATGACATTATATTTTTCCCCAACTTTAGCGAGCATATGAATCTACACTAATATGCACACTAAAGGAAATATACTAAACATAAATAACATCATGATACAAAAAGGATACTGTAGAGGAAGCAGATAACTCTTCTAACCAAGGAAACATGCCCCAAACTGAATACCTACAAAACAAACACATTAGACAAGAAAGATCTGCACATGACGAAAATGTTAGAACATTAAAAGCCATTACATCACGAGGTTAGAACATATACATGAATAACACACACACAAAGGAACACAACAAACTAAAGGATTTGAGTCAACAAAGTGAAAGAGACCTTTATGTAGAAGGTTGTCTCAGTACTATGTGTCATCCCCAAATTAAGAAATAACATAGAGGAATTCTTAAATGAAGAGAAGAATGTAAGGATTGAATGCTTCAAGAGAAGCATGCATTCAATAGACAGAGAAGCAATCAATGTCGAAGAGAGAAAGAGCATATACTCGAGATGAAGAAGATGCAGTTCTTCAATCCGGTATATACATGGAATTAAGCTAAGAGAGAAGAGACACGGCTCCATAGGTACTCAGTCCTACAAAAATTGAACAAAAGATCTACAAGTTCTCAGTCCTACATAATTGGCTCCACAGGTTCTCGATCCCATAGAAGTTGAACAAAGGTCTTGTAGGTTCTCAGTCCTACAAGAAGGAAGAGCTTCACAAGTTCTCAGTCCTCCAAAGGGGGTGCCACAGGTTCTCGGTCCTGCGGGGCTTAACATGAAAGGACTCTACAGGTGCTAAGTCTTGAAGAGTTTGATGCAAAGGCCCTTACAAATGCTCAGTCCTATAAGGAAATATTGACAAGGTGCTCGGTCCTACAAGGTAAGCTTGGTGTGAAGGAGCTCTATAGGTTGTCGGTCTTGCAAAGAAAGACTGATCAAATAAGTCTGTGGCTACTGTAATCTATGTTACAGGATAGTTATAGAAAAGATAAGTCTAGTTGGGCTGCCCCCAAGCTAAAAAAAGAGGCATCAACTATTAGATATTGCAAGACATTCAAGAATTATTTTGAGAAGAAGGCTTTCAAAGGGGGTTCCTTCAAGAACCCTCCAATATAGAAAGGGGCCCACTCAATGGGACACTCCAATTGAAATATAGAGAGAAGAGAGGGGGACCTTAAGAAGGACACACATCTCCAAAACAATATATCACTACCCCCATCATATAAGGGAGGAGAACCATGCAAGATACTATTGTGTTGCTACCATAGAAAGAGTAGGTTGCACACAATAGTGTACAACCATGAATGACATTAAGAAAGTAAATCTATAACTGCCACATAACAGGAAACAACACAATAGAAGGGGGGTCTAAGAATCTCATAAGAAGATACTTAGAATGGACAAGATAGAGTTAGACCTTGATCTCACTTTCCATGTGAGGAAGAGGAAGGTGCATCAACAAACGGAAGAGTGATGGCACCAGAATCATGAAGTTGTTGTATTTTATCCTTCAATTCCTTACATTCACTTGTGGAATGGTCAAGCACTCGATGGTATGCACAAAAAGAATATTTTTCTTTATCATGCTTGTGAAATTTCTTATGTGTAAGGGGAGGAAGAGTAATTAAGTGGGATTTAAGAAGCCTCAACAAAATATGCTCTTGCTCAAACAAAGAATGAGGAGCAAGAAGTAACCCTTTCTCTTGTGGAGAAAATTTTGGTTGCTCAAAAGAAGACATGAAGATAGCATAAAATGGAGGATGAATCAATTTAGGAGAACAAGGTTGAGCGGAAGTCATGTCAACATTCAACCACAATTTTTTTAGGCTATTCATACAAGCAACCAAGCCGCAAATTACATTTACGAGGTACACATTCTATAGGGACCTAAATGCTTTGTTTGTTACACCCACAACCTTTACACCCATAGCCATATTTAGAGACAACTTTAAAGCCAGGGCCATAATATGTTTGCAAATCTTAAGGAGGAGGATCTTCATAGAGAGCATTATTCCAGCAATGGGGATTATACTCCTCTACGGGATCACCATCAGCCTTCTTAACAGTTTTTCTAGCATTAACCTTTTTAACAAAAGCATGATCATCTTCCTCAGAAGGGGGAGGATGGGTGTTAAGGATATTACAATTTGTGTTCACATTACCCTACGATGCAGAAGAATAATCATCTTTGATAGCGGGTTTGGATGATGTTATCGAGAGGTCTAAGTGGATCGAGTTGACTTTATATTCCCCAATGAAGGAATCTATAAATTCTAAGGAACCCCAATCATCACCAAGACATGCCTTCTCTTGAGAAGAGGTAGAAGGAGCAAACTTAAGATTTCTTGTTTTAGAAGGATCTTCTTCAGGGACATCTACCTCAAGCGTATCCTTTGTAACAGGTACCACTGGAGTCGACATCAACACATTGGAAGACATTGAATGGATAATATTTTTAAGAGTAGGTGCAACTAAAGCTTGATCAACAGTTGCCATCTCACATAAGTATATGGAATCAAGGTCAGCCCTAATTGTGACTACTTGATTGTTATGAATGAACTTAATAGATTTATGCAAGGTAGACGGGACTGCACACATAGTGTGAATCCACGATCTATAGAGAAGAAGATTATATGGTAATTTTTCTGACATAACATATAGAAGGATGGGTATGGTAATAGGCCCCAACCTTAAAGGCAAGACTATTATGCCTAGGGATTTTTGGTCAACATTTTCAAATCCACAAATAACAAGATAAGAAGCAACAAGAGAAAATGAGTCAATTTTGATTTTAGGCAATAGATCAATGCTACATATGTTGAGCATGGAATCGGAATCAACGAGAGTACATATAATGCCAATATTATTAATGTTAACTAGGATCATTAGAGGGTCTTCCTGCTTTTGTACTTTCGGAGGTGGGAGTTCCTGTGGATAGAACATAATATTCAGTGAATCTGTACAAATGCGAGCTATCAACACATTAACATCTGCTAGCCTAGGAGAAGAAGGAAAGAGGATATTTTGCAAGGATTCCTGAAGAATACCTTGATGAACTACAACATACTGAAGCAAGCCCCACAATGAGATATTAGTCGAAGTAACATGGAGTTGATCGATAAGATCATAACCACCAAGTACTTTAGTTGTAGGTTTAGGTGCTTGAGGAAGGCTTGGTTGAGAAGGTGGTAAATAAGTAGGTTCATCAACATTTACTTTATTCCTTCTAATATTATAAGTATGGAATACCACTCTATAAGAGGGAGCCTTAAAAATATTAGGAGAAAAAATCCTTTTAGGAGAAGGACTAGCCAAATTCAAATAAATGATGGGTCTCTTAGGCCTTTGAGGGGTGGAAAAGACATATTATATTTATGGATTCCTTACATCTCCAAGAGGAATCATTTGAAGAAATATGCTCAACATCTATCCTTTGAGGATTCGATGTGAGAGGAGCTTCATCATTCGCTAATGCATCATCTTTAAAAGAGAGTGCATTGGAATCAAGAGGAGATTCATCATTCATTAATGCAGTGTCTCTAGAAGAGAGCGCATTGGAATGAAGAGATAATAGAGTAATGTTGAGAAAATTATCAATGATTTCATCTTCTTGCAACAAAATATCCTCTAAAACAAGAGGAATTTCATAAGAAGGATCAAAGATACAAAATGACATAGGCAAAGCCAGGTCACCATCACATGCATGAAATGAAATGGAACATCATTAACACTTTGAATAAAATTAGAAATTGAATTGATAAAAGAAGATATTAGATGCATCTTGAAAATAGGAAGCTAAATATAATAAATAATGCCTAAACAAGTCGGTTGAAGGTCGGCGCATCAAAATGTAGAGAAGGGGGATTCACTACTCACGAGTCTCTTTGTTCTCAAGAGATACCTAGGGAATGAACTACCCTAAACTACCCCAAGGAATAATGTTCAAGTGACAGGATAAAAAGGCAATCTAGTTCCAAGATCGAAAAGAGTAGGTCACATAGATTTTTTGGACAGACTAGTGAGCTTTCAGCCAAAGGACATCAACACGGCACATGGACAACAACATGGAGCACTGGAGTCCCAAAGGTGCGTTGGCATCTTGTATGGACTGAAAATCAAGAATGTCACAAAAAAAACAAAGCGGCTACTACTCTGACTACTAAGAAATCTTGGAATGCGGGAAAATAATAGAGAATAGCAAAGCTGAAATAGAGTAAAGTAAACTAAGTGAAATATAAATGATAAAATGAGAGAATAAAAGATAGAAAGTACTCACAATAGACCAAATGATGAAGCCTCCAGCAAGTAGATATCTTCAACACCTACACACATAATATCGAGGGAAAAATGTTGGGGTTGTTTAGGGGCTTGCCTCAGTCAAACCCCCATTTCGGTGTTCCTACCTCAATGGACAGCTAGATAGATAGAGATAAATAATAAGCAAAAATGGAATGGATGCAAGAGTGATAAAAGAAAACCCCGCTCAAGGAGGAGAAATGTATCACGAAATAGAGATACAATAGATAAAGGATGTGAGAAATCCCAAGATGTTCAAAGACACAAGATAAGCAAGATATCACCTATAGGGCTTAAGGAAGCCCATGAGAGAGAGAGCTATGAGAGACAAGAGAGTTGCAAAGAGTGTTGTAAGAGCTTAAGAGATTGAGGTAGTTGTAGCAAGCAAGAGAGTTATGCAAGCTTGAGAGAGCAAGAAAAAGAGAAGAGAGAGAATACCCAGAAGCTAGAGAGAAGCCAAAGAGAGTAAAATGAAGCAAAAGAATCAATTTAAAAGAGGGAATAGGAGGGAAAAAAATCTTCTCAAGTCGTTACAAGGCGTCCCAGGTTGTTACCACTGACAAAAGTAGCTAAAAAGTACATCAAGGCACTCAAAAATGGTTGTTTGAACGTCAAAATTTTGTGAGATGCTAACACGGTGCATGGATGTCCTCGCGGTGTGCTAGTGTCCAGACACATCACACTACAAAACAATGAGAATGAAAAAAGTACAAGGTTTGATGCAAAGCTGGCACACAAAGGGTAGTAGCTGAAAAGGGGTTCTAAGCATCCTAAGAGGGAAAAAGGTTGATGCAGGGGCTAAAATGAGCCTACACAAAGCTAAGAGAGTGGACACTAAAGTGGATACAAAAATGTATGTGAAATTGCAAGGGATACAATTTTACGATATTACACATTCAAAGAAACCATAGATGGTTGCAGAATATTAAATGAGTCTACTTATTAATCTAGGAGCATATCCATATATTTCCTTTACTTTTTTGAGAATATTCCTTGCAAAATATTTAGAATGATTTTACAGTCATTTAGTTAACTAAAAAACACACGTCCATATATACACACCATACACATGGAGACACTCAACTAAGGTCAAATTCTCCTTTAATCACTTGATCTATAAAGGTTGCATATGTTTATTACAAGTTTGGGATAAACCCGTATCATTATAATAATAATAATAAATCTAATACCCAAATATGGAAATTGTGAACCATAGGATTCTATTGTGTAATTCTTTCCCGGTTGTGTTCTTCGCCAATCCAATGGCATCAACCCTTTGAATAATAAAAATGAATGTGTATATACCCCACTGTAATTCATGCCAAAATGGGAAATGGGAAAACCTATCAAGGAATCAACAATTTACACCATCTCAACCACTACACGAGATGCCCATACCCTATCCACCATCATGATAAATGTTGCAAATCAAAAATTCCCCTTTGGGAACCATGAACATCTAGAATAGTGAATAAATCATTTCTTGTCCACTCATTATGCCTCTAAAATCAGTGGCATGAGGGTTCACATTTAAGGACAAGCAAAACACCCAAAAAATCTACTAGGACAATGGCTTAGAGATGGTGTGTTATTCATTAGCCTCGGAAATAATAACTATGATATGGGTTGAGTGCCAAATTTATCCTTTTGATCCATTCAATTCACATAAAGAATTATTTTTCGATTACATCAAATCTAATATGATGGTTAGCAGGCATTGAAGAAGCATTAATGGCATTCTTAGGTCGTTATGTGGGTAGGTAGGGATTTTGCACTTGAATGATAGAGTTTTAGACTTGGAATGATAAGGAGGGAAAGTTTCACAAGCATGTTGAGAAGATTATGCCTAAAATTTTCCAAAAATCAAAGGCATCATGTGGGCCATGTTGGAGTTTATGGTGGTGCTTAACATGGTACCGAAATAATGGATGGACAAAATTCCCACTTTGAAAGACTTTATAAAGGAATCCACAAAGTTTTGGGCTTTTGAGGATGGAGGGAAAGAGGTACAAGAATAGGGGATGGTTGAAAGTATAGCTCCAAAAGACATAAATATTTTGAAGTGGAAGGTAGTGGGGATTCGTAAAATCAAGGAATTAGAGACGAAAGGAATGGATGTTGAAGGATGAGATGAATGAGAAACTTTGAAAGTTTGATTGTTTGATGACATAAACATGATATCATCAAGAATGTTGATGTCATTAGGGCGTTGATATCAACAAGATGTCATCAAGATGTTGATATTAGCCTGATTCTGGAGCATGACATCATCCAAATAAAGCTTATTAGATGAAAGTATTGGGGAGTAAGGAATTTTTAAACTTTGACAAAAGGGAATTAGAGGAAAATTGGACTTTCAATATGTCAAGGGTCAAATGGATGCTACATGAAGGGACGAGAAACCATAAAAGTCTAAAAGACTTAGAGGAATTTTGAAAAAGACTTAAGGGAATGTCGAGGTGTTAGACTTTTAGGAAATTCATGACCAAGATGACAAGTGCAATAGGAATGGAGAGATCAAAAACTTCAAAATATCGACAACATGGAAAAAATAGGAAAAAAGTAAACTAGGGTTTCAAGAATTCAAGGATGGATGAAAGGAGGTACCCGAATAGGAAACCCCAACAGTATAAAAGGTCAACAAACACAAAATATTAAGGCAAACCCCAAAATTAGCTTGGACACATACTTTTTAAGTATTTCTATATTTTTCACACTTAAGGGACCCATTTAATATTTTATTAAATGATTTATAAATACAGGGTGAAATAGGGTCAAATGATCAAGCTTTGGAACAAACAAACGAAAAAATGAGAGACATCAAAATAAGGTGCCAATAGATTTCTCTATGTATTAGATGCAATTCTATATCCATCCGTCAAAGTGTGAGGATCCTTATCTCTTAAGTATCACATCTTAGCATCATATTTATTACAATATAAAGCTAGGCACGTATGTTTATTCGGCCTTAGATATGCAATGATCTTTTCCATAACTCTTGAAAATTTGGTATTGGAGTTAGTAATACACTCATTAGATCATTTTGTAATATTGGTAAATTTGTTGATTATGAACCTTGGGCATGTGTTATCACCATATTTCTCTTTGAATACTCTTTGAAATTTAGCCTAGGATTTAGTTCTTGCTTCAAGTAAACTTATATACCATACTCTAGCTACATCATCAATAGATTAGACAAATAACTTCATTGGGACATTTTCATCCTCAATATTGAAGTCACCAATCAAATTTTTAAAATATCTCAAGCGATCTTCTCCAAACATAACATTATTTCCTTGGAATCTCTCAATATTAGACCTCACTTCAACTAGAATGGGGTTAGGATATCCACGTATCCCTGTGAATTATAATTGTTTATAACTCTCAAAATTTAGAGTTGGTTGGATAGGAGCTTGACCCCCACCTCTTATAACATTATTGTTTCATTTTCCAACAATAGGAGTAGCTCCCTCTATATTCCTTAGATTCTCACTTCTCTTCAAGTGATCTTTGGATCTCTCAACATCTATTCTAGCCAGTTCTACTTTAAGGTTATTTAATTCTTGAAGGATACTTTGATCTCTTAAACCATGATTTGTTTTTGGGGTTTGATCATCTATTTCCTCCCCGTCCTTTTTCTCATGGTGAATATTATGAATGAAATTTTCCTAACACCAATAAGAGCATTCCTCTTGCTTGGAAGGAGATGTTTCTTGGTCATCAAATAGTATATTCCTTCTTATATTTATATCAACAATATCATAGCCTAACAATAATACTTCACTAACCTTAGCCTCAACATCTTTCTTCTCCCTTACACTTTAAATATTTTTAACAATATCATGGTAATTAGCACCATACCACAAGTCATCTTCCTATTTTCTAATATCTTTAGACTCAAATTTGTCACTACCATAACCTAATGATCTATCCTTTGCAAACTAACATTCCTCATTTCTATCTTGATTAAAATAAAGATTAGATTTCTTAGCATTATCCTTTTCTCTCCATGTAGTTTGTTCTTTCTTGCTCATCTCACCAGTTAGCTTCCTTTGAGGATTTTACTTGAACAATGATATTCTTTCATCCATACTAATTCTTCAAAAGATTTCACTAGGATTGTATCAATAAAGTTGCCACCTCAAGAGAGGAAAATATTTTCTTCTTTATGAGCTTATTTCACCAATACAGTGCTATAATTTCACAAATTAATAGTAAATATTCATATCTTGTGCCTCTTCCCAAATAGATAAATTCTTTTGAATATTCCCTAGTAGAGTCAACAATTTGTTGGTTCTCCAACTGACAAATATAATCTAGTCTATAAGAATTTCCCAGGTTCTATGCTCAAGACTATTGCTAGGTTGACCAACAAATGGGAGAAAATTAGATACTCTTCCCTGCACTTCAAGCTCTACAAATTCTAGGCATGTAGAGGTCTATAAGATACATTTAATAAAAGTATATAATATTAGTATAGCAATGCTTAGCAAATGTAAAGATTCATACAAAATGACAAGGATCTGTGAGACTTTAAGTGCAACAATGACTTACTTCTCAAATATGAATATAACAATAATTTAAATAATTAAATTACACTCGATGAATTTTCCATGATTAATATGTTGCGGGTTGGGAAAATTTATTTAACCTACGAACTAGTGCCTTATAACAGAGCAACAAAATCATAAATTTAATGCATCCATTACATCATAACATAACAATATTTTTGCTAGTTTATTGTCTTACAGTAACTAAACCAATTATATATGGCCTTATGATCTAAGCTCTACTTAATAATCCCTTACATATTATATATTTTCTATTGTTATTGATAAGAGGTTTACATTACTCCTTGAATAACAACTAATATAAAATATCAATGTCATATAAAACGTGTGTGAAGAATTCAGAATCTCTTAACAACTCAATTCAAATAAATAATAAAGTGCAACTACAGACTCTTTAGACCAAGAGCATTCATTTATATCAACTCTTCTAAAACCATGTTACAATACAACTTCAACAATGGTAGGAAATTTTATATTTCTAGAAACTTGAAACTATTACAATAAGAGTATTTCCCTCCTCTTAAATTCCAACCTGTAATATGCCAAACGAGCGTATATTTATAGAACACTTCTCTGGTGACCAAATATGAGTGGGACAATAACTCCAGATTTGTGAAATATACTACAAAAAGTGTGTTAAACCAACCAAGATCTATGAAATTGATGACATAGGTGCATTCCCTCAAAAATGAATGTGCAAGATGCCGACAAGATCAAACGAATTGAATGCACGTAGCTAAGAAATGGACTATTTAATAACGAGTACGTGAGGGTGAGAATAAATATCAACATTCTTATTTTGATGCTTAGTGCTTAAAGTTTCTTTTAACATGTTACACTGTATTTTTTACATCCTTTGCACATCGTTCCTTCTCCAATCTTATCGCTTGTTATCAGGCCATTAATATTATCACACCTCTAATAGGTACTATGCTTTCCTCTAATAGCACATCAAGCTTGTGGAAGTTGTCGAGCCTACCATCATATGTCAGACTTCACTAGCAGTTGATACCATGGGATGGGAGTATCGAATGTCCCAGAACTCTGATAGGAACACTAATATGTATTAATGGTGTTATCAACCTTCTGGGAGGGTGGGTAGGTTTGATAGTGAAAAAAAAGAGAGCTTCGAACTGTAAACAGTCAAAGGGAAACTGTCGAGATTCAAAGGGAACTCATACCACATGCCAAGCATCGAAGTGTCGAGGAATCAGGGAATCAAGGTGACAAGGAAGTCATGTGAGATGGGGGAGAGCTAACAAGGGAACCTTGGCAAAGAAAAGGATTTCAAGATGTTCATATTGGGGAATTGAGACTGGGCTTAACTTGGTATCGAGTTAAGGGAAGTCTGAAATTCCTACTTCAATAGACTATTTTGAGCAATTGGTAGAGTTTCAAGGTTTGGGTTTTCATAGAAAGAGGTATTTGAATAAGGAATGGTCGAAAGTCTGACTTTAATAGATTTTGTAACTTTATCAGCAGAATTTTGAGCTTTCAAAGTTTGCTAAAAATGTACGTAAATAAAAAAAATTGAAAGTCCAACTTTGATGGACTTAAAAAACTTTTGGAGCAGATGGTGGAGTTTCATGTTTTCAGGGTGTACCTGAATAATGGAATGTCAAAATTTTGAGTGTAATAGATAGAATATTTTGGAATGCAAAGGATTGGAGTTCAAGGAGAGGATATAAAGGGGAATGGGTACCAAGGGATGTGATGGATGAAGAATTATTAATGTCCAACAAATATAAATGACAAGATTTTAATAGACCTTTGGGCTTTAAGGATTGGGAATTCAAAGGGAGTGATAGCAACGGATGGGAAGCTTTGAAACTCAAACAAAATAACAAGTAGAAAAAAAATTGACAAGGATTTAAGCAGTTTGTTGGGATTGGTAGGGACAGTATGTAGGTATTGACAACCCTAAAAGTCCAAAATACTAACAAACATATAGAAAATTGAGTAAAACACCAAAAAAAAACTAAATTTATAGCAGTGATTTTTGTATCTTTTGACACTTAGAGAACCCATTTAGGAAGTCTCGCATCATATATAAACAATAGGTCAAATATGACTAAGTCACGCAAAAAAGACACTATAAATTTGAGTGCCAACAATCTACAATATAACCTCCCTCATACATTCTCTCACATATCTCATAGATTCTCTTACACCCCTTACATGTTCTTACATGTGTTACAAAAACAAGAGATTCTCTTGCAAATGGCATACTAATGCATACACATGGCATAATAGCCAAGTCATGGTGGGACACATTTTTCCATGAGGGCTCAAAAATATTTGATAATTAATAAATTGCTAGGATTACAAAGTGTATGACACATCTATCCCAATATTCTCTCATGTTTCATATATTGTGTAAGAGAAAAAGGGAACATAAACTCTATCAACTATGGGCTAAGAGTCCCATAGACTCGTTGCACCACCTGAACGTCTTCGTGCTCACATGCTTCGTCAATGCATTTGCAAGATTCTCAAAATAAGTTAAACTTGGGAAAGGTATTGGTTTTAATTGCAAGTAAGTTAAACTTGAATGTGATAGTCAGAGTTCTATTTGTTTAGCCAAAAATCCTATGTATCATGCTCGTACTAAGCACGTTGATGTTCAGTATCACTTTGTGCGAGAAATGGTTGAGAGTGGGAAGGTATTAATTGAGAAAGTTGAAATTTTGATTAGCATTGTAGTTTATCTTACGAAACTAGTTCCTACATATAAGTTCTCTTGGTTTTGAGTATTAATCATTTGCTTGGAGCTTCATTATTTTGCAGGTTGCATTTGAAGTTGGCATGGATTGATTAGTTGGTGCAGGAAGGACATTGGCCTTGAGTCTTGTACTTGATTTATAATAATGCTTCCTTGTTTAGAATAATTGCAATGTATAATTTCAAGTGGGAGAATGTTGGGAATAGGATGCCATTTAATTGCAATCCTAAACATATTTCATGTATCTCCTAAGTCCTTGGAAAGTGTTCCCCAACACTAAGATTAGAAAGAGATTAAATTCAAAGAAATGAACATGTAAATTGACATTTGTAATTAATTCTAAATGATAGGAACATGTGGGGATGCCCAAGAAGAGCTCCTACAAAATAGGAGCACATGGGGCACCCACATGGAAGGTGGAACTCACCTTGAGTTAAGTTAATTGTTTGGAGAAAGATAACACTTCAATAATGCATGTAAAGATCCTAGAAGTTAGGAATTGATGTTTACATGCATGAAGTTCAATTCAGTATCAGTTTAGTTTAGTTCAATTCAGTTCAGTTATCTTCAGTTGTATGTAGTTAGTTTCAGTTGAATGCTATTTGACTTTAGTTGACTTGGAATGCATGACTAATGACTTGAGTTGCATGATAGATAACAGATGATACATTCAGTTAAGTGGGGATGATCAATCAGGCATGATATTTGCATAAATGGTGGAGAGATATGTTTCAGTTAACAGAGATTGACTTGGACCCGCCTTGGGCGCCCAAATTGGCATCTTGGAGTTAACACTTTTGCATGAGAAGATATTTTATAAGGCTGAGTTAAGTGGGCCCATTCTTGGGCAGCAACTTTGAGGAGGAGCTTACAAGATATCTTTGTAATCAACGTTAAGTTATGACTTTAGTTTGGGATGCCCAAATCGATAGACTTGGTTTGACATTGTTTTTCACGGAAGAACTCTACTTGCAAAGAATAGGCATAGGTTTTATGAGATAAGCATTGTGTTTTGTAATTGTAAACTCTTTGGAGTTTAGAAGGCTCATTATTGTCTATTTATTGCAGCAACTTGAAGAGAGTTTTATCATATTTTATTGCTAGTTGTGAAGAAGAATTGTTGAAGGCAAAAGAAGCATCTCAAGCAAGGATTGATAAAGAATTATTGTAATCTTGTTCTAAGGTTAAATAATACAATCACTATTGATTCTAGTGGTGGAGTTTTTTCCCGAAATGGTTTCTCCACAATATATGTTGTGTCACTTCTATCTTCTGGTCTTATTCTTCTACAATCTTCTGTCTACTTCTACAAATGGTAAAATGAATCTAAACAAATAATCATCTACAAATAATTTTTAACAAAGAACACTTAATTAGATCTACAGTATAATAGTTTTACAAGTTTTAAAACTACATAATTACCTCCATTTTCAACAATGTTGACACATTGTAACACAAATTTTGCATACTTACTCTACCCTAACTGAATGTTTATATTTGTTTCTCTCTTTTTATCTCCTTACCTAAGATGAACTTAGAAACCCCAAGTTATTCATATCAAACTATGCAACAATTTTAGAGGGTTCAAGTTCCTAATCACAGCCTTATTGTTACCAAAAAATAACATAACATCAACATATAAATTGATAATAAGGAAACAATCACAATTTGAATAGTAATAAACATAGTGGTATGATTTTGACCTCACAAATTTTGGCCTCAACACAAAAACCAAAATTTTGATACTGCATTCTAGGTGACTATTTGAGACTATACAAAAATTTCAGCAATCAATAAACCAATTATCTTTTACTTTTTATAGCATGGTTTTATATTCATAACATATAAATATCTTCCTCCAAATCACCATGCATGAAAAAAAATTTGCATCCATCCACTCTATCTCAAGATCAAAAGTTGATACAACAAAATACATTTCTTCAACCTATAAATGTCCTTCCACAACTTATCTCACCTTATACATCTCAGCATTGGTATCCAAACTGAAATTCTTCTCAAAGACCCATTTGCAACCAATACACTTCCTTCTTTTTGGAAACTAAACCAAGTCCCAAGTCTCATTTTTTAATGTATACATATGTACATCTATAACCAACTATTAGGACTCACTATATTCCATTCCCATCTCCTCTTTCATATTTTAAGAATTATCAATTTTAATAATCAAAGAAAAAATGCATATATAACTAGGTGGGCTATACATTTTTGGTTCCCTTCTTTGCCAAGTGGACCTTCTAAAAATTTGAAGCATATATTGTTCCTCTTCTAAACTCTTTGATCTAATATCCTCATCATGTCTAGCCTAAACCTTTGATTCAACCTCAAGTGTAGTGATCTTGATCTTTGGTTATAATTGCACCATCAACTTTCCACCTCCATTTTATTGCTCAATTGTAGGGTAAGGTATGATCTCCCTAAAGATAAAATTCTAACTGTATAGAAATTTTTTGGTCACAAGATCCAAAATATTATATCCTTTCACATAGAGACCATATAAATGAAGATACATTAAAAAACCCTATAATTCAATGTTGACCATTTTCCCTTAGCCATATGAGAATATAACTTGTAACCAAAAAATTGAAGATGCTCATGTAGTATTTTTTCCCATCCAAATATGAGTTTTTTGAAATATTTTTGATGTAGGAGACCTATTAATCAAGTAACGTGTATTGCTAACTACCTATCCCCTAAATTTTATTTTTAGTTGACCCACTAAATCTTCTTCTAGTCCTCTCCATCATTATCATGTGCGCTCTCTATAACTCCATTCTAATAATAGTTTTATAGAGTTATATTTTTCATTCAATATTATTCTCTTTACATACTTTGATAAAAAAAGTATCCATTATTATCAATTCTCAACATCTCGATTTTTTTACTAGTCTAGTTCTACATGAGATCCTTACTAAATTGACTAAAGACCTTGGATTTGCTTTTGAAAAAATAGGTATAGCTCTGTTAGAGAAATCATCAATCAAAGAAATAATACAATAATTTTGAGAATGAGGGAACATCTACTAGACCAATAGATCACTATGAATAATATCCAAAATCCTAAAAAAATCATGAGAGCTTGAGTTAAACTAAACACAGTTCTATATTTTATATGTAGGATTCACTAAAGCCAAATTCAATAGCACAATTAATTAAACCCTTTACGATTTTTTTATTTTTTAATTTCCTTAAACCTTTCTCACCAATATGGCCCATGTCTTGGTGCCATAACATTATATTCTTAGCAAGTAACTTATTCTAGGTGGTAAGAGAATGCTTACGTACCCAAAATTCATAAACATATGAATTTGATACAATGAATCTCTTGGTTACAATTTTTTATGACAAAGATGTAGATTTTATAAATCTCTTTGATTAATGTACAAAAGAGCTATTGAATTGTATATAAGTTCTAGCATCAAGCCAAAAGAGAGTACCAAATTAAACCCCCTTCACAAGAACCATAGCTCATCATACCATCTTATAATCTCAATTAAAAAAGACAACTTGCATTCCTGCATCATTCATTTTACTAGCTAAAAATAAGTTCTATTCCAAACCATGGATGTGTAGAACTATAGAAATAACTTTGATCTTCCCATCAAATAATTAGATCTTAACTCTCTCGTGGCCAACAATACTATAGATTTTTTGTTGGGATATACCTACTTACCATCAAAACTCTAATAGTTTGAAAACTACTCTCGATGGGGAGTCGTATGGAAATATGCTCAAAGTTTTCCATCCACACATGCATAGCCAAGGTTACAAAAACAGCATCACATGCATACTCCTCAATAATAATCATGATAATTATTGCATTTGGTCTTATTTTTATTCTTCTCCTCCTTGCCATCTCTTTTGAAAGAATTTTTTTCCACATTTATAGCATTTCACTTTTGGATTTAACAAGAACTTATATCTCACACAAGAAATAGATCTATCTTAATCCTTCTTCTTGTCTTTCTTTCATTTTTCCTTAGATCATCCACAAATAACCAAAGCTTCCTTGAAAAATATTGAATCATTTCATCTCATCTCCTCTAAGAGTAAAGTAGCCACTAGCTCATCAAACACAAGCTTTGAAGCAATGCTTCCAATATTCATCACCAAGGTGTTTCCTAAATCTAGCAAAGAACATAACAAGTTCATGCATCAATTATTGTATTCCATTTTAATTACAGTCGACTATAACTAGTTTACAATCATGTTGAATGCATTAGGTGCTCAACAACTAAATCTCCTTCACCAAACCCCAAATTGTATAACTTCATTCATACAAAAAACTTGTCTAACAAGGATTTGACTTAGTATGGGTTCACTAAATTTTTTTAGAGGATTTTAATATTGGGTTATTTTGAAAATTAAAGAGCACTATATTATCCAAGAAAATTCTAAAAAGACTTCTTGTGTTCCTATCCAAACACAACCTAGTCATTATATCACATTGGCATAGGTTTGTTCATAAATATTGTAGCCTACAAATCTTGATATATGAGTAAGTCATTTTAAAATTTATGGGTGATTGCCATCTTCCAAGAAACTAAAATCTCCTATGCACACACTAATGAGCACATGATTATACTAAGAGGGGGGTGAATCAGTATAACACAATCTTTTAATTTTTAAACTAACAACCACAATGATATCAATTACACAATATCATTCACATAAGATCTAACAATTATGCAATGCAAGAGGAACACACAATTTATGTGGAAACCCTACAGGAGAAAACCACGGAAAAATACTACTTATATGAAACTTCTTACAATATTTGTAGGCACCAACCTACATGAGACACTAATCCCCTCTTGTATAATTTGTGAGCACTAGCCCACTGGAGACACCAATCCCCACTTGTAGAATTTGTAGGCACCAACCCAATGGAGACACCAATCCCCACAATTGAGCATCATCTCAGAAAGAGACACCAATCTCTTTGATATGAGGCACCAACCTTATCAATATGGGGCACCAACCTCTCCAATATGATGCGCCAACCTCTTCAATAAAATCTTTGTCTTCCTGAGAATAAATCTTCTTTATAAACCTTTAATGATCTTTTATATTTTCCTCCTTAATTATATCTAAATATACATCTCTTTTACATCTACATATATTATTCTTATAATTATGCCAGAAACTCTTCTTACAAATCTACCTTCAATCCTTCTTACAAATTTACCTTCAGCCTTTCTTTAATAATCTTACTTTTTGTTGATCTATTGATTTTATTTTGATATACTCCTATTTCTCACACGCCTTCCTTTTATTTATCTTCACAATTCACACTTCTCATGTCTACTTGCAATTATCTTTTATATCTTCTTAAGCTAGTGAAATGATCCATCTCTTAAAATAGATGTCTCTTCATATATATATTATTTCTTTAATGGTCATAGATCTTCAACATATCTCTTGACTATTCTTAACCAAATGTTCAATTAATATCCATTCATTGTATTCTTATATATTCCTCTTATTTACTTCATGCTACATATTATAATTCCATACACTTCTTTGAATGATAAAACCTTCTCTCTCTTTTTCATCACTCACTTTTGAATGATAAAACTACCACACACACTTCATCTCATGGAATGAATTCTCTTATATATCTTGTCTCATCATGAGACACAACCCTTCATTGTACCCTTATGACTCTTGTTTAAAACTATCTTTATTTAATTAATTAATTTCTTTATCTTTACACATACTTCTCTTTCCTACTCTTCTTATTTAAACTTCTCACATCTCACACGCATTCATATTCACCACACGTTTCTCACTTCCTTTTTATATCTTCATGCCTCTATGAAGGCATACATCCTTTCATAATGACCCTTCAAATAGTCATGACTCCTCTTAAATAACAATTGTTTCCTTTTCACACATATCCACAATAATATATATTTTTATCCTTCACACACTTCTCTCTTGAATAAGAGATCTTCCTTTCTATTCCACGCACATCTCTCTCTTACTTTCCATAAACTCAATTTTATATCTTTACATCTCAATGAAGAGTTGCATATCTTTAAAAAGATATAACTCTTTAAAAGGATATATCTTTTTGTTAAGACTAATTGTTGCCTTTGAACACTTTTTCATTCTTTTTATTTCTCCTTGATGTTTTCCTTTGAATGATCTTCTATCATTTTATTCCTTCAAATATGTTTATGCTTGTATAATGTATCTTCTTGTTCTCTACACTTCTTTCCATAATTCTTTCTCTTTTTATATCTTCTTTCCTCTATGAAAGGAAACATCTCTTAACAAAGAGAATTTATTAACCATTTAAAACTTTTTGAAAACAAATCACACCTCTTCACTAAATGATGTATTCTTAATGAGAGTGCTCCACATCATCTCTGAGATATTTTCTATTACGATCCTCTAATATTTCTCCTTTGACATCACTAACAATAGTCTTGTTCATTCGCTTTGACATCAATGACAATATTCTAACAATCTCTCATACTTCTTTGACATCAATGACAATCAATTCCAACAAACACTCCCACTCAAACCAAAAATAAAATTACTAACACTTAGGACCTAAGTTTATTAGTCTTTAATGTCAAATGAAAGGAAGTTAAGATAACAAAAAAACCTCATACAATAATCTATAATAGGATATATGTATAGAAAATACAATCAAATAATTATAAGAAAAAAAGCGACATAAAAACCATTACACAATGATATACCCCAAGAAAGCCATTTTGAGAAAAAGAAAAAAAAAACCAACCTCCAAATTCTAAACCAAATGTATTACCAATAACACAAACAATTACAATACAACTCCAAGCTTGGAACTTCACAAAAGATAATGCCAACAAAAAATTTGGAGAATTTTTGGCAACATAATACAAAAGGTAATTACACTATGAAGCCTTAATCTCAAGCACCAAAAAATACTCAAAGGAAAATAGAAAACCATTAAATGGAATTTGGGAAAGAAACCATGAGCTAAAACCACCAAGAGGTATGGCAACCAATCCGAAGTCAAAAATGAACACCTTATTACAAGATGTGTATTCAAGCTATTTTTAACATATTTTCTTACATCTACCATAACCAATCATAAGGTGTCATAACCACCTCTCAAATTTGAGAGCTCCATTCTCATTTTCTTATCTTCATTCAACAATGTTTTTCAACACATCATTCTTACATATCATAAGTTGGATAACAAGTCAATTCAGCAATGTAACCTCCCTCTTACATGCTCCTACGTATGTTGTAGATTCGCTTGCACCTCTTACACAGTTTTGCGCTATCATAGATTCTCTTACACATAATACATGATAACATTCTCTTACATTGTATATCAATGCATACATAGTACGATGGGTACCAAAATGGGATGCCCTCTTCCCATGAGGGTTCACAAATGGTTAATAAACAAATTATTAGGATTGCAAGTGTATGACACCTATCCTAAAATGAAACCTATGTAAATATTGGGTTGCAAGAGGTGATGAAAGATGAATGTGTTTTTTGTGTTGCAATATGTGAGAAGCAAAGTACTCAGCTACTCTTCTTAAATGAGAATAAATCGCTAAAAAATGATTCGAGTCTCCTCTAAACTGATTGCAAGAGGTTCAATATATAGAAATAAGGATGCTAAAATATCAAAATTATGCTCGAAGAAAGGAAAACAAAGCAACAAGCTAAGAAGTTTCTCAAAAATTTATATTTGTGATGCTTCAATTATTATTTTTGAAAAGTTGTTTGAAACCCAAATTAGCAAATAGATGGTTTTGAAACCATCATGGTGGATCTAAAATTGATGGGGTGGTTCTGAAATCAATCGAGAAATTTAATAAAAATTCACTATAGGAAGGGGTGATTTTATCATGGCTCGGAAAATATAGTGAAAAGACAAGTCATTAGCCGAAAAAAATTATGGCCACTACCCCAAACCCTTACCCAAATAGGCTCTAAAAATTAGATTCCCTTAAATGAAATTGCACACCAATAAAATGATTGAATCTTACTAAGATGGCCTAGGTGACTTAACTAATAGGAGATGTTCTAGAAAGCAACATTAGTTGTTACTTTTATATGTCATGATGGCTTGGGGCATGTTTTTAATCATCATTAGACTCAAAACTATTGACCCAAGTAATAATATGCAAAATTGGGTGCTTACAACACTACATCATTAATTGTGGATTTTCCTAAGGATGCAAAACATCAGATTGAGTCACTAATCTATGTTGTCACATGGATAACTTCCCTTTTCCCTTCCAATCCCTCTCACCTGCTTACCCTCTCCACTACTAAGCCCATCACCCACTCACCCCCTCACTTATCATTAACTCTCTTCTTGTATTGCCTTTGATTTTAGCTTCAAACATGGGGTGGATATTTTCCTAGCTCCAATTGCCTTCCAATTTTATCATCAAAACCAAAATGTGCTCACAATTAATTTACAAGCTTAGATAATTCATATTTTTTCCAATTGAATTCTCTAATGAGGAATAAAACTTGTGAGTAGTTGTTTCAAAAATTAGTATTTTGAATCTACCTATATAAACATTGGGTAAAAATTTGGTGTAACCCAAACTCATCTACATTATTTAATTTATTTTCAATTATAATATAAAGAACATGTCTTATCCAAAATGCTAACACAATCTTCATATTTTTGGGATACCTACTTTAAGGCCTATCAAAAAAATTAAAAATTAGTTTTCTATTTATTTAATTAAATTCTTTAATAATGTATTATTATGGTTGTTTCACATCAACTCTTTAATAATTTATAATGCTGGTGAGGATTGGGAAACACATTGGTGATGAAGGTACAAATCAACTTGTTCGCTAGTTTTCTAGCTCTCCTATGGCAACTAAGGATGATCACCCTTAGGAGGGTGTGGTGTGATGGAAGGATAGTTTGAAGTTTATTTTAATTGTGGCTCTTCCAAGTTCATCTACTATTGTGTGGAAGGAGTGTACACATGGTTCATGTGTCTAACTTATCATGAAGAAAAAATGTTGAAACCCCTATCATAAGTGTAATAACTTTTGTATCTTCGAAAAAGCCCTATGTGGACATTGATAGATTTTGATTAAGGATTCTAGTTATTTTTCTCAATTTGAGGTGGGAGCTTGGGGTCAAACTCAAGATTCAAGATTAAGTTAGATTGTTCTTATCTCAAGTAGACATGAATTAGAGGGTAGCATGGCTACACATGCCCTTAGAGGCATCCCTCTTAATCTTTCAGAATATCATTTAGTATTGCATATACTAAAAGAGAAGAAAATCAAACTATCTTTGCTACAAGTAACTCACTCTATAGTGAATAATCTTGAGGGTAAGTTTTTGGGCAAGATTTTTCCAAATGGATGATGGTCTCTTGACAAAATATGATTCTTCTTTCTCTATTTACTCTCCCAAAAAAAAAATTCTCATAAAATTTCATTTCCTTGGAGACAAGGAGCATGTTTGGAAGTAGGGTTGTGGTTTCATGGTAGATTAAGTTACTTTTATGCCCTTAGCAATCATTTTTTTATTCAAGTGTTTGTTATTGATTTTTTGTATCACCTACCCTTAGTGTGTAGATTAGATGAAATAATTCAATTGTTGGAAAAACATATTGGCACCCTTATCAATTGATTCAAGTGTTCATTATTGATTTGTTTCTATCACCTTCCCTTGGTGTGTAGATTGGATGAAATAATTCAATTGTTGGCAAAACATATTGGCACATATTGGGATGGTTTGCATCATAGTTTTACCAAGATTTGTATGATCATTGATCTCTCCCCCACTCTTCAAGTCAATCCAAATTCACTCCTAATCCAACTCATACTATATTTTATGGATTTTTAAGGTTTTCCATTCAAATGCTTACAATGCAACCATCTAGGAATAGAAAATCAAAGTGCTCTCCTAAAAAATTGTTGGGTTTGGTTCAACTTTGGGTGTCAAAGAAGGATAAGTCTATTGAGGATATTGTTTGGAGGAATCATATGGTTTCTTATTTATATATATTCTCCCAAGAGCATTCAAACCTCAATCAAAAAAACATATCAACTTGCATCTTTTGTACAACCTTGATATTTTGATCAAAGGTTCTAGGCATAATTTCCTAGTGGTTGAGGCACAACAAAGCAATTACTGGATGACAATATTTTTCTCCAAGATTCCACTCAATGCAACAAGTTCAAGATTTGATGGGTGGCATTAGATCTTTCATTTTCCACCCTCTAAAAAAGGTGAAGTAACAAGGTTAGAATTCAATGATTGTAAAACTTCAATTGGGAGCTCTAGAGTGACTAGTAAAGGCACCTTAATAGATGTTTTTTTCTCCCATAGTAATATAATACTAGTGATGTCATGCTTCATTTTTCTAGTTTTATTTATCTATTTTTTCTTATTTAACTACATTAAATGGTGTAAGTATATTGGAATATTCCATGAGGATGCATCCCCCAAAAATCCATGTGTTTTCAAGATAGGGATGTCCCATCGTCATCCCACCACTACCACCTGAGTTTTGGGGACATTTCTAAGATGTCCCCCTCCTGAAGGGGTATTATGGGATGTCCTCTTTCTAAGGGAACTTGTGATGGACTTTAGGACATCTCCAAGACATCTAGGGGACTCCCAAGAGTCTTTTGAATGTTTCAAAGATGTTCAAGCATCTCCTGCAACAAATAGTTGCAAAACTTAATATTTTTAAAAATCAAGTTTTTTTGAAATGTTCGCCACAAGCCCTAATCCTAATGGCCTATGGGCCCCACCCAAAACCTAAACACTCACAAAAAACTTACAAATAGGCATGTAAGTCTCATTTCAACTCACTCCAAAATTTCAACAAGTTATAAGAATGAGAAAGATTGAAAGTGAATGCATTAGGATTTAGGGATGATGAAAGGAAGGGTGGCATCAATCCACCGTCGAATCAAAGGATTCAAAGCATTATTCAAAACTCAAGGTAGGTTTACTTCATGACCTTTTTTTTCATTGTTCAATTTAGTAAGTAATTAATCATTACAATTTTTAGTTGACAAATTGTCAAATTTGGTATTTAATTTAGAGTTTTATAATTTATATTGTTACAAATTTTAATTTTAATTCATAATTTTAGTTTTACAATTTACATTGTTGCAAATTTTAATTTTAATTCATTATTTTAGTTTTACAAATAAATAATGATCAAATTCAAAAAAAAAATCATTTTATAACATCAATATTTTATTTATTAAATATTCTAAATTTGTCAAATTAGGATTTTAACTTATTTGTATCATGTACTTCTACACTTCATGTGACTTGAAGTAAATAAAACAAAAGTGAAATCCTTATTTAATAAAGGTTAAGAACAAGGATTTATATTTGTGTATCATTCGTTTTTGTGCTTCCTGTGACCTAAATTAAGAAAAAAGAAAAAAGAAAATCATTGTCTTAATCCCTTCCATTATGAATGATTTTAATTTTAATTTTTAAATTATAAGCATAAATTTTATATCATTTATCGTAGTCCCACTGAGTATGACGTCTCATAGCATGAGTGAGGATAGAGGTGAGCCTTGAAATCGATTAAGATTATGCACCTAATAAAAGTACAGAAACAAAGAGATGTGAAGCCACTAGTTTCACGAGGAGTGCAAATGTTTTTGATTAAGGAAAAACAGGTTTTGAAGGGACCCAAAACCCTTTACAAACAAAAGCAAAGCTGCAAAAAGGATAGCCTGCAGCCAGCCAAAAACCAGCCCCCAAACAAGACCCGTCAAGATTTACATTTAGAACTACTCTTGTGGGAACGAAGAGTCATGTCAAAAGAAGGCCTAGAGAATTTTGCTTTCTTGCACATAACAGTAATCCATCCTTCTTCCACTTGCGCTGCCTTATCATGCCAAGCCAACACACAATTTTCTTGAAGATGAATGCTTGTGGTCGCTGTCTCGAAGATTTCATCATTATACCTTCATGCAGGCAAAGACTTATTAGAAAAGCCACCAAAAATGATAGCCAAAGTGCTATCACCAAAAATGGCAATCTGAGACCCATTCTCACGCTCTTTAGGGGTTTCAACACGATTAACTTGTTCAACTTCAACAGCCCCACCATTTGAGACATCTAGAGGGGATGCCCCAAGACCTTGTGATTCCGACGCAACCACCTCAGAAAAACTCCTATTATGTTCAAATTTCTTCTCTACCGTATAATGTTGTAGAGAGTTATGTTCAAATTTCTTCTCTACCGTATAATGTTGTAGAGACACCTTTCCACCATGTAGTCGTCATTGTCTTTTTCTCAAATCCGCATTGTGCAGCAGCATGACCTGTTTTAAAACATCTTCTACATCGAAAGGGAATCCCTTCATAGTCCAAGGATTAGACCCAAGAACCCTTAGGAGATTTAAGTAAAATCTCAGCAGGCAACCCTTTTGAGATATCTATTTCAACCAATATGCGAGCAAAGGTAGAATGAAAAATGTCAGAGGATTCATCATCCACCAACAAAAAATAACCAAGGGCTTCACCCACTTAATCCAAAAGAGGGTCATTCCACAAATGGAGGGGAAGATTAGGCAGCCGAACCCAAATCGGGATCTTGTTGAAAGTTTCAGAAGCAAGGTTGAAATTAGAATGTCAAGGCTTAATCATCAACAATAATTTGTCCTCCCAGCTAAAAAAAATTGCCACATAAAATTATGTTTCTATCCTGAGCATTGTCAAATTTAGCTACAAAAAACCCCTTAGCCATGGGGAAAATATGAACTTTAACAGAAATTAGAGGCTCCCATTCATTGGAGATTCAGGAGTGCAGCTAAGGGAGGCTAGGCCAAAAACACCTAAAGCAACAAATCACCCCACAAACGGAGAGCTCAAAAACAATCTCATCTATTTCCTCTATTGTCTTAGCTTTCAGATCAACAAATATGGTGTTTGCAATAGGAATAAACCCTCTATTCAACAAACTCCCCGGCTGAAACCTCGAAGCCATCAGTGATGCCCTCATAGCAAAATGTTAGTTGCCCTTCTAAAATGTTACAAAAATATGCTAAGGGTCCCTTTGATCCCAAGTCCTCTTTAAAATAATTTCCAAGTAAGTTACAAACAAAGTTTGGGTCGTCTAGGAGCACTAGATTGTGGAAGTGTCACTTTTGTATGCTTAAATCTCAGGGCACCATTGCTAGAGTTAATGCATACCTCCTTCCTTTATGAGGCAAAGGCATATAAGTATGTGAAAAGTTGAAACAAATACTCAAAAATAGGGTTAAAGATGATTAAATTATGATATGGTAGTAAAGAAAATGCACCTACATTTCCTTTTTTGCTACTGAGGGGTCATTTGAGTTTTGCTTCTATTGCTTTGCAAAGCCCAAATACATATATTCTAGTTTCTTCTAGTTCAAGGATAGCAAAGGTTAGTAGAGGCTACGAGGAAACATAATGGGGACTAGTGATGCTTCAAATTTGCTAGTAGATTTATTCAATGTCCAATTGAAGGATGAGGTAGATAATGTCATTGGCAAATTCTTCTTTGCAATGGCATTCTATTCCATGTAGCTCACTCTTATTTTCAAGAAGTTGTATCATAACTAATAAGGGTGAAACCATCATATGTGCCACCAAGGGAGACTAAATTGAAGAGAGCAATCTTGGATAAAAATTATTCCAAGATTATTATTTTAATCTAAAAAAATGAAAGAATTCTAAATCACAAATGGATGTAATATAGTCACGGATGGGTGGACAGACATTAGGCATCATCCATTCATTAATATCATATTTACATGTACAAAGGGTCCATATTTACTTCGAGTTGTTCATTGTTTAGGGCATTGCAAAGATGTTGATTTTTAAATTCAAATCCTTAAAGATGTTATAGAGGATGTTGGGCCACAAAATGTGGTGCAAATAATGATAGATGAAACTCATGTGTGAACAACTACAAGGAAGTTAATTGAAGCAACCTATAAACATATTTGGTGGACTCCTTGTGTGCTTGTCATGAATAATGCACCCAAGGACAAGAAAATTTGGTTGGATCAAAACAATTATTAGTGATTTTAAAGATGTGCATATGTTTTTTACAACCACCACATTTCACACACTCAAGCCCTTCTCCATAAAAAATTCTTGGAACACTTAAAGAATAGATATGCATCATATTTCATTCTCATAGATTAGACATTGCAACTAATGGTTATGAAAGCAAAATCGAATCAATGGCCTCAATCCAAGTCAAAGTATGGGAAGAGAGTGAAGAATGCAATGAAGAGTGGTGTTTTATGAGGTGATGGAAAATATATAGTCTCTATCATTAGTCCTATCATTAGAGTGATTCGATCTAGTGATGTCAATGCTCCTGGCCTTTAAGAGGTGTTGAGTACATTGATACTATGCTTAGCCAAATGAGTGTTTCATGTACAAGAAAAGGACCCCATATTGCTATATACAATGACCATATTCAAGTTAATCATTTATCACAAATAAGAGAAGCTCAACGCTCCCTTGCGCATGGTTTCCTATACATTGAACCCAAAGTGGCAGATGCAAAGGCTTAGCAAAATTACACCTATACATAATACTAAGGTGAAGGCAAGGTCCATAAAGTTCATTCAAAAGATGTATGATTTTACAAAAGCCAACATCATTTGTATTGAGTGAACAAAATTTCTCTTAATGAATATTCTAAAAAGGCTAAGATAGATAAGGAGAATATGACACAAAAGGACCAAATTTTGTGGTGGACTATCTATGTACCTTCTTCTTTAACTCTCTCTCTAGCCATTTATTTGTCATCCCAAGTTTCCAATTTTTTTACTACTAAGAGGAACTAGTCTACTTATACTTCATTCACTCCATTAAAAAAAGCACACTTACCTCTAGGAGGTTAGAAGCTTGTGGCTATACATAGTGCCTTGCATCTCATCAACCACAACATTATGTACACAAAGAGTCCAACATCCTAATAAAATGTAGAGCGAAAAGAACCAACACAAATTGATGATGATTCTACACAAAGGTTGGTTGGTATTGACTTGGAGGAGCTTGAGCACGTGGAGTCTAACAATCAGTGATAAAAAGTTTGGAGATAATTAGAGGTGTCAATTTAAACCATTTTGTCCTTTCGAACATTGTTATCATCATTGTGAAATTTTAAATATAATATAAATTTCAAATTCGACATTTTTATTGTTAATGTTACTTCAAAAATTCAAACATTCAATATAATCATCACAATGTGTTAAACTAATTGTCAATGTTTAATTTGTAATTCTTATACTTCACATCGTTTTGGAACTAATTTTTGAAATACTATATGTATATTTGCACCACCTCCTCACTAACATCCCCAAATTTAGGCCCTTGGTCCCCCCGTCAAAAGTTTGGAGATAATTAGAGGCATCACTTCAAACCATTTTGTCATTTTGAACACTGTAATCATCATTATGAAATTGTAAATATAATATAAATTCCGAACTCAACATTTGTATTGTTAATGTTCACTTCAAAAAATTCAAACATTCAATATAATCATCACAATGTGCTAAACTAATTGCCAAAGTTTCATTTGTAATTTTATACTTCACGTCTTTTTGGAACTAATTTTTCAAATACTATATGTATATTTGCACTGCCTCCTCGCTGACATCCCCAAACTTTGGCCCTTGGTCCCTCCGCCGAGAGAAACTCCGTGAAACTATGGTTATTGTGTGTCATATATGTAGTCATAGATCTTTTGTTTTATTTGCACCCCTGTTGGGGTTTAAATTTCTTGTTTGGTGTAGATTAAGACCCCTATAGATTCCCTCTCTAAAAATGTATGAAATGATCTTATAAATATAATAAATGATTTTATACAATCACTTGATGTGACTGTTGAGAACGTGATTAACGAACATTGCCAGCTAAAAAGCCCTGCAAAAATAAACTATCTAAATTACATGGCATATCAACTCTACATAATACATCGGCATTAAAAATGTTCGTATTAGCAACAACTAGAGAAGATGACATATTTATTTATTGACCGGTTCAGCTTTGCTGATTGGTAGTGACCTCAGACAATATCCTTACACACCATACTCTTAACAATTCTCATCTGCAATTGTCGTTGAAATTGAACTTTGAGCCATTCTACCATTGATTCATTTCCAAGATTTCCATTAAAATCTTCCGTCGTCATCTATAGGTATTTTAATAGAGTACATCAATTTTTTAGACAAAACTGTCATATTATAGAAAATTTTAAATTAAACTAAAAATTTACAACAGACTAAGAGCCAGGTTATTAAAATTAAATTAGCTCTCAAAGCCAGCTGCTCGAGTTTTGATCAGCAGACCATTTGTTTTGACCGAAACTTATGGAAGCCGAAAAATTGCCCTTGGTTAGAACTTGACATTTAAGTAGGATTTGAGATTAGAGAAAGAATTTCATATGCTTGTTTTACTGTTGGGTGTTGAGATGGATCATATTCAGTACAACTCATGCAAACTGGAACATTGCTCTTTGGAATAGGACCTGAAAGTGCAGAAAGAATCTCTCATGCTTGTATTTCTGTTAGGAATCAAGATGAAACGGATTCAGCACAACTTTTGAAAAACTGAAATTGCTCTTAGTTGGGACTTGTCATTGGAGTAGGGCCTGCCACAGCAGAGAGGATCTCATATGCTTGCTTTGCTGTTGGGCGTAAAGATGGATCAGATTCAGTGCATGAATAGAACAAATCGGCCAGCAGGTTAATCAGTTCTGCATTTTCTTCAGGAAATAAGTTCTTTGTTCTATCTGGAACCTTATCCTTTGATTCTAATAAATATTTATCAAGCTCTGGGGTACACTGGGGCCGTTGTTCCATCTGATTTAACAAAATAAATCATTAGTAAAAAAATTTAAACTGCAATGAACAATTTGTTTAACCAATAAATTGAATGCCAGAATCATTAGGATAGATCATTAGAGAGCCAGTGTGACTCAACCTGTTACGAGCATTTTGTAAACTAATTAATTACCACTGAGTCACAGCACTCAGGCAAACTGAGTTGCATACATAAATGTAATCTAAAAATTCCTGCTACATAAAATATACTTATGAGGATAATAAGTTATCATGCCTGTAGACGGTGATGAATCTCAACATCTGATAATCCTGCATGGGGGATTTGTAATGTCAACAACTCCAAGATGAGACATCCAAAAGACCATATATCAACTTCCTGCAAACATCGAAGAAAATAATCATCAAAAGTAAACCATATTCTCTTTACCAGGATAATAGTTCACACTACATTACAAAATACAGAAATCAAAGCACAGTATAATATGCCTCGTAAACCAAAAAAAGTAGAAAGCTTGGTCAAGTCATAAGACAGGTCTGCTTGCTACAGCAATGACCCAGGATTACACCTCTGCTGCAATAATAAATTCACTACGAAGATGAAAATACTTAATTTGTTTGGTCATTCTCTCACTCTAAAGGGGACTACCCTCCTAGGCATCAATTCTCTATCTATCAAATGATGGTGTAAGAAGGGAATCAGAAAGAGAAAACAAGAAAAATCAGAGAAGATATTAAGCATTAGCCTGTTTACAAAAACCGAAGTCCTTATAGTAGTCTAGAAACTCAGATTGGGTTAGTATAGCCTTGTAACTAGGAACAATGAAATATTGTACATCTAAAACAGTGTTGATTTGACTACCCCACTAGTTGTTAAGACAGAAGACATAAGAATATGAAAGAAATAGTTACTATAACCGATTTCTTATTTTTTCAGATTGTGAAAGTGCCACAAATAAGAATACTAGTGAGTGAAATTTTATAGTATCATACCACTCCATATTGTTGTCGTCTATGCATTGCTTGAACCATCTCTGGAGCCATCCAGCGTGGAGTTCCAACACAAAATTCAGCAGGAAGAACACCATTATGAGCAAGGCAGCATGTATGTGATGATGAGTAAAGAGGAACTGCCATATCAAAATCACAAAGCTTGACTACTGGACTTTCATCCACTCTTTTAACTTCTAAATCAATGAGAACATTTTTGCTCTTGACATCCCGATGAATTATATTTTTAGAATGAAGTTCTGACAATGCACATGCAACATCTCTAGCAATAAAAATAGCCAATTTTGATGGGGTACACTTTTTCCCTTCTTGTGCTAGCTTCCCAAGTAATACCTGCAATGATGCAACAAATATATTCAAGATGAATAGCTGCAGTATTGTAAGTCTTCCATGGCAAATACAGCTTCCTACCAACACTAGAGTAGACAGACTTACATCAAGGGAGCCACCTTTGACATACTCCATTGCTATTAAAGACTGCACAACTTGAGATTCTCCCATTCCATCTGATAAAGAAACCCAACTAGAGGAAAGTTGATGCCCGTATAGTTCAATGATACATGGGTGCTTCTTCAATGCACCTAATATGCGAACTTCCCCAAGACAATTGTATTCGAAGTTCTTTAGCTGCTCTTTAGAAGCTACTTCTAAACAGCGTACCTGCAAAATTAAATAGCAAGACAATTATTCCACTTTATTTTTCCTGTCAAAATCCCATGCTAAAATCTCAAGCATTTCCAAAGCCATTCTACTTAATGGTTTGAATAGTGTATGAACCACCAATTATAAACTACCAGAATAAAACCATACAGGACTTTTGGAATCCAAACTTGAGACACTGATACATAGAAGCAACAAACTCGCCAAAACCTTCTTAAAGATGAACTTTAGAAAGTTTCTAGTTGGGTTTTAATAGCTTTCAAGTGCAGCCTTCTTTGTATTAAGAATCGAATATTTTCCAACCTTCACACAGTTTATGTGGCCATACTTTATATGTACATAGTTTGCAACAAAAATACTTAGAAGTTAGAAGTACTGCAAAGCAGTAATAAATTTGTAATCTATAACAGTAGTCTCACAAAAAACAAGTTAATCAAACCTTGGACATATTTATCAATTAAATTATTTATTTTACACAATTCAACTCTTCTACCTTCATAAGCAGCAATTTTTAATGTTCTGCACGAGAGAATTAACATGTCCAGCTGTATTGAGTTTCATCCAGTAAGTACCTTGAAACCAACTCTTAAATAGAGGTCCAAGATCCTCATCCAGATGATCATTTTTGTTTTAATTTAGCTTAAACTATAAATATTACTCCAATGCACACAACTAGATTTCAATCAAGCATTTTTCCAAACAGAACATAAATTTAGCATCATGTACAAATCAGGCCTACACAAACCACATTTCATAGTGTGTATTGCAGTAAATCTTAACAGCAACACTGGGCAGACTAGTATTTCAGCATTTATGTAACATATTTCCAATTTACACATCGGATGTCACATTTAAGAAATCCACCAACAACAGAAGTAATGAAAGCTAGTCAACAATATCGTTTTTGGAAATCTTAAATTCAGATCTCCCCGATATGCAAATAAGTGTTATGCTATATATCTCTACCCAAGAATAAACATTTTGAGCACGTTAATTTCACATATAACTTAAAATATCACAGTAAATCTTAATAGGAACACTGGGCAGACTGGTATTTCAGCATTTAAGTAAGATATTTCCAATTTACACATTGAATGTCACATTTAAGAACTTAAAACAGAAATAATGAAAACCAGTTAACAACTTAAGAGTATATCTTTTGGAAATCTTAAATTTAGATCTACCTGATATGCAAATAAGTGTTATGCTATATGTTTCAACCCAAGAACCAAATATTTTGAGTGCTCAACAAACGTTAGAAGAAAGCAATGTACAAGCTTTCAATTAAAGGGGATTAATTTAACATCAGCTCACTTTGTGTGGCTAGATACAGCAGTACAGACAGATTTGAGGACCATATCACCAACAGGAGAATCATACTATATAAGTGACACTCTTGAGCTTGTTCCTCAACTTCTGCATTGCTGAACTTTATAACTCAATTTTAAATTGGACGTATGTTTAAGGATATTTTGATTCATATGAAGTTAATTTCTCTTAAGAACAAATGAATCCCCATTTTTTTCAAAATTCCAATAGTTTATGCATTCTTTAAGTTTATGAAACTCTCTCAAGTCTCCCCACTTCTATAAAGTCTCTCACCTCATCAAGTCTCAAGCCCAAATCTGGTGAGGGTGGCTTTATCTAAGATGTCTGAAGAGAAAAACAGTCTATAAACCCCCAAAATAAATAAACATACAAATACTAGCTAATTCATGCTTCAGGTTTGTAGAGAGAAATCCACACAAGAGTAAAGAAAATGACCAACAAAACCACAATATTTAGCTGCATGGTACATACAAAAGCCCATAAAACCCACCATGCAAACCATCTTTGGGATGATAACTGCAAAATATCATTGAAAAAACAACCACTTGGAGTCTCAAAAAACAGAAACATTCACAACCTTACAGAAAGTGCCGTAAATGAGGAACATCTAAGAATTAACTGAAAGCCATGGCGGAAATGTTAAGAGGTATTTGAGAGGGATGGCGTTTAAGCTGAAAAGTGTGATATTGAAGGTATAGATCTTTTTTCAGAAAAACCTAGGCTGCAACAAAAGATAAGGCATGTATGTATGACAATTAGGTTGATTTCTGAAACCTATGAAAAGTGAAAACTCATCCAACTGCTTTCTGGGAATCAGAATTACTTTCCACTTGCAATAACAAATGGTGCCTCTAGCCATTATTAAAATGCTGTGTTCCATGGAATGCATCACCAGCCCTCAAACTGCCATCCCTGTCCCCAATGGTGTTTCAGGTAAGGCAGGACAGCAGGGACATCCCCAAAAATCTCCAAGATTCTGAAATGTTTTGTAAACACATTGCACGAACAGGAAACACAGCAAGACATTTGGCCATCCCATAAGTAACCGGGGGCATCTAAGACATCCCTTGACCATCCCATGGGTAGCGAGACATCCCTGATGGCAAGGCAACATTTTATAATGTTTATCCAAAAGGTATTGTTATTTTTTGTCCATGTTGATGCAGCCTATAACACAAACTATTTCCTCCATCTTTTCTGTACTGAATATGATGTGCTAAGACTTTCTTTGACCAGCTTATGAAATTCTGTCCTGGTCTCTGATGGTTGTATTCTTTCATTTCATCATTCTAGTATGCACATGGTATGGAAGAGATGAATTTGTAGATGTCTCGCTCTGTGTTAAAATTTGGCTCGTTTGTTGCCTAAAAGCTTCCATCCTTGTTGCAAGAAATTCAATGAACTTATATATTGTGATCCATTCAAAGCTGTGGCCTTCCTTCTCTTTTAAAACCCCTATATTTATCAACTCATCAGTATCTAGGACCAACATTTTATTCAAATCATCTAGGAGACCGCTACATGCATAGTTCAAAAACTTAGCAAACCTAAAGTTTGACTTAAACTTGGGACTTGAGAAATTTTATGAACATTAAAAAGAACATAAGTTTGTAAAATAATCTTCACAAACATGCACAAAACTGAATTTACAGAGGTCATAAATAGTTTTTACTTTCATTTATAGATCAAAAAAGAGCTCAATTCACATCATAGTGTCATATGATTATAAATTACTAACTAGCATATATATATTATTTTAGTAATATATAAAATACGCTGAGAGATATCCTTCTCGAGACGTCTATTTTGGATATTTTAAATATATATATATAATGTCAAGAATATCTTTTTTAAAAAGATCTTGATTTTTTTTAGTTTTAAATATATTAATTTAGAAACTTACTTTTATATGAAATAGTAAATTTAGATTATTTCCTTTTTACTTACTTTCTTATTGTGCTAAAAGAACTGCCACCTGCATGTCAATTTTTACTTGAGGACTTTTTCTTTACACACTTCCATCCCATATGTGACTGTAAGAACGCCTCTCGGCGTAATTAGATATTCATATTACTACTTTACAAATTTCATCTACAGAAAACATGGGCACAAAATAACCTCTATTTTTTGGTTTTAAAAAACCAAAACCCAAATTAAGGTCTTCAAGATCACACATACCTTCATGGCACATGCCATTTTTCAAATGCAGCTGAAAAACTCTCTGAAATCTGAAATCAATCAATCCTCTCTCCAAATCACACAAATACACCTACAAACAATCACAGACTGATTTTTTCCCAGTCGAGTTTTCTCACAGGCTCACAAATTATTGGCGAGTTTCTGCACTTTCTGGGTGAGCACTTGCTAGCAAGTTTTTGGCAATTTACTAACCGAGATTATTGAGAACATAAGTGCTTGGAAGTGAGGTGAGTACTTGTTGACTGGCAAGTTTTTTGACAAGCTACTCATCAACCCTATTCAGAGCACAAGTACTCACTGATTTTTAATTTATGGCTATATGTAGTGACATTGTCTAGCATCTTGTGCGAAATTTCAATAATAGAATCTATGACCATCCTCAGCTTTCAAAAAATTTACATAATTCATCAATCCTATGCATGCCTTGTTCATATAGGTTGTCAATCCAAATTTGACACACTTTTCCATAAGCAACAATTTGATCTAATTGTTTCTTTTGAGCATCACTATTCAATTCCTCGCTTGATGATATTGTTTGTGTTGGAGTAGTCTCAAACAAAGGCTTAATCAAATGTTTAATATATACCTTTAAATTTCTTTGATTTGAGTGTTTAAAGTTGCTTTGTCCTCATTGTCATTAATGACCCTTTCCTTGATATTATCTGAAGCAAACTGCAGCAAGTGGAGATATTCTTCTCTTGTCTTTGCTCCAAGATCAATCTTGGTGACTACAAAATCTATGGCTTCAATGCTTTGCTAGTCTCTTCCCTCAGGTGGAATAGCAGTCTCTCCTACAATGTGGCCATGTGCATCCTTCTATAACCTAGTCCATTTCTTAGGATTTTTCACTGTGGCTTCTTGTAGAAGAGAAAGCACACTTTGATTCAGTGGTGTAGAAGCAATGATCTTCCTCTTCTTGCCTGCTACAGAGTGGACCCACCCTAAAGTTGCACTAGCAAGTGTTTGTTGCAATCCTTATGTTTCTTGTAGCTGGCCTATAGGTATCTATGATGGAATGGGCGATGATGGTGGAGGAGGTAGAGTAGAGGAGTGTAAAGGTGATGAAGGAACTAAGGATGATGCAGAAGATAATCAAGTGGAATTTGGACTTTGAAATATGTGAGGGACGACTAATTTGTCTAGAAGGGGATGAAGCAAAGGGATGTGAACGAGTGGATTGTTATGATTTAGCAAGAGGACTGCTTGTAGCAGAAGAAGATGAAGAGCTAGGATGGTTGTAAGGAGGTGCTGGAACTGGAACAGGAACAAGATTTGTTTGAAACTTTGAGGAAAGTTTTGAGAGAATTCTAGATGAGTTGTTGAACGGGAGGACATTTTGCCTTCTTCCTTGTGAAGATCTTCAAAGGTTTCATCTTTGGTGGAATGCCTCCTCCACATATTAACTCAATCTTCTTCATCTCCTCTGCTGCCTACTGAAAAGATAATTGATATTCATAATTGTATGTTTACAAGAGGAGACGAAAGCTCCTTATATAGAAAATTACAAGACAATGTTTCTAAAAAGAAACAATCGTTAACTAAAGCAAACTAAAGCTAGAAGACTGAAAGATGCCAAAACCAACTAAAGCGTAAACAAAAGTTACTAAAAACTAACCAAGATAATTTAAAAGAAACTAAAGCTAAGATAAAAATCAGGAAAAAAACAAGAATAAAAAAAATGAAAACACTCGAACCTAAAAGCATGAAAGTCAAGTATGTTTTGAAGGGTTTGGAGGACTCTTGGAGCTTGGTTAAAAGTGATAAAATTATGAAAGATGGCATGTGCCATGAAGGTCTATGCAGTCTCAATGGCTTTAATTTGGGCTTGCTGCCCCTAAACACCCCTCAACCCTGCTAGACACTGTTACCCCCAAATCCCCACTTGAGTTTTAAAAAGCAAAAACATAAATATCATTTTGGTCCATGCTGAATGGAAAAGAAACATTTTTTTTCTTTCACCCAAGATTTTTTAATTCTTTCAACTTTTTCCCAATTAAATCCAAAGCAATTGAATTGAATTTATACTTTTGGTTTGCCGAATCAATCACTATCCTAAGTAATGCTCCTAAGATTGTAGGAGCATTTGCAAACTTATCTGAGATACAAGCATAGGACTCCACATAGAGTTGGTGATGTTCAGTTGAGAAATACAAGCTCATCTCTACCATAGTTCATGACTCCATATTGTAACTTTTGTTTTTGATGCCATGGATATCATAATCAATGAGTTTTGTCCACCTAAGACAATTGAGACTATTTATATATTTAAAAATGATTTTTCCTTCAACTCAAAGATGCTCTTGCACTCATTTGATCGATGTATACTTGTGTATGTGATCAAAGTAGTTTCTAATTGATAAGTTTATTATGCCTTTAAAGTTGATTTATTGAAGGGTGTATAGTAAAAGATTTAAATCCTTAAATATCTTATATCTCATAGTTTTTCAATTTGCCAAGTTTGAGTGTTGAGTCCAAGTTTGAGTCAAAATTCATCTTGTTGAGTTTGAGTCTGAGTCAAAATTCAGCTTGTTGAGTCCGAGTCTGAGTTTGAGTCTTCTAACTATGATTTATAGTGTTTTGTTACACAAATATAGGCTTAGCTCATTTTTTAGGTAGGTTGCATCCCTGTGTTTGTGGCATGGCATGAGAGTCGCTACCCTCTTCTATCCTCACAACACTACTCTAAAAGCCTAACAATGGAGCACCAAAACTTGGAAATGGGACACCAAACCCTGTAAAACTGGATGCCAAACCCTAGACATAAAAATTTGTCAATGGAACTCTTTGTTGGCCTCTAAAAATTATGATGCCCTTCTCTACAAGCATTGGAGCTGGAATTTTAGCAATGGTGCCTTTAGCTCTTTCAATCTCTAATAATTAAAACCCTAGAAATAGGAGCCAAACTCTAGAACAACCCCTATATTTGTGTCTTCAAAATAGAGGCATAAAAATCTAGAACAATCCCTAGATTTGTTGGATGCCCTTATGCGACAAACCCAGCAATGTCTTCTTTTTAATTCAATTTCATTTACCTATGTTAGTGAACATGATCCTTCAAAACCTTACTTCATAGTCATGGACATGAAACCCTGGCATTTATTACACACAAATATGGCACCCTTCTTCAAGAAATCCACTTTATTTTTATTTTTATGTTGGCCCACCCCTTTTGGGGTTTTAACTTTTATGTCATCTTTTCACTTCTTCTGTTTTTTTCTAAAAAATGACTACAACCCCTCAAAAGGGCAATTTTGCATCAGGAATTGTCTTTTTTCCTTTGTCATATCATTTTTGAACAACATTATTAACAAAAACAACAATAGAACCTCAAAAGCTTGATTTTACACTTGAAATACCCTCTTCCTCCTTCATATCATTTCTGCATTTTTTGAATTTTTTGACAAAAATGGCTCGAGGCTTAAAAACACAACAAAATCCAGGTATTTCTGGCCTCCATGTCATTTTGCAAATTTGTTTTTTTTAAAATAACTTAATCTTCTGAAATTGCAAAAATGGAAAAACCTTCCAAAACGACCAACAAAATTGATCTTCTTCATCTCCATGTCATTTTTTCATGTTTTCAATTTTTTGCACTTTCAGACCAAAATGCCTTTTTCCTCCTCCATGCCATTTTGGCACTTTCACAATTTTTGAAAAAAAAGACATGACCTTTGTCATTTTTGCACTTTTTCAGCTTTTGACAAAAAATAAATAGAGGCCCAAAAGCCCAACAAAAAGCAGATCTTTTCAGGGCCTCCACATCATTTTTGCCTTTTTCTCACAGCAAAAATGACAGTTGAACAAGAAAAGAGTAATTTCTAGAGTAGAAGACCTTTTTTGATCCAGAGAAAAAATATTCTAAAAAAGGCCAACATTCAGAGTATAAACATGTGACTTTGTCTGACTTGGGCAATCTCAGAACAACATTTTTTAACATTTACATCCCTAGACTTCGCCAAAACAGATGTCAAATATAGAATGGGTAATGAACAAAAAGGAAAGGGAGAAAACAGGAAGACAAAAACTATGTACAAAATGACACAGATGAAAATGTTTAGAAAATAATGCATTAAGAATTTTAAAAGCAAAGTTTTAAAAGTTTTTCTAGGTACAATAAAATTATAAAATATGAAAAAGACCTTTGCAGCTGCTGTCAATTGACCTAAGGTACAGCGTCGAACAGCACATCCTGAGGCTCCACGAGCAATTTCTTCATGCAAGCATGGCGAAACACCAGAATTTCTTGAAACTAAAGAATCCTTATCATTTGGAATGGGAAATAGAAATCTATTTAGGGGGATGTACCTGGAGAAAAATGAAACAAACAATGAGCCACCATGAAAATTTCAAAGTACAGAACACTAGATATTACATAAACATCCAATTTATTCTACAGACTTATTATAAGATTTGAGAGCTATGAATTTAAGAAGTGAATTTTCTAGTAGCAATAAATGACAAAATTTTGAAAAATATACAACACAAATTGCAGACACAAGATGCAAACACTTACTGAATTACAAATAATTTTAACAAAAAAGCAAAGGAATATTTAAGAAAATTTTCAACTAAATTACTCCCCAACAACTGAAATCATGAAAACCACTAGAGGATTGTCTTATGAGAGGTTAGTTATTTATCATATCAAAAGGTAAAAAAGGTGACAAGTGAATAAAGGTGCGAGATATCCTAAAATCCATACACAAGACATAAATGGCACCATACATGTCCAAGAACGGACAAGATCAGACAGGGAAAAGAAGAGTATAAATAACACATTACCTACAAAAGTATTCAGGGTCCTCCTCTTCTCTTATGTCATTAGGGCGGCAAGCATCAACTATCAGCCGCACCCATTTGCCATCTTTATTGACAATAATAACATTCCATGCATGTGACTCATAGTCCAAATAGCCCCTTACAAGCTCACAAGGAATTGGAGGATCTGCCCTATCACACAGATACTATTTGTTTTTCACAATAAATAAGTCAGAATGCATTGCAAACTAAAGAAATTAGACAGCTTGAAAGTATAAAGAAAATACTGGGGCTCTAAGCATATTTAACGGATACATAATACAATGATAGATCAATAAATGTTAACTTATGAGCTACACCAGACTAATACCTTCATAAGGATGGCTCTATGGCGACACACACCATACCGAATCGCTCCTATGGGAACAACATTGGAGTTGCACTGTTCTTTAATGGTCGTAACAGATTGTTCACTAAGGAAAAGAATACCGGGAACAGTGACATTTCTAAATGCTTGATCAGAAACTTTTGTCAGATTGGAATTGCTATCAATAAAACAGGAACAGACAAAAGGCATCTCAACATTGGCCCCAGCTACAGCTCTTCGCATGGTTGATATATTCAGAGACTTATCGCTGCCACCAAAGCAATTTGACACAAACAGAGCAAGTAATGATGCTCTCTGATAGTCATTAATTCTAAACTTGTATTCATCACTCCCCTGTCCAAATCTCCTCCAACCAGATATGACTTGCTGAGCAGAGAGTACAATTGCATCCAATTCTTCATCTCTTTCTCTGAGAACAAAGCAACAAATAAATTCAAATATATTCAACCTACAAATTATAAAGAATCTCTACTTGGCCATAAATTACATGCTGAATACAAGTTGAAATTTAGAACAAGTAGACAAGTGTCATAAATTACAGTTGAACACAAACTGAAGTCTAGAACCATAAAAAATTTACTTACCTGTCAACCAATAAAACCTCACGACTGCCTAAACAAACACTCTCCTTTTCAAAGTTCCTCAATGGTTTAAATGGTCGATCTCGACCAGCATCATAGAAGCCATCAGGTAAAATATCATTAACACCACACAAGGATTCAGTGCTATACTTTTGAGATACCCTAAAAAATTCCTGTACAGATCTTATCCGCTTGCTGGGCTTAGGATTTTTTATGCAAACACCATGACGCCTCCCAGTTTTGGGACAAGCATCATTAACCTCGGAGTAACTATCTAGTTGACCAGCTTCCTGTGGAACATGAATTGATGATGTTTTACTCAATTCCACTTTAGATCTGTTATTGCTAATAGTGATGCTGGAATCAGTATCAACAGAGCTGCCACAGCATAAAAATTTAGTATCGCTACTATTTTCTGGGGACACTTTCACTTCTGCTATTTGCACCAGACTTATAGAATCATTTATTCTCTCATTGCTGCATTCTTTGTCATCTGAATCTTTGTCTATCCTTGACACATCCTGTACAAATTCTGTTTCACTGCAAGGACAGTTGTTTGGTGCCTCAAGAATCTGCTGCGGCAGATATGGTGCACAATTTGACAATGGCATTGAGACGGAAAGAGACTTCATCACATTCCCACCAATTTCCCTTTCTTGATAGTCTTCAGCCCGAAACTTCCTACTGTTGTTCAATCTTTCTTGGCGAGCTTTCTGTTGTCGAGTATAACGGCGTTTCCATCCAGTTTTCCGTCGGGATGGCTGGGAACATCTAATGCTTGGGACAATTTCATAAGATGAACCTGGCAATGAAGTTCCAGATTGGCCTGTCATACATGTTAAAACAAACTCACAACAAATCAGCTATTCTAGTGTATAAAACCAGTAGATGCACAAAAAGCATCTCTAAATAAGGATGAACACAAATAAGGATGAACACATTCTTACCTTCAAATGAATGACTTAAGTTTTCCTTACATATATTGGAATCAGATACCTCTTCTTCACTGGAAGAGCTAATAGGTTCACATTCAGCAATATCCTTCCCTAATGCAACATTTCCTTCCAAATTGCAGCTTATCCATGAAGGAATTTGACAGGTATCCCGCAGTTTGTTATGCTGAAGGCACATAGCGTGATATTTCATAAGATCAGCATGCATGGCAGATAAGAGCAAGTGATCACATTAACAATTGATACATTCTAGGATGTTAAATAGGTCTATAAAACATCAGAACAGTCTACCTGCCAAAAACAGTTGGCAACATACATTAAGCCATCCAACTAGAAGATAATGTTTCTGCCTGCAGCAAGCCTGCTACTGTTTAAGAATACAATAACTTTTTGTGTAAAACACTTACTCATGCTATTATTTTTGTTTTTTAATGACGATGAATTGAGCTAAAACCAGCAAGGTTTTGGCTTAAATCATCTCACATTCAAGTTATGATAAATTTTATGTAATGACATAAAATAAGTAATCAATAGCATCAGATTTATTAGACATAAGCTGAGATAAAGATAATAAGATGGTATAATGCATAATACACCAGAAGCAAGTTTAATGTCGCTGTCTGAACTTCGGAGTACTACCAGTCCAATGTAATTTTTTAGATATCAATCAAAAAGCAATCACAAAATAAAAATTACTATATGACAAACAATGAATGAAAGTAATGATTACCTGTAAATTAAGTTTCCTGAGAGCCCTCATGGAATACAACTCCAAGGATTGCAAAGATGTCAATCTATTATTTGACACATCAACAGTTGTCAGGCTTGATAAAGTTGATATACCAAGTGGCAACTCCACCAGTTTATTGCTTGCAACTTTCAAGGATTTCAAGGCTATCAAGTCAGCAATATTGTTGGGTAAAGTCTTTAGTTTATTGAATGACAAATCAAGCTCCTCCAGATTCTTAAGGGAACCAATCTCGGATGGTAGAAATCTGCACAACATGTCAGCAAATTAGGAAAAATAAATAAAATTAAAATCACATTTTCCAATAAATCTTCAAATTTCCTAGCTTTGTGCTTGAAAAGGATTTCAAGAGTTCCCTAATCCTAAAGGGAGTAGGGGTCTCAGAAGGGTGACAGAAGTGTTGTCAGCATCAATGACCCACACATTATTATTATTTTAGCTGCCTTAATACAAGGAGAATCCATTATACATTAAGCCGTAGAATACACACAAACACAATAGGTGAATGAACAGATTCAAGAGATCTTTCCCTACAGGGCATCAGCTATTTGGGTTAGTTTCAATGGTTCTTGATAACAATAAGACTTAGCAGAATTTGTGGCAATATTTCTCTTTAATGAAACATCTGAAAGCCAAATTAAATCATTCTATTATTAATGTTAAGAGAGATATGAGATATTTCAAAAGGTTTTTATGTGCCAATATTGTCACATAAGCTTCTGTCCATCCATAAAATCACACAATCAGGAGATGGAAAACCCATCTAAATTTTGCCAAATTGAGTTGTATTCAAAAATTTGAAAGAGAAATTAGTTGTTGCCATCTGAAAGCCAAATTAAATCATTCTATTATTAATGTTGAGAGAGATATGAGATATTTCAAAAGGTTTTTATGTGCCAATATTGTCACATAAGCTTCTGTCCATCCATAAAATCACACACTCAGGAGATGGAAAACCCATCTAAATTTTGCCAAATTGAGTTGTATTCAAAAATTTGAAAGAGAAATTAGTTGTTGCCACTAGCAATTTTTTTGATTCATCTCAACCGTACAAATTTGACAACTTGTGGCCCTCACCACATTTTCCAATCATGCATGCATCTACTTTACCTAATTTTTTTACTAGGCTTCCCCAATCATTGTTTTCTTTTGAAGATAATGACATTTTGGATGATGAATTTGAGTGGGGATGCCTTGATCCTCCACCAATTGGGCCACCAACTACAAAATCCCCAGCTACACACAAAGCACCATTTCCTTGGAGCCTATATTGCTCAAGCTAGTTCCAATCCATCTTCAAAGAAAGACAATGAGTGCTCACAGAAAAATTGGCACATGATTACAAGAAATTGACAGATGCCAAAGGAAAGTTGATCAATACAAATGAGTTCACAAACCATGATTCTTTGCAGCATGATACTTTCGCAATTAATTGGATGGAGATGTTTTCTCAGCCCTTTTTACAGAGGCACATTTTCTATAAAGGTTGAAGAAAGCAGTTCTTAAGGAGAAAGACTTCTAATTCCTTTTTTCTTTGTGACGTCCCTAACTCAAGCCATGTGGCTTAACAATGCATGGGCTGTCATTTCCTTGGATTACCCAAGAGGAAGAGGATGTAGAGCATTATTGGGTAAGTGTGGAGTCTTTGGCTTGTACCCTCGTCCTTTCCTTGGATTACCCAAGAGGAAGAGGATGTAGAGCATTATTGGGTAAGTGTGGAGTCTTTGGCTTGTACCCTATTCTATTCTTAAATTGTGGGCACGTCTTTTCATGCAACTTAAGTGATTCCTAGCATAAGGACTTAAGTTTTTCCCCCTTTTTAAGTTTAATGACTTAAGGGACATGTACATTAAGTGATTTTATTAAACATGTGTCAATGAGGTCAAGGGGGGGGCGTGGGATTTCAAAGAGCCTATTGGCTCAATTTTTAGGGATTTTATTTCGAGCATTGGATTAAGTTGGTAATGGATCAATGGTTGAGGTTAAATCCTTCTTTTGGGAGTCATTATATGACTTTTTAGCGTTCTTTTGAAGCTCATTATCTTATCAGTCTTTTCTCTATTGATGCTGCAATCTTTGGCTTAAGGTTTGAAAACCCTTGAGTATCCCTAGTTTCAGAGAGAAGTATGGGCTCCCCCTAGTCAGAAGGGTGTGTTTCTATGGAAGAGTTTTGGCTTGTGACGCCCTAGCACATCATTTTCAAAGTTGCACTTCGTTATCAAGTTTGGAGGCCATTTTGGGAGGTGAGATTCAGAATATCAGGATCAGATTTAGATTATCTATGGCAATGTGTCTTCATGTTTCTAAGCATCATTGAAGCTAATAACAGAAAGGACAAAGTGGGACAGACCTAGCGCTGGTTTACTGGGATTTTGGCAAGGTCGGCTAGGGTTTGAAGATATTTCTGAGGTATTTGTGCCTAAATTTGCATACTATTAATCATATTCATCTCAGAAAATTATAGAAAAATCAATGTAAGCCATTTCTGTAAATTCTGGGCAGATTTGAAGTATTTTTTCTGTGACTTTCCTATATTGAGAAATAATCAGAAATTTATTTTGGGAATATTTTTGTTTTTCATCTATCCCTATTTGAGGGATATTACAGTGGTATCAGAGTTGCAAGTATTGGCAGCCTGTTTAGGTTGGTTGTATGCGTGGGAAGGGTGGTCATAACCTTGAAAAATAGAAGGGAATAATGGATAGCAGTGATCAGCCACCAACAACAAGTGAAGAGGAGGCAAAACAAATGTTTGCAGAAATGCTAAGACAATTACAAAACACCAATCTATCTTTGAGTCAGATGGCTCATAACACAGCAAATGGAAGAAACACGGTGCACGTGGAGAGAGAAGAAGGTAGCAAAGCTATAGAAAACAATGAACACTCTACTAGCAAACCTTCAGGTTCATCACAATCTAGACTTTTCATGCCTACCTTTCTAAAAGAGGATAAGCCTATACAGGAAGAACCCATGAAGAACAATGAGGATGCTGAAATTTTCGCCAAGTATCAAGCTTTGAGTACAGATTTACAATCAAATACCTCTTTCAGAGATTATTTGGAGGTCACCAAACGCACAAAGCCAAAGCAGAATCCGTGGAATCAACGCAAGCAAAATTATGGTCTGCAGAAAAGGTTGGATTGTCTATCCTTGTCGAGCTTCAATGAACCATCCAAGGGTACAACTAGAGCTTGGATTCAGAAATTGGATACTTACCTTGCCTTGAATCAAATGAAGGAGATTGAGGCCATCAAATTTGCTATCTTCACCCTGAAGGAGCAGTACATGAATGGCAGTATCATGGTTTAGTGACACAAGGTCATGGTGCGATAGTTTCTTACGATCAATTTTGCACTACATTGATAGAGCGGATTGACCACAAGGATTCAGAGGCACACTGCAAAGAGTTGGCTCAGTTGAGATAGGTTGGGACACTTGAAACATACATTTCAAAGTTTTAGGCTTTTAGCAATTGTGAGTAATGGTTTCTAATGTGACTGAGAAAGGGTTTACTTCTTAGTCCATAAAGGGTTTGTCAAAACCTCTCAAGGATTGGGTTAAATCTTTCGATCCACCATCCTTGTAGGACATTATTTAGAGTGCAAGGAACATGGAGCTATCCACATCACAAACTAGATTTCCTAGCAATTTTTTGCAAAGACCCTTAATGCAAAATTTGTTGCAAAGGAGGGACAAGAAACCAAAGTTTTATAGACCAACTAGGGAGATTTCTAGGCTGGTTAGTGGGGCACCTCATGATTTGAGGAACGAATTGAGACGAAAGAGGCCTTGCTTCGAATGTCATGAACCTTGGACACCTGGACATAAGTGTAGAAGTGGGGGCAAGGCCCACTAGATTGAGGTCTTTGAGGAGCCTGGTGATGATGAGTTGGAGGAGACACAAGTCCTTGATGAGCAACATGAGCAAATGGATGGGGAGATGGGCATAGATGAGCATTAGGATGATTTGGCACAGATGGATGGTGCAATGGAAACTATCACCACCGCTCCTTATTATAACACCTTCAAAGTAAGGAGCATTATGTAGGTACAATGGGTTGCCATGTTGATTGATAGTGGGGCTACCCACAACTTCATTGATTCATCCTATGTGAAGAAGCAAGGTTTGCAAGTGGCACGATGTTGCATTGTGTTAATCATGTTCCATAGTTGAGTATGACTTTGGGTGATTACACCCTTACCGATGACTTTTACGTGTCGACATTGACGAGACCAATGTTGTGTTGGGTGTTCAATGGTTGCATTCTATAAGTCCTTATGTCACAGAATTTAAGACTATGCGATTGTGTTTCATAGCAAGTGATCGGAAGGTGGTATTATGGGGCTTATCTTCAAATGCTCCTAGAGTCATTTCAGCTAGGAGGATGGAGAGAGTTTTTCGGCATTCAGAGGTTGAGTGGGCAATGGAGTGTTTCATTTTAGATAGGTCTACTGATATAGGACAGCGTGACTATCATGTTAACATACAAGGCTTGTTGGACAAGCATAGTGTAGTGTTTTCAGATCTACCGCATGGTCTACCTCCAGATCGTGGTTTTGAGCACATTATTGAGCTTGTGGATAGCAAGCTAGTTGTTACGAATCCCTACCGTCATCTAGACGATTCAAGGATGAGATTGAGAAGACTATTCGAGAGTTGTTGGATGCAAGACATATACAGCCCGGTTCTAGCCCCTTCAATTCTTCTGTTGTCTTGGTGAAAAAGGATGGTACCGTGAGGATGTGCATTGATTATTGTGCACTAAATAAGAAGACCATCAAAAACAAGTATCCTATTTTGCGTATTGATGAGCTAATGGATGAGCTACATGGAGTGATCTATTTCTCCAAAATAGATCTTCATTCTGGATACCATCAGATTCGGGTCCGAGAGCAAGATGTGCATAAAATAGCTTTCATGTGCCACTATGGACATTTTGAGTATTTGGTGATGCCCTTTGGGTTATCAAATGCTCCAACTACTTTTCAGTCTTGCATGAACTATGTGTTCAACAAGCAGCTACGAAAGTTTGTGCTAGTCTTTTTTGATGACATTTTGGTGTACAATAAGACATGCAAGGAGCATATACAACACCTAGATGAGGTGTTAAGCATCTTAGCAGCTAATTCCCTTTTTGTGAAAGCCTCTAGTGTGAGTTTGGCATGATTGAGCTACTATATTTAGGATATGTCATTGCTGAAGGTGTAGTGAAGGCACATAGGGAGAAGACTCAAGCTATACTTGATTGGCCACCACCAAAGAACGTGTCCCATTTGAGGGGCTTCATTGGTCTATGCACATATTATAGACAGTTTGTGAAGGCATTCTCTTCATTAACCACTCCTTTGACAGATTTGACAAAAAAGGATGCCTTTGTTTGGTGGGATAAGACTCAAAAGATCATGGACCATCTTAAGAAGGTAATGAATACTTGTCCCATTTTGACGTTACTGGATTTCTCTAAACCTTTTGTGCTCAAGTGTGATGCATCCAGTATTGGTATTCGGGTTGTTTTGATGCAAGACAAGCATCCAATTGCTTATGAGAGTCAAAAATTGAATGAGGTTGAAAAGAGATTCTCTACATATCACAAGGAAATGTTGCCAATCGTGCATGCACTTGAAAAGTCTTGTCAATATATTGTGGGCAGCAAGTTTATAGTGAGGACAGATTATAATAGCCTCAAGTATTTCGTAGAGCAAAAGGGGATTAAAAGAAAGACAATGTTGGGTGAGTAAGCTTCAAGGATATGACTTTGATATTGTATTTGTCAAAGGGAAAAATAATGTTGTTGTTGATGCATTATCTAGAAACCCTTCATTTTGCTCACTTCAGAAATTTCAGCCTCTTGGAAAGATCATCTACTAGTAGAGTATTTAAAAAATCGGCATACTTGTGAGATTTTAGATGGTAAAATCAATGATGAAAGGTATAGAGTGTTGAATGACATCATCTATTATAAGGATAGAATCTATTTTGTACCGGAAAGTAAGCTTAAACATAAAATTCTTATTGATGTCCATAACAATCAACTTGCCAGTCGTCCGGGTTATTGAAGACATACAAGTACATCTGTGAAAGATTTTCATGGAAAGGTATGAAAGATGATGTCCTCAAGCATGTAAGAGAATGCATAGAGTGCTAAAGGTATAAAGCTGAAGTTTCTTTTCCAGAGGGCTGCTACATCCACTTCCTATTCCCAATCAAAAATGGGAACAAATATCAATGGATTTCATTATCGTGTTGCCCAAGACCAATGGTAAGGATTGTATTTTTGTTGTAGTGGATAGACTCACTAAATATGCTCACTTTATGTCAATGGCTTTTGAGTTTAAAAAGCCACAAGCTGCTGGTCTGTTTTTTGAACAAGTGTTTAGACTTCATGGTGTGCCAAAAATAATTGTAAACAACAAAGATCGCATATTCATCAGCACTTTTTGGCAAGAGTTGATGAAGCTGGCTGGAACAGAATTCAATCATAGCACTAGTTATCATCCAAAAACAGATGGCCAAACAGAGATTGTAAACAAATAGCTTGAAGGCTACTTGAGAAACTATGTTTCGGGGCAGCAAAAGGCATGGGCAAGGTGATTACACTTGGCTGAATTCTATTACAACACTACATATAATATGAGCATAGGTATGACCCCTTTCAAAGCCTTGTATAGTTATGAAGCTTCTGCATTTGTGGACTTGGCTTTTTCTGATTCTAAAGCTCCAAAAGCTCTTGAGTGGGCTAAAGAGAAGGTGATTACACTTAGCTGAATTCTATTACAACACTACATATCATATAAGCATAGGTATGACCCCTTTCAAAGCCTTGTATAGTTATGAAGCTTCTACATTTGTGGACTTGGCGTTTTCTGATTCTAAAGCTCCAAAAGCTCTTGAGTGGGCTAAAGAGAATGAAGATATCCTTAAGGCACTTAAGGATAATATTCAGATTGCACAAGAACAACAAAAGAAATATGCTGATCACCATTGAGTTGAGAGGTCTTTTGAGGTGGGAGACATGGTATTTGTGTGTCTTCAACCTTACAGAAATCCTCATTGAAAGTGAGTGGAGCAGAAAAGCTTAAAACAAAGTTTTATGGGCCTTTCAAGGTGATTAAAAGAATTGGTGAAGTAGCATATGAGTTGGAGTTGCCATCTACAAGCAAAACCCACAATGTGTTCCATGGGATTTCAAGGAGCTTATTATCTCACTTTTTAGGGATTTTATTTGGAGCATTGGATTGAATTGGTAATGGATCAATGGCTGACATTAAATCCTTGTTCTGGGAGTCATTATATAACATTTTTGGGTTCTTTTGGAGCTCATTATGTTATCAGTTTTTTCTCTACTGTTGCTGCAATATTTGGCTTAAGGTTTGAAAACCTTTGAGTATCCCTCTAGTCAGGTCAGAAGGGTGTGTTTCAGTGGAAAGGTTTTGGTCTGTGATGCCCTAGCACATCATTTTCAGAGCTGCACTTTATTATCGGGTTTGGAGGCCATTTTGGGAGGTGAGATTCAAAATATCAAGATCAGATTTGGATTATCTATGACAATGTGTCTTCATGTTTTTGAGCATTACTGAGGTATTTGTGCCTAAATCTGCATACTGTTATTCATATTCATCTCAGAAAATTATGAAAAAATCAATGTAAACCGTTTCTGTAAATTCTGGGCAGATTTGAAGTATTTTTTTGTGGCTTTTCTATATTCAGAAATAATCAAAAATTTATGTAAATTAGCAGGAAAATCAGATCAATAATCTGAGTCTAAATCTGAGTTTGTTAAAGGATATCTTAATTGCAAATAAAATTCGGAATTTTTTGTTATATATTTTTGGGAATATTGTTGTTTTTCCTCTATCCCTATTTGAGGAATATTGCATTCTTCCCCTGCGATCCTAAGTTAAACTTGAGAAGAGATGCTAGTGTAAAATACACTGTTCATTGTTCATTGATTTAAGTATAGCAGCAATAAAGAACTAAATTTTATTGTTTTCATTATGACAAAAGGCCCCAAGGCTACAAAATGACAAAATGTCCAACAATAGGCATAATAGCAAGATTATTGATATAAAAATTTAAAATTGTCCTAGACCTCTCAAAGCCACACCCCATCTTCTTTCCTTCCTCTTCACAGCTGCAAGTGCAAAATGCAAATTGATTATCGTGTGAGTCGCAAATGGATGGGTTGGTTAGATATAGGGAGGATTAAGGGTAAAAAAGGGCATGGGGAACCCTGTGAACTTCCCACCCTTTTGGTTTCTTTTTTAAAAGTAAATACAAAAAGGGGGTAGGGGGGAATGGGGGGCGGGGTATCTGGATGTCTCTGCGACAGTCAAGAGACACTGCTGACATCCCTGGCCATCCCAAGGATTGCCAAACATCCCCAAGACATAGGGTCTCATCAGGAAGCATTTCAAAGACATGTCCCCAAAATCCATGTGGATAGGGGGACCTCCCCTTTGCCATGTGCTCATGATGCCACATGTGATGGGTCACAGGTTATTTCAGCCTTATATTATGTTACCATTCTAGTTCTCTTGTCTCGCATGAGAATTAGGGATTATGGCGTCATCAAGGGTTTGAAAATTCAATCTCTTCTAAAATGTCTTAATTCAAAAGTTACATGAATGTCTAAATTTTAAAGGATGTAGTGAATTAAAGTTGACACTGTACATCAGGCCTCAAGCTGACACGAAAATTAAGAACTAACCTCTAGATAAAAAGTGAGTTGTGAGGAAAGAAACTTTCTTGTATACACCTAAAAGATCATATTCACTAATCATATGTTACAACCTTGTAAAATTTGTTTTGAAAAAGATTTTATCCAAAATGGTATTATATTTAATATTGCAATAAGTTTTCAAATAAGCTCTTTTAATAGCCTCCAACTACACTAATCACAATGCCTATGGTTACCTCCTGGCCAACTCAGGGTTGCCCCCATTATATGTAGGTTAACGTTGACCGCTGCATGTTTCAATGAGACAAAACTTGTTGACTTTCAAAATGCACATAGAGGGTATTTTGTTTTGAATTCTTCAATCACTTATGCAAATCAGAAAAGAAATTATTTCAGGTGTAGGAAATCTGATAGTGTATTTAGTATTTAAAGAAGCAAAGGGAAAAATTCTATGTTGTTTTGGCACCCCCATTAAAGACACCAAACTCTATTCCTCGAGGAGTTTGAGTTTTTTGGGCAAGAGCACCAAGTTCAACATTATTTTCTCCATCCTGTCTCACTAAATTGGACCTTTAAGCGGTGTACAATTGTTGCCTATACTCATGGAAATGGTAATAGACCTATTAAGCACTAACCTTCCGTCTAAGATTATGTAAAGACTGATCCTAAATTTAGAGTTCCAAATAGTTCTTGGGACGAGAACCATCCAGTACTGCACACAACTCGATACCCATGGGTCTAAACAGATTACCAGCTTCTTTAATACTGTAAGTATCCTCCTTTCTAGATACTATGCGAAACAATTTTATTGCCCCAATGATTGTTATCTTAAAGATGTTCTCAGAAAGTGGCTTATGTTTAACAATGCATGTTAATCTTTTGATATTAAGGACGACTAAAGAAGTTTTCCCATTCTTTCCCAAATACATCTCTCGTTGCCTAATGATTTCTAGCTCTTAATTTTTAGGTTTTTCAACTTATTTCTCCTTTCCTTTCAGGCTTTTCGGGCCTTTGAGGGAGCATCTGCTTTTGACCTCCTCTCTCCATTATAAGATGACCATATACTTTGGGATCCATCCAATTCTATGGTCATTGGTGAGCATTAATACAAATTTTTCCTTGTTTTCTTTAGAACCTTGCTATGCAAAACTGAACAAAATCAAATAAAAAACGATCATTTTATCTAACCATACAAAATGCCCTCAAAAGACAAGTCAGCCAATACAATCAATAAAATCTGCTATACAATCATTTGAAATCTGTAATATAAAAAATATAAAAGAATATTACGAGTTTAGAAAGAAGCGAGCACTAAAACAATAAAAGCGGAATCATGGTTAATAAAGACTAATAAAGAATCTAACATGAGTAGCTCATAAGTGCATCTCACTAGAAGCAAGCACTAAAACAATGAAAGCATAACCAAGGTAAATAAATAACACTTACGAGATGGAGAAGTGACAAACTGAAAGGCGTGTGAGCGATCTGAGGTACGAAATCTCCGTAGAGAGAGAGAAAGCAGAAGGGCGTGGTGGCATTTTACACAACTCGAGCTCCTTGAGAGCCTTAAGATTTCTGAAGGGAGGCAAGCTGCCCAGCCCGGAGGACTCACACACTTTCACGTGCAAATGCTCCAGCTCCACCAAATTCCCCACCTCCCAGGGGAACAAATTCACCTCATTGGAAAACACCTTGAGCGTCTTCAGCCTCTTCAACCGTCTCACGGATTCAGGGATCACCCCAAACACATTATTGTACACATAAAGACCCCTCACTCTCTCTGCTTTATCCGCCTCCACCTCCTCCAGCAGAGGGAATCTCCACTCCTTCCCAGACACATCAATCACCCCATCTTCCACCTGCTCATTACAATCCTCCTCCTCGTTACTGACTTTGGTGTCTTCTTGCTCTTCAATGGCAATGCAGCTGCTGCTACCGTCGGGCACATCGTCCATTTCAAATGCTGCTATTCCTGCGTCGCCCATAAGTTTAACCTCCTTTGCCCTAACTCCTCTACCACTCGCTAAGTGTCCCAATGCCCTAAATTTTCACGACAGAAATATACAAATCGAAAATAAATATATAAGATGAGTGGAAAAATCCCAAGAATCACCGGTCTTTATAATAAAATCCCAACCCTGCTTCTGAAGCTGAAACCCCGCCAAACCCGAGGATCACAAGGAAATAATATCCGCAATCTGACTTGTGGAGAAAAAGATCCCCTTCCTTAAAGATGTCGTATTTTTGTATTTCTGCAGCTAGGGTTTCTGTCTATGTTACAAGGTTCTCCTACTTAGGCTCCAGTATGCCATATATTCGGCACTAGTTCCGGTTCGGCTCCCGACGGCCTTCGATTCGCCATGGGTTCAGCCGAAAAACCCCGGCTGTCAAAATCTGTAAAAGAACAGAGATTTTCGGCATGAAAATCAGAAAAAGGAAAAATCTTGAAGCGGTTTACCAGTACGTGAAGAAAGGAAAGTTAAGAGAGAATGAGAAGATTATGTCCCGTCGGGTAAAGAAAGTAAAATCCCGCCCCTGTTTTTCCTGGTATGTGCTACCTATCTTCCGCCTATGAGAATTCATTCCAAAACTTCTTGGACTCGCTATTTTCAATTTGGCTGTTGAAAATAAATGTGTTATTGTTGACTTTCACAATGTGATATTTTGTATTTCTTTTACTTTTGGCCATTTTCCCTTTTATAAATATCAAAGGAGGAAAATAGACTTACTAATAACATATAAAAGGAAAATAACTTTTTTTTATAAATAAAAGTACATCGGATAAAAGGAAATTAATGTACACCGATGAAAAACAAATGATGGCAGATTAAAAATTAGTTGAATGGAAATGAGGAGAGACTAGTTGACAATTATAAGTGATTATTTCAAATTATCAATATATACATACTTTAGCATGACAAAAATATCTTTTGTTTATAGGGTGTTATAAGAAATTTGGTCACGATCTTTTTTGTTGGGTTAATTTTTTATTATTTTAATGTTGCTTGTCTTATTTAAAAGGTTTATGGTAGCTTCTTTTGTTTGCACTTTGAAAGTTTTCTTGCTAGTCGGAAAAAAACAAAGAAATAGGAAGATAGTTGGTCATCTAGTCATGGCAAGGGGCACGAATCCTTCTAGCATGACCAATAGATTAGGTGAAGCTAGAGCGTCAAAAAGTAATTTGGGAAGTGTCTCTTGAATTGTTTTGAAAAAAGGACAAGATCATTGCCCAATTTTCAAATGGTCAACCTCATGCTAGCAATTTGTGCATTGGTAAGGTCGATGGAGAGAGCAATCTAGCGAGGACCTGCATAAACACAACTTACAAGTAGAGGGGTTCTTCCATGTGTGTTCCTTAGTTCTTGAGAGCAAGAGGGGATACAATAGAATATTTCATGAATAAGGGTGTTAGAAAAATGCTTGTCTAGTGTTATATGTGAACTCCATTTTAAATCTCTTATAGCTCTCCTTTGTCCTAATTAAAATATTGCATCACCTAGTTGAGTACTTGTATTGCAATATTGGAATGAAGTCATGCAACTTGAAAGCAAATGCACCAAGCCCTCAATAGGATGAGCAGTAGGTGAACAAGGATTTTGAAGTGCAACAAGATTAGTTAGCCCAAAACCTTAAGTGGCATGACGATTTCCTAGCATTTAGGATTCAACATGAGATGGAGTTTGGGTTAATATCATATCCTCCTTTGGGACTTTGATTATGTGGGGGTTTTCACAATCATTCTTTCTTTTCTACTAATATGATATTTCTCCTTCCCAAAGGATCAAGCCCAATTTGGTGTCATATTTTCTTTTTCACTCTTGATGCAACTTTGTTGTAAGATCAGGGAATTGTTTGGTAGTGTATCTACATTGACAATTTAGGGATATAGTTTTAGTTCACTATACTTAAATGTCCTTATGTTTTAATGGTCAAACAACCAATAATAATTCTACACTTCATCCACATTAAAAAGTGATAAACATTTATCCTATTTTTATTGGTCAAAATTGACTTTTGACTATTACACTAGATAATGTTTAAGAATAGTCATTGGAATTTTTGTTAAGATAGTTTGCTTCAATGATTATTTGCTTCAATGATTATATTATCTCAACATAACAAACTTGAATATTTTAAGAGGGAATTTTGAATTTCTAACTTTGTTGGCATTACATATATATTAAGACTTGTATCAAAACTATGAAATTGTTTGCATTTAAAATATTCTTACATTTTTTAATATGAAATCATATAGTCATATTGTTAGTGACTTTGTGTTTGTCAACTCTTCAAAAAAAAAATTAAATTAATATATTAATGAATGAGAATATATTTTTTATTTTATAAAATGATATATTTATAATCTTTTAAACATATTTGAATTATGATATTAACATATCAATGATAAAATAAAAATCTATAATATGTAATTATTTCATTTAGAAGATATGAACATGTAACTAAATGCATAAAACCTACAAATAGTATCTAATAATTGGCACGTTTCAATTATATAAATTTACAAATCCTTAAATTCTAACATATATTTATATGTGTTACAATAAAGTAACATTATGATCGTAAATTAAATAATAACAAACAAAATTATAAATATTTATCAACAATCAATTTTTAATCAAAATTATCAATCTTCATTATAAATCTTATTTTCACTACTATCAATACCATTTTCATGACCTAAAGCTTCATCATATATAGGGTCAAATTGCAAATTAGTTACAAGTTACAAAAATATTAGCTTTTTTAAAACAATCAAAATAGCAAAAAATGAACTTATGAAATGTAATGCTCCAAGGATATATAATTTATAGTTAAAAACCTAACTCTAATCCTAAACTGAATAGTAAACCATAAACCATGAGCTTAACCCTGACTCAAATTGTAATCCTAACTGTAACCATAACCCTAATTGTATTTCTCATAACCCTAACTCAAATTGTAAGCCTAGTCGTAACTGTAACCCTAATTCTATTTCTCATAACCCTAACTATAATTTTATTTCTCATAACCCTAACTGTAACTATAACCCTAAATTTAACCCTAACCATAATTGTAACCCTCATTCTAAGCTATAACCTAACCTAACTCTAATCTCAATCATAACCATAACACTAACTGTAACTTTAAACCCAACCATAAACCCTAATCATAACCCTAAACTTACCCTAACCCTAATCAAATACCATAATTGTAACCCTAACCTAATCCTAACCTTATATCTCATAACCTTAACCCTTTTCTATTTTGAGTAAAAAAATTAGTTTTATTTTTATAAAAAACATTAAAACTTTAACTTTAAGCCTAAATAATAAACCATAAAACCTAATATAACCCTAATCTTAACATTATTTCCCATAACCCTAACCCAAACTCTAAACCTAACCTAAATAGTAAACCCTAAACTGTAATCTCAACCCTAACTCAAATTGTAAGCCTAACCCTAACTCCAACCCTAGTTCGGGCCTAACTCTAATTCTATTTTTCATAACCCTAATCCTAACCTTGACCATAATTCTATTCTTTATAACCCTAACCCTAAATTTAACCCTAATTTTAACCCTAGACCGTAACCTAACCAACTAAAGCATAAATCTAATTGATCATGCATATCTTCAATAATTGTCAATCTTAGCATACCATAATTGTAACCCTAACCTAACCCTAATCCTAACCCTATTTATCATAACCTTAACCTTTTTCTATTTTGATTAAATAAATTAGTTTTATTTCTATACAAAAGCATTACAATAATTGATATGCATTGTAGATTGTTTATCCAAATAATATAATATAACAATAACAAACACTAAATAATAATATAATAGTAGTATTTTATAAATATGAAAATTTATAATAATAATAACAATAATAATTTCATTTTAAAATTTGTGTTGCTATCAAAGAAAACTTCCTCTCAAAGGTTTCCTTCCAGGATGGTTTGAGGATAAGGCTTAGTCCAAATGATATCTCCATACAACATAATTGGAAATTGCCCTGTGATATTTCTCTTTCTCTCACTAAAGGGAAAGCCTCTAGAGATGATGTTGTTTGGAAAGCTCCTCTTATCGGTTGGGTGAAGTTTAACTTTGATGGAGTTGCTAAAGGTAATTCGGGTCTTGTTGGTTGTGGGGAAGTGTTAAGAGATTCTAATGGTAGGTTCATCTTCGCGGTGGCGCTCCCTTTGGGAACCCAAACGAACCACTTTGTGGAGGCGGATGCAACCTATCATGGATTGAAAATGGCCCATTTAAAGGGTTACAAGAAGGTATGGCTAGAGGGGGATTCTCTAAATGTAATTAATAATTTAAAGAAATGCTTTGCACCCTCATGGAGTATTGAAGCCATCATCTTAGATGTTATTGAAATCCTCAACTCTTTTGATGAATACTATATATCTCATATATTTTGAGGAAGAAATGGACTTGCTGATATCTTTACAAATCTTGGCGTAAGGGATCCTAGGGAATGGGAGGGGAACGACCCTCTTCCCATTGAGGCAATTGTGTGTATAAATCATGATGTTCAAAATTGCCAGCTTCGATGATGATCTTTTATTACTTTGGGCTCGCATGGTAATGTTCACGTGGCATGTAATTATATGGGGTGATGGCAAGCTAGATTGTAATCGGGCTTATGGTACTTTGCTTGAAGTCCGTAAGGGGACGCGTCCAAAAAATCATTACTTACCTCTACCATATTTCTATTGCCACACAAATTGTGGCCATTTTTCTCTCCTTCTCGAGGTTTCTTCTTATAGCTTGCAAGGTTCTCAAGCTTTTGTCTTCTGCAAATTATGGGGCTATGGGTGGAGATAGGAATCATGTGGAGCCCTTTTCCTATTACTTTGTTAAGAAAAGGAGGTTTTGGCGTATTCTAGAGAAAGGCGAGTTAACACCTTATTTGGAAAGGTTGCATGGAAACAACCCGCAAGTGACGACTATGTTTGCTAAAGCATGGAATAACAGGGTATTGAAATTGGGGGGTACGAAGTTTAATGTGAATGAAGATTTCATTGCTAATATAAATGGGCTTTCAAATGAAGGCAAGAAGGTCTACAGGGACAAGAAGGAATCGAAGGCTGCCATACAGGTTTTTTTCAAGGATAATGAAGCTCAAGACCTTAAGTCGGCTAAGAGTGGAGGGTACTAGAGGAGCTCACTCAAAGCACTCTGGGGGGATGTGGTTGAGGAGCTAATGAGATATATAACCCTCGAGGGTCGATTATTTGCGGTAAATGCATCACTTTGTTCTCCTTAATCACTTCTGCCACAAAAAGAAATTTTCATTTCCTTTTTATCTTCTAGCGTCTTTGGAATCTGGGTTGAAGGATCACAAAAGTAATCCCAAAAACCCTGTTTTGCATGTGGGGCTCATCCTGTTAATCACTGATTATGCTAAAGCCTTTGAGGTTTTCAAATCACTTGTTTCCCCTAAGGGTAAGCAAATTAAATCGGTTGAGGAGTATGACATGGTTTTTGAAGAAGAGTCGAGTAGCAAGAAAGTGAAAAGAGGAAAATTGTTCTAGAGGAGGAATCTAAAACTGAGGATGACACCAATTATGTCCCGGACTCCTAAGCTTCCTTGGAAGTGGTCTCATAGCCTCCGGATGTGGGAATGTATGGTAAAGGGGAGTTGGGTCCTAATATGAAGGGATATGAGACTAGTAGCGAGCAAAAAGTTGATTAATGTGGAAGCCCCTGCCACTTTTCGGAAGGGGAAGGACCAAAAGGATGACAGTAACAAGAAGTTGGCTATTAGGTCTGTGAGCCAGTTGTTGGAAATGCAAGTGGACTCTCCCTTGAAGGATGTTGGCGAGTATATTGTTGTGGATTCCCCGGGTGTGGATGTGGCTACGCTAAATAGAAGATGGTATGTTGCTGAGGATATCGTTGATTCAGTCCACAAGCTTCAAATGTCGATCCCTAGTGGTAAAGGTAAGCATATTTGTGTTAGTCAGGATAAAGTTAGCTCTTCTAAGGAGGATACTGCTATGAGTAAGGATGTGTTTAATTTTGATCGTGAGGATATCTCTGATGTTATGGGGATGGCTGAGGAGAGTTTTATCTCTTTGTTTAAATTGGTTAAGTGGGTATTTCATGAACTTAATATGATGAATGTTCGGGTTTGTGGGGTTGTGAGTAAGGCGGGTGAGTCATCGGCTCATAATCAAATTGACGAGTTGTTTGACTCTTTAAAAACTGTTGTTGAGCAAACCCTCAACATGAAGCAGATGTTAGAGCTCAAAATTTTGACCCTTGAGGACCAAATGGAAAGGCTTTGTTCCAATTTGGAGAAGGGTGGGGAAGGGAATAAATCTGTCAAGCATGAATCTGTTGGCATTTCCCCCCTGTGGTTATGGCCAAGAAGAGCAAGGAGATGGTTCTTGGTGGGATTGTTGTTGTTGGTAGGTAGGTATGTGGAGGAAGATGTTATTGTTGATAAGGATGGTGATGGGAAATTTTTTTTGATTAGTGAGGTAAATTTGGGTGACCCTGGTGTGCGTACGTGTAATAAGACCAAGATGTAGGGTGAAGCTCCTACTAAGGAAACGTCTGAAATGATGGATGACCTTTAGAAGACTGGGACGAGTGACATGGAGGTTGCTGCTTTTTCACTGATGTCGCGCTTATGGTGTTTTGGTTTTTGGTTGTTGTGTGCCTATTGTAGTTATCTTTTGATACAGTTGTTCCTTTTTGTAAAGGGTTTCAGGGCCCCTCAAAACCCGATTTACCTCTAATAAAAAACAATAATAATTTCATGGGGCAAGGGGCTTAGCTCAATTGGCTAAAGCATCCTATTGTAGGCAAGAGGTCACAAGGTCTAGTCTCCCCCCAAACCTGTGGTATCGGAGGGCGTGTTGCACCAGCGCCACCATGAAAAATGTTTACCAAGTGCACTGCCCTTTATAATCACCAAGCGCACTGCCCTTTATAAGGGGACAGATACCTGACCGATTCCTGCAGTCTAAAAAAATAATAATAATAATTTCATAATAAAAATAATTAAATAACAATATAATAGTAATATTATGTACTAATAATATCTTAATAATATAATATGAATATTAAAAATAATAGAAGTAAAAGAATAATAATATTTTAGTAATTATAATAATACAAAGTTGCTTCTAATAGGCATAGTTCTCAAAGGCATATGTCTATGTAAACAATACAGTGGTGCTAAAAATTTGGAAAAAAAATTTGTCCATCTTCTACTCGAATTTGGAAACTTTCTTTTGTGTAGATCAACAATATGAAAACTTGTCTTTCACGACTAAAGAATTTATTTTTTAAATAAATAAATATTGCTAACTATTTGTTACTTTTTTTATTTTCACATGAAAATATAATAATAATAATTGTAATATTTAATAATAATATTAACATATTAATAATATAATACTAATATTAATAATAATATAAGTAAAAGAATAATAATATTTTAGTAACTACAATACTACAAAGTTGCTTCTAATAGGGACATACTCAAAAGCAACTATCTATATAAAATGGAAACTTTATTTGTCCATGAATTTGGAAACTTTCTTTTTGTAGATAAAGAATATGGAAACTTAGTTGAAGAATTTATTTTTTTAAATAAATAAATATTGTTGTCTTTGCTCTTTGTGCTTTTTGTTTTTTTTCCACGGATTGTGTTGACCTTCTATAAGCATTGTACTTCCATTGTAGGGTTTAATTAACTAGTATATATATCTTCAAAATAATCTATATAAAATATATCAAAAGATATCAAGGAATTTGATGGTCTATGTGACCTTTTTTTTGCATTTTAGAGGGTATATTATAACTGAAAATTTCATTTGACCATATTATTTGACTTGCTATATTTTTATATAACTGACACTTAAAATTATTATTAAACCGTAAAAATTTATTATATATATATGTGTGTATTTTTATGATAAAAATACAAATTAGTTTAGAATCTTTTCAAAGATGGAATAATTCTTTCTAATTTCAATTATCATTGCTTTATATATATATATATTCAAAATTTATTCAAAACACAATCTTTTCAAAATGAAATATACTTCTTTCTAATTTTTAAAATATTTTTAACAATAAATTTAAATTTTTTACATTTATTACTAATTATCAATATTTTCTAAATTTATGTTTTTTTAATATATATAGGATATCATATGAGTAATAACATAACAAGATTTTTTACTTTTTTTCAAGATTTTTTACCTTTTTTGACACGTGGGGTCACACTAAATTTTTATAAGGGGGGTGATAACCTTTTTTTCTTAAAACTAATATTATTATAAAAAAATATATACAAAATTTAAAATTGTCTAAAAATTATCCATGGATGATGATAGTTTGATATTGTTCTACTAATATTAAGATGCCTAGAAAGATTATCATGTTTTTTTATTATTAGACTTGGTCAATCCAATACCTTTGTACATTTTTATAAATTATTGTGTAAAAAAGATAAGCTTGGATGAACTATATCATGTCATTAATTACTTAGATTATATGACAAGGTGATTATATATGCTGAAAGATTTTTGGATTAGATTAGATGTTATAAATACTCTATTGATAGCAAAAATCTATTTTACATTACATCCTTATTGGATTCAAAACTTGTCTGAAGCTTTGTTTGAGTGATTGTATAAGAAAATTGTTTAAGGATACTTATTTCCACTCAATTGTATTTGGTATAGGAAAAGAGAGTATTCATGTAGTTTGGAGTGCATGACTATCATCTTATAATATATTTTGAGTATATAGACTATATAGTATTCAACAATGAGTGACTGCATAGTATGGGATACACATGTCATTCAAGTAAGGGATATGCATGCCATTCAACTAAGTGTTATATAATCACATGATATTATTTTTATTAATTTTATGTTGAAGTAATAATAAAAGATTAAGACATCTATATTGAAGATAAGGCATTACATGAGTGAGAAAAATCATAAAAGTAAAAGACAGGAAATTAAACATATAGATTAGCATTATATTTTTAATTGCATATTCATGGTATACTTCATAAGAATATATACACATAGTTTTGATCATGATATTGACTAAAAAAGTGTTTTTGTTAAACTTGTGAATTTGAATTCAAACCAAAAAGAATTATTGGAAAAGATACAACAATTATAAAATAAAATTACAGATGTTCAAAGTAAAATAGATTCACCATGGTATTGATAGCACTACATTTGCACTTATTTAACTAATTATTTTTCATGTTGGCCTATGTTGTGGGATTTACCATGAGCTATTGAGGACAAAAACTAAGTAACAAGGTGATAAATGTTATGAAACTTTTTCCCCTAAGTGAAAGAAAGTTATTTTTCCATGAAATAACCCTTTAAAATTAAGAGAGATATAGCAAAATAAAGTATATTATTTTTCTTTGGTTAAAATGAGTATTAATAAATAGTATTTATATAAGCTTTTTTAAAAAGGGGAGGAATAAATGTATTTATTAAACAATTATTAAAGACAACCATTGTGAAAAGGTTTGATGGTTTCAAAACCACCCCTTAAGGATTGCATAGATCACTTATGTGAGACTTTGGAGATCACTTAAGGAAGAATAATTTTTTTGTTTGGTGGGCTACGGGCATTGAAGAAGGGATCACACAAAGTGTGTTCAGCTCAAGGAACAAAATACGCTTAAGATTATCCTAACCAAACCTTTAGTACGAATAGGCACATTCTTTAGTAGGAGTAGGAACATTCTTCATCATGATTAGTCACATTCTTTAGTGTGAGTAAGCACATTATTCACTGTGAGTAGATACATTCTTTAGTATGAGTAGGCACATACTTTGGTGCAAGTAGGAATTTATTATTTTTTTGCATAGGTTCTTCAGGGTTTACCATAGCTATGAGGGCCAAGACCACTTAAATATTCTTAGGGTGAGAGTGACCTTTTCAAGTGCTCTAATTCAGATAAGTGATAAACATTATTATTCAAAGATATTTACTTATATATAAATGAGATGGAGTTGATTTAATTAAATTCTCTAAATATATTATTGGTTTCTTTTGGTCATATTCATATTGTTGGATGACAATTTATATATCGATGATGGTGATCTTAGTGTACTTTATACTTAAATTAGTCAACCTTGATAAATAAGCATTTTGTACATTTGTATCCAATTTATAGATACACTTGATATTATTTAAACTTAAATAATAACACTAATAAATCCATTTCCATATAAAATTAATTATAATATATTAGATCTATCCAATTTTATACTTGGATAAAAGTAGTATCACACTGAGTATATGATTTTAATGTACAAAGTATAATTGCACTAATAGATTTAACACTACCATGAGATGACATCATCACAACAAATAAACAAGAAGGTCTAATTTCATCTAACTTGTTAGTAGGGTATTTGACCATAGATACCATCTCTTTCAAAAATGTATGAATAGAAGGGAAGGGACATTATTTATCAATTAATAAAAACCTTAAGCATTATTTCAACTCAAGGAACATCACATAACAAAAACAAAAGAGAAATGGAAAACCTACCTCAAGCACATGTCTAAGTGATAAAACAATAGGAGATCCAAAATATTACCTCAAGGTCTTATAAAAAAACTAAATGTATTCACTTAGAGGCACAACTACAACACCATGTAACAAGGAAAAATAATAAGAAACTATAAATTTCATGAGTCTAAGACTGTTGGAAGGAAGTGTAAACCCTAAGGACCAAAATTGATTTGGTATTTAAAACAAAAATATTGGCAACATCCCATTGTCCCATATTTTCTCAAGTTTAATTATTTTTTTCTTGGCTAATATTTATTTGCCCCTAGTATTAAATGTGTGTTTGTTCTAATGTACATGTAGTCACCCCTTGCCAAAATTGTCAAACTTTAATAGAGCACATGCAAGATGAGAACTTAAAGCTCCATTTGGTTCCTAATTCAAATTTGAATGAGTGTAATGTTTCCACTATAAGTTATATGCCTTATCAAACCCCTAGGACCAAGATTTAAAAAATAATACATCTACCAAGATAAAAGGCAAATTACCAATACATTACCGTGCAATGCAAGCTGACAAACTGAACTATAAAATGACACACAACTTCCACACCAATATTGCATAAAAATGACCATCACTATTAGATTATGAAAATACTAAGCATTGTAACTATTGCCCAATTTTTCACCTATGGGCTCAATCAGTTGGGCAATCTATGCTTCGAGTGTTCATAAAGGCCAAATGGGGACATTGTTGTGCAGGATTAAATCATACATCTGATGATTTTTCACAGGGAAGTCTATTGGAAAATCCTCCCTCCTTCAGATTTGGCATAAAACTCCTGAGGACGAAAGTCGCTGAGACTAGCTGGATCTCTTACCGATTGGCTGTTGTGCTATATTCATTTGAAAATCCTCAAGTCGCCTAGACATTTTTTATTCGCCGTGGGTTTTTATATGTCTCTCCGACTGTTGAAGTCATGCCGACCCTTGTGCACAAGGCTAGCATCGCCGAAAGAAGGGTTTCATCAGGGAGAGGTCTGGTCGAATGGCGGAAGTCTCGGCGAAATGGTTTGCCTTCGGGGTAACGTCTCGCCGAAGGGATGGTGGTCTCTTTGAAACGAAGGGGCTCAGTGAAATGTTTGACGTTCGGTGAAAGGTCTTACCGACCGCTGATAGTCTTGCCGAACGATAAGGGACATCGCTCAGACTTTGGCCGCCTGCTGTGAGGTCTTCCCGACCGGATGAAGTCCTGCCGAGGTGGTTTCAGCTTGCCGAAAGGTTATGCCTTCGACATAGCGTCTCACTGATACTAAAGGGGTCTTGCCGAAGTAGGATGAGCTAGGGGCAAAGGAAAGTAAAGTTGCCATGATGTCTCGGTGAAGGTATGAGGTCCTGCCAATAATGGAGGGGTCTCGATATGTGTTTTTCCTTCGACAAGAGGTCTCGCCGACGGAGGGTGCTTTCGCCGTGATGTCTTGCCAACCAGTGGGAGTCTCACCGACACAAGGTTTGAGCTCAGGAGGAATGGAAGGGGTCGGTGTAATGTCTTACTGACAAGCGATGGTCTCGCCGATGGTTGTAAACCTTCGATGTGACTAATGGAACCCACCATGATGTCCTGCCGACAGAGGAAAGTCTCCCCGACAGTTGTTCACCAGGCCGTCGTCGGAGAGAAAGTTTTACATTTGCCATGAGGTCTGGCCGAATGAGGAGGGTCATGCCAACGAAGGGGAGGCTTTGGTATAATATTTTGAGTTCGGGGAGATATCTCCCCGACCCGATAGTCTTACCGATCGTCGTGCACATAGAGGGAAGCTCTCACCGAAACAGGATAGCTTCGACAAAGGGTTTCACTGAAAGCCGAATGTCTTGCCGAACAAGTAGGAGCTCGGGGACAATGAGATGAGTTCACCGTGACATCTTGCCATCGGTATATCGTCTGGCTGATAGGGCGATGTCTTGTCGAGGAGGCTGCACTTGCTGATAGAGGGTTCAGTCGGTGTAATGTCTCACTAACTGAAAGTGATCTTGCCGAAGCAGAATGAATTCGCGAATGATATCTCACCGACCCGACGACCTCTTACCGAAAGAATGCGAGCTCAACGCAAAGGAAGGTAGTCTCGCTATGATGTCTCGACAAAAGTATGAGGTCCTACCGAAGAATGAAGGGTCTTGGTATAGTGTTTTTCCTTTGGTAAGAGATCTCACCGACACATGGGTGTCTCGCTGAAGTAAAGCAGCGTTAGCAAAGGAAAGGAGCTCGACGAGAGGTCTTGCCGAACAATGGGAGTTTCATCGAGAGGAATGATCGGAGCTCGGGGAGAGCAAAATGAGCTCGGTGAAATGTCTGGCTGAAGCAATGGTCTAAGCGATGGCTTCATGGATGTTGATATGACTTTTGAACTCGCTATGTGGTCTTGCCGATTGTCATGCGTTATGCTGATAGCTGCAGAGGGGCGTAATCGCATCAGTGAGACACTTCTAGTGTCTCATCGAGATGCAATTCTGATGAAGAACTTTTGACCACCCAAAGTAGCTTGTGTGGCATTTGTTCGACCAATCAAGGGAAGCTACAGGCAGACCGTTGGCAGCTTGACCGGTGCCAAGAAGATCAACAGAGTGAAAGCGACGTGGATCGGCTCTGAGCTCAGAAGCATTCAAAGCAGCTCAATAAGGAGATTCAAAGGTGGACACGAAGACCATAAGTGAATGTGGTAGTTGCAAAAGATCAAGGAGGCCTTTACTGGAGCAACTCTTCACCGGCATTGACAGCAGGGACGCGCGTTTAATACAACATTGATTTCCTTCGAAAAGATTTGTTAGAAAACCAAGATCACCTGCATGCAAGATGGATACCTGTCACATGCAAAAGATATGAAGAACCAAAGAAGATGTTCTCTGAACCTCAAAGTGTAAAATGCATTAAGAGCATCAATGATTACAAAAGAGATCAATCCTTATGAAGGAGATCAAGAAACCCTAAATGAAACCCTAGTGTGCACACTTAATAATTAATAATTAATTATTAATGTGCCTAAGTTTAGCTTAAGTAACAAAGAGGAATAAGTGACTTAATTAATTAATCAATATGATATAATTAATTAAGCATAATAACTTATTACTCTAACACCCCCCCTTAAGATGAACTTAGGAAGAAGCTAAAACACTAGAATAAGATGCATGAAAGCAAAGATGGGTCCCGACAACTAGGCCTGATCAGGTACCCATTTACAAATGCAAGAAAGGAGTAGAGACGAAAAAACCTAGTGGGACAAAACCCCCCTACAATGAGATAACATGCTGCAAAGAAGCACTAGAAGAACTCTGTAGAGTAACACTGGAACCGAAATTTGGCAAGCAAGGAAAGATATTTTTGTCTGCTACTGAAACTGGATGAGAGTCACTGATTGACTCAAGGAATCATGAAAAAGCGACAACAGACCCGATGCCTCGGAACACTCGAAAACTGCAAACGGGAACAACTCTAGAATCTATGAAGCAACAAGCAATTATTGAATGATATATTACTGAAAATGAAGTGCAAAGATGCAAGATGCACTATCCCAACTGCCAAAACATCCAAGTAAGCGCCAAACAACCCATCGGTCCAAATCTGGACTAAGTGATAAACCTGGGACAGATCCAGAAAAAGTGTATGGACAGCAACATGGAGCTCCTCAATACCTTTCTGACGCTTCAAACGAGGCGAAAAATGGAGATCGTGGCAAAAAGCTATGAGCTCGGAAGTCCAAAAAACAACATCTAACTTCAAACAGCAATAAATGCAAGAAAACAATAAAATACTGAAAAATAAATAATACTACTAGAAAGTGCTCGGAACCAGCTTTTCGGCGATATCTTGTTTGCCCGATTTCGATACCGTATGCCCAAGTTATGGCCAAAAGAAAAAAACTGCTATTTTAGAAAAAACTAGGGTTAGGAGGGGCAAAGAGGGCCGTATGGCCGATGACGTCATGCTGACGTCAGCACTTCACTGGGATAAATTTGACGGCCATCTAGCCGTCGCTGCAAAAAGACACCCCCCTGCGAAAAAAATTTCGGCCCCTGGTCATCAATATGACCGCTGCAGGGCTAGGCGGGTCGCTTGGAGCTGGTGCGGAGCGGAGGTCTTCCATACGACCGGAGGCTAGAGCATAAGCCCTCGGGCTAGCGGAGGCAGGAGGCTGAGGCGGGGCGGCATGGTGGCACCGCCCGGTGGCCGCCGGGTGGTGGGGCGCGACCCATTAGAACTGGCCGCGCTACACAAAACCAAAAACCTTGCATTTTTTGAATTCTCGCCTCGATCTGCATGTGGGGAGGCCGTACGGCCCCTCGACAAATTTTTTTTGCCTTCTCGACCAACTTGCACCAAAATAGACAAATTTTATATGAAAATGGGGGTTTTTGGGCGCTGCGGACTCAATGGTGAGGTCCATTTTGTCCCAAAATGCCCAAAAATTTAGGCTACCCCCAAATTCAACAAAAAAATGTCAGTGGAAACCCTTGCACTTGAAACTCACTGAAAGGCCATATCTTCAGATCACGAATAGGCAGCTACAGGTCTGGAGCTCTGATACCATATTAGAAAACCAAGATCACTTGCATGCAAGATGGATACCTGTCACATGCATAAGATATGAAGAACCAAAGAAGATGTTCTCTGAACCTCAAAGTGTAAAATGCATTAAGAGCATCAATGATTACAAAAGAGATCAATCCTTAAAAAGGAGATCAAGAAACCCTAAATGAAACCCTAGTGTGTACACTTAATAATTAATTATTAATTATTAATGTGCCTTAGTTTAGCTTAAGTAACAAAGAGGAGTAAGTGACTTAATTAATTAATCAATATGATATAATTAATTAAGCATAATAATTTATTACTCTAACAAGGTCTAGGGGCAGATCTTTCTGAAGGCTGATATTTTGTAAGCCCTAAGGGGCTGACACTCTTTTGTATATATGGCATTTTTTACCTTTTGTAGTTAGTTCTGACTTGTATATTTTTCTGCTTTTGGAGACTTCTGAGAATCCTTAGAAGAAAATACTGGATTTTGTAACTCATTTAGGGCATAATATAAAGAGTTTACCTTAATCATTGTGGATGATTCAAATTACCATCTTGTTCTTGCAAGTGTCATGCATTTCAGGTTAATGATCAAGTTATTTTGTGAATTTCTTTCATTCCTTTATAATTTTATCTTGTATTTCACACCTTCTCTTGCAAAAAAATATCATTATACAAATCACAAGCTGTGTTTATATAACTACACACGGATTCTAGCCTGTGAAAGCCTTTTCCTTCTTGAAAATATGTGAATCGAACCTGTTTGTGAGATATTAATGACATGCTTACAGAATTTGATGTGTAATCTTATGGTCATTGTCAATTTTCAAGTGTAACCTAAGTACTCCATTGCTCTTATCAGTCTGGTGTATCACCATAGCGTTAGTTTTATTTTTATGTGTTCTCCTTCTCCCTTTCCTTACAAGATCAGTAGTTAGGTGACACCAAAGGAAGCCGGCCTTCTTCGGAGGTTGACCTCTGTTTACAAGTGACCCACAGCTTTGGAGGTCTTCCCATGTTACACTAAGGTGTTGAACATCAGGTTCAACAAGGGTGCAACCTCATATTGATACTTGTTTTGGCACATTTGGTGGGACTAGTTCCACCTTATATTGTTGATTTGGTATGCAACCAGCAAGTTTCATACCTTACAAAAGTCATTTTGCATACTTGGCGACTCCATAAAGAGGAAGAACTTCAGAATCAGTGTTTTTACAGTTTATGAGAAGAGTTCAGACAAGGAGCAACTCGTCCCCTTTTGAATATTTGCAACTATCACCACCAAGGAGACAAGGCAGGGTAATAGAAAGGCAATGGACAACATTCGTATATTCTAGAAGAACTAAATCTACTCCTCCACCTGAAAGATCTCATATTGTTGTCCCCTTTTTTTTTCACCTAGAGTGCAAATAAACCCACCTCAACCACCTCTAATGCCTGCTCCCAGAAATCAACCTTTTGTGCCATTCGATGGAGGTAATCCATTAAATTTGGCCCAACACAACGACATACCAGTGGCTACCTTAAAGAATTTATCAATCTTCACTAGGGAGGATCAGACTACCCCTATTGAGCACATAAGGGATGTAGCCTTGTTATGTGGAGTACATCACATAACTCATGAAGATGTAGCTGTAAGACTGTTTGCTGCATCTCTCAAGGGTAAGGCTTTACAATGGTATCGCGGTTTACCAATAAACTCTATTGCAACATGGGATGATTTTGGTGAGAAACTGCACATGCAGTTTCAAGATAAATCTGATCACTTGTCTCTGGTGGAGCAGTTGACAACTATAGAAAGAGCTCCTCAAGAGCAAATGACAGATTTTAATTTTCGATTCTAGAGGACTTGGTTTCGAATTCCTATAACAGTGAGGCCATCTCCTGAGCATGCTTTTTTATACTTTCTTAAAACTTTGAACAGTGAAATAGTGGTCACGACATAATCAATGGGTGGTGAATCTTTGCCAGGTGCATATGAAGTGGCAATCAAGGCAGAAAACTGTTTGATTCAGGCAGGAAAAATTGCCCCTAGGCCACCAATGCCTATTTTTCTAGATATACAATCTAATACACCTTTGCAGGTACCTCCTTTTACACCTTTGCCAGCTGTACCAACGTTGCCAGTTGCTATTCCAACCATTGTTAAACAAGAAAGTGTTGTTTCAGGCACGTCACAGGAGTTACAGACTTTTGGTAACAAGTCAGTGAACTTGGAAAAATAACAGTCCTATACTAGGCCTTATCAGCAGTAGAATTAGGCCTCAAGTCATCTTTTTCAAGGTCAACAACAGTAATTCCAGGGGAATAGACAACAGTATCAAGGTAATTACCAAGGCCCAAGACAAAATATTGCTACAAGACCTTTTTAGGCCTATAATCCAGCTCCAATTAGTGTTGTCAAAGAGCTTGTTCCTGTTCAAAATAATCTGGCTACGGATTATGAATGGTGTTATCTGTCTAATCAACCACATAATCAAGCTACGTGGTCTAATGGCGTGATCAACCAAGCTCATATGGTGCAAAATGTTGTAGGTGCGCAAGATTTGCCTAAGGAAGGGTATTCACAATAGCAGGATCAACCTGCAAATGATTCAACTCTCCTGAATTGGCAGAGAGGAATTTTGTGGAGTGAACCAGGATGACACATCTATTGCTACTAATACTAGAGCCAAGAAGAGGGTTTTTGAGATAGAACAAGCAACAAATAAAGATAAGGGAGTTGTCGGTCCATCAAATCAGCAAGTACCATGCATTTTGCAGCGAGGTCATGACACTGGTAAGGAGCAGCCTTTACATGCTTCATCCGCAAGTCAAGTGCAACCTGACCATGTTGTTGTAAAGACATAACCAAAGGTAAATATATCTGCACCTTTCAACATTGTTGAAAATATGAAAAAAATGAATGTTTCAATTTCAATATGGGATTCTCTAGCAATCCCTGGTCAAATGAATTTGTTACACTCAGCTTTATCAAATCCAGTTAGTGCAAATTTTCCAAATGAAGTCTCTGTAGGCCAAACAAAGTCAGTTTTAACCAATGCGCTTTTGGATAGTACCACACAGCAAAGTAATGGTGTCAAGCCCCCTCCTTTCTATGTTTCCTTAATAGTGGGGAATAAATTGGTGCACAATTGCATGGTTGATAGCGGGGCTAGCAGTTCGGTAATGCCAAAAAAGATTGCAGACCAGTTAGGTTTACAATACCAGCCATTAGAAAAGGGAGTGCTTCAATGGGTTGGGACAACAGTAAACACTATAGGTGTTATTAAAAATTTGAATCTTACGCTACATGCCTGTCCTAATTTTTCAATCCCGCAAGATGTGTTTGTCATAGATTTGCCTCCATTTTTTGCTTTATGCCTGTCTAGAGACTTCACAGCTAAAATTGGAGGGTATTTATCTTCAGATTGGTCCCATATGCTTTTTAGGACCAGGTATGGTACTAAGGTAACTATAACTTCTGAGTCCCTTGCCAAGGATCACATTGAACCTTATGTGCCATCTACTGTTAATGTTAATTTTATTGTTTTAGAGGTTACTGAACTTGCTTCAGCACAAGAGTTACAAGCTGTGAGTGTACCTAAGGTACTCCTGAATGAATGGGCAGCTAAGAACGTGATTGATAATCCAAACAAGCTTATTCGAGATGTTGGTCTGGGCAATTATGTATTGCATGAAGCTGGGACATAAATGCCAAATCTTGAAAGAAGTGCAGAAAGTCAGTTTGAGCAACATAATGAATTATGGAAGATGCATTTTGATGGTTCTAGAAGCAAAAATGGAGTTGGAGGAGGTGCAATGCTTGTATCTCCGTAGGGTGATAAGTATTATTCTGCATTCTATTTTGCTTTTGCGTGCTCTAATAACACTACTGAGTATGAGGGCCTTGTTCAAGGTCTTGAGTGGGCAAGGAAGAGAGGAATAACCCGCTTGAAAGTTTATGGGGACAGTGAGTTAATTATCAATCAAATAAGAGGCTTGAATGTTGCTAAAAATGACACACTAAAGTCTTATAGAAATAGTGTGGAATATGATTGAGGAATTTGATGCCTTTAGCTTAGTATCTATTCCAAGGAACCAAAACAAACATGTTGATAGGCTTGCAGCCATTGGAGCACAATTTGATATTCCAGGTGACATTAGAAAAGAGAAAGTACAATAGTATGTGAAAGTTGTAGTCAGGCCATCAATTCCTGATAACAACATTCACTGGCAGGTTTTTGACAGCGATGAACAGATTCTTTCTTTTTTGCTCAAAGAAGATCAGTTCTCCATGGTGAATCAAGCAAAACTTAAGCAACAGTATGATGATCAAGTCATACAGTTGAGGACAAATAAGTTACCCAAAGGTCTTGTTACCTTAGAGTCGATTTTCAGTATTGATGATCAACTTAAAAAGGGTAAAGCTGGCTTGCAAATCAAAAAAGAACATTATGAAGAACTGGAGCTTTTCAAAGGTAAACTCTTTAAGATAGGAAAAATTTGTTCACATGAAGATAAACAATCTCTTGTTGCCTTATGCCATGAATTTTACGATGTGTTTGCTTGGGAATACTCAGATTTGAAAGGTTTTGATCCCCATATTGCTCAGCACACAATTGAGTTAGAACCTAATGCTAAGCCAGTAAGGCAGAAACAAAGGCCCTTGAACCCTATGCTTGAGCCCTTAATGATTAAAGAGTTGACGAAACTAGTTGAGGGGGGTATCATCTTTCCTATTAAACACACTTCATGGGTTTCTAACCTTGTGTCGGTTAGGAAGAAAAATGGTGAAATAAGACTTTGTGTAGACTTTAGGGATCTTAACCGAGCATCTTTGAAAGATCACTACCCGCTGCCCTCCATGGAACAAATCTTACAAGTAGTTGCTAGTTCAAAAAGGTTTTCTTTATTAGATGGTTTTTCGGGCTATAATCAGGTGCTGGTTAAATAGGAGGATCAGTTCAAAATTGCTTTTACAACTAAGTGGGGCACCATGGCATACAAAAGGATGCCTTTTGGTTTATCTAATGTCGGTGCCACGTTTCAAAGGGCCATGGATATGGCGTTTCAAAGTTTGATTAATAAGATTGTGTTGATTTATTTAGATAACATTACATTTTATTCTAAGAACGCTGATGAACATTTGTTACACCTTAAACAAGTTTTTGAAAAATGTAGAGTTTGGTATTTCTCTCAATCCAAAAAAGAGTATCTTTGTTGTTCATGAAAGTAAATTATTAGGACATATAGTGTCAAAGCAAGGAATTACTATTGACCCTGAAAGAGTCAAAGCCATACTTGAGTTGCCATTACCCAGTCACAAGAAGGGTCTACAAAGCTTTTTGGGCCGAATCAACTTTCTGAGAAGATTCATTCCTGATATTGCGAATTTACTACAGCCCTTGACCGCCATGCTTAAAAAGAATGCAATTTTTAGTTGGACTAGAGAAGCAAAACGCAGTTTTGAAGAAATAAAGGAAGCTTTAGCATCAGCTCCAACACTGGTAAATCTAGATTTCTCTAAAGACTTATTTCTGTATGCTTTTGGCAGTGTTAGTTCACTTTCTGTTATGCTGGTTCAGAAGAACAGTGATAATTTAGAGTAGCCAATAGCTTTCTTTAGTCGGGGACTTGCTGATTATGAACAAAAATATACATTTGTTGAGAAGCATATTCTTGTTGTGATCAAAAGCCTGAAGAAGTTTAAACCTCTGGTTTCAAACAACAAAATTCATATTTTGGTTGCACACTCAAGTGTGAAGGATTTTTTGTTGAACAAAGATCTGAGTGAGAAAAGGGCAAGGTGGATCACAAAAGTAATGGAATATGATGTGGATATCAAGACTACCAAGTTGGTTAGAGATAAAGGTCTCTGTGAACAGCTTGCTACAGGGTCAAGCAGTGAAAATGAATTAGAAAAGGATGTTGTTTTTGCTAATACAAATGAGTCTCAGAATGCTCAAGATGATGTGCCTTTGATAACAACTAATTGGGTTCAAGACATGACCCATTTTTTACAAATTGGTGAATTTCCACCAGGTTTAGATAGACCTAAACGAAGATACTTCAGATTGCAGTCCATACCATATGTGTTGGTGAACAATGTTCTTTTCAAAAAAGATCTGAATGGTGTTCTATTAAGATGTATTCACAATGATTAGATTGAGAAGGTACTTCATGAGTTTCATGATGGAGCTGCAGGAGGTCACTTTGCTCCAAGACCTACTGCATGGAAGATAATGAGAGCTGGTTACTACTGGCCCAACTTATTTAAAGATACATATGCATGGTCAAAGAAATGTGTGAAGTGTGCTCTTTTTGCAGGAAAGGAAAAACTGCCTGCTATGCCTCTACATCCAATTCAGGTAGAGCAGTCCTTCATGAGATGGGGCATTGATTTCATTGGGCCAATAAATCCACCTTCCAGTGCTGGTCACAAGTGGGTACTTACAGCCACTGACTTTTTTACACGATGGACAGAGGCGGTTGCATTAAAAGAGGCAAATGAATCTTCTGTATTGAGCTTTTATGAGGATGTAGTAACCAGATTCAAAGTTCTTGACTCTATCATATCTGATAATGCTCTTGCATTTGTGGGATTAAGATTAACTGATTGGGTTGTTAAACATGGCATTCATTTGAATACATCCTCAAATTATTACCCTCAGGGCAATGGCTTAGCTGAAAGCACAAATAAGAATCTCATTAGGATTATTAAAAGAACAATGGAGGATAATCAAAGGACCTGGCACATTAATTTAAAGTATGCACTTTGGGCAGACAAAGTGACTCCTAAGAGGTCCATTGGTAATTCACCATACATGTTAGTTTATGGAAAAGAGGCTAGATTACCTCTATCTGTGGAGCTTCCAGCTCTAGACATTGTTCACCAGTTGGAGATGTTTGAGAAACAGGACCCAATGTCCGTGAGATATGCAGAGCTCATGAAGCTCAAAGAATCAAGAGACAAAGCAATGAAAGCTTTGGAGTATCATCAGTGCCAAACAAAGAGAACATTTGATAAGAAAGCCACGGCCAAAATCTTTAAGGAAGGTGATATTGTTCTCAAATGGGATGTTCTAAAAAGCAGGTCGGACCATCACACAAAGTTTGACAACATGTGGATGGGTCCATTTATTATCAAAGACTGCAAAAAACACAATGCTTATCAACTGGCCACAACCGAAGGTGAGGTGCTTCCTATCCCAATTAATGGGATACACCTCAAACCCTATTTTCAAGTCTGACGAGTTCCTCTATTGTATATATTTGGTTAGGTTTTATGCTTTCAATAAGTGCTTCTGCACTTGAGTTTAAATGTTTTTTTTTATATATTCCCTAAGTGTTGTTCCAGCACAGTATATGGTTCTTTTTTAGTTTCTCCTGTTTCGTAGGTTTCAAATGTCCTGATCTGCTCATGAGTCTCAAATGAGTTGCAGCCATATACAAGCCTGACGTTTTAAGTCAACCTCTAAGTGACTCCATGCCCAATAGACAAGTTTTGGCTACTGGTTTCCATGTTTAGCAGGCAAACATCCAACAAAGATCGCCAGAAATGTTGCCCAATTTTTCACCTATGGGCTTAATTAGTTGGGCAATCTATGCTTCGAGTGTTCATAAAGGCCAAATGGGGACATTTTTGTGCAGGATTAAATCATACATCTAATGCTTTTTCATAGGGAAGTCTATTGGAAAATCCTCCCTCCTTCAGATTTGGCATAAAACTCCTGAGGACGAAAGTCGCTGAGACTAGCTGGATCTCTTACCGACTGGCTGTTGTGCTATATTCATTCAAAAATCCTCAGGTCGCCCAGACATTTTTTATTCGCCGTGGGTTTTTATATGTCTCCCTGACTGCTGAAGTCACGCTGACCCTTGTGCACAAGGCTAGCATCGCCGAAAGAAGGGTTTCATTGGGGAGAGGTCTGCTCGAATGACGAAAGTCTCAACGAAATGGTTTGTCTTCGAGGTAACGTCTCACCGAAGGGATGGTGGTCTCTCCGAAACGAAAGGGCTCGGTGAAATGTTTGGCGTTTGGTGAAAGGTCTTATTGACCGCTAATAGTCTTGCTGAACGATAAGGGACATCACTCAGACTCTGGCCGCCCGCTGTGAGATCTTCCCGATCGGATGAAGTCCTGCCGAGGTGGTTTCAGCTCACCGAAAGGTTATGCCTTCGACATAGTGTCTCACCGATACCAAAGGGGTCTTGTCGAAGTAAGATGAGCTTGGGGCAAAGGAAAGTAAAGTCGCCATGATGTCTTGGTGAAGGTATGAGGTCTTGTCGATAATGGAGGGGTCTCGATATGTGTTTTGCCTTCGGCAAGAGGTCTCACCGACGGAGGGTGCTTTCACCGTGACGTCTTGCCAACTAGTGGGAGTCTCACCAACACAAGGTTTGAGCTCGGGAGGAATGGAAGGGGTCGGTGTAATGTCTTACTGACAAGCGATGGTCTCGCCGATGGTTGTAAACCTTCGGTGTGACTAATGGAACCCGCCATGATGTCCTGTCGAGAGAGGAAAGTCTCCCTGATAGTTGTTCACCAGGCCGTTGTCGAAGAGAAAGTTTTACATTCACCATGAGGTCTGGCCGAATGAGGAGGGTCCTGCCGATGAAGGGGGGGAGCCTTCGATATAATATTTTGAGTTTGGGGAGATATCTCCCCGACCCGATAGTCTTGCCGACCGCGGTGCACATAGAGGGTAAGCTCTCGCTGAAACAAGATATCTTTGACAAAGGGTTTCACCGAAAGCCGAATGTCTTGCCGAACAAGTAGGAGCTCGGGGACAATGAGATGAGTTCTCCGTGACATCTTGCCATCGGTATATCATCTGGTTGATAGGGCGATGTCTTGCTGAGGAGGCTGCACTTGCTGACAGAGGGTTCGGTTGGTGTAATGTCTCACCGACTGAAAGTGGTCTTGCCGAAGCGAAATGAATTCGCGAATGATATCTCACCGACCTAACGGCCTGTTACCGAAAGAATGTGAGCTTGACGCAAAGGAAGGTAGTCTCGCTATGATGTCTTGATGAAAGCATGAGGTCCTACCGAAGAATGAAGGGTCTTGGTATAGTGTTTTTCCTTCAGTAAGAGATCTCACCGACACATGGGTGTCTCGCCGAAGTAAAGCGGCGTCAACAAAGGAAAGGAGCTCGGCAAGAGGTTTTGCCAAACAATGGGAGTCTCATCGAGAGGAATAATCGGAGCTCGGGGAGAGCGAAATGAGCTCGGTGAAATGTCTGGCCGAAGCGATGGTCTAAGCGATGGCTTCATGGATGTCGATATGACTTTTGAACTAGCTATGTGGTCTTATTGATCGTCATGCATTATGCTGATAGCTGCAGAGGGGCGTAATCGCATCGGTGAGACACTTCTAGTGTCTCACCGAGATGCGATTCTGATGAAGAACTTTTGACCGCCCGAAGTAGCTTGTGTGGCATCTATTCGACCAATCAGGGGAAGCTACAGGCGGACCATTGGCAGCTTGACCGGTGCCAAGAAGATCAACAGAGTGAAAGCGACGTGGATCGGCTCTGAGCTCAGAAGCATTCAAAGCAGCTTGATAAGGAGATTCGAAGGTGGACACGAAGACCAGAAGTGAATGCGGTAGTTGAAAAAGATCAAGGAGGCCTTTCCTGGAGCAACTCTTCACCGACATTGACAGCAAGGACGTGTGTTTAATACAACATTGATTTCATTCAAAAAGATCTAGGGGCAAATCTTTCTAAAGGCTAATATTTTGTAAGCCCTAAGGGGCTGACAGTCTTTTGTATATATGGCATTTTTTTCTTTTTTGTAGTTAGTTTTGACTGGTATATTTTTCTGCTTTTGGAGACTTCTGAGAATCCTTAGAAGAAAATACTAGATTTTGTCACTCATTTAGGGCATAATATAAAGAGTTTACCTTAATCATTGTGGATGATTCAAATTACCATCTTGTTCTTGCAAGTGTCGTGCATTTCAGGTTAATGATCAAGTTATTTTGTGAATTTCTTTCATTCCTTTATAACTTTATCTTGTATTTCATGCCTTCTCTTGCAAAAAAGTATCATTATACAAATCACAAGCTGTGTTTATATAACTACACACAAATTCTAGCCTGTGAAAGCCTTTTCCTTCTTGAAAATATGTGAATCGAACTTGTTTGTGAGATATGAATGACATGCTTACAGAATTTGATGTGTAATCTTATGGTCATTGTCAATTTTCAAGTGTAACCTAAGTACTCCATTGCTCTTATCAGTTTGGTGTATCACCATAGCATTAGTTTTATTTTTATGTGTTCTCCTTCTCCCTTTCCTTACAAGATCAGTAGTTAGGTGACACCAAAGGAAGTCGGCCTTCTCCGGAGGTTGTCCTCTGTTTACAAGTGACCCACAGCTTTGGAGGTCTTCCCATGTTACACTGAGGTGTTGAACATCAGGTTCAACAAAGGTGCAACCTCAGATTGATAATAGTAACAAATTATATAATTCATCTAAATTTACTATTTTAATTAAAAGGAAGACATTTTTATCAATACTAATAAAACCTCACATTCAAATATAACTCTAAAATAATTAGAGATGGATAAGATTATATTGTACCATTGAATTCATTATATCTAGCACAACATGTTCAATGAATAAATTTTTTATTGAGTCACTTTCTAATTTTGAATAAAAAGCACACATGTCTTGTATCTATAACTTCACGTTGTAAGAGATTTTCAATAAAAAGCATGATAGAAAATCAATTCAAATAACTAGATCATTATGTAATGCCCGCTAAGAAACCCTAGAGAATGTCACACACATAACGGAAGCGAACAATTTTTTTTTTAACAAAGTGTAATTAAACAAGTAGAGTAAACTACACTTATACATACATTCTCTAAGGTACGTGATGACGCTTACTTACAATACCCATTACTAACAAAAGTTACTAAACATAACATAAGATTATTACTCATGAATTAAAAATCATACATCTATTAACATTAAAATAAATCTCATAAAATATAAAGTACAATAATGATCCATTCATACATTGTATCCATTCAATATTACAATTACAACTCTCATTTCCAAATGAGATAGTTTCTACAAAAGTGTTACAATTACAAATTACAAAGATTCTCCTCGAATACAATTGAGTGATACAATTACAAGTTACAAGGTATCCAACAGATACAAGTGAGAACATGATAGAATTACAAATTCACTGGTACCCACGAGCTTTCCAATCAAGAAGTACTCATCATCATGAACAAGAACTGGGAACCCAACAGTGTAAGGTGCACGTTCGAATACAATTGAGGAGTGATACAATTACAAGTTACAAGGTATCCAACAGATACAAGTGAGAACATGATATAATTACAAATTCACTGGTACCTACGAGCTTTCCAATGAAGAAGTACTCATCATCACGAACAAGAACTGGGAACCCAACAGTGTAAGGTGCACGTTCCACCCAACCATGTCGTACCTGAAGGACCAACCCTTGTGCTAGGAGATAGTAATAGAGCTTCCTAGGCAAAACCTACAACCTCTAGACATAGGCAAAATAATATTGAACTACACAAGTACAAAACTTACAAAACGATTACAATGCTTTCAGATAACAATAATCAACTACACAATACAACAAACTAACTGATAGTTGTCATAGGAGGAGTGTCATCACAAAATTGCATGGGTTACCCTGGCGAATCTTCCTAGGCTCCGACCCCCATCTTGGGTTACCTTGGTGACCTCTTACGAAACCCAGCCCCACATGCAATCAAATGCGAAATCAATTATCTTTCTGAGAAATAAGATATTGATCATGCCATTCCAAGCCTTCTCGTCTCATCCCAAGTCTTCACTAGCCCTTGAGTCCATGAGCGAGGCATGAACAAAAGTTAAGTGTTTAAACTACCCTTTTCCCCTAACATATTTATTTAATTTTCATTGATTAAACTAACTCTGCATAAGTTACCTTGACACCACTTTGTGTGTTGGCCCTCATGAAAAGCCACTCCCCTATTAACAACCTAAGGGATCAATTCCACTAACATAGGGTAAACCAGGTGCACATAACCAATTACAAATACCAACTCAATAACAATGTACAACACAACCTGTTCGTAGAACCAGGTGACCATACTTGATAAAATACCACGTGCACTACCCAAGTTATTTCTAAGCTAAATCAACATAAGTTACAATCCCCATCTCAAAGAAACATATCTGGAAGTCTTACATAAACAAATAACTCACTTTGCCCAACAACGAGAACGAGAGAAAACACAACTTTAAAAGAACAATTTCAAGCAACACATTAATCTAACTTTAGGATTTCCTAAATCCAAATAATTCAATAATACTTTGTTTGCAAATACCCAAGGTAAATAAAATAACATTTGCAAAATTAAAGAATTTTAAAACTAATAGTTTAATTCCATTCACAATTAAATAAGGAACTAAACCAATTACTTTACTTCAAATTTTCTCAATTACAACAAATAAAAAAAATCAATTTTTTTTTTAAATAAAATCATTTTGTTATAAAAACAACTTTTGCATCTATAATAAAATAATCTTAAAGTAATTATATTTAAATATAAATTAAACATATATATATATATAATTATATATATTTAATGTATATACAATTATATATATTTATATTTGAATATATATATATTTTAAAAAAATGGATTTAAATTCCAAATCATAAATATATTCCAATTATTTAAAATATATAATATATATTATATATAGCCAAAATGGGTTGATGATGGATGGAGTGTTGTCAATGAAGGATTGAAGGATCCCGAAACAACACGGGGATAGGGAATGATACATCCCACTGAGTGGTATTGATGAGGGAATGATACATCCCAAAACACCACTAAAGGATAGGGAGGAATACCTCTTGATGATGATGATGAAAGTGTTGTTGATGAGGGAAGGATGCATCCCAAAACAACACCAAAGGGATAGGAAAGGATACTTCCTGATGATGATGATGATGATGAAAGTGTTGTTGATGAGGGAAGGATACATCCCAAAACAACACCAAAGGGATAGGAATGATACTAATGGATGATGATGGGTCAAGACTGGTAACGAGACTGGGGACAAGACCAAGGATTTGATTAAGTGATTTGTGCAAGATTGAACAGATAAGGAGAAGATTGATATGTGAGATTGAAGATTTGGTTCGATATCGAAAGATTTGGATTGTAGATGGACGAAAGCTCAGATTAGGGGTTTGGTTAAGCTCAGATGAGGATTGGATTGAAGACCAGAATGGTTGGAGGATATGATTGGATTGATTCTACACCGAGTTCCGGAGTTTAAAGGGGCGTAAGGTGTTGACAATCAGATTTTTCCCAATTTAGCAAATTTCAAAAATTGTCAAATTTTGCCATTTTAGGAAACCTCATGGATAGACTTTTGGGAGTCCCAATTTTTTCCAAGAAATACCCATTGGGGAGATAGGATGAATTGCCAACTAACATCTCAAATTCGAGATATGCATTTTGAGTTATGAGTGAAAACAATTTTTCAAAATGCCACTAAATTGGGATTTTGAGGGTCAAGATGAAACTTTATGGGTCAAAACGGGTTCCAATGATTTTCAAAGACACCATTTGGAAATCCACTCGTTATTTATCAAATTTTTCAAAAGTTAAAATAAAAATCAAAAATCAATTTTGAAAAATCACTTCCCAAAAATTTGTCTGTAGAAATCCAAAAATGTATATCAATACAGAGCCAAAATGTCCCCTTCCTCTCTTTTTTAAGAGCAAATTTTCCAAAAAAATAAACATATGCTCCAAGAAAATTAATTTCGATGTCCTAAACTTTAGTCACTCCAAGGCTTTTCAGGATAATATCTCCCTATGTCAACCAAGAAGACATTTCCCCAAAGATCAAGATATTTGTTTAAGAATCAAAACAACCATAATATGATGGATTAAGGCGGTCTTGACAATGATGATATTAGCTCAAAATAAACAAAATCCAAAAATCAAAAGATTAATTTATTTCAAATGTCTTTGCCATAGGATCAATTATGGATAAATTGTGATCATTAGGAAATGCATCCTTTAGACCATTTTGATCTAAAATAAAATATCTTTGACGTAATGTTAAAATTGATTTCTCATATACTTGGACCGACGTTAAGAACACTAAAACGGCATGACTGTTAACAACAAGGAGAGACAAACTGAGATGGCACACTATGACAGGGGCTGGGGGCCGAAAAGATTAGCCTTGCCTACGTAATCGAAGACCCTTGGGATATGGACGACGCCAAATGGAGCCAGGATGGAGATAAACCAACAAAAGATGAAATGAGATGATAGACATAAAAGTCAAAGTGAAATGAAATCGATAGAACCCCGGGTTGGGATCAATGATCGACCTTGCCACTAAAGCCATCAAGATTCGACAAACCAAAGCATCAATGGATAATAGATGAGGATGGATTGATATGCAATAACTATGATAATTAAAAGATGGAACTGAATGACAAAACAAGATAGACCTGTGGATTGGTTAACATGACATCATATAAAGCCAGTGGGATATACCAAAGAATAAAAGATTGAGGATGTAAATAATAACTGAGTGATGAAAAGTGAGGGGTGGAACATGTACCAAGGATCAGGGGTATGAGATGAATAAATGGCATCAATCCTATAGCCCACATGCTAGGATAGATAGAACAATAAGTCAACTCTAGGAAAAAGATACGAAGATAAGGATGGGGAGATGGAAGGGATGTTGTGATAGATAGATGAGAATATAAGGATTGGGAGATGAAAGGGATGCTAGGATAAATAGATACGAAGATAAGGATGGGGAGATGGAAGGGATGCTATAATAGATGGATAGGGAGATGAAGGGATGTTGTGATAGATGATGTCTCCAAGGACTATGTCACAAAGGAAGCAAATGCCCCCACTCTAGATATGTCATATATGAGGAGGCATGAGGGACAAAAGACAAGTGGATGATAAGATAAAGGAGATAATTGAAGGAGGATAGGATGGGTGACTAAGGAATATGATAGAGCATGGATGAAGGGAATGTATACCAATAGGTGTCCAAAGCATGCATAGATACAACTGATTATCTCTCAAACACTGCAATACCTGCCTCAAATTCTCCTCATGATCCTCTACTATCCTGGAATAGATCAATATATCATCAAGGAATACCAGTACAAATCTATCCAGATATGTGCGAAAGACTTTGTTCATCAAGCTCATGAACACAGATGGCGCATTCATCAACCCGAACGGTACCACAGTAAACTCGTAGTGACTGTAACATGTGCGAAACGTCGTCTTATGGATATCGACATCAAATATGCGTAACTGATGATACCTTGACTTAAGATCAATCTTCTAAAAGGCTATAGCACCCTTGATCTAATCAAACAAGTCATCAATCCTAGGTAAGGGATATCGGTTCTTGATTGTCACTTTGTTCAACTGACGATAGTCTATGCACAAACAAAGAGAACCATCTTTCTTCTTCACAAAAATTATTGGTGCTCCCCAAGGTGAAACACTAGGGCAGATGAAACCCTTAACTAACAACTCCTCTAGCTGCAAGGGGAGCTCCTTAAGCTCCTGTGTAGTCATGCGATATGGAGCTTGTGAAATAGGCTCGAAACTAGGTAACAGATCAATCCTGAAATCAATGTCACGCTGAGGTGGCATCCCTGGAATATCATCAGAAAAACATCTACATACTCTTGAAGTATGGGGTGGCTATCAAGTGTAACCTTCTCCTCACTGTCACCCAACTCCAAGTCATCTACTGTTACTACAAATAACTGACATCCTTGACGTACACATCTCCTCAGCTGCATAGTCGAGATCATCCTTAAGGATATGGGTCTATGAACTCCCACAATCTCTACCTCACTACCAAATGCATCAATACATCAAATCGACTTGCGTTGATAGTCAATCACGACCTTGTGAGCCTCAAGCCAATCCATCCCCAAGACAATGTCATACGACCCCAATGGTATAATGCAGAGGTCTAATGTGGTGTGAAAGGATCCAATATCCAATCTACAATTAGGTACTAGGGATTGAACTGGGGCTTTAGCACCGGAGGCTAATTCGACCTGCCACTTAACGTCTTGCTTTGCTGCCCTCAGTCTACATCGCACCACGACAGACGATGAAATAAAAGAATCTGATGCTCCAAAATCAAATAAAATGGTAACTCGATTACCCTGTAACATACCATATGCCTCTACTACTGTGCTCTGATGATCATCATGGTGATTATCAACCACAAAAAATACTTGATGCCCTCTGCCTGCATCACCAACTGTCGGCTCTGACGCCACTGGCCTCTGAGTGTACCCTGATGTGCCCCTATTAGGACACTGTCGCGCTATGTGACCCTGTTGGCCACACACAAAACATCCAGTACCTTTGCTATAACCTCTACCTCTAGAAGGTGTGCTCAACTAATGAACACTACCCCTATAGGTAGACTGTGAAATCTGTGCTGGCTGCTCAAAAAAAATTTGTTTATTACGCCTCCAGTTCTTGTCACCACCTAACTGATACCTGTCACCCTGTCTTTGCTGGAAATTCTTTCTTTTCCCCTATGAACTCTGATACTGTCCACTCTGAGCAGACACCTGTTGTGTCCTAGGTGGTCCAGCTCCCTGAGTCTGACCACTATGTGCACTAGGTCCTACAGCTGAAGAATTGCCTATCTGCACTCTAGTGTGACCACCCAATGCCATCGCCTGGTTCTCCTCCACCAATTTGGCCTTCACCACCGCTGTCTCCATAGTCTTGGGTTCAAAAACCCACACACCACCACTAATTTGGGCGTTTAAGCCCCTGATGAAATGCTGAACCAACATGCCCTCATCATCACCGATGCCCACAAACTACTTGAGCTCATAAAAACGACGCTCATACTGCTCTATGGACATAGCCATCTATCGTAAGGCATGGAAATCATCTCCACGACGCTGTCGCCAATGGTTAGAAAGAAATCTGGCCCTGAACCTCTCTAGGAACAAATCCCAAGATACAGTACTAATATCTATATGGAGCTTTTGCTCCTCCATCCTCCACCAGGTAGATGCAAAATCCCTCAAGTGCATGATTGCACACCTAGCTTTGGTGTTGCTACCATAAGGGTGCATAACAAAACACCTATTCAGATCTATCAACCATGTCTCAGCCTCTAATCCACTGCCCAAACCATCAAATGTAGGTGGACTAGCTCTAATAAGGTCTCTCATATGAGCAGCCATGACTGTCTCTGACTGAGTTGGAACCTCTCTCTCACCTATAACATCCTGATCTCTATCTTGCCTTGGACCTAGATGAGTTAAAGTCTCCTTTAATAAATGATGCAACTGAGTGTCCCCAATCCCTAGTGGATCCTGATTCTGATTACTGACCTCAGGTACGTTTTGAGAAGCCTATTGCTCCTCACGATCTAAGTCATGGGGAACAATAGGAGGTGAATTCTGCTGATTACCTCCATGACCGCCTACACGGCCACAACCTCTACCACGACCTCGCCTAGGTGGCATGATCCTGTACAGATACACACCATGACATAAGAAAAGATACACAAACTTAAATCCTATGCAACTAACAACTTAATGGGTTCCACATTATCCCAGAGCACCCAATGTTTAAACTTGGGCTCTGATACCTTGTGTAACGCCTGCCATGAAACCCTAGAGAATGTCACACACATAACGAAAGCGATTTTTTTTTTCAAGTGTAATTAAACAAGTAAAGTAAACTATACTTATACATACATTCTCTAAGGTACGTGACGATGCTTACTTACAATACCCATTACTAACAAAAGTTACTAAACATAACATAAGATTATTACTCATGAATTAAAGATCATACATCTATTAACATTAAAATACATCTCATAAAATATAAAGTACAATAATGATCCATTCATGCATTGTATCCATTCAATATTACAATTACAACTCTCATTTCCAAATGAGATAGTTTCTACAAAAGTGTTACAATTACAAATTACAAAGATTCTCCTCGAATACAATTGAGGAGTGAAACAATTACAAGTTACAAGGTATCCAACAAATACAAGTGATAACATGATAGAATTACAAATTCACTGGTACCCACGAGCTTTCCAATCAAGAAGTACTCGTCATCACGAACAAGAACTGGGAACACAACAGTGTAAGGTGCACTTTCCACCCAATCATTTGGTACCCAAAGGACTAACCCCTGTGCTAGGAGATAGTAAAAGAGCTTCCTAGGCAAAACCTACAACCTCTAGACATAGGCAAAACAATATTGAACTACACAAGTACAAAACTTACAAAATGGTTACAATGCTTCCAGATAACAATAATCAACTACACAATACAACAAACTAACTGATAGTTGTCATAAGAGTGTCATCACAAACTTGCATGGGTTACCCTGGCGAATCTTCCTAGGCTCCAACCCCCATCTTGGGTTACCCTGGTGACCTCTTACGAAACTGGGCCCCACATGCAATCCAATGCAGAATAGATTATCTTTCTGAGAAACAAGATATCGATCATGCCATTCCAAGCCTTCTCGTTTCATCCCAAGTCTTTACTAGCCCTTGAGTCCATGAGCGAGGCATTAACAAAAGTTAAGTGTTTAAACTACCTTTTTCCCCTAACATATTTATTTAATTTTCATTGATTAAACTAACTTTGCATGAGTTACCCTGACGCCACTTTGTGTGTCGGCCCTCATGAAAAGCCACTCCCCTATTAACAACCTAAGGGATCAATTCCACTAACATAGGGTAAACCAGGTGCATATAACCAATTACAAATACCAACTCAATAACAATGTACAACACAACCTGTTCGTAGAACCAGGTGACCATACTTGATAAAATACCACGTGCACTACCCAAGTTATTTCTAAGCTAAATCAACATAAGTTACAATCCCTATCTCAAAGAAACATATCTGGAAGTCTTACATAAACAAATAACTCACTTTGCCCAACAACGAGAACAAGAGAAAACACAACTTTAAAAGAACAATTTCAGGCAACACATTAATCTAACTTTAGGATTTCCTAAATCCAAATAATTCAATAATACTTCGTTTGCAAATACCCAAGTTAAATAAAATAACATTTGCAAAATTAAGGAATTTTAAAACTAATAGTTTAATTCCATTCACAATTAAATAAGGAACTAAACCAATTACTTTACTTCAAATTTTCTCAATTACAACTAATAAAGAAAATCAATTTTTTTTTAAATAAAATCATTTTGTTATAAAAACAACTTTTGCATCTATAATAAAATAATCTTAAAGTAATTATATTTAAATATAAATTAAACATATATATATATATATTTAATGTATATACAATTATATATATAAAAAAAAATGATTTAAATTCCAAATCATAAATATATTCCAATTATTTAAAATATATAATATATGAATATTATATATAATATATATATATTAAATAATAATAATAAAATAGTATATATATTATATATATAATATATAAATATTATATATAATATAATATTATTATATAATATATATATTATATATATAATATAATAAAATATTTTATATTTCAAAGTCAAAACCCACATAAACAGGGACACCCTCATCAGGTCACAAGCTTCATAGGGTGTAATCGGGTGCAAACGACAAATACCTCTATGGGGACTCCCCAACACCTTAAAACCTTATTTTTATTTTTTAATTCAAAATAAATAAATTCCCCCTGTGGAATTTCCAGAATAAAAATTTTTGACAAATTTTTTTTATATAATTTTTTTTTATAGAAAAATTTCCCAGCATAGAAAGTTTATATAAATAAAATATATGTGTATATGCATATATATTAAGAGAATATATATATATATATATATATATATACACATAAAAAATTCCATTTTATAGTCAAATTGGACAAATTTTCTATAGAAATAACTTCATTTTCCAGCACAAATTCTAATTTCAATTTCTAAATTGTAATGGAAAAATTCCAACTCCAAATACAGAGGTTTTCTAATTTCTTTTGTTCCTCTTTCAATTCTTTTGTTGTAAGAGTTTGTTTCTCTACAAGGATCTAAATTTTTCCATAATTTTCAAAGAGGTTTTCAAATTTGTTTACAAACAATATTTTCAAAAATTCACAACAAACATTAAAACATCCTTTCAAAAAAATCAAAGCTTCTAAAAAAAAATAAAGCAATTAAAGAAACCTATTTTTGAAGCTTGAAGAAAATGAGAACTGGAGTTGAGCTTCCCTGTAAATTCCAATTTTCTAGAATTCCTTTCCAAAATCTTCACTCCCAAATCCAAAAATGTATATAATACAAAGAAAACCTTCCTCTTTTTTTTAAGAGCAAATTTTCCAAAAAAATAAAATATTTCCAATTAATTTTTCCTCAACTTTAGTCAATTTTTTCAAAATATCCCCTCAACCACCATAGTTATTTCCCCCTTATGCATTTTCAAGATATTTTGTTTTTTTTGTTTTTTAAATTCAAAACAAAATTTCATTTCAAATGAATTTAAATCTTTTTAATTCTATGCACTTTAAAAATACAATTAAACTATTAGCTTAATAAATTTAATTGACTAATCTATTTACCCAACAAAATAAATTAATTTAATTAGTTTATTTACTTAATATAATAAATTTAACCACTAGAATTATTTTTTTTGAGTTAAAGATAGTTTATATTCAACAAAAAGGATCTGTTACATCTTAATCACTGCCTTTATGCTGCTAACAGTATATCTCTTACATATTTATCTCTGACTCTTTTTCATCATACCAATAGTATCATTGACTGTTTTACAACTTTATTTACATAGTAGGCTCTTCGATTGGTGTATTACAAAACTTTGCATAAAGGCAAGCTATTTTTTTTTTTTTTTTAGACTGCAGGAATCGGGTAGCACGACCCCATATAAACTGCAGTGCGCCTGGTAAACTTTTTAACGTGACCGGCGGCGCTGGCGCGACACGCCCTCCGGTACCACGGGGGTGGGGGAGACTAGACCTCGTGACCAACCTCCTGCAACAGGAAAGATTTAGCCAACCGAGCTAGGGCCCCAACCCCGCATAAAGGCAAGCTATTATTCTATCAATCCTGTTTGCATTTCTTGTTATAGAATTTCTAGAAGGCCTTAAACTTGTTTCCGAAGCTTGGTTTTTTACTAGAAAATCTTCTAGACTAGGCTGCCAGGATCTTGCATATTTGACTTCATCCTCTTTTACTGTCATTCTCTATGCTGTTACTGCCGCACATAACTGCTCAGATCTATAGGGCTGCATCATTGAGTTGTCCACTAATCATGCTTCCCCCAGCTTCATCATCCACAACGGCATCATTAAATACCTTTTGCAACCCTCTTAGAGTTTTGAGAAAAATCCCTGATTCAATATAATCATAATTCCAGTTATGCGCTCTTTTCACTTCCGTATTGAGAACCACCTCATCAGTTAACAGTCTCTTGAATTTAGCCATGTTAGCCTCCATCACCATTGTAACCTGCATAGCCACATTGAAAAAAATGAGTCGTTTATTGGACTCAGTAAGCCCTCTAGCACTTCCTTGGAATTTTTCCTCATTCCTAGTCCTCCAAATGAACCAAAGGATCTCAGTAGTGAGACAATCCCAGAAAGCATTACCTTCCTTATTTAGCTTTTTATCACAAAACATTATATCACAATATCTAATATTACCATTGCTATTCCAAATTAACAAATGATTACAAAAAATATTCCAGACCTCTTTTGCATAGAAACAGTTAAAAAAAATGTGTATTATGCTTTCAGGAAACCTGCAGATAGTGCAAATATCAACATCATTATGAGTATGTTTAAAAGGAAGCTTGTGTAGTAGTAATTGCAATCTGAAATAGGCTTTTTTGGCTCCTCTAAATTTTTCCAAATTGTTGTGAGAGTTTTCCTCCACCTGCATTCTTAAAGTCTCACATCCCAACAAAGATTAACATGCTAAAAAATAGACTCTTGCTTGGTAAGCTCTTTATATAAATTTTTGGCCTTAATATCACATAAAAGCGATCCATCAAACCAAACAATATCATCATTAAAATCACAACTATCCTTCACATTGTTAGAAACAAAAATATCTTTGCAAGCATCAACAAGAATGTTGTAAGTTCTATTGCTAGGGTTGTCTAACCTAAACTCCTCAACCAACTTGTTCATAGACTTTAACCGACCCTTATCAAGGATGTCATGGAAAGTCAAAATGCCAGAGTGCCACCACTTTTTAGCTGAACATCCCTGTAACAAGGCCAGGGGTTTATTACGGTGCTCTAGGTTCCACCATAATGAGGAATACTCATGCAACACATTCCCATTATGGAGGTTAACATTGCCATTTTTGAATGAGAGCTTGTGCTTAACCATTTCCCATGCCTTCCACAGGCTAGTAAAGACAGGAGAACTCGCAGGTGACATGGGATGTTTGTTAAGAAGGATGTCACAGAGAGGCAGATTCTTCCAAGACTTGGCCTTCTTGGGCATAGCCTTACTAATATTCCATCTAATCAGAACCTTCCAGGGTTCCTTACCTTCCATAGCGTGGGAAATCCATTTAATAGCAAGAGTGATGCCCTGGATTCTTAAATCCTTGAGCCCCAGACCACCTTTCATCTTCCCCATACAACACCAATCCCACTTCACTAAATGCATCTTCTTTTGACCTTTACCATCAGACCATAAAAATGCCCTGATCCTCTTTTGAATTTTGTTGATTTGATAATTGCTAAAGAACCAGACCGAAGCAAAATATATGCTATAAGAAGAGAGAATTTTTTGACAAATTTGGAACCTACCAGCAAAGGACAGATACTGTTTGTCCCAACTGCCAAGTTTCTTATCAATTTTACCACTTATCCACTCCCACATCTCCTTTAAATTAGGACTGATGGCAAAAGGAATACCCAAATATCTTACCAGCTTATTGGGTCCTCCCCACTGGAAATTATACTTTTGCAGTCAATTGGGCGGATTTTCCTTCCACCCAAGAAAACTGGATTTAGGAAAAGAGATTCTAGCTCTAGAAGCTTGACAGAATAACTGAAGCTTTTCCATTAGCCTATCAAGGTTTCTTTCCTCCATTTCAATAAAGATTGCAGTGTCATCTGCAAACTGGATATTGATTAACTTAGCCTGATCCGGGAGGCAAATCCCTCTTACTTGGGGAGAGATAGTTTGATCTATGAGCAAATAGTGAAGAGCATCCGAGGCAATAACAAAAAGAGAGGGAGCAAGGGGGCACCCTTGTCTTATGGATCAGCCAAGGGAGATTTCCTTAGACAAGTCTCCGTTAACATCAACTTGAGCCACCGCGTCCCTTAGCAAAATATTCACAGCTTTGCAGAAATAGTCAGGGAACCCGAAGGCTTCCAACATAGTTCTCAGGAAAGCCCATTCAATTCTGTCATAGGATTTTTCAAAGTCTAAAAGCAACATTGCTGAGTTTTGATTAGAGTTCCTTGACTAGTTCATGGCCTCCCAACTTGTAATCAGATTCTCTAAAATGTATCTCCCTTTAATGAACCCAGTCTGGGTACTATTAATGAAACTTGGGAGGATATCCACCAACCTAAGAGCAAGAATTTTAGCAAGAATTTTGTAAGACACATTCAATAGGGTTATGGGCCTCAAGTTTTTAACCAGGGTCTTGTCACCCCCTTTAGGAAGGAGCTTAATAATACCCTTATTGATACATCTTCCCAAAGAACCTCTATCCAAGGCCTCTTGATAGACTTGTAACAAATCCTCACTTACCCATTCATTGAAAGTCTTGTAGAATTCAACGGGCAGTCCATCACAGCCTAGGGACTTATCATTTTGCATAGATTGAATAGCCTTATGCACTTCTTCTTTGGTGATAGCAACATTCAACCTGGCAGCTTGGGTAATATTGATTTTTTTGGGGATAATGTTCCTTATGCACTCTCTAGCCCTCATGTTACACTCCTGAAAATCTTCTGAGGTAAAGAGCTTTTGATAAAAAGCATGGAAAATAGCAATAATATCTTCCTGAGAGCTTAAGAGCCTACCATCCTCCCAGATTTTCCCAATCTGTTCTTTCCAGGATTTCTCTTTTATGTAATTGAAAATTTTTTTGGACCCTTTATCTCCATGGTGGATCCAATTCAGCTTGGCTCTGACCTTGAGGCCTTTGGACTTGTAGGTTTGAATCTTTCTAAGATCATTTTTTGTTCTTGCCAGATCTTCACTTAAATAAGGATTTGAGGGATCCTCTTGCATCCTTGCCTCGGCCATGAAAAGAGCCTTCTGGAGCTCATGTTCTTCTTTCCTTCTGTCCATGGCCTTCTTTTTACCAATTGTTTGAAGAAGCTTCTGCCAGGCATCCACATTTTGGTTCCACCTATTAATGGCACTGTCTTCTTTCAAGATCCACTTATTTATTTCCCTAATGGACCTTATACCATCCCTGCAATCCTCATCTTGAAGAAGCTGAGTATTTAAGATGAATTTAGGCTTCTTGGGAGTTTCCAGCCTACTATCATGGGTCAAGGAGACCGTTGCTTTGATGGGATGATGGTCTGAGAGGGTGTAAGGATGAACACACACATGCTGCCCAGAATTAATAGGAAGGAAGTTGATGACATTTTCATTTGCATAAAACCTATCCAGCCGAGAGTAGATCCTGTTATTCCCTTGCTGAGCATTGCACCAAGTAAACCAAATGCCTTTGAATTCTCTCTTTTTGTTTTCCAGAGGATAAAATAACCCAAACTTGTTTTTAAACCTTTGCCAGAAATGTCTTTCCGAACCCTTCTAGGCAGCATTAATTCCCCCCCACTTATCTTCCATTTGCTCCACCATATTGAAGTCCCCCCCAGAACCCAGGGCCCTTTAGGCAAATGCGACTCCATCCATTGCCACAGTTGGATTCTCTCTCTATTGTCATTAGGAGCATAAACCGCTCCAATCCCCATTCTCGTACCCTCTTTTTCCAAGACAATCCAAACCACCCTATTACAGGGTGAGATGCCATTACCCACCATGAACTGCTTCCATTTACTAGCCAGGAGAATTGTCACACCTCCTTTCCCCCTCTCATGCTGGGTGGAGAAATGGTAAGAATCTTTCCATATGAATCTCATGTTTACCTCCAAAGTGAACCCTGTAGCTTTTGTCTCTTGTAAAAGGACAATATCTTTTTTAGGCTCCAGATTTAAGAACCTTCTCACAATATACTTTCTGTCGGGGGACTCTAGACCCCGAATGTTCCACGATATAATATTAAGAATCATGTTCACCTATTATAGGGGTGTCCTCTTGGCAGTTTTTGAACTGCTCAAAACATTTAGGAAGCTTTTCCTCAACCTCCGTTTTCTTGGCCATAGGAGATTGAATAACAAGACTGGTCTTTTTTCTTTTATTTTTGATCCGCTAGCTGTTGTAATTTTTGAAGGCTGGGGAATCATATTTCCTTGGTCTCCCAGGCCCCTTTTTAGGTTTAGAGCTTATTACAAACCTCTCCTTTTTGTTATCCTCCTCAACATCATCCCCGGAGTTACCTGTGGCCTCACCCGCTATGGGTGGCATGGGGTTGGACACATAAAGTATAACACCCGACATGGGCTCGAGATTGTCATGATGTCTATGATCAAGTTGGTTGGAATCTGGTTGGACAACCCTAGTAATAGTATCAGACCAATCATTAGAAATTTCTCCATTCAGATGATCTTCAACCTTAAGACTATTGCACAAAGTGTCACCCGTTTCAGATTGCAGCTCTAATGCTATCCCCATAGCCGAGGATTTGGAGGAATCACTCCCAGCAATAGACCAAGCTTGAAGATCACCTGAATGGTGCATTTCTAAATCAATTTTCCTCTCAGTTCTATTTATTTGTTTCAGGTTAGTCTGTTCAGGTTTGCACTTAGGCGGACCACACTTATTTAGCAAATTTTCTTCAATTCTTTCCCGAATTTTCCTCATAACAAGCTGCTAAGCATTAAGTTTCTCAATTTGCTCCTTGCTCCAATTAATTGAAGAAGCAGGGTTTGTGATGGATTTGGGTCCAACAGCAAAGTCAATTTTCTCATTTTTATCTATCTCCTCCTCCTCGACAAGGGCATCAAACGAATTCTTGGTCGGGAGCAAATTCAGAATAAGGAAGGGCTTCCCCAGGGTTTGAACACCCTGGTTCACCGAACTCGGGGTGTTTAAAACCACCACAGGATCACAATCCTGTCGGGGATGAGATAACTCCTCAATAGAGTCGGGACCAGCCGGGTGGGTTTCGACAACACCCCCCATGGATTTCACCATGTCGGCACCATCATTCTGATTTTCCTTAGCCCCCTTAGTGGGTTTACCTGCCTCCCTATTATCTTTCTTTTTAATTAGAGGACAGTTCTTTCGAATATGGCCTTCACGGTGACACAGGTAACAAGCATTTATACTGCCCAAAATTTCAAGAGGGCAACTTACAATTCTACCTTCATCTTCAATGAGGAGCCCGGGAGGGAATTCAATCCAAGGTATTAGAGAAACGAGAACCCTAGCATCGAGGTTCGGCAATGAGGCCTTTGCCTCGTGCATTTTGAGCACATTACCAAACGGAGCCAGAATGGACGGGACAAGCTTCCAAAATTGTGGGGGCACATTCTTCACAACGACCCACCGCGGGCAGGAGAGAGCAAGCACTTCCTTCGCAATGGAAACAGGGTTCCAAGCCAGTGCTCGAAACACAGCCACCGACATTCCAGAAAGACCTAGCAAGGGCTTTCCCTGCATCTCATGGTTTCTAAAGAAAATAACAAATAATCCCTTTTGCAGCAATCTACAGTAGTTTATTTGAATTCCGAATTTAGAAAGCCATATGCTGGAAAACCAGGAATCCAGAAATTTCCTAGACAGGAGTTTATTGCTATTAGTAGCAGCAAAGAAAATAGCAATCTCTTTAATTCTAGATTTCTCATTTCTGATGACCTCTTTCATTTCAGGGTTAGGCTTGAGCAAAGCAAAACCGGAAGTGCAGGAAGGCTTACCTTGATCTCCAGAAATGCCATCAGAACCCACCACTGACTGTTGACCTGATACAGAAAATTGCGCGCCGGTTTGGAGAACCGTTTCCTTGCCCGCAACTGCATCTTTGAAACTTTTACCACTTGCTATGCCCTCACTGTTCACAAGGGGGATGGGGATGGTCTTATCTTCCTCCATAAAAGCCCCCATGGGGCTGAGCCACAAGGAGCCCTTAGAGCCGAGTCACCACGGCACGATAACCAGGAAGATACAAAACAAAGCCAAAGAAAAACAACAGAAACGAAAACAAAGAAAATGAAAACATAAAACCGCACAAGGGGCAATTAATCCAAACTACGGCCTGAGCCACGCTAACAAACCTCCGTGGGGGAGAGCCCTGCCTCCCCCACATGTCACCTCTCTAGGTACCAGGCACACCGATCGAGCAAACCTCCTAACCACTAGAATTAAATTACTTTACCAATTAAATTAAAGCTTTTAACCATTTTAATCTAAAATACATACATAATCATTTACAATCCACTTAAACATTAATTTTCACATATACTTCCCATCGATAATAAATTATCAAAACATCAAAAATGACGTGACTCAACAACATACCAGACACAAACTGACGACACACTATGATAGGGTTGTGGTTTGACAAGGGAACCCTGTTACTATCTCCCAATCAACAAAACTGTTGGGATATGGACACGCTCAAACCTGTGAAGCTAGGTGGAGACAATTCCCTATACCTGCAATCCTGTAATCAAGACGAATGTCGTACATGGATAAAACATAACAGTCACACCGTGAAGAGAAATCACGGAATCACAGGGCACTTGCATGCAAGTGATGTAATCCCGTCCCCTTCACCTATACAGTCACATCAAGACTGAATAAATTAAAGCATCATTAATCAACAAATGAGCATATATCAATATCAACAACTATGCTAATCAAAAGCATAAAATGAAACATAACATCCATATAGTGCATCATCTCATCACAGTATAACATCCACATCGCTCTAAAGCTAGCGATCATAAAACCGTAACAAGGTATTTGAGTCTATCAAAATAAACACACTGTCTAACAACATAGAAAATTGGAGGGGTGCTACACATTAAATGTTTATAACATGATATACACATCCTAAACATGGATGGATTGTAAATGGCTATAAAGATGACTCTTAAGTACAATTTTACCACTTGAAACATATTTAATATTCATCTTAAATGTATAGTTGTTTAACTATACAAAGAAATCAAAAGATATAATGTCATGAGAAGCTTTGCACATTCTCCAATGTGTGCCACCAAAGATTAAATCAACCACCAATAGAGATTGGTCTACACCTAGCCATGTGGGGCCTTAAGGCATGTCTCCCACTAAATAAAGAGGCAATTCAACAAGTAGATAAACACATGTGCACCATGCAAGATGGAGATTCCATGCACACCTTATAAATAAGAAATATCTCAAAACACAAATTGGATTCTATTTGACCCAATGAATAAGGAGGAGGGAGCTAGTCTTGGGCTCATAAATTGTAATCATTTAAATCTTTAAGATTGAGTCACGAGGTTGAGAGTACATGCTTATCAAAACCAAATTCTTCTCAATAACATCTACATCAACCACTTAAGGTTTGGAAATGATTTTCTTCACAATAATTCCTCAAACCTGCAAAGGCATTTGGTACTATATTACATATATCTTATTTAATTTTATTACTTATGAAACCCCATTCATTTTACATGTTATTAAATTTATTTTCTCATGCCATAATCCTATTAAGAACCCAGTGATACTAAGAGGGGTGTGAATCAGTATCAAACAATCTTTTTCTTTTCAAAACTCTAACAATCACAATTAAAGCCACTAAAGTAAGATAGAGCAATAAGGAACACAATGAGAACACACAATTTACGTGGAAACCCTTTTGGGATAAAACCACAACAAAATATTGCTTATATATTATAGTTTTAATCTTCTTCTCTTGATAGGCTCCAACCTATTATCAAAGTTTCAACCTTCTATATCAACTAAGCTCCAACTTAGCAAGAGGATCCAACCTATTGGAGGCTCCAACACCCACAAATCTAATCCAAACTTCCTTCCTTATAACTCTAATCAAATCTCAAATCTAATCTAGTATCAAATCTAATTCAATTTATGAACTTTCTCCTTAAATCTGATCCACAATTTGCCTTGAACTTATCCTCTTGAATCTCCACTCAAATTTTAAATATGATCTTTAAAATAAGCTCACAAATTTGCAGAATGTCTGCTCCAATTATCTTAATCTCTTGCTCTCAAAATATTTGATTTTTACTCATAGATCTACTCTCAAATATCTAATTTAATGCTCTTATGAACAATTGTTTAAAGATTTGATTTTCTAATCTTATTCTTCTTCACAAATCTATTATTAATCCTTCATATATCTACTACATTCTTCAATTTTTTTTTTGCTTAAATTTACTTAAAATATTGCATTAAAAATTAATTAATTTTGACTCCATTTTTTCTTTGTATTTATACCTCTATATGCCCATAGATGTGTCTCCTTGAAAGTGTGCATCTTTTACAAAGGAGGCGTCCCATACCTCTTCATATATTTCTTTTGATTTATTTAATCTTAGCATAGGTCAGCCCCTTAGCAAATTTATTTGATTTATTTTAGACCCTTTTGAAAGGAGACGACACCTTAATATGAGTCACAACTTTTTGTTTGTTTCCTTTTAATTATATCAATTGTCGTCGCTACTTTTTTATAAGTCTTATCTCCTTAATTAATCGCTACCTTTTTCTCTTTTTTGTCTCATTCTATTTTTGTCTTATCTTAATGTTGTCTTCTTTTATTTTTGTCTTTTTTGTCTCATTCTAATTTTGTCTCCTTCTTAACATATATTCAAATTGTTGCCTTCTAATTTTACTGTTGTGCATTCAGAAGATGATCACTGCTCTCTTTGCTAGTTATTTTATACATTTAATTATTGCCTTTTATTATTTATCTTAATCACTATCATCGGAGATTTATTAATTGTTGCCTCAGAGTTTTTGTTGATATCTATCTAGAGACATGTTAATCACTCCATCATTAATATTGTAGACACTGAAAAATGTCCCGAATGATATCATACACTCAAATCAAGTATACTAACACCGTTTCATCCTCAAATCCATCCCCTTCTCACTTAATTAATTAAATTAGCCTAGCTATTTAATTAATTACATTATTTTCACCTATTAACCTAATTTATCAAATCGGGTTAATTCCTTCTCTTTCATGCTAACACTTCTTCTTGTTAAATTAAATAAGTCAAACTATTTAATTGAAATCCCTAAATCTTCTTATTTAATTAAATAACCCTAAGTTATTTAATTAAATATCTTTCCACCTTTCTCCCATTCATTAAATCATTTTATTTAATGAATATCATCTAATTCCTCTAAATCCCCTGATTGCATAATTAATATTGTTTAATTATCAATTAAATATAATTCCCCCCACTTGCAAGGGAATATTCCTCATTTGCACATTCCTCCAAAAGGAATATTCCCATTCCCCTTTTGGCACAATTTAATTTAATTTTAATTAACTAAATTATCATTTTCCCTCACCCATGAGAATATTCCAAAGAATATTCTCTCCTCAATCATTTGAAAAAGGGGAATATTTTTTTTTCTCAACAAACTTACTTAGCTTCTTGAGCAAGTTAACTTGTGACCTTTTTAACAAGTTGAAAGTGTGTTTGTTTGAGGGAATGTGAACCCTTGATTAAATCTCATCTTGCATTCTCACTCGTTGATGAGAATCCATGATCCATGCCTCTTCTTTATTTCATCCTTGACTGTTGATTGATCTTTTTGATCTCATCCATTGATCTCTTTTTACCTATTCTATAAATAGAGTTTGCTTCTATTGAATAGGGATCCATCTTTCAAAAGCAAACTTATGTTGTTGAAATAACTCATACTCACACTCACATTTAGCATTTTTTAATTCATTTTAATTGCATTTAACTAGTTTTAAGCTTCCATTAATGGCTTCCATGATCACACAATGCATCCCTTTAGCTTGTTTATTAATTAGGGTTTGAATATTTTAGTTTGAATTCCATCTAGATTAGCTTATATTTTGCATAAATAGATAATTTTTAGCATAAAATCATGTTAAGTTAGCTTGCATCATGCTCATTTAGATTAAAATCATGTTTTCATACACATCTCACAACCGTTCCATTAGTTTTCTTCAATAAAATTGACTGGAACAAGCTCATTGATCCACGGGATTAGGAAAGGGTCATCATTCTACATCAACGCGACACCACTCCCACAATGGGATAAGTTTCAAATGGATTAGAGTAGACATTTAAATGCTTTCATAGTTTAGAATGCTTAGTTTTGATAAATGTTTAGTTTAACTTTCATGTGAATGATGCTATTGAGATTTGACGTTAGTGGCTTCGTTATGCTTAGATTCATCATGGATCAAGCGTAATCGACCCATGCTAATCTAACCAATCACATTCTGGCGCTAGGAGGGAAAAATCGATCAAATTTAATCAATTTCTATCTCAATTTTTTTTCTAACTTTTGTAGAATACAACGACGCCCAAAAGAATTTCAGCGGCACCTTTTGCTTGGTGTCACTCTATTGTGATGCTATTGTCATCTAAAACAACAATGAATATTTAATATCCTAGCGCTGATTAAACAAACGACGGCGCTAATACTTTTTAGAGGTATCAAAGATTTATAAATGACAACGCTATTGTCATCATTGTTTTCTCCACAGAGCGACACCCAAGTTCACCAGAATGACGTTATCATAAATAGCGACGCCCAACTCTAGTGAGAAATTTAACAATCATTTTTCAACATGTTTTTTTTATTTTTTTTGATTCATCAAATTACTAACATGCCTCTAATGTTGTTCTAGTTTTTAGACTAACAGGGTTTTGCAGGTTAATGGACAATAAAAGTTGAAGTGAAGAAGCATTCTCATCTTTGAATCTTATAATTGTAACAAGCGTTTGACCCTTTGGGGGGAATTATAACCCATCTATTATGATTTTCACTTTATGCTTTAAGACCACACTAGTTTTCAATTGGGTCTTAAAAAGAACGCTCAAACGGGACTAAAATTGAACCCTCATTTCATCATTTTACTTTGAGTTTAAAACTAGACAAAACAACTTAACATTTCATTTGGTGCATAAAATGAATTCATCTTAGCTTTAGGGGATAAAATTAATGAGTTTTTGTTGTGTTTTGATTTACATAATTGTTATTGAATGCATATGCAATTCTCTTTTGCCACTCAACAATCTTGAGAAACAAAAACATTCCTTAACACTTTGTATAATCACCTACATCTTTCAATTTGGATTAAAAATGAACCCCTTGCTAGTGTAGGGAAAAGGCGTGGTGTGTGTTATCTCCTTGTTTCATGCAAACTAGGATGATCGAACTACAAATGTACTTCCTTGCTATTATTTATCTTTAGAGGGCCTATCTCCCCGCTTCAAAAGGAGGGAACAACCCAAGCGGAAACAAGCTAAAGCTATGATATTTCAAGCCGCTATATAAATAATGTTTTTGTGGCAAAAATCATAAACATGTGTGGATGCATCATACCGACAAGTGTCACCCTTAGCATCCATGCGATACGTCAAAATCTCTTCTTAGGAAGAGACTGGGAGGCCTCTTGATTCTCCATAATCTTGAGCTAATCTTGTCATGTGTATGGCCACCTTAAACAAAAGCCCTTATTATGAACCAATTGTTTAGAAGCCAAAAAATCTTTATGCTTGCTGGTGTAGGAATGGTCGTTCCAAAGCTGCCCCACATTTGTACTTTTCATTGTTGAAACAAAAAAATACTTAGAATCTTCGGATCTTCAAGATTTTTAGATTTGGTGGTTCTGAGAAGTGTGTGTCATGGAGGGGATCCAATGTCACCAAATCTCTAACTGTTCACATTGTCTTAGTGTTCGGAGAAATCTGAGTGGGGATTCAGCAAGTAGTGTCTTTTGAACTTAGGATGGTAAATGCTTGTGAATCAATTTAATACTTTTCTTGGTTCCAAAACATTACAAACAAACACTCACAATATTTTCAAAATTTCAAATCCTTTGGTCTAAAGTATGGATACCTATTGAAATAGCCTTGATATTAATGCTTATCCTAAGGATTTTGATATAAGGTCAAATGGTCTTCACCTGCAACAACTCAATCCAGATCAAAAAAACAACAATTAGATTCAACAAACCTCTTCAATGCACCTTTTATAGTATCCCTTTGCTCTTTTAACTAGGGTTCCTTTTTGACAAAACTCAAAATCCAGTTACATCATTGTCCTAATAGACCAATTAGGTGTATTTTCCAAAGAAAGTCCTCATAAAAATCACAAGCAACCCAAGATAAATTCTCAGACCTTCTAGGAAACCAAAAAATAGCCACTTTCAATAATTTTTAAGACTACAAACTCCCTTTTACTCGCTGCTCCAGCAAACCCTTATTTTCTTTTAATTAGGCTAGGGTTTATTCAAACTCATGGTTCCCCAGCCCATACAATCTAGAAATTTCCTCCAAAAATTTATGTTATGTCTTCCTTCACTCAATCCAACATCTTACAGCCTCTTCTCACATTCTTTTAACAAACTCTCCCTCAAAACCTCATTTTTCATTCACAATACACTAGAAAACCCTAGGACAGTTAATGTTTCTCTACAAAACTCATCATATGGATCTCACCTATCATTATACCATGCTAAAAAAACTAACAAGAGCCCATTCCACTTAGCAACATGAGTAAAAAAAGGTGGAATGGGCTTTTAAGCCATTAAAAAGACCTCAAACCTCTCAAATTACACCTATAGGCCTGTCAGCAACAAATTGCTCAAATATCAACTTTTAATTCACTATTCTTCCCTCAAGACAGATTCAAATCAAGGCTGAGACCAATCTTCAACTTTTTTCCAAATTTAGTTAAGCAAGAGGTTACTGTACAAACTCGTACAAGTACCTGCAACATATATTTGAATACAAAAATACAAAATTTTGAGCCAAAATAGGGGTATTTTATTGATTCTTTACAAAGTGTTTCAACAACCTCCCAAAATGATGAAAGACAAGAATTTATACATATCTTTCTGAAAACTCCCTCCAAAACTGACTAACCAACTTACAAATTCCCTCATGACCATTGGTCTCCCAAAATCTTTAATTTTTGCAATTACAACTTTGACAATTTTGCATATTTTAACCCCAAGACCTCCTAAACACCTCTAAAATGACTCAAAACATTAAGGAATGATCAAACATGACCTTATTTAACATAACCTACAACTTGACACCTTCAACCCTTCATAAACCCTATTTACATATTTTGCAAATTTTGAGCATTTTTTACAACATTTCATTTGCTCTCCAAAATTGAGTTCCTAATTCCTAATTACATTCAAATGGTCAATGGGACCTTATTGACACATTAAATGACCACAAACACCTAGACCAACCTATCACTCATCATTTTGATCAAATTCAGATGAAACTAGTTGGGTGCTCCTACACCATGTAACCACCTTTAGAATCTTTCCAAGTCTCTTGGAAAGGTGCTTCAATCCACTCCATCTTGCTTTATACCTCTCTTTGATCTGCACTTTCTCTCTTTCTCTTCCTTTGAAGTATACATTATTGTCCTGCAACTTTATCTCTGAATTCAGACTGTTCTTCATCAATCTTTGCTCTCTTTTGCTTAATTTTCCCTGTCAAACTTCTCTTGACTGCCCTTCTTCTCATGATTGTCCTTTTACTTACCTTTTCATCGACTAATACACTCTTCTCCATCTTGAATTCATTTTCTTATTACTTGCCTTTGTCTTCACTACCAAAGCTATTCTCTTGTCCTTGTTTCACCATCCCTTATCTATGCATCTTTGTGTTTGGTTTTCCTTCCTTTGTTTTGACAGACCTATCAACCTCTTTTTGATCACCCTTCAACTGCCTCTTCACTGTTTTCAATTCCACAAGGCACGTGACTGCCCCAACAAGCACTCCTTCACTCATTACTTGCCTTTCCATGGGTTTTCCATTCTTAATCTTCTTTGTCTCTTACCAAGACACATTTTTATTCACTTTCTTCTTCCATATGAGGACATTCTCCTTCTTAGCTGCCTGCAAACCAATTTAATTCTTTCTTCCTACTATCTTACCTTTGTGAAGCCTTGTATTGGCTTCCAACCCTTTGTTCTTACCCTTACCTTCTTCAAGATTTACAAACTCCTTTCTTCCAACCATGATAACCTCACCATGCTCTTTTGTCTCTTCATTCAATGGAGTCAATATGTAAGTTCTTCCCTCATTTAATATGTTATAAGTGTTTTGCCTTCCATCATACATAGCTGACCTATCAAACTGCCAGGGCCTTCCTAGCAACATGTGGCAATAATTCATGGGCAAGATATCACAAACAACCTTATAACTATATTGACCAATCTGAAATTCAACTATGGCTTGTTCATTCACCACTATAGATTGTTGATCACTAATCCAAGACACTCTGTAAGGATTCTCTATATGCATTCTTTGCAAATTTAATTTGTTCACCATGTCACTAGATGCCATATTATTAGTGCATCCATAATCAACTACTACTTTGCATACCTTATTTTTGCATCTGCAGGCTATCCTAAACAAGTCTCTTCTTTGGATTAGCTCTTTCTCCTTGGAGGTCTTCAACATTTGTCTCTTCATCATCAACATCTCACCTACTTCAGGAGTAGCACATAGAGTACTTGAATTAGAACTTTCACATTCATCTTCTTCTTGGACAATTTGAGCTCTCCTTTCATTCTTCTTTTCTCCTCCACTTGAAGTTGAACCAAGCTTCTCTGGACACTTGAAGAAAGGGTGACCAAACTCACCACACTTGTAACACTTACTTGCAAACTCGTTGTAATCTCTTCTTTTCCTAAAGCTTGTTCTTCCACCTCTCCATCCACCTCTTGATTTTGGCACTTGTTCTTTACTCTTTCTTGCATTCTCTTATTCTTCATCGATATGCCTTGGACCTCTCCCTCTTTTCATGTTACCTCTGCCCCTTCCCTATCTTTCTTGTCTTCTCTTGATTCTATCTTCTACCCTTACTACCATTTGGAAACATTCTTCCACTGTCTTAGGAGGATTCAAACTAATTTAATCTCTTATGTTCAATCTTAAACCACTTAAATACCTGGCCACTCTTTCAACCTCATCTTCATTGTGACCTACCCTAATGCATAACCTATGAAATTCTTTAGTATAAGACATCACATCCAACTCCCTTTGCTTCAAATCTTGCAATTTCATAAAGGTTTGTATGGCATAATCTGCTGGTAAAAACCAAGCCTTTACTTTTGCTACCATCCTATCCCAAGAGCTTATCTTGGGCTTACCTTTCTTGAACAAAGTTCCACCATGTGAGGGCTGGCCCCTTCAATTTTGTCTTTGCATATTTCACCTTCTTACCGTCCTCTATGTCTTCAAACTCAAAGAAATTATCTAAGGCGTTAATCCAAGCCAAAACCTCTTCACTATCCACCTTACCTCCGTACATTGGCACCTCAACTTTCACTTTTGGAGTGTTGTCACCTTTTACTACCTTTAGCATCTTGATCATTCTCTTTTCATTAGGGTATAAGTCATCTTCATCATCCTGAACTGGAGGGTTTCCTTCTTCCCCTTCATCTTCTTTATCACTTTGGTCTTCATTCACCATTCCTCTTCTCCGATTCTTCTCCAAAACTGCTATCCTTGCTAAGGTGGCTTCTTAAGAATCTTTATAGAGCCTTTCCTTCTAAAACAACTGATCTTTCAATTCCTTGATCTCCTTTTCAATTGCACTAGTCTTTGGAGGCATCCTTCCTTACAACTCTTCAACTTCAATCTGCAACCTTTTCAACTTTTGAAGACCTATTTCTTGTGCTCTGCTACCAACTGATGTAAGTTCAAATGGTCTTCACCTACAACAACTCAATCTAGATCAAACAAACAACAATTATATTCAAAAAACCTCTTCAATGCACCCTTTACAGTATCCCTCTGCTCTTTCAACTAGGGTTCCTTTTTGACAAAACTCTCAAAATCCAGTTACACCGATGTCCTAATAGACCAATTAGGTCTATTTTCCAAAGAAAGTCCTCATAAAACTCACAAGAAACCCAAGATAACTTCTCAAACTTTCCATACAACCAAAAAATTTCCACTTTCAACAATTTTTAAGACTCCAAACTCCCTTTTACCCGATGCTCTAACAAACCCTTATTTTCCTTCAATTAGGCTAGGGTTTATTCAAACTCATGGTTCCCTAACTCATACAATCTATAAATTGTTTCCAAAACTTTGTGTTATGTCTTCCTTCACTCAATACAACATCTCACAACCTCTTCTCACATTCTTTTAACGAACTCTCCCTCAAAACCTCATTTTTCATTCACAAAACACTACAAAACCCCAAGATAGTCAATGTGTCTCCCCAAAACTCATCATATGGATCTCACCTAACATTATACCATCCTAAAAAAACTAACAAGAGACCATTCCACTTATCAACAGGAGTAATAGAAGGTGGAATGGGCTTTTAAGCCATTAAAAAGACCTCAAACCTTTCAAATTACACCTACAGGCCTATCAGCAACAAATTGCTCAAATATCAACTTTTAATTCACTGTTCTACCCTCAAGTTAGATTCAAATCAAGGCTAAAACAAATATTCAAAATTTTCCAATGTTATTTGAGCAATAGTTTACTGTATGGACTCATACAAGTACCTGCAACACATATTTGAATACAAAAATATAGAATTTTGAGCCAAAATAGGGGTATTTTATTGATTTTTCTTTACAAATTGTTTCAACAACCTCCCAAAAAAATGAAGGACAAGAATTTATACATATATTTCTCAAAATTCCCTCCAAAACTGACTAACCAACTTAAAAATTCCCTCGTGACCGTTGGTCTCCCAGAATTTTGCATTTTTGCAATTACAACTTTGACATTTTTTTGTCAATTTTGGCAATTTTGCACATTTTAACCCCAAGACCTCCTAAACACCTCTAAAATGACTCAAAAAATTAAGGAATGATAAAAAATGACCTTATTTAACATAACCTACAACTTGAAACCTTCAACCCTCAATAAACCCTATTTACATATTTTGCAACTTTTGAGCATTTTTTACAACATTTCATTTGCTCTCCAAAATTGAGTTCCTAATTACATTTAAATGGTCAATGAGACCTTATTGACACATAAATGACCACAAACACCTAGAGAAACCTATCACTCATCATTTTGATCAAATTCAGATGAAACTAGTTGGGTGCTCCTGCACCAAATTTATATCCTTAGAGATTTCTAAATATCGACTTATATCTCAATCCATATTTTCCCAGTGTTAACATAGGCAACTATGGATTTAATTTCATCCTTTTCACGAAATAGAAATTGTGAAATTTATGATGTTTTTGACAAAGACATCTAGTTTGAACTTAATCAGGACAAGTGTTTGTGGTAAAAAATATTCACTTAAGTAAGATAAATTGACACAATTGAACCCCATGTGACCATTTGGAGACTGATTGCTCCCGTTAAAAAACCTAATCTTGAAGGTGCTATCATTCAACCAAACTTTGAACTCATTAACGGAGAACAAACTGAAATAATTAGTAGTTTGAGAAGCTTCACTTTTGAAATAAAAGAAACACCCATTCAATGAAGAAACACAACAACAATTTGAGACAAAGAAGAGGAACAAGCTAATATTGTGGCTGGAAGGCCCCTATTACCGCCACCTGGGTGGCACTAAATATCCTCTTTTCTTCCATAGACTTAGACTTCTCTAAATGATCTCATGCAAAATCAAAATCCCTAATAGAAGGTCTACATGCCATCATTTCAAACTTAGGCATCATAGTCCAAAAGCTATCAAAAGACACCTTTTGGCACTCTACCACAATAGAACCAGATTGACAAGGAGCTTTTATATACATGCTTCAAGGAAAAGTCCAAAATTTTATGCATTCTTTTGGAGTCAAAACCCTCATCTTTTTCATGATAATGCACTTATCTAAAACATTGGGTCTCTAGGATTTGAAAGCTTTAGAGGTATAGCATGTTTCTCACTACCTTTGTCTTATCATACAAAGGTTCATCCTAAGTCAACATTGGATCAAACATTTCACTCACCCCTTCATCAAATTCCAAACTTCACTTCACCAAACTTTGCAAAAATTTTGAATACATTAACACTTTTTGACTTAAACATCTATCAAACTAACCCCTAACTTAGCTACTTTGTATGTGAAATGAATCCTTTTCAATGCATTTGGATAAGTTAGTTATCATATTTGAACTAGTTCATCTTGAAGGTCATGAGTCTACCCTAAAGATTTCCAAGTTCATCAACATCCTTTATCCAAACTTCAAAACTTAAGTCAAAAGTGTTGTCCCAAAACATTTGCAAAGATCACTTTCCACATCATCCACCTTTTCACCCCCCATTATCATCATTAATCCAAAAAAATTTAGAGCATCCCTTTTACCTAAATTTGAGTCAACTAGAGAGTTCAAACATTACAAATCTCAACACAACTCTCCCAGAGCTAACCCAAAATTTATGGTAAAGACAAGATCACAACACAAGAGAATCATGGAGAAAACCAAAGTCACATTTACCTCAAGTGATCCAAATCCTCTAGAATTTGATCTAAGAAGTCAAGTTACCCCATCACAACAACCATAATCTCCATCAGGGCCATATGAGATTGAAGATATCACAAACAATCCATTTGAACTTACTAGGGAATAAATCCTGGAACATCAAGCCTTAGGAAGTATAGCTCCAATTCCCCATCATTTGTTACACAAAATTTGACGCAAGGCTTCACAACTCCATCCCTAGGGCTAAATCAAACATCCACTCCTAGTATTGCAACTAGTCTTGCCAAAGACTTTGGTCTAACTCTTCCATTCGAAAGAAACACACTTGTGGGTACCCTCAATACTAGCCCTCCATCCCAAACCACTACTTGGACACCTACATTTGGTGCTCCTCCTATTCCTGAAGATCCTCAACATCCACATAAACCCCTTAAACTTCATTACTCCATAACAACCTCCACATATTGAGGAAACCTCTCTTCATCCAACCCATGAGTACCACAAGTGTGCCCACCATCACACAAAGTAGTATGGACCAAGTGTCTCAAAACAACACACAAGGGCATGCCAACACCATAACACAGAGTCAACCCTTAATGCAAATCGGGACATCTCTAACCAATCATCTAATTGGTTCATCCATACCATTGGTTTCATAAAACACATTTGTCCCACCCACTATCAACCCATCTCAAAACAATCCCTTGGTCACGAATCCCATCAACTAGGGTAATCCCTTGTCTACATCCCTAACGCAAGGAAATCCTCAAGACATGGGACAAGGAAACCTTTTTAATCAATGGACTCAAGGTCCTAGTGTGTCATTCCCATCACACAATCTAATGGCACCATCCTCATCTTTCCCCATGGTCCCCTTCACCATGCAAAATCAAATGGGACCTCAAACTTACATTCCTCCACCTCAATCCACTATCTTACAAGGAATGTTGAACCAAGGGAACCCCCAACCACTCATCCACAATTTTCTACCCACTCAAAACATCACCACTCACAATCCATCATAGATTTCCCAACAAACACGTGATCCCACATTGCAAGTGCATGCCTTAGCTTTATAATAAGCACAACAAGCATATCAACAAGCCATACAACAACAAGAAGCAACCCTAGTAGCAACAACAATAACAAGCAATCCTAGTAGAAAAACAACAAGAACAACAAGAAGTAGCCTTAGCAGCACAACAACAACAACAACAAACAACCTTAGCAACATAGCAAGCAGCAAAACAACAACAAGCAACCCTAGCCCAACAACAATATCAAGCCCATTAAGCAACCTTGGAAACATAGCAACAACAACAAGTCCAACAGCAAGCCCTTGTGGCACAACAACAACAACAAACCCAACAAGCAGCCCTTGTGGCTCAACAAAAACAAAAAGCTTTACTAGCTCAACAATATGCCCAACAACAAAAACAACCAAGTTCCTATTATAATCCTCAATAAAACATCATCAATACAAACACGTTAGGAACATATACATCGACACCTCAATCACCTTCACAAAATGTCACACCACCATACACTCCATACAACACCTTATCATGTCAGAATCCCACATACAACCCATCCTTATCCCACCATATGTTCCTCCACCAAATCCGCAAGATGATCTAGCATCACAACTTAAGGTGTTGTGACAAGAAGTGCAGGACCTTCGAATGAGAAAGACAAAGAAACCCCATACAAAAAACCTATGTTCCTATCCATTTGATCGAAACATCACAATGGTACCATTCCCTCTCAACTTTGAAATCCCCAAATTTGATAAATACAAAGGGAGAGGAATTCCTATGGACCATGTCAAAGAATTCAACATTATGTGTATGGAGGTGGCCTACAATGATTCTTATTTAATGCGCCTCTTCCCTTGAAGTCTAATAGGTCTTGCCATGGATTGGTTTTCTCAACTGCCTCACGGTATCAAAAATTTCCAATAAATCACTGATAAGTTCATCAATCACTTCAAATTTAACTTTGACATGGGCATAAGCCTAGAAGAGTTGTACACTCTTAGACAAAACAAAGGAGAAAATTTTGCTAATTTCTTGCAACGATGGAGACAAAGAGCTAGTAAGAGAAAATGGCCTCTTCTCGATGAACAACAAGTGGGGATCATCATAGCAAATATAGATCTGAATCTATCCTTCCATTTGAAAATTCAATGCATCACATCTTATGATGAGCTTGTCCCTAGAGCCCTTAACATTGAGAGAGATCTAATCTCACAAGGAAATACCCAAGCTTACAAAGATAACCGGTCATCAACTAGTTCAACCAACAAGCCTCGTGTCTGGGCTAAGAACAAAAACATAACAAGCGATGGTGTGGTAGATGTAAAGGTTGTCCTAAGTGCTCCTAGACCAAGCAACAATCAAATTACTGGCATTCAACCAATTGTGCAACAAACAATACTCCCTCAAAACAGTTAGATCAACAACACCGAAATGTAACAAAGGCAAACCCCTAACAAGAACACCTATCCTAAATGCAAGTACACACAATTGTCAGAACCTATTGAAACAATCATGAAGAAATTGGTAGAATCAAACCTCATAACACTTCCCAAATTTGAAAACTACTAAGAACCAGAAGAGAAACCATCCTAGTACAATGAGAACGAGCTTTGTGACTTCCACAAAATCAAAGGACACAAAACGACAAACTACATGTAGCTTCAAAATATTATCCAAGATCTCATAGAAAATGACACCATATCAACTGTTGAGGTACCATCTAGGAATTAGGATCTTAAGATATACAAGAACCCTATGTTGGATCATAGCAAATGGAACAACAACGAAAAAGCCAAGGATTACACAAATGTGCAACATACCTATTCCAATGTGGTCACTTCCTGTGATAGTGTCATTACTGTCATCACCATCAAAGGGCCTAGTGTGGAGTGTGGAGTGTGGAGTCACCACACGACGTGGAAAAATTATCGTCCAAAGAGTCCCATCTCAATCAAGGGAAAAACCTACTTTTCCAACATCCCATATCTCCTAGATCAACTTAAGAAGACCCTCACACATATATCAATCTTAGAACTATTAAGGCTATCCCCTACACATAGGGAAATCTTAGAGAAAGCTTTATTAGAATCATCCGTACCTGAGGATATTGATACAGATAGGTTTCAAGCTATGGTAGGGCATATTGCTAATCACCTTCTCACCTTCTCGGAACAAGACCTACTGTCACAACCATCTCATAACCATGCTTTACACCTTGAGGTTGTCATTCATAAGAACAAGGTCAAAAGAGTCCTAGTAGATGGAGGTGTTGGTTTGAATATTTGTACCTTTCAATTGATCAAGAATCTAGGCTATTCAGAGGATACTATTGAGAAAGCAAAGAGTACCACCATTAGAGCATGTGACGACCAAGAGCGGGTATTGCAAGGTATCATTGCATTACCCATCCAAGTGGGACCCATCATTGTAGAAACTACATGTCAAGTGTTAGACCTTGATCTTCCTTGCAACATCCTACTTGGTCGACCATGGATCCATGCCCTAAAAGTTGTAGCCTCAACCTATCATCAATGTGTAAATTTTCCATTCAAGGGCAAAGAAGTTACCATCCATAGAGATCCCAAACCTTTTTACTATTGTAAGAGTCTTAAGGCAAAGTTGTATAAAGTACCCCAAATACCCAAGAATGATGAAGGGCCTACACCTTCTACCTCATTTGTTGACCCATCATCCCTTATATCTACCTCTGAAACAAAAAAACATCCATTGTGCAGAGTATACCCGACATCAAAGCAGTAATCCAGGATGATGGCTATGAAAACTATAAGCTAATCAAGAATACCTTTGTCTTAGGAGAGCTACCTGTTTCTTCTCAATCCCATGGGAAACCCACATCTAGTAATAAAGAGGTTGAAACAATCAAGATGGAAGCTACCACCTTCACCAAGTGGGGAAATTTGAAGCAAGAAGATGTCAATGAGGAAGATATCTCTAAACTCCTCTATCAAGACGAATGACCTATTCCTGTTCTTCCCATGGAAGATGACAATAAAGGCTTGTAGCTAATAAAGGGCATGGGTTGTACTAAGAACAAGAAACTAGGACAAAATGATAATGGTTTGCTAGAACCCATCATTCCTGAGAAACGCCTAAAGAATCTTGGCCTAGGTTGGACTACTAGCAAGGTCACCCTTATTGGCAAAGGTACTTTCGCTAAACGGATTGAGGCTTCCTCTTAGTTACCTAAATCATGTGATACGACCTTAGATGACTTCCCCCTTGATGTTGTTGACCTATTTGAGAATAACTCACTCTTCATGATATCTGTAATATCCTTCACTCCGAGCGATCAACCAATTGAAATACACCTAGTATACCCGCAACTCATTGACTTGGACCAACATGGACCACCAATTCTATATTTATTCAAAAATGATGAAGTGATCTCAGAATTCATGGGGATCCATGACAACTTACCATGGGTAGACCACAAAGTAGGTTTTGACGTAGAGCTAGACATAGGAGCATACTATAGGGAGACAATTGAATCCTTCATTCGCAAAATTGATGAAATGCAACTAACATGCAAATCTTTGAGTGAAAACCACACTGTGGCACTCTTTGATCCTAAAATAGTAAAAAGAAAGGACGTATCTGAGGGTGAAAACATCTCTCAAACACCCAAGGATGAGCGATTCAATCTCCCCCTTAGTGCAATACATCTAGAGAAGTCAACAATTTTGGCAAAGAAGGCCACTCCAATCAATGTGGGAACAAAAGAAGCACCCAAGATCACTTTCTATGTCAAATCCTTATTGGATGAAGAATAGAGGAACCTAGCAGCATTCTTGAAAGAGCGCAGAGCGAACTTTGCATGGTCATACACAGATATGCCAGGACTTGATCCAGTGGTGGTTTTGCATCACTTAGCAGTCTATCTTGAAGCTAAACCAATAAAGCAAAAGTTAAGAAAGATGAACCCTTAGATAGCACTCTTGGTCAAACTTGAGTTACAAAAGCTTCTTGATGTTGGATTTATCCAATCAATAGATTATCCTAAGTGGGTTTCAAACCTGGTACCGGTCTCAAAACCTACTAAGAGCATTAGCATATGCATTGATTTCAGACTTAAACAAAGTACGCCCAAAGGATGATTTCCCTCTTCCTAACATCAACATCATAGTGGACTTAATAGCAGGGCTTGAAATGCTATCACTCATGGATGTTTTTTTAGGCTATAATCAAATCATGATCGCCAAGGAGGATCAACACAAAACTACACTCAATTGTCCATGGGGGACATATTGCTGGAACATGATGTCGTTTGGGCTAAAGAATGTAGGAGCAACCTATCAAAGAGAAATGACCCTCATCTTTCATGACATGATCAACAAAATAGTTGAAGATTATGTGGACGATATTTTGGAAAAATCAAAGAAAAGAAGTGAGCACATACAAGTCTTAGGACCCATATTTGACAATCTTGAAGAATACAAAGTATGGCTAAATCCAAAAAAGTGTGTCATTGGGGTTACAACAGGGAAGCTTCTTGGCTATATCATCTCACAAAGAGTGATAAAATTGACCCAACAAAGGTAAAATCCATCCTAGACATGGAACCACCACAAACACTAAAGTAGATGAGAGGGCTACAAAGAAGATTGCGGTCCATCAAAAGGTTCATAGCACAACTATCAGACAAAATCCACCCTTTTTCGCATCTTCTCCATAAAGGAATAACTTAGAAGTGGGATGATAAGTGTGAAAAATATTTCAAGCAAATAAAGGACTATCTATTAATACCTCAAGTGCTCATGCCACCAATATCGAACAAACCATTGATTCTGTATATCTCAACAACATCAACAACATTAGGTGCTCTTCTAGCACAACATGATGAAAACGAGAAAGAAAGAGCTATCTATTACATTAGCAGGACTTTGGTGGGCTATGAAGTAAACTATTCATCCATTAAAAAAGCTTGCTTAGCATTGGTTTTTGCTTCATAAAAATTTAGACACTACATGATATCATATCAAATCAAACTCATTGCAAAGATTAATCCATTGAAATATCTATTATCTAAGGCAATTCTCACTGGGAAAATGACTAAATGGGTAATAATCTTAATGGAATTCGACATAGAGTATGTGGAGCACAAGTCAATCAAAAGAAAAGTGATAGTAGACCAATTAGCAGAAGCACCTATCTATGCAGTGAACCCATTGATATCTGAATTCCATGATGAATCAGTGTTCCTTGTCAATCTCACAAATCAATGGAAAATGTACTTTGATGGATCATTCACCCAGCATGGATCAGGAGTGGGTATTCTCTTCATCACCCTTCAAGGTGATTGCATCCCAAAGTCATACAGGCTATCATTCCCTTGTACAAACAACATTGCTAAGTATGAAGCCCTAATCACAGGTCTAAGGATAACAGTTCAATGGTAGTTACAAGAGATGAAAGTCTATAGATCTACTCATAGCTAGTTATCAACCAAGTCAACGACGACTACCAAACTAAGGAAGATAAACTTACTCCTTAAAAGATGGTAGAGATTCTAAAGGACCTTTTCATATATATAAATTTTGAGTAGATTCCTCGTATGAACAACCAAGCAGCAGATGTTATGGTAACAATTGGGTCACTGTTAGACATGTTGAACAATGTCCTGCAATGTGAATTCTTGGTAGAAAAACTTCTTGTACCAACTTTCGAAATCCCAGAATTAGAGTTAATGTGTGTCATTGTTGGTCCTAGATCCTCATGGTACCATGACATCTTTACCTACCTAAGCAAAGGAACCCTCCCATTCGATATCACCTCGAACCTTAAAAAGACCTTTGTTAAAAAGGAATCCCAATTTGTGATTCTAGGTGATACCCTTTATTGCTGAAGCATCGAGGGGACATTACTACGATGTCTTAACCAAGAGGAAGTCTTGACCACTTTTACATAAGTACATAATGGAATATGTGGTTCCCATTCTACTGGTATGACTTTAGCTAAGAAACTATTGAGGATGAGGTACTACTGGCCAACCATGGAAAGAGAAGCTCATCAGTATGTGCATAAGTGTGTCCAATATCAACAACATGGAGATCTGATTCATGCCCCAGCTCAGGAACAACAACCAATGGTCACACCTTGGCCTTTTTTGCAATGCGGGCTTGACCTCATAGGAAATATCACTCCAACCTCATCTAAAGGCCACAAGTTTATCATAAAAACCACTAAATAATTTACCAAGCGGGTTGAAGCCATTCCTATGACTTACATAATGAGGAAGCAAATTGCTAAGTTTATCCTGAATTACCTAACATGTCATTATGGTGTTCCGCAAACCCTTATCTCAGATAATGAAACACCCTTCAAGAATCAGGATGTACAAGAGCTATGTCAAATATTCAACATCCAACATCGATTCTCTACCCCATATTACCCCAAGGGCAATGGTCAAGTTGAGGCTACAAACAAAACCATTCTAAAAATCTTGAAGAAAATGTTCAATGAAGCCAACCTCGATTGGCATTTGTAGCTAAATCCCATTCTTTGGGCCTATCGAACTAACATCCACATGCCAATAGGTGCAACCCCTTTCCCTTTGGTCTATGGATCATAGGCCATTTTTCCTATTGAGTTTGAACTCCCATCATTGTGAGTGTCACTATAGAACCTGATTACAGATGAAGAGTACAGAGTATCTTGACTAAATGAGTTATAATTCTTGGATGAGCATTGTCTTGATGCCCTTAATCACTTGCAAGTATACCAAAACCGATTGAAATGGAGCTACAACAATAAGATCAAATGTCAGTCTTTTTAGGTAGGAGATCTTGTCCTAAAACAAAATCAGAAGAACCTTCCAGATCAAAATAGTAAAGTAAAGTTTGAGCCTAACTGGTTGGGTCCCTTTGTCATCACAACAAGCTATGGATCAAGAGCATACCAATTGTCAACACCTGAAGGTGAACCCTTGCAAGAACCAACTAACAACTTGCATCTTAAAATTTTTTATGCCTATTCTTAAAGGGTATAAATCTGAAAATACAAAAAATAATAAAAAATGATCAAAATCCAAAAAAAAAAGAGAAAAAAGATTGAAAATAGTAAAGAAAAACAATTGTCCTCTAAGTGAAAACCACTTCAGTGGCACTTTGGGCAAGTACCTTGGTGAAAACTTGGTAAATAGGCACCTTGTGTAAATAAAGTACCTCAATCTACCTGGGCTCTTTATCCTATCATTCCATCCATCGCATCCTTCATCCTCTTTCTTCCATCCCCCATCCATGTCCGCATCATAGCTTGAAATTATGAAGTATCATATCCCCTTAGTACTACTTGGTGTAATCCAAAGGTTAGTTTGTCTTGCATATATCAAGGTAGTCTATCATTTCACACTGAGGGAAATTCGTTATGGATCAGATCAGGTTCTTGTATATTTTAAGGTCATCAAAAATCTCAAAAAACATTCATAAAATCTAATAGAAAACACCAAAAACATTAGTAAAACGTTCATCAAAAAATCCAAAAAAACTTACAAAATCCTGTATAGCTAAATTCCAAAAAGATTTGAAAATTGTAAAGTCAAAATCCAAAACATCCAAATCACATCGAAAACCCTAAAAAGGTCAAACATCGAAAATCCAAAAATAGTACCATGTTGAACTATGTGGTCTCTGCGTGTATAACATAGGCAAGGCTTATCTTTGATCAACCCTCGAGGCCCCTAGGATAGGTTCTTGGTCAAAACTCAAAAAACCCCTAAACATCCAGATAAGAAAAAACACAAAAACATTCAAATATCAAAAAATTCCTAAACATTTATGTGGATGGTTTTTCTGCACTTGCTCAAAAACAAACAAACATTAGCATTTGTTAGTCAAATCAAGCATCCCTATGAGATATTTAAACATACTAGATATGCAAACAAAATAATGAAATACCAAAGAAACCAATTGAAAGCATATAAAAGCATGTGCAAATCCTATCCCATAGTGGGAGTGGTGCTCCTTTGATGGGAAAAGGATTCCCTTTCCCACCCCCTTGATAAGCTTCCAATGTGATGAAGATGAATGTGTGTATAGTGAAATTGCATATGATTGTGGATCCATCTTCAAAAGAGAAGGCCTCTATAAATAGGGTTGAAGGGTTGAAGAATGAAGAGATAGGATGAATGTGGGACTAAAGGAGAGCCAACAAGATTGTGACACTTGTCACAAGTCTATTGGATGAAGGTGAAGCACATTTTGGGGAATGTGCAAGTAAAGAGGATGGAAGAGAAATAAATGCATATGGTTGAGAGTGTAAGAGGAGTTAATGTTTGGGTAAGAAAGTCAAATAAGTGGAGTTATTGGAGGAATATTACTTATTTAAAAGAATTGATTTTCTTGTGCAAGTGGGTTAGTTAATCAGGGGTTGGGTTTGACCAAGGTTGTGTCAAAAGCTAGAGAATGGGTAATTAGGATTAGGAGTTAATTAATCCAAAATCTTGGAGGAATTGGGGGATTTTACATTTTATTTATTAAATCAGATGAGAGGAATTTAGGGTTTTGATTAAATAAATTGATTTATTTAAATCAAACATGATGAAAATTAGTGAATTAATCTAATAAATTTCTTTATTTGATTAATAGAAGAATTGATTGTTAATTGATCAAAATTAGATGCATAATTTCAGTTAGGCCTATTTGCGTGTCTACATTTTCTCTCTCTTTGAAGCAATTTACTAATTGTGTTGGATCAAAGAATGATGTTGCCAAAATCGAAATTAAAAAATTTCTTGATTTTTTCGGATACCCCACTGTTGCCTCAGCGGAAAGAATTATGCTGGTACATTGCCCCCTTGAGAGATTAGGCAAAAAATTTGATTTTAGGTTGAGCTCACGAAAAATATGCTTGATGGATGTATGGATGGTTATGTTATGAGATGCTTAGACTAACAGATCTATATTATGATGATGATGCAAAGGAGATGGTTTAAGATGCTTAGAATGACAAATCTATATTACCCTAAACAACTTAATTGATGGTGCAATGCATGTGAGATGGATGAGGTTTCCTATTATGATGATAATATGTATGATTATGTAGGATGCAGACAGTTTATGGATGATATGATGGATATGCCGCTATATTGGTGAATGACATGATACCATGCTAGTGTAAAAGAGGATAGAAGAATGAGAGGGATCAACCCTTGATTCTGAGAAAATGCAGAGGTCCAACAAGTCTATGAGTCATTGAAACTTTATTAGATATGATGATGAATGATGATATATTGCTTATAAAGGGATTAGGGATGTAAATGGCACAACTTTCTTTATGTTTGATAACACACATAGATACAATGCATCAAGTTATAAACAACCAAGATGGCATAGTATCTAGTGCGATGGACTTTGACTCAACAAACAAATAGGAATATCCTTATTCACACCTGACATATGAAAACCTCACTATGATGTATTTTAGAAATTTCAAATATCTTGGACCAAAACACAGAAAGGCAAAACCTAACAATGTAATAGTCAACAAGATGTTCAAAACCTCTTCCATACACACCTACCAAAGCAAGTATCGCCAAGTTATATTGCAAGAACGTCCAACAAGCACAACGAACAAAAGATAATGAGCAATGCCCCATTCCTTTCTCTCTAAATCCATTTGATTAGACATCATTGAGAGGTCATTGGAGTAGGTGCAATATCAAAAGAAAAGATCAAGTACACAAACAAGTTAATGTTCTTCATACCTCTAGCCAAAGGGATGTGTTTTGCTTAGGATAAGTATCCAAAGTGATTGCCAAAGATAATGCCCATTGTAGGAAGGATGCATCCTAGGACATGTTAGTGGATGGTGGCAAGTTGATAGGTTGTTTGAAAGGCTGTTGATACAAGGTTTGATTGACATGTTTGATTGACATGTTTGAGAATGATCAAGAGTTTGATTTTGCATTTAAAAGTTTGTTGTTTCGATTTTGATTTTATGTTTGAAGTTTGCTTTTGCTGATTGTTGTGGTTGTTTCTGTTTGTTTTGCTAAATGATGAAGGTGACGATTGATTATTGTGGGTGAAGTGAAATAAGACAGATGAATTTTTTTCAAATATTTGGATGTTTTTGATGTTTTTGAAATGTTATGAGGCTATTTTTTGGATTTTGGGGTTATTTAAATGTTTTTGTGTCTCGGGGGCTCATTAATGATGGCCTTGCCTATGTTTAAGCTCAGAGACTACGTAGTTTGGATGCCATGTTTTTTGAATTTTTTTGACTTTTTGACCTATTTTTGGATTTTGATATGTTTTGGATGTTTTTTGGTTTTATGAATATTTTTGGATTTTTTTTATGTTTGGAAGATTTCAAGAATATAAATGAATCCAATCTAATGTAGGTACAAGGATATCCCCCAGTGTGATGTGATAGATTACTTTGATGTAGGTAGGACACACCAACCTTAGGAATGTGCCAAGTAGTTCTACAATGGAACATGATACCAACACAAGATCAAGCTATGATGCAGATGTGGATGGGTGACGAAAAGATTAATGGAATGTGATGGGTGAATGTAATGGAAAGCGATGGTAGGTGATGTAGAAAAAGTCAAAGAATCCATGGTGGATGGAAAGTGCTTATTTACACAAGGCAACTGATTGCCAGGTTTTCACCAAAGTACTTGCCCAAAGTGCCACTGAAGTGGTTTTCACTAGAGGACAATTTTTTATTTATTGTTTTCAGTCCTTTTTTTGATTTTTTATATATTTTGATATATTTTGTATTTTTGATTTATACTTGTTGACGATGGAAATGGGTATCCAAATTCGAAGATTCAGATTTGTTCCAACATTAAACAATGGAGTGCCTGCCACCTACAAACACATACAAACAAAATAAAATAACTAAACACACATGCATGCAAATGGATTTTTGCCTCCATTTCCCTCCTATCATCCAAGATCTTGTGTAGATGAATAAATTTTATCTCAGAGCATTGTGCACAAGAGGCTATGGTGAATGGAGATTTAAAAGATTGACTACGAATGATATGAGATAACAAAAGAAAACATGATAAACTAGAATGCTAACATGCAAATAAACTAAGATGAAATAGATATAAAACTAGAATGCAAATAAAGAGTATTCAAAGTGGATGTGAAGATGACTGAAATGTAAAGAACGTGGATGCTTAATATGATCGAGAAATGAGAGAGGGAAAGGTTTAAATAGATCTCCTCAGGGGTGGATCCAATATTAGGGTGAATGTGGTATAAATATGCAAAATGGTAAATAAAGAAAATGGATAAATATATGAATTGATTTATGAATATGCAAATGGATATTAATGAAATATGTAAATGTATTGATATTTTAATGATCATATATTATGCAAATGGATTTGATGGAGTTTATGAATATGAATAAATAATATTTTAATGATTATGGATTTATAAATGATTTAATGAGATGGATTAATATTTATAAAACGGTTATGCATGAAATATAAATATGAGATGAATATAAAATGGATAATGATACTAATAATGGATCCGCATATTGATAAAATTTTAGTATTATTAGAGGAATTTTTTATGTGTCTACATTTTTCCCCTCTTTGAGACAATGCAGCCTGTTGTGTTGTTTCAAAGAAAAATTGATCAATTGATACATGCCCCAGAGATATCCTAGTAAGGATGATGACAAATATGATATGCCCCCTCAACAGATTAATCAAAAAAATTGTAAGAAGATTGATCTCTCGATAGATTACAGGAAAATGATTATATGATTAATATTGCACAAGTGATTAAGTGGTGATGTTCATTTTATGGAAATGCACAATTGATGGGCATAACTAAAAAAATGATGGAAATGATCAATATAGTCAGTTTGATAAGCTGATTGAGATTGATGCTTGTGCAAGACAAGTTGATACAATGATTGATTGATTGATTGATTAGGGGGTTATGAGATTTTGAGAATCAAGTTTAATGATTTGAAATTTGATTCAAGAGACATACATTAGTTGGATAAAGCAATTGATTGATTTCTCTACGACAAGGGAGATGAACAAAATGATGAAGAGAAAATGAGAGGGAAAGACAATGAAAGAAATGATTGATGAAAGGGAGAATGCAAAGTGATGAGAATTCTTGTGCCTTTTTAAGTTCTTATATCATCATCGAGCTTATTATGTTGCAAATTAGTATAAGCATCTAAATAACATGAACATCTAAACGACCTAAATACTGTTTGCGTTTTTATTTAGCAATGAAGTATAAGCATCTAGGTATAAGGACCTTAGATGACCTGAATACTTATTGCATGGAAGACACTATCAGACAAGGAATGCTCGCATCCACACTCGACTCATAGGTCCTCGATGGCCATGTCCTAAGAGAAGTCATCATATGAATAAGAAACAATCCACAAACAACAAACAAGTGAACATGCCCCATCCTCACCTCTCTAGTCCAAGAAATCCTCGAGAAGCTAAAAGGCATGCCACCAAAGATAAAATCATTAAACAATCAAATATAGACAAACAAATAGGCATCATGTTTCAATGTAGATCTAATTTTTGTCACAGTTTATGCATTTGGTTGGATTTGAAAGATGGATTGATAGGTATGTTATAATATCTGTTTGATTGTCAATCATGGCGTGTTTTGATTTTGTTGAAGTTCAGAGCTTTGTGGTGATCTGAAAGTGTCACTTTTTTTTGGATTTTTTTGGTTTTCAAGATATTTTATTTTTTTGAATTTTTGGAATATTTAATTTTTTTAGATTTTTTCAGGACATTTTATGATTTTTATGTATTTTTTTAGGACATTTTTATGATTTTTAATTTTATGATTTTTATTTTTTTTAGGACATGTTATGATTTTTATGGATTTTTTTTAGGACATTTTATTATTTTTTAAAAAAAATTTCAAGACATTTTATGATTTTTTTGGATTTTTTTAGGACATTTTATGATAGAAAGAGACAATTTACAAGCGAGCAAATAGACAAAGGAGGTAGTTTATCTGACCGTGAGATGTTCAATATCCTAACCCATAGCTTAGGTTGAGGAAATTCCCCAGTGAGGGATAGGACCAACCTAGCACGCATGGCGAAGCGAGCAAGCGAGGGGAATGTCGAACAATTCACAAGCCATGATGAGTGTGAAAAGGCCATTATAAAGTGGAGGGTGAATGAAAGCGTGATGAAAAGATCAAGTAGAGATCCAAAGGGAAGATGAGAGAAGCCTATACACATGGTGCCAATTTCTCAGTTTTCACCATGGTACTTGCTCAAGGCACCATCAAAGTGATTTTCACCATTGAACAAATTGATTTATTTTTAATTTTTTTTTCAAAACTTTTTTCTATTTTTATTTTTATTTTTTCAGTTTTAGCCTAGCTCTCTGAAGCTAGGTATAGAATTGATCAACACCAGATCCATAGATTGCCTTGACAATGCCCCGATCCTATGTAGATGACCATGCTAGATTAAAGGACCCGATTAGGATGAGGAGTGCAAGTGGCAAGTATGAAGGACGATATATGTGGTAGATGAAAGAGGCTATGGTGGGATCCCTAATGTGTTATGTGGGCCATCAAGCTTCAAATGAAAAGGAGATTGGACAACTGATGAGTTGTAGTACGTGAAGGGGTCGTTGTCAAAGGTACATTGAAAGACATCACCAATGGAGGTGGAATGATATGACGGATATGTGAACATAGATGGGTGGAATGGAATATATGGTACGAGTAAGAGTGATGTGGATGGAGACCTTGGATCGACAAGTTATTTTTTGATTTTCTTCCTTGATAGATGCTCCCAGTGATTTTTAATGGAGAGGCATACTAGGAGATCGACTTTTTCTTGCTTTCACTTTTGACTTTTGTTTTTGTTTTGTCCGATAACTTTTTATTTTGGCTAGGAGACTTGTCTTTATCTTCTTTTGTTTTTGATTTGTCCAATATATTTTTATTTTGGCTAAGGGACTTTTCTTGATCTTTCTTTCCTTGCATGCTTTCTTTTGATTTTGGATCTCCATTTTAAAAAGGCATTTTTACCTTTGATTCTTGAATTACATCCTTTTAATTTTCTTTGGGTGATACTTGTTGATCCATGTCTATGAGGTGGATGGATGTGGGTGAGATGGGTGGGGTGGATGGAGTGACAATAATGTTAGGTGGCTGAATGAGAGTGGCAATGCAATCAATAGAGTCTTTGGGACTATCCTTTTCGGTACTGTTAATGTCAGAGGAGGCTTGCACATCCTTAATAACATGGCAAGATGGCTTAGTAGAGGCGACAATAGGAGATTCATATCCTAGCCCAGGCCAGGTGGGATGGAAGGATGATGAATCAAAAGATGGAGAAGGATAATCTTGGATATCTCCAATAAGGTCATGATCAAAAAGTGGATTATCATAGATATCATGATTAAACATGGGGTTATTATAGACATGAAATGCTTGAGTGGAAGTAGATATGGCAAAGGTAGGTGTATCATCAAGATCCAAAAAGGATTCAATCCAAGCATGACCATATTTTGTGTTCCTTCTACAACTATCTTGGTATCCTTGTTGGAAGTCTGACCCTTCTCGATGACATTAGCAATTTCTTTTGTTGGAAAATTATCCATACTGTATTATCCACATCCCATATCATGGATTTGGACCTTGGGGTTTGATAGTGAGGTAAATGAAGTGGATGCTTTTAAGGATTCAGGATCAACATATGCTTGAGAAGGAGGTGCTTCATGATTGCTAGGGATTGTGATTTCAATTTTAGGACTTAGATTATGGCAATACATGAAAGGGTCTGGATCTCCTTGTATCGTGATTTCAGCACCATTGTGTGGGAATTTAATATACTAGTGGTATGTAGAAGATACTGCTTGCATTGCATGAATCTGAGGTCTTCCAAGGAGGATATTATAGGTCAGAGGGAGATCAAGGACTTGGCAAATCACATCCTTTACCACAGGGCCAACTTTGATTGGTAGAGTAACGGATCCTTTAGAAAAGCGTTCCTCTTCATCATATGCCTTTATGATAATATTTTTCCTTGGATCAACTGCATTTTTAGAGAACCCTAATTTTGTGATCAATTATTGAGTACAGATATTAATACTTGCTCCTTCATCTATCATAACTCGCTTGATCTTGACATTATGGACAAGGACATCAATGTGTAAAGTTGCGTTATGCGGTTGTCGAAGGGATGAATCATCATTCTCACTAAAAGTGAGAGTGTGAGGAGAGGTGATGTGTACCGCCATAGCTTGGAATTGATCTACATGTAGGTCTGTAGGCGTTGTAGCAGTAGCAAGTGCTTTATCTAGGATAACTTTATGCTCAGGAGATAGGCGTAGTAGCTCAAGTATAGAAATTTGCGTGGGCATTTTTCCTAAATTATCTATGAGGTTGTATTGCAAAGCTGGTGCAACAGGTTTTGAGTTAGGACCCTTGAGGGTAACTGTGCCTCTATGGGTAGTAACATTGAAATCGGGTTCTTTGCCTTTTATAATGAAAGTGTTCACATGATTATCAACCTCACTAATGTTATTTATTATTTAGTCATGCTTAGTAGTAGAATAGTTTACACCAACACTAGATTCAAGGGCCTTTATTTTATCCTTCTCATGCTTAGGGAAAGGGTTTTTAAACATCTCATGATCAAAGTTACCAGAAGGAGTGTGTCCGTCAACTGCTATCTTACTGTCATCAATAAGGTCTTGTATTAGATGTCGAAGTTTATTGAAATTATTAGTCTTATGTCCTTTATGTCTATGATAGTCGCAAAAGTGATCCTCATTCCACCATGGGGATTTGACTTGTGGATTATATTCCTTCATTTCAGGTAGTGTTATAATATTGTTTTCAAGAAGTTCTTTTAATGCGGATTCAAGTGATTGTCCCAATGGTGTAAAATTTCATTTAGGGAAACTTCTTTGTTTTTATTTTCCTTTATCTGAAGATGTACCTTTAAGGTTGTAGATAGGTGATGATGTTTTAGTTATTTTTGCATTAGCAACTCTGTCATTGACTACATTCTTGTTCTTAACCCAAAAAGGTGTCTTGTTGTTTGAGCTTGTTTTTTGATCTTTGTCATTATTAAGTTTTATAGTTCCATCATCGATAAGAGTTTGTTCGATTTGAAATCCCTTTTCTATGGCTTCATCAAAAGAATCCAGTCATTTGAGGCAAAGTTCCCTTCCAATTTCCTTGTTCAAATTTTGACAAAAGAGGTCAACCAATTCTTTGTCCAGAATGGTATAAAGTAATCATTTTGTTAAATGTCTCCATCTTTGTAAAAATGACACAAAATATTCTCCTTGTTTTTGTTTGGTGTTAAAAAGGTTTGTCATCGTCACTTTAAGGTCACAGTTGAAACTATAATTGGAGATGAATTTATCAGCCAGTTCTTGAAAAGATTTGATGGTCACGGGTAATCGTGAAAACCATTCCATAGCTTCTCCTCCTAGACTGCAAGGGAATAATCTCATAAGGTATGTTTCATCAAGTACACATTCCATGGTAGTAGCACAAAATTCCATTAAGTGGTCTCTAGGATCTCCTTTTCCCTTATAATTATCTAGTTTAGGTATGTCCCAATGACTATGAAAAGGTGGCATTGGTATGCTCAGATTGAAAGGACAAGGACATATATCTTCGATGAAAAACCTGTGAGATCATGTTTTGTTGTTCTTGAGAGTATCCAATTCTTGTCTCAGTGTTCTAAGTTCATCCAAAATAGGATTGTTTGTAGTAACCAGGTTGTAGATAAAAGGGTCTGTGATCTTTGATTATTTCATCATTGTTTGTTTTGGGATGTTTAGATTCACTAGATTTAGATTGATCATTCATCATGAGTAATGACATGTCAAAATTAGGAGGCATTTTAATTCCTTCATCAACAAGGGCCTTAAAGTATTACTGTGGGTTACGTTTGACTACCTCTGTAAGCAGTTTAGTGAATTTATGATCCTTAAGTGCTTCTTCTATATTGGATTGGGTTATTTCTTTTTCATCGGTTTCATTTTTTTCACTAGTTGCAACACTAATGTGGTCTTCCCCATCAAAGTCTCTTCCCCAAGGGTTCCCTTCTTCTTGAAACATTTTTGCTCTTGTTCTAGGGGTCATATGTGATTGTTTTGATCTTCAATCTAGGATTGGAAAATGTATGAGACCTAAGACTAGGATGCAATGAAAAGGATATGATTCTAGGATGAGATATGAAAATGGTTATAATGCAAGAATGCAAAAGCTCAAAGGAAACTCTAGGTCCGAAATTGGTTATAATGCAAGGCTTTACTTGTGCTATGATGGATAGACACAAGGACAAATGATCAAGAGAGGGTATGTAGGAGATGATGAACTCAAAAAGGATTTCCATACTCAAGGATAATGGTGTGTTACCTAACTCAAGGATGATGGACCTTGAACCGTAGATTTTTGGCTCTTAGGTCTTCCCTAACTCTTCTAGGTTTTTTCACCTAAAAGGAGAGAGTTACGCCAAAAATGCTAACTAGTTCATTCAAATTATGTTATGTGTGATCTTGTCTAAGCTAAATGAAGTAAACTAAATGCAATTGAATGATATATAAAATAGATTATGAATGCAAAACTAAGGTCTATGCTATGTTTGAAAACACAATGTTGTTTGCAAAAATGCTTTAAAGAATGAATAAAAATGAAAATTAAACTAAAAAAAAGGTTGTTTCTCAGAGTGAGTGCACCTAGAAAACTGGAGATGAATGGAAAATAATCCAGAAAACTGATGAAACTTGACTTTAGGCTGACTAGGACTCATTTGCCACCTTGGGCAAATCGGCCCTAGATTAAGACTTTTCTGCATAGAAGTTGTTTTCTGATAGTTGGGGACCTGGATCTGTATCTAACTCAAATATGCACCTCAGGAGGGACTCATTTTCCATGCATGGTGAATTAGTCCACTTTCAAATTTTTGTAACTTCAAAGTTTTGTCTTGCACCTTGACACTTGCACAACAATTTCTGACGGAAACCCGACTTTGGATCTCATAGAATTCCTGCAAACAAGTCAAAATTGTTTGTCTAATGGGGGGTTTGCCTTAGTCAAACCCCTAGTTGGGTAATTAAACCTTGAATGGAGAAAAAATTGCATAAACCCTAGCCTTAGATGTGTGAAAGACTAGGAAAAGCTAAGATATGACAAAGATCCTATTCTATTGCTCTAGAATAAGACATGCAAGAATGATTTATATGATGCAAGATATCAACTATAAAAACCTTACAACATATGAAAAATAGGAATGAAATGACATGCAAATGATAAATAAACAAGATGCAAACCTTAATTTGAAGATAAAATGAAAATGGAAGATGAAATCAATAGGAAACCAAGTCCTTAGGTGTGATTTGGTGGCTAGTTGTACCTCTTCACCCTAGATTTCTTCATGATTAACCATAGGCATCCATCATCAATCTTTTGCAATGTTGGATCTTGACAAGAGGAGTGAGCTTCAAGACCTACGAAAACCCTAGTTTGCTGCCCTAAAACTTCAAGTTTTGCTAATAAAACTTGTTGTGGAAGACTTGACTTTATGAATTGCTCTTGAGGAATGATAAAAGATAAGAAAAGATGATAAAAAGATGTGTGAAATGACTTGAAATAAGTATTTATAAGAAACAACACCTTATTTTCCCGTTAACTAGACCTAAGAGGCCGACATTCACTAAAAATTAAAGTTAAATTGATTAAATTCTTGCTTAAATTTGAATTTTCCCTCAAAAGGGACTCATTTTCCACCCTTGGCGAATGGGTCCCACCAGAGGGGACTTATTCACCCAAGGTGGTGAATGGGTCCCACTACTACTGTTTGAAGGTGGGTTTTTGGGGTATGATATAATTAAATGCTGTTTGTTGGGTTTTATGTGATTTCTCAGGTAAAACGGGCCTCTAGATCAAAATTAATGGGTCTAAGGGGCCTACAAATGCTGTTTTGAAGGGTGAATGATGTGAAGGGACTCAAAGGTGGGTCCAATTATGTGTGAAATTGTCTCTTTTCTCAAGAGGGTCTAATTTTCTATGGCACATTAGCCCCCACTTTAGTGCCCATATGAATCTATGTGCATATGTAAGCTAAAGGACTCTAAACTATGCACTTTATTACATAAAAGGATACTCATTGAAAAGATGAGAGAACAAAGTCCCCAGTGTAGTTATCTGCACAACCACATCATTAGGAACCACATCCTACAACACACATTCGTTAATTGTCCATAAATCCTTGTATCTAACTCTTAGGAATCCAATTTGAGGGTAGATGTATGCCCCCCCTTGATTTTGCTTGCTTTACGGAGGTGGAATCAAGGTAGCAATCTAGTCATGTCGAACAAGAAATATCATATTGTAGGGAATTTCCAAGTACCATGCCACATAATGATAGACGATTGGTGATGTCGAGTGCAGAATCACAATTCTAATGCATCAAACAGCGTCAAAAACGGATTACCCTAGCTCTCATTATGTTGTTTTGAATAATATCTATGTTATGCGTTCTTGAAAAGATGATAACCATATGTGAATTTGTAAAAGTAAAAAGAGATGAAAAGTAATTAAAAGAAGGAGAAGAAAGTAACTTGTCACTTACTATTCATTTTACCTTTGTGTAGCTTGTGAGTGACATGTGAGAGAAGAATATGATAAGCAGATGGGATTACACTCCTTCGCGACTGGATGATCTTTGTGAGCAGGTGGCACGCGACGAGCTGTATCATGAGGTGAGTCGATTCTACAACTTTTTCCTTATAATTTTATAATAATTTAATTATTTTTATGCATGGATAGGTTAATTTAGGTTCATTGGAATTTTTTTTGCAAAGTGTCCCCTTTTTTTGCAAAGTGTCCCATTTGTTCTCAAAGTGTCCCTTTTGTTCGTAAAGTGTCCTATTTCTTCGTGAAGTGTCCCGTTTCTTTGTGAAGTGTCCCCATTTCTTTTTGAAATGTCCAAAAAGGGTTCTAAAGTGTCTAGGGCCATTAAAAAATCACACTAGATTGACTTTAGCACACTTACTTGATGAATAATGTGAAAATTGAAGATATTAGATGAAATTTAGAGCATTTTGTGATGATTTTGATAAGTCCTCACCCACTCGCAACTGTAAGGAAAATTAGATGCGAAAACAACTCTCCTAACATCAAAGGCTCAGGGAAGAATGCAGATATACTTTTAATTTTTCAACTACAAGCCAATTAAGATGCACATGAAAGAGATTACTAAAACAAAGTAATAGACAAACACATATGAACACCAGATATACGTGGGAAAACCATTACGGGAGAAAAAACCCACCACACCAAGAGAAATCACTTTGTATTACAATAATAGAGATTACATACAAAATATCAGACTTATCTTTCTGATGTCATAATACAACAACTTTCACAATGATCAATCTTGTACAGGAACCTTCAAGTTATAGTCTTCACATAATAGAATTCATCCACTGATACAATTCAAACTGTTCACACAACTGCTCTTTGAACTAACCATCGAACCTACGAGCATCTGCAACTGCAAACTATATTCATGTTGTTCCCTATCTGTTGAGCTTCCTCTTAGAACTGCCTCAACGAACTGTCTTCCAATGGTTTCCATTCGGCTTCTCTGATTGGTCCACGAGACGCCACATAGGAAGTCTTACTCGGTCAAACGACTTCAAGCTGTGTTGTCATATCGGTGAGACACTGACTGTGTCTCCCCGATGCCAACACAGTAAACATTCAATATCGCCAAGACTCCATCCTATTGCCAAGATGTTACATTGAGTCCAGAGAGCTATCGCTCAGCTTTCGCCATGTTGCCAAGACATTTCGCTTTTGCTGAGACATCCCATCGAGCCTTCATTGTTATTACAAAGCATCCAACAGTTGATGAGACTTATCACTATCTCCAGGAGGTTACATAGATGTTCAACAATTACTCTGAAGTATTCAACAGTCGGCAAGACTATCGTCCTTCACTGAGAGTTTATACCGAGTCATTAAGGGTTATACTGAAACATTCAACATTTGGCAAGACATCACTTTCGCTGAGACGTTACTCCAAATGCTCACAAGTCATACCGAGCACCAAAGGATAGTCGACAAGACATTTGTCTTTCACCAAGAGGTTTCACCGAGCTCTCTCATGTTACTCCGTAGTCATACTACTATCGGCAAGACCTCTTTCCATCATTAAGACCTCATAGCAAGATCTTCCGTGCTACCTCGAGTGAACACCATCGGTGAGACAAAGTAACTATCGCTAGGAGTTTATAACGAAACCTCCAAGTTACCCCAAAGACACCAAGTGATTGCTATTAGCGAGACATTCATATTGGTGAGAGCTCATACCGAAACCTTAAACCTTTCGGCCAAGTCTCTCCGATGACTTCAAAACAAACGCTGTCGATGAGACATTAACACATCGCTGAGAGCTCATAGCAAACACCCAAGACTCTCCCCGACTCCCGATTGAATGGCATGTCAGATAGAGATATTACTCCATAAGACTTCTCACTGAGCCACCAAAGGTTATCCTGATGTCTCCAATGAATAAACATTCGATGAGACTCCTGCAAGGTCACAACGACCTGATCTGATTCAACAAGGTTACTACTGCTAGTCGGCCAGACATGAAGAATGTCACACTGACTTGACTCCAATAGAGGTTACAGCCTGTGATGATTGAGACACATATTTCTAACAATCTCCCACTTGATGAAGATCACACAGGCACCTCCAAAGCACAACAAAACTTATTGAAAATCATGGGCACTAAGGCCCATTGAACTGGCACACCACCTGAACTTGTTTGTGCTCACTGGCTTCGTCAATGCATCTGCAACATTCTCCAGAGTATCAACTTTTTCCAAACTGACCTTTCCATCCTCCACCATATCTCGTACAAAGTGGTACTATACATCTATATGTTTCATCCTGGCATGGAAAGTAGGATTCTTTGCCAGACAAATTGCACTATGATTGTCACAAAAAATAGTTATTTGCCCTGCATCAAAACCAATGTTAGAACACAAACGTTTTAACCAAACTACTTCTTTACAAGCATGAGCTGCCATGATGAATTCGTGGACAAAGCGACTGACTTGCGGCTTACTCATCCAACTCCTTTGCACCACCATTCAACATGAAAGTATATCCACCGGTGGACCTCCTCCTGTCAATGTCCCCTACCCAATCAAAATCCACATAGGCTCAAATCGAGAGTCCTCTATGATTCAACCAATTTTTCATGGTAATAAAGCAAAATGCAAGTGCCCTTCAAATATCTAAAACTCTTTTTCAACATCCAATGTGTCCTTCCGGGATTAGCCATAAAACCGACTAAGTGTCCGGGCTGTAACGCACCATTGCATACATAGCTGCCGACCACTAGCATAACTGGTCATGTCCTCTCATTAGGAGATTTTGGACAGTCTTCAACAGATAGCTTCATTTGCATGACTGGAACAACTAGCTGCTTTGCAATCATTCATGCGGAATCTCTCTAGAACAGGTCTTGATATACTTACTCGACTAAGCCAAAGCTTTCTACTATTCCTCCCTTGGTTATCTCCATTCCCAAAATATACCTTGCTGCACCAAGATCTTTCATTTCAAACTTAGCAGACAACTGAGACTTAAGATCAGAAATCATTAGCTTACTATTGCCTATGAACAACATATCATCAACATAGAGAGCAATAATAAGAACTTGATCACTTTCAGCTTTATAATAGACACAATGATCAGATTTTGATCTCACAAATCCCAAAGACAATACAAAAGTATCAAATTTCTGGTACCACATTCTAGGTGACTGCTCTAACCCATACAAAGACTTCTTTAACTTGCAAACTAGTTTCTCTTTACCTTTTTCAACAAAGTGCTCAGGCTGGGACATATAGATTTGTTCTTCAAGATCACCATGAAGAAATGCTGTCTTCACATCCATCTGTTCGACCTCTCAGTCATACATTGCTGCAAGTGACAAAAGAAATCTAATGGACGTCAGCTTAGCTACAAGAGAAAAAATCTCCCCATAATCAATTCCCTCTACCTGGGAATAACCCTTTGCAACCAATCTTGCCTTGTATTTTTCCACACTGCCATCCAAACCAATCTTCTTTTTAAATACCCATTTACAACCAACAACTTTTCTGCCTTTAGGCAAGGGCACCAAACTCCAAGTTTCATTCTTTTCTAATGATGCCATTTCTTCATTCATGGCTTCCAACCAAGAATCTGAATCAGACATTTTAAATGCCTCCTTTACAGTCCTAGGCTCATCAATGCTGGAAATTAAAGCATAGGCACAAGTAGAATCTATCAAAGAAAACCCATACCTATCAGGTTGCTTTCTTTCATGACTTGACCTCCTCACTTGCTGAGGCTAAGGTTCTTCTTCTTCTTCAGAATTTTCAGAACTGCTTGAGCTCTCCTCAGTTTCAGGTACATTTTGAATTTTAAATTCCTCTTTATCTGGTGTAGGAGGAATTCCAACTACATCCTTATTGTTTTTTGACTTTGTCTCTGACTGCAGATCCAAGGTAGAAGGTTTCAGCTCATGAAAGATTACATTTCTGATGTATACAACCTTCTCTGTATCAGGATTCCAAAGCTTATATCCTTTTATGCCAGCACTATAGCCAATAAAAATACATTTAACAACCTTGTTTTCCAATTTAGATCTTTTCTCAAACGACACATGAGAATATGCCTCACAACCAAAAACACAAATATGTCTTAAAGAGGGCTTCTTACCAGACCATACTTCCAAGGTGTTTTCTCAACAAGAGCATAATTTGGAGAATGATTAATCAAGTAACATGCAGTAGCTACAACCTCAGCCCAAAATTTCTCCTCCAAGCCAGCACTACTCAGCATACTTCGTGCTCTCTCCATCACTGTCTTATTGAACCTTTCTGCAACTCCATTCTGCTGTGGAGTATAAGGTGTAGTCTTATGCCTTTTAATCCCATGGTTTTTACAATACCTTTCGAAATCATCAAAACAAATTCACCGCCATTATCAGTCCTTAAGCATTTTATTTTTCTTCCAGTCTAATTTTCTACAAGGATCTTAAATTCCTTAAATCAACTGAATACTTCTGATTTACTTTTCAAAAAATAAACAAATGTTCTTCTCGAATAATCATCAATGACGATACATAGTATCTTGACTTAGGCAAAGAAGGAACATTCACTAGACCAAATACATCAGAATGGACATAATCTAGCAAACCAGAAGATTTATGAGGATTGGAATAAAAAGAAACATGGTGCTACTTTCCATATATACAGTGTTCACAAAATTCAAATTCAAGGTTACAATCTTCAAGCCCCTCAACGAGGTTTTTGTTCTTCAAGGTTTTTAAACCTTTTTCTCCTATGTGGCCTAGCCTATGATGCCAGAGCATAGTCTTTTCTGTTGGAAGTTTAACTTCCATAGAGTTTACACAATTAGGAACATTTCCCTCTTTTCCTCCATGAGTAGCCTTCTGTGACTTTACAGAGACATTGTTACATTGAAAAAAATGTGCATCCAACTTGTACAAGGTACCAATTCGAGCACCCCTTGCTAGCACCATTGAGCCTCTAGTCATCTTGCAGCCATTTCCAGAGAATGTGACTTGCACTCCAATATCATTTAGCATACTTACAGAAAGTAAGTTTCGAGCCAGACCTGGTATATGCATTACATTATTGATTCCCTTCACTCAGCCATCGGGGAATTGGATTCTGACTCTTCCACGACCAAAAATCTCTAAAGTTGAATCACTTGCCAAGTACACCTTTCCACCATTGTATTATTCATACTTTGTGAACCAGTCTCTATGAGACATCATGTGGAAAGATGCTCCAGAATAAATCATCCAGACATCATCTGATGCATGTGTAGCCAAGGCTGTAATGAAGGCGTCTCCATCACTATGAGAAGAGTCATTGTCGGAAAAATACTTCTTCTTCTTCTCCTCTTTACAATCCTTTCGGACATGACCAGGTTGCCTACAGTTCCAACACTTCACCTTGGACTTCTTGCCAGGAGACTTTGATCTCCCCTCTGATTTCAATTTGGACTTCTTGTCCTTCTTCTTTCCTTTCTCTTTTGACCTCCTCTAATAGCAAGGGCCTCCTTTTCCATCTCAGAAGATTTCCTTCTCATCTCTTATGACAACAAAGATGCAACAACATCTTCCATCTTGAAACTGGATGTACTCCCAATAGCCATCACCATGTGATCCCATGAATCTGGCAAAGAACACAATATCAACATACAATGATCCTCTTCATCAGTCTTTACACCAACAAAAGTTAACTGTGCAATCAACATGTTAAATGCGTTCAAATGATCAGCAACAGACCCTCCTTCCTGCATTCTCAAAGAGTATAGCTTCTTCCTCAGGAACAGTTTATTCACAAGGACTTCCCCTGATAAATAGATGCCAGTCTCTTCCACAAGGAAGATGCAGTATTCTCTTCATGCACATTAAGAAGAACAAAATCTGCCAAGCAGAGCCTTATCAACCCCTTAGACTTTCTATCTGCAAGGTCCCAATCTTCTTGCTTCATGCCTGTAGGTTTAGTTCCAGACACAACAAGCCACATATCACGATCCACTAAAAGATCCTCCATTTTGAGTTTCCACAACTCAAAATTGCTGCCATTGAACTTCTCTATTTCAATCTTTCCTGAAGTGCTTGCCATCTGAATCTGTAATTAGAAATTGAAAAACTTCTACAAGACTCCCACTGAACAGAAATTGACTCAAAAAACCCAACGTACCCACAAGGATAACACAACTGGCCAGACTCTTATACCACTTGTAAGGAAAATTAGATGCGGAAACAACTCTCCTAACGTCAAAGACTCAGGGAAGAATGCAAATATACTTTTAATTTTTCAACTACAAGCCAATTAAGATGCACATGAAAGAGATTACTGAAATAGAGTAATAGACAAACACATATGAACACCAAATATTCGTGGGAAAACCCTTACGAGAGAAAAAACCCACCACACCAAGAGAAATCACTTTGTATTACAGTAATGGAGATTACATACAAAATATCAGACTTATCTTTTTGATGTCATAATACAACAACTTTCACAATGATCAATCTTGTACATGAACCTTCAAGTTATAGTCTTCACAGAATAGAATTCATCCACTGATACAATTCGAACTATTCACACAACTGTTCTTCGAACTAACCATCAAACCTATGAGCATTTGCAACTACAAACTATATTCATGTCGTTCCCTATTTGTCGAGCTTCCTCTCAAAACTGCCTCAACGAACTGCTTTCCAACGATTTCCATTCAGATTCTCTAATTGGTCCATGAGACACCACATAGGAAGTCTTACTCGGTCAAACAGTTTCAAGCTGTGTTGTCATATCGGTGAGACGCTGACCGTTTCTCCCCGATGCCAACACAGTAAACATTCGATATCGCCAAGTCTTCATCCTATCGCCAAGATGTTACATCGAGTCTAGAGAGCTATCGCTCAACTTTCGCCATGTCGCTAAGACATATCACTTTTGCTGAGACATCCCATCGAGCCTTCATTGTTATTACAAAGCATCCAACAGTTGATGAGACTTATCGCTATCACCAGGAGGTTACATCAATGTTCAACAGTTACTCTGAAGTATTCAACAGTCGGCAAGACTATCGTTCTTCGCTGAGAGTTCATACCGAGTCATTAAGGGTTATACCGAAACATTCAACATTCGACAAGACATCACTTTCGCTAAGACGTTACTCTGAATGCTCACAAGTCATATCAAGCACCAAACGACAGTTGGCAAGACATTTGTCTTTCGCCAAGAGGTTTCACCGAGCTCTCTCATGTTACTTCATAGTCATACTACTATCGGCAAGACCTCTTTCCATCGTTAAGACCTCACAGCGAGATCTTCCGTGCTACCCTGAGTGAACACTGTCGGTGAGACAAAGCAACTATCACCAGGAGTTTATAACAAAACCTCTGAGTTACCCCAAAGACACCAAGTGACTGCTATCGGCAAGACATTCATATCGGTGAGAGCTCATACCGAAATCTTAAACCTTTTGTCCAAGTCTCTCCGATGACTTCAAAACAAACACTGTCGGCGAGACATTAACACATCACTAAGAGCTCATAGCAAACACCCAAGACTCTCCCCGACGCTTGATTGAATGGCCTGTCGGCCAGAGATATTACTCGATAAGACTTCTCACCAAGCCACCAAAGGTTATCCCAATGTCTCCAATGAATAAGCATTCGACAAGACTCCTACAAGGTCACATCGACCTGATCTGATTCAATAAGGTTACTACTACTAGTCGACCAGACATGAAGAATGTCACACCGACTTGACTCCAATAGAGGTTACAACCTATGATGATTGAGACACATATTTCTAACAGCAACAATGGCTAGGGGGAAGACAACTCACATTTCTTAGAGATCATGCGCCAACACTATCAGCGTCAGAGGTAGATCATTTACAGTTAGTGAGTATCTATTGGGCATATCTTATGCCACCGATGAGATACCATGACGCCATGCTTATGGCTCTATGTGAGCATTGGGATGCAGATACTTGTACCTTTCATCTTCCCACCAGGGAAATGACTATCACTCTCAAGGACGTACACAATATTATCTGAGTTCCCATTCAGGGAGAGTGGGTATATTTCTAGGGGCATCGATCATTCCGGGAGAAGAAGAGAGATATGTAGTATTGTCTAGGTGGTCCGATACATGATGAGAGGGTTAGAGCACGGATCGAGCTGCCAATGCTGCTATATTTGTGAGCTCCTATGGTTAGAAAAATTATGATGCATACAGTGGCATTAGTTCTCAATCCAGATGGATGAGTGACACACTTGGATGGGGGACTTCTACACTTGATTCGAGGGATGTATGAGCGGAGGATAGTTTATGCTTGGGGTCGCTGCATTCTAGCACACTTGTATTATGATCTTGGTCAGTTTGTATTTTGAGAGATCGATAGTATGGTCCATTGTACGCTTCTACAGGTGTGGTTCCTTGAGCATATCACATGTACCAGGCTTGTTGGATACCCTTATACTATAGTTGTAGGCTATCCACGAGCATTCAACTATCCTTTGTGACGCCTGTGGTAGTATGGGGATTTACACTTTTGGAGGGTGAGATTTGACTGGCTGGAGGAGGACGAGATCCTATGAAGACCTTATCTACTCACTTTACAGTGGCCAGACCCCACCAAACAATTACAAAGGATATAGATGGATAGGTATCTAGTAGGGAGGCATGACTACATTGTACAACCATTCTATTACGGGTGAGTCATGCTATAGTTTGGACAAGTGCAGACACCACCAAGGGCATGCCCCTTCATTAGATGATCAATGCGGAGTGCCCAAAGGCCAGGTGATACTATTTGGCTGACTATAGATCATGTTCGTGAGAGTGATTCTGATGATTTAGATCATGACTAGCCACCAACATCCAACACTGATGATGTTAACATCATAGACGAGCATGAGGAGTTGTGGTCATATGCATGACCAACTCCTGTATTCCCATGGATTTCCCTATAGGTGATGCAGAGCTAGCATCAGATGAGGGTGATGAGCCAGAGGAGAGAGCAGAGGAGGTATGGTATAGGCCAACAGATATTTTTACATATGTGATTGATGATGAGTACCAGTCTAAGGCTGATCCTGACTATGAGAACTAGGATGGAGGGAAGGATGATGAGGAGGATGATTACGATGAGGAGGAGCCACCCCTGAGTGAGGATGAGGAGGTAGCTATTAAGGATCGGTACGAGCATGGAGAGTCCTCACATACTTATAGGACTAGATCACATGTAATAGCTACAACGAACATCAACACTCAGAGTTAGAGAGAGGTAGCACATCCTCTATGCCCCCTAGAGATGAGGAGGTTGACATTCCTTGTACATCTAGAGACATAGGTGATGATATTTGATTTTACACATGTCCTTTAGTGATTTATGCTTTATTTTCATATATATATATATCATGATGATTGGTTATTGATTATGTACATTGTCTATCTTATAGGAGCGACGAAAGACTAGTGAGAGTTCTATTGTTAGGCTACCACAGAGATAGTGCCTACATCCATCGATGAGGAGGAGATGGATCCTGACTACGTGCCCCCACCAATCATAGAGGAGCTAGAGTCACTCAGACCTTTCACAAGGTTATGGGAAGTGTACAAGAGCGTGAGGAGGTGACTCCATCAAGCTGAGAGTGCACTACAGTCAGCGCTGACCTCGACATAGGTAGAGAGACTGCGTGTAGAGCTGACATAGGCATGAGCAGAGAGGGTTCCAATGGAAAATGAGTGGCTTATAGCTGTTGGTTTAGTACAGGGTCTGGAGTATGCACTTAGACTCAGTAGTTCACGATCACGGTCACACATGACCATCTCACGATGTACAGGTACTAGATCATGAGTGCTAGATCTTGAGGGGTCTAGCTCTCATAGACCATTATGACTTTGCATATGATTTGTAGATGTATATAAAAATTTGGTATATATATAGACATGCACATATGATTTTATGATGATGTGTCTCTTTATGTGGATGTTAAATGCTATGTGATTAATTAAATGACTTATAGTAAAAGTATTTAATTAATGGCTACTTCATTTAATAGGATTGATTTGATCTAGTGTAAAACATATTGTAGTTTTAGCATAGATACAACATTGATAATGAGAAAAGAATATGTTAAACTAGATACATTGATAAGGATCCAATTTAACACAATAGGAATGTGAATAGTATGAAGGATAAAATAATTATAAAATGAACTTAAATAATTACCTTAGTGTTCAAGACAAACACAAATTTAATTGTCAAGAACGAACAAATGTGAAAGTTCCTTAGAATAACATCAAATAACTTTAAACAACACTGATATATCAACCATACTATTCAAAGGGGATTAGAGATAATACTGACGCAAATGCATGACATTAATGGGTTTCCTAAGGGGTGTTCCATCAAGCTGAGTTAAGAGATAAGCACTAGACCCATAATTGGTATCAACTATATAAGGTCCCAACCAATTAGGGCTGAACTTATCTTTATCTTCATTGTCAACACTAGAATTTTGTTGATTTTCAATAAGAACAAAATCTCCCTTAGAAAAAGATTGAGGGATCACATGAATGTTGTGTTTGCATTGTAATTTTTTGAGGTGAGCTTGGAGACGTTCGAGAGTGTTAATGCATTGTTCATCAAGCATCTCGAGTTGATGTAATCATTGATCTTGATAAGTGTCATCGTCAAAAAGATCTCAAAGAGAAAATCACAAAGTAGGAATTTCTAACTCCAAGGGCATAATCACATCAATGTTGTAAACAAGGTCATAAGGGGTATTTCCTGTGGATGATCGAACATTAGTTCTATAAGCCCAAAGTGCATAAGATAATTGTGTATGCCAATCTTTATGATGCTTGGTGACAGTTTTCTTGAGGATTTGTTCGAGAAGCTTATTAGTATTTTTAGCTTGTCCATTGGATTGTGGATAAAATGGCATAGAAAAGCGATGTTGAATATTGAATGTTTCAAAAAATGTTTGAACATTGCTATTCTTAAATGGAGTTCCATTGTCTGAAATGATTGTGGAAGGGAGTCCAAAGCGAGCAATTATGCGGCCCAAGATGAAACAAAAAATTGCTTCAGCTGTTGTAGAACGGAGGGGAATAGCTTCCACTTATTTTGTGAAATAGTTTGTTGTGATTATGATAAACCTATGTCCAACAGAAGTAGGAGAGAGTTAGGCCAAAAATGAGAGAGTTAGGCCAAAAATGCTAACTAGTTCATTCAAATTATGTTATGTGTGATATTGTCTAAGCTAAATGAAGTAAACTAAATGCAATTGAATGATCTATAAAATAGATTATGAATATAAAACTAAGATCTATGCTATGTTTGAAAACACAGTGTTGTTTGCAAAAATGCTTTAAAGAATGAATAAAAATGCAAATTAAACTAAACAAAGGCTGTTTCTTAGAGTGAGTGCACTTGGAGAATTGGAGATGACTAGAAAATAATCAAGAAACCTGATGAAACTTGACTTTAGGCTGACTGGGACTCATTCGCCACCTTGGGCGAATCAGTCCCAGATCAGGACTTTTTTGCACAGAAGTTGTTTTTTGACAGTCGGGGACCTGGATCTGTATCTAACTCAAATTTTCACCTCAAGAGGGATTCATTCACCATGCATGGCGAATCAATCCACTTTCAAATTTCTACAACTTTAAAGTTTTGTCTTGCACCTTTACACCTGCACAACAATTTTTGATGAAAACCCGACTTCGAATCTCAAAAAATTCCTATAAAACTACTCAAAATTATTTTTCTAATGGGGGATTTTCCTTAGTCAAACCCCTAGTTGGGTAATTAAACCTTGAATGGAGAAAAATCTACATAAACCCTAGCCTTAGATGTGTGAAAGACTAGGAAAAGCTAAGATATGACAAAGATCCTATTCTTTTGCTCTAGAATAAGACATGCAAGAATGATTTATATGATGCAATATCTAAACTTTAGAAACCCTACAACACATGAAAAATAGGAATGAAATGACATGCAAATGATAAATAAACAAGATGCAAACCTTAATTTGAAGATAGAATGAAAATGGAAGATGGAATCAATAGGAAACCAAGTCCTTAGATGTGATTTGGTGGCTAGTTGCACCTCTTCACCCTAGATTTCTTCATGATTCACCATAGGCATCCATCATAAATCCTTTGCAATGTTGGATCTTGATAAGAGTGTGCTTCAAGACCTGCAAAAGCCCTAGTTTGCTACCCTAAAACTTCAACTTTTGCTAATAAAACTTGTTGCGGAAGACCTGAATTTATGAATTGCTCTCAAGGAATGATAAAAGATAAGAAAAAATGATAAAAAGATGTGTGAAATGACTTGAAATAAGTATTTATAAGCAACAACACCTTATTTTCCCATTAATTAGACCTAAGAGGCTGACATTAACCATAAATTAAAGTTAAATTGATTAAATTCCTGCTTAAATTTGATTTTTCCCTCAAAAGGGACTCATTCACCACCCTTGGCGAATGGGTCCCACCAGAGGGGACTCATTCGCCCAAGGTGGCGAATGGGTCCCACTACTGCTATTTGAAGGTGGGTTTTCAGGGTATGATATAATTCAATATTGTTTGTCGTGTTTTATGTGATTTCTCAGGTAAAACGAGCCTCTAGATCAAAATTAATGGGTCTAAGGGGCCTATAAATATTTTTTGAAGGGTGAATGATGTGAAGGGACTCAAAAGTGGGTCCAATTATGTGTGAAATTGTCTCTTTTCTCAAGAGGTTCCAATTTTCTACAGCACAGACCTTAAGTGATGTGGGTGATAGATAGCCAATGGTTTGATTTCAAGACCTAGGGAGAGTAGCCTAAGTGCAATCTAAAGGTTTGTTTGAGTAATGCAAGAGCAAAGGTTATGTAAGGACGAGGTGGAATGCAAGGATAAAAGATTAGAACTGAAGGATGATTTCCCTAAGAGATTTTAGTGATAGGTTCATTTTGGATGTTTTTGTTGCTTGACGTTTTGGGGTTTGTAAGGTTGAGATGTTACAAATTACTAAGTGTGATGTTTGTTTAAAGTTTATTTTAAATACACACACATAAAGCACTTGGAAGACAAAGTGGTTGTTCACTGATGTACGACAAATAAAGACAAGCACAACCTAGTTGGAAAGGTGTGTATACTTCGTATAGCTCACTGAAATACCCCAGATCAGTGTGGAACACTTCTCCTTCTTAAGAGTGGATAGCTTAGAAGTTTGGTGGAAAAAGCTCCCCCTTACAGTGCACTCACTTCTTAGGCTCACCAACTTCGAATTCCCCAAAGAGGAATATGCTATCTCTACTCAAGGGAGTAAGTAGTGAGTATATTCGGGCATGATATTGTACCCTGCACTATACCAAGCAATGGTTGAAAGGATAGGCTTCTAAAAACAAGAGGTGTCTAGTGAATACTTGGGGATATGGCACCTCACGAGCGTCCAACAAGCCAATTAAGGCTTTAATCACTCTACTAGGGGCTCTTATACGTTTTACAGTAGTACCCTATTTTGAGTGACATTGCACGACTAATGCCTACATACCATGAGGACTTGAAAGTTTAGTCTTATCCATTTATATATTAGTTTGAGCAAAAAATTGGTTGGAGTTGTTCCCTTTTTCAAGGCAGGCCCCTCTAAGGGATTAACACAAAAAAAGATGGGTTTGGCTTTCTGATTACCAAGTTTGCACAAGGTGAGAGCAAAATACCTACCATCTTTACAAGCACAACAAATAGTGGTTTATTAACCCCCTAGTTAAGTCTATGTGAAAGAAGACAGTTGTTCTTTTTAGGCACCAAACAAAATGTGATCTAAGCTATATAGACAATTAGTTTCAAAATCAAGTCTTCGACGAACGTCCTGCATTAGATGTCATTAGTAATTTCAAATTTAATTCTTCGACGAATGAGATTTTTAGATTTTTGAGCCTTGAACAAACGAACCTACAAAAAGGAAAAATTAACAAGATTAGCCCTAAAATTAAAAAAACTAAACTAAAAAGAAAAGTTAGCATTTACTGTAAGATCTAATTAATCTAATTTAAAAAAATCAAATCTAACTAAAAGATCTAAAATCCAAATTTTATCAAAATTAAAACTAGATTAAGAAACTTAAATTAAAACTAAATCAAGGAACTTTAAATCTAAATTAAATTAAAAAATCAAAAACCTAATCTAAATTATAAATTTAAAAACCAAACTAAATTAAAAATCAAAACTAATCTAAATTAGAAATTTAAAAACTAAACTAAATAAAAAATCAAAACTAATCTAAATTAGAAATTTAAAAAACTAAACTAAATTAAAAATAAAAACTAATCTAAATTAGAAATTAAACTAAATTAAAAAAAAAAACTAATCTAAATTATATATTTAAAAACTAAAATCAAATCTATACTAAATTAGAAACTTAAATTTAAAATCTAAATTAGAATCTAAACTAAATTAAATCTAAATTAAATTAGTAACTTTAAAATCTAAAATCTAAATCTAAACTTAATTTAAAACTTAAATGTAAATTAAAAAAACCTTAATCTAAAGTAAATAATAAAGAAAACTTAAAGCTAAACTAAATTAGAATCTAAAATCTAAACTATAAAAAAGAACCTTTAAATTACTAAGTAAAATTAATCTAGATCTAGTAATTCATTTCAAATAATTTTGTTGTTTATCTCTACTCCAACAAGATTGATTCAACAGACTCGATCATGGTGAGGTTATGTGAAAGCAAATAAAATCTGCTATGCAAAAGCAAATAAAATCTGTTGTGCAAAGTTTTTCTATTCAAAGACCATTAAATATTTCTTGCAAATAAAGAATTAAACTTGCAAACAAACCTGCAACAAATTAACTCAAGACATCAAAACTTCTATCAAGCGAAAATGAAGCAATAGACAAACTAGGGAAATGTCCCACTGGGTGTGCCAAATGTTGACGATGGAAATGGGTATCCGAATTTGAAGATTTAGATTTGTTCCAACATCAAACAATGGAGTGCCTACCACCTACATACACATGCAAACAAAATAAACTAACTAAACACACATGCATGCAAATGGATTTTTTCCTCCATTGCCCTCCTATCATCCAAGATCTTGTGTTGCTGAATAAATTTGCTCTCAGAGCACTGTGCACAAGAGGCTATGGTGAATGGAGATTTAAATTATTGACTATGAATGATATGATATAACAAAAGAAAACATGATAAACTAGAATGCTAACATGCAAATAAACTAAGATGAAATGGATATAAAACTAGAATGCAAATAAAGAGTATTCAAAGTGGATGTGAAGACTGAAATGCAAAGAACGTGGATGCTGAATATGATCGAGAAATGAGAGAGGGAAAGGTTTAAATAGATCTCCTCAAGGGTGGATCCAATATTAGTGCGAATGTGGGATAAATATGCAAAATGGTGAATAAAGAAAATAGATAAAAATATGAATTGATTTATGAATACGCAAATGGATATTAATAAAATATGTAAATGTATTGATATTTTAATGATCGTATATTATGCAAATGGATTTGACAGAGTTTATGAATATGAATAAATAATATTTTAATGATTATGGATTTATAAATGATTTAATGAGATGGATTAATATTTATAAAACAGTTATGCATGAAATATAAATATGAGATGAATATAAAATGGATAATGATACTAATAATGGATCTGCATATTGATAAAATTTTAATATTATTAGAGGAATTTTTTATGTGTCTACAATACCTTGCAAGCTTAGGCATAATTTTATTTTGAGATGGGAGCTATTGATGGGCTCCTGCAGAGGCTCACCTTCGGGTGTGGATAGTTGATATGCTCCTGATTTGTAACTTGCAGTGATGACAAAGGGTCCCAACCAGTTGGGTTCAATTTTTCCCTTGCTGTTTGGATTTGGTACATTCTTCTGATTTCTTTCAACATGAGCTCTCTGACTTGAAATGACCAACTCTTGATCTTCTTATTATAGCTTCATTTGAGACAATTTTGGTAGAACAGTAGATGGTTCAAAGCATCCATGTGTCGCTCATCCAATAACTCCTGCTTGTTCAACTGTGACACTCGATACTCTTAATTAGTAATAAGATTTTGTAGTGATATTCTCAAGAAAGGGAGCTCAATCTCAATGGAAGGATGACTTCTAATTCATAGACTAGGGAGAAATGGGTTGCACCTGTAGGCGTGTGGATGCTTGTTCGGTAGGCCCATAAGGCAAGATTTAGTTGTAGGTGCTAGTCATGCCTAGTTTCATTGACTGTTTTCTTTAGGATTTTCAAGATGGTTTTATTCGTAGCCTCAACTTGGTCATTACCCTGGGGGTAATATGGGGTGGAGAAGCGATGTTGGATATTGAATTTTTGGCATAACTCATGAACATCCTAGTTTTTGAAGGGTGTTCCATTATCTGAGATAAGGGCTTGAGGAACACCAGAATGGAAAATGAGGTAATTCAGAATGAATTTTGAAATCTACTTCCTTGTGATATAGGTCATGGGGATGGCTTCGAACCCCTTGGTGAAGTATTTTGTGGCGGTAATAATGAACTTGTGTCCATTAGATGAGGTGGGTGTGATTTTGCCAATGAGATCAAGCCCCCATTGTGAAAAAGGCCAAGGTGTTACAATTGGATGGAGCTCCTAAGCTGGTGCATGGATGAGGTCCCCATGCTGTTAACATTGCATGCACTTTCAGACATAGTCATGAGCTTCTTTCTCCATCGTAGGCTAGTAGTACCCCATCCTTAGCAGTTTCTTGGCCAAGGTCATACCACTAGAGTGTGAACCACAAATGTTGTCTTGTACCTCAGTCAAAGTAGTCAAAGCTTTCTCAGGGTTAAGGCATTGCAAGAGGGTTCCTTTGATACTTCTATGGTAAAGGGTGTCACCTAAGATAATGAAACGAGATGAATTCTTAATAAAGGTTCTTTTAAGATTCAGGGTGATGTCGGTTGGGAGGACTCCTAGTTTTTAGGTAGGTGAGTATGTTATGGTACCAAGGATCACCAGGACCAATGATTTCACACACGAACTCAGATTCTCGTACCTCAAAAGCTAGTATGAGAAGCTTCTCTACCAAGAATTCATGTTTATGGATGTTTCATGGGATATCTAATAATGATCTGATTGTAGCCATAGCGTCAACTGCTCTATTGTTTACCCTTGGTATTTGCTCAAATGTTATGTCGATGAAGAACTCCTTGAGATCCTCCACCAGTTTCTTGTACATGGTAAGTTTGTCATCCTTTGTTTAATATTCATCATTGACCTAGTTGATAGTCAGCTATGAGTCCCCATAGACCTTGAGTGCCATGATTTTCCATTGTACTACAATCCAGAGTCCTCTTACAAGAGCTTCGTACTCAACAATGTTTTTGGCGCACGAGAAAGACAACCTGTATGATTTTGGGATATAATCCCCTTGTGGTGTGATGAAGAGGACCCCTGCTCCTAATCCATGTTGTGTGTATGATCCATCAAAATACACTTTCCAATGATTTTTTGCACTAAGGTTGAAAATAGACTCATATGGAAACTTTGATACTAGTGAGTTCTTGGAATATATAGGTGCCTTTGCCAATTGATCTGTGATTACTTGTCCCTTGATGGATTGTTGTTCCACATATTCAATGTTATATTCTATCAAGATCATGACCCACTTAGCCATTCGTCCTGTGAGTGTTGCTTTAGAGAGCAGATACTTTAGGGGGTCTATTTTGGCGATGAGCTTGATCTAATGAGCCAACATGTAGTGCCTAAATTTTTGCGAGGCAAACACCACTGCAAGACAAGATTTTTTAATGAATGTGTAATTTATCTTGTGTCCCACCAAGGTTCTACTGATGTCATAGATAGCTCTTTCTTTCCTTGTTTCATCGTGTTTTTCCAAAAGAGCACCAAGAGCTACCATCGTTGTTGATATGTACAGGATCAATGGTTTATTCTAGATTGGTGGCATGAGGACTAGTGGTGTTAGCAAGTATTCTTTGATTTGGTTGAATGCTTGATCACATTTTTTGTCCCATTTGTATGCTACCCCTTGTGAAGTAGATGAGAATATGGGATGGTTTTGTTTTCCAACTGTGTTATGAATCTGCGGATTGACTAAAGCCTACCTTGTAAACCCCTCAATTATTTTAGTGTTCGTGGTGCTTTCATGTCAAGGATTGCTTTGACTTTGGCAGGTTCTATCTTGATTCCCCTCATTGATACAATATACCCTAGGAGTTTTCCTGATTGCATGTCGAAGACACATTTCTTAGGATTGAGTCTTACCTTATATTCTTCCAGTCTGTTGAAGATTGGGCCTAGTGTTGATATGTGGTCTTGACACTTTTTTGATTTGGATAGTATGTCATCCACATAGTCCTCTACATATTTGTGGATCATGTCATGGAAAATCAGAGTCATATCCCTTAGGTATGTGGCTCTAACGTTCTTCAACCCAAATGGCATCATGTTCCAATAGTAGGTCCCCCATGGACAGGTAAAGGTCATCTTATGTTGGTCATCTTTTGCGATCATAATCTGGTTGTATCCTGAAAACCTATCCATCAATGATGACATTTCGTGCCCTACTGTTAGATCTACAATCATGTCTATGTTAGGAAGAGGGAAATCATCCTTAGGGCATGCTTTGTTTAGGTCCCTAAAGTCAGTGTAGATACAGATGCCCCTAGTGGGTTTAGAAATAGGTACAAGGTTGGAAACCCATTCAGGATAATAAATGGGTCGTATGAAGCCAACGTCAAGGAGCTTCTGTAGTTCAAGTTTGACCAATAGGCAATCTACGGATGCATCTTTCTCAATTTCTATCTTGCTGGTTTCACCTCGGGATAGACTGCTAGGTGATGGATTACTACCTCTGGATCAAGGCTTGGCATGCCAACATATGTCCACACAAAATTCACTTTCCTTTCTTTCAAAAATGCAGCTAGATTTTCTTGTTCCTCAATCAAAAGTGACTCAACATAGAAAGTGATGTGCGAAGTTCAGTTCCCAAGTTCACTGGGTTGCATTTTTTTCTAATACTACTGAATTTTCTTGATGGATGGCACTAAGGGGAAGATTGAATCCCTCATCCTTTGGCACCTCAAAGAGGTTTTCACCATTGGATACGTCCTGTGTTTTTACTATTTTGTGATCGAAAAGTGCCACAAGGTGGTTTTCACTTAAAGATCAAGATGTTACTCTTAGATTTTCAATTTTGCGACTAAGAGATTCAATTGTTTCCTCGTAGTATGCATGTGTGTCCAACTCTATGTCAAACCCCACTTTTTGATCTCCATATAGTAGATTATGCCTTAGTCCCATGAATTCTAAGAGAGCCTCATTGTTTTTGAATGTATCTAAGATTGACAGTCCTCGTTGGTCACAATTGATGAGTTGGGGGTAAATGAGTTTTAGTTCAGTGGTTTGGGTATCTGACTCAAAAGACATGGTGGCAATCATAAAAAGGGAGGATTCCTCAAATAACATGGGCAAGTCAGAGAGGGGATCCTCAAAAGGATAACTAATCGATATGAGTACTGACGAGGAAGCTTTGACTATTTTAATCGTAGCACCTTTGCCAAGTATGGTTAGCTTCGTAGGGGTACATCCAAGGCCAAGGTTTTGAGGATGCTTCTCAAGAACAATGGGTTCAAACAAACTGTTGTCATTTTTCCTGAGCTTCTCATTTTTGTTATAGCCCCAGCCAAACATTAATTGAAGATCTTTGTTGCTTTCATCCATGGGGAGATCTTGGATGGGTCTTTCATCTTGATATAATAGGCTTGATACATCTTTTTTATCTACCACCTCTTTGCTTAGGTCTCTCCACTTTTTGAAGGTGGTGGCTTCTACTTTGAAGGTTTGAGATGTTGTGTCAATTGGTTGTGATTTTCCATGAGATCGAGGAGATTGAGGTAACTCTCCTATCACAAAGGAACTCTTTTTCAATTTATAGTCCCCACACCCATTATCTTGGATTACAACCTTAACATCCAGAATGTTTTGAATGGAAGGTGTCTTTGTCTCAAAAGTGGAGGCTAAGGTGGATGGGTCAATATATGGAGATGTGGGTCCCTCATCATTTTTTCAAGACTTGGGGGTTCTTATAATACTTGGCCTCCAAATTTTTGCAATAATAAAAAGGCTTAGGGTCACCATGGTTTGTGACTTCTTGATTCTGGTAAGGGAATTTGACACATTGATGGAATGTGGATGAGATAGCTTGCATCCCATGGATCCATGGGCGCCCTAGGAGAATATTGTATGGGATTTCAAGGTGAAGGACTTGACAAGTAGTCTCCATGATTGCTGGCCCTACTTGGATATGGAGTTGAATGGTACCTTGAGACACCCATTCTTGATCATCATAAGCCCTGATAGTGACACCTTTTCCTTTTTCGATGACATCTTCTAAGAATCCCATATTCTTTATTAGATGTAGAGTACAAATATTCAAACCCACACCTCCATCCACCAATACTCATTTGACCTTGTTCTTATGGATTAGGACTTCAATATGAAGTGCACGGTTATGAGATGGTTGGGTTGGGAGGTCATGATTAGAAAATGTGAGGAGATGGGGTGTAGTGATATGTTGGACCATAGATTGAAATTGGTTAGCATCAAGATCCGTGGGGAGAGAGGATGCAACCAATGCCTTCTATAGGATGTCCCTATGTGTGAGTGAGATTTTTAGTAACTCCATGATGGATATTTGGGCAGGGGTCTTTTTCAATTTCTCTAGGACATTGTAACCATTAGGGATTGGTTTTGGATTGGCAGTCGGTGCCTTGGGTGGTGGTGAAGGTCCTAGGATGGAAATTCTACCACTACGTGTGGTGACTCCACACTTGGATCTAGGTCCTTTGATATTGACAACTGTTACCCATTCATCCAAAGATGAGACAACATGGTCATAAATATGGTTCACATTGTGGTAACTCTTTCCTTTACCATTGTTGTTTCCTTTATTATGGTATGGCATCATATTCGTGTATGTTTCAAGATCTTGATTCCCAGCTAGTTGTTCAATGGTTATAACATTATCATCAATGAGATCTTGGATCAGATTCTTGAGTCTCATACAACTGGCTATCGTGTGTCCCTTTATTTTCTGAAAGTCACAAAGATGCTTCTCATTATACCATGGTGGTTTAACTTAAGGCTCTTGATAATTTTCGTTAACATGGATTTTGATGAGATTTGCTTGTACTAGCTGTTGCATGACAGATTCAATTGGTTCCCCAAGTGGTGTGTATTCTCATTTTGGGGGATATTTGTTCTTTTGGGGTGGTCCTCCTTGAGCATTTATGTTGTTGATAGTTTGATTGTTGGGTTGCTATTGTGATGTGTTGTTTTGTGCGTTGCTTTTCTATTGCACATTTAGCTTTGGGGCACTGATAACAAATTTGGCATCAATGACACCGTCATTGGTGACGTCTTGTTCTTAGCCCACGTGTGAGGTTTATCATTATAACTTGTTCATGGTTGATTATCTTGATACACAAATGTGACTCCTTGTGCTATGAGGGCTCTTTTGATGTTGAGCACTTTGGGGATGCATTGGTCGTAGGTTGTGATACATTGCATTTTGAGATGGAAGGAAAATCTCCATTCAAGGTTAGATATAATGGTCCCAATCTATTGTTCCTCGGGCATGGACCATTTTCTCTTGCTATCTTTAGATCTCCATTATTGTAGGAAAGCTACGAAGGTTTCCCCTTTAGATTGTTTAAAGTCAAATAGTTCTTCTAGGATTACCTTCATGTCTAGGTTGAAAGAGTAGTTTTTGATGAATGTCTATAATTTCCTAGAAATTTGTGATTCTGGGAGGTAAGAAAGAGAACCATTCCATTGCGGGACCAACCAAGCTTTGTGGGAAAAGTCGCATCAGATAAGAATTGTCATGTGCCACTTCCATACAATGTACGTGGAATACCCTAATGTGATCTTCAGGATTTCCTTTCCCTTGGTATTTATCAAATTTTAGTATTTCGAAGCCTAGTTGAAATTGAGCCATTGCAATGCTTCTATCAAACGTATAGAGGCACAAATTTCCTTGTGTGTGATTTTTTAACCTTTCTAGATTGGATGTCTTGTATCTATTGTGAAAGCAATTTGACTTGTGTGGAGAGGTCATTTTTTGGATCAGGTGGTGGGATGTAAGTGTTTTGAGATGGTATGTTTGGTTGGATGAGGATGGGGTGGTTTGTGTGTTTGTGTTCAATGCATTTTGTTACATGTTCATGAGAGGTTGCTATAAGTTTTGTTGTGCGAGAAACACTTGTTGGTATTCCTGTAGTTGTTGTTGTGCCAACAACGCCTGTTGTTGGTCTTGTTGTTGTTGTTGTTGTTGTTGTTGTTTTGAGCCAATAGTGCTTTTTGTTGTGCCTATTGTTGTGTGTCTTGTTTTTTTGGGCTATCGATGCTTGTTGTTGTGCGTGTTGTTGTAAGGCTTGCTAATAGGCTTTTTGTTGTAACAAGGTTTGTTCTTGGGCTTGCTACACTTGGTATTGAGCTTGTGCTTGAGCTTGAGATTGAGTTTGAGTTTGAGCTTGTTGTTGTTTCAACAAGGCTTGTGCTTGTACTTGTGCTCGTGCTTGTGCTTGTTGTTTTTGAGTTTGAGCTTGAGCTTGTTGTGCTTGAAATTGTTGAAAATATTTTTGGTAAGCTTGTTGCGCTGCTTGTAAGGTGATACTGTATTGATTTTCCATATTTGGATTTGGTGGTGGAGGTGGGGGATTTTGTGGGATGGTGTGAGATGATGTGACAAGCAGTTGTTGAGGTGTTTGTTGACTGATGATGAGGGATTGAGTGGTAGATGGTGGGTTTAGATTGATAGTTGATATGCTTAGTCCTTGCGAGACTAGATTTTGAGACATTTGGGATGTGATGATTGGTTGGGAGATTTGGATTGGTGCCACCTGGTGTTGTGATATTAGTGGCATGTTCAAAGGATTTGGTATGATAGATGTGGTGATTTGATTTGTTCTTGGAGGATTGATTTGATTTGCTTGGTTTTGGATTGTTGTGTTTAGTGAAGGGATTTTACCTACACCTTGATTGGGTGTGAATGATGAGGGAAATAGCAGGAATGGTGGGAAGATTGGTGGTGTATTCCCTTGAAAAAGTGAGGCTGATGCATTGAAAGTGACCACTTGTCCAAATAAGTCCACTTGTCCTTGTGACACAATGGAGAGGCACATATGGATGTTTAGGATCTTGTGGGATGGTGTTAGGCATACCCAATATTCTATTGGCATCCAAATTTTGGTTGTTGACAGGTGGATGTATTTGAAGGGTGAGGAGTAATGAAATTCTGTTGGTGATCATTGGTTGACTTGGGGCATGTGATGATGATGGTTCTATGATTGGTTGGATGATGTTTTGGAATGAAGGCATGAATGATGTTTGAGGCATGTTACCAAAAGATTGTTCAATAATAGTTCTCACATTAAAATCAGAAGGGATTTTAGCCCCTTCCTTTGCTAATTCCAACATGTATTGTGTGGGATTGAGCATCATGAATTTGTTGACAATCTTGTGTATTTCGATATTTTGGACTAGTTCAATTATTTCGTCTTGGGACATTCCTTGGAAGTTGTTGGTGACATCCTCCACTTGGAAACCTTCTTCTTGAGGATCTTGAGGTATTTGAGGGGGATCAAGTGGAAGGTTGATGGATATCCTAGGGTTGAACTTTGATGTTGTTTTACTTAAATCACTTGAGGTTGATGTTTCTTTGTTTTTCTTCATGATCTTCTTATGCTGTGACCTTGTTTGGACCATAAAATTAGGATCAACTTTTAGGAATATGGGAGGTGAACCTCTAACTCACTTGGTTGATCTAAACTTTAGGTACAAAAAAAATCTAGGGTGTTTAAGGATCAAATGATGATGATGTGAATGATGAAGGATGAATGATATGGATGCTTGAACTTTTGAGAACTTTGGAGGAATACTAGACTTTAGGATTTTTTTGGATTTGGTTTGATTTGGATAATGGACTTGTAGATCCCAAGGTGTTAGATGTTATCTTTGGGTAAACTTATCAGAAGGGGGTGATAATTTAACTAAATGTGTGAGAACGGATTCATCCCCAGACACTTTAGCCAAACAAAGTGATTTTGATTTTGATTAAAGGATTTACCAAAAGTCTAGCATAAATGATTTTTCCAAAGTTATAAAAGTTGTTTGTGAGATGGGATTTGATGGATGATGTGACAAATGAAAGTGTTGATTTTGGTCCTAGATGAATGTAGAAAGACTTTTTTTACAAGACAAAGGTGTTGAAGAACATGCTATACCTCTAAATATTTCAACTCTATGTGAGAAATTCAAAACGTTGGAAAAGATAAGGATTCTAATAGTAATAAAATGAATACAAGTTTGGATTGTTTCTTGAAGAATGTTTGTAAAAGTTGTATACCAACCTATCTCTAGTTTCGTGAAGTGCTAAAAGGTGTTTCTTGAGAGCCTTTGGACTAAGATGCTTATGACGATTAGTGAACCTTGGTTTTGGGATTTTTACTTTGTGGGAAATCATGAGAACAAACATGTATGTGGGGTCCAATTGTCTTTTATCTTGATTAGATGGATTCTTTTTACCACATCAACACCTCTTGCTTAATTTCCAAACTGAATGTCTATGTCTTAACTCCTTTCATTCCACAAGGTCCATTATGTGAAAATAAAAGAATCAAGGCCATAGTTTTCCTAGGTTGACTTTGGAGAGAAAAAAATTGAGATATGGGCCCAAATATTTAGAAGTCTCTAAGGATAAAATCCGTAGGGACAAGCAGTAATAATTGGACTCTTCAAGGATATTTTCTCTTTCCAAAGGGTTTGAAATTTTGATGACTTGTTGAATGTTTGTTTCAAAGTTTGAGATCCAATCAATGTATTTGACTGACTCGCAAATTGCACAACCCTAAGATAGAAATGGCTATACTTGTTGAGTCCCCACTAAGATTTCTCCAAACACTAAGACAAAGCGAACAGTTAGCGATTTGGAAACAGTGGCTCCCCTCCACAACACACTTCTCGAGACCACCAAATCTCAAAATCTTGAAGATTCAGAGATCTTGAGGATTTTTCTGTTTCCACTTTGAATAGTACAAATGTGGGGAGGCTTCAGAATGAATGTTCTTGCACCAACAAGTATTAAGGGTTTTTGGCCTCTAAACAAATGGGTTGTAGTAAGGACATCCAGTTCAGGGGATACTATGATAAACTCCCTCAAGAGGTATCTAAGCCCTTAGAACAAGGGATTTACGTATCATAAAGATACTGGGGGAGAGCTATCACGTATCACTTCCCGTTGATCGCAACTTTCATTGCAACCCTAAATTTATATAGTGGTTCAGAAGAGCTTGAATTTAACTCATTATTGCTTGGGTCATTCCCTCCTTTTGAAGTAGGGAGGTAGGCCTTCTAAAGGAGAGCCAATGATATTGTCACACTTTTCACAAGTGTATTGGATGAAGGTGGAGCACATTTTGGGGAATGTGCAAGTAAAGAGGATGGAAGAGAAATAAATGCATATGGTTAAGAGATTTGAAAGGATGTGGGTGAGGATGTAAGAGAAATAAATGCATATGGTTGAGAGTGTAAGAGGAGTTAATGTTTGGGTAAGAAAGTGAAATAAGTGGAGTTATTGGAGGAATATACCCAAAGCATATGCTTTTTGTGAGGGAAAATAGGGTAATTACTTATTTAAGAGAATCGATTTTCTTATGCAAGTGGATTAGTTAATTAGGGGTTGGGTTTGACCAAGGTTGAGTCAAAAGCTAGAGAATGAGTAATTAGGATTAGGAGTTAATTAATCCAGAATCTTGGAGGAATAAGGGGATTTGATATTTGATTTATTAAATCAGATGAGAGGACTTTAGGGTTTTGATTAAATAAATTGATTTATTTAAATAAAACATGATGGACATTAGTGAGTTAATCTAATAAATTGCTTTATTTGATTAATAGAAGAATTTATTGTTAATTGATCAGAATTAGGTGCATAATGTTAGTTAGGCCTATTTGCATGTCTACAATTCAAAACTCAGAAAATCCCAAAACATTCAAATAAATTAGAAGAACACAAAAACATTTAAAAATTGAGAAGCCCAAAAACATTAGAAAACATTGAAAAGACCTAAACAACATCAAATATCTTAGAGAAAATCCTAAACAACCTCAAATAAATGAAAACATAAACATTCACATAAACTTTCAAAAAGACCAAAAATAGCCTCAAAACATTTCAAAATACCAAAAACATTGAAATATTCCAAAAAATCCATAACCATCCATCCCATTCCACTTTCACTCACAATAAACCTCCATCCATAATAAATCGAGCGCCACCTTAAACCTTTGGAAAAACAAGTAGAAAGCAAGTATAACAAGTTGTAAAGTGAGAAGCTAAGTGTCAAAATCTTAAGTCTAAATCATAGGTATATGCGTCAGTGGAGTTTGTATCAATGACTTATGATAAAGCTCATTATCATCCCACATCAAACCATCTAATCAACATGTCCTAGAATGTATCCTTCCTGTGATGGACATCAACATCAAAAATCATCTTATCTAAATTAAAATGGTAAGAGATATAGATAACACTGATTGTTTGTCTTTGATCTTTTCTTATGATTTATCTTAATGACCCATTTCTAGGACCTCTCGATGATGTCTATCAAAACTATTTAGAGAGAAAGGAATGGGGAATCAATCATTATCTTTTATTTGCTGTGCTTGTGGGTATTCTTGTCAAATAATTTGGGCGCATACTTGCTTAGTTGTGTGTAGGGAATTTGTTTGGAGTGCATTGTTTACTATTGTGTATGCTTTGGTCTGATATATTCTAAAGATTCTAACTTACATTCCAACGAGGTTTTTGTATGTCAAGGTGTGAACAAGAACCATCCTATCTATTTTCAAAGTCAAAGTCCATTACACTAGATACAACGCCATCATGGTTATCAATACCTTGATGCATCGTGTCTATATGTTATATAAAACAATAAGGAATGATAGAAAATCCCAATCCAAAGATGTGAGCAAATCATCATCACCATCATCATACACTTCTCATCACCATCTCTAATAAAGTCTCGGTGGATCATAGAATTGTTGGATCTTTTGGAGCAATCATCAAAATCAATGGTCAATCAACTTGTTTCTTCTATCTTCTCTCTGCACTAACCTGGTATCATGATAGTCAACAAAAATGTCATCAATGCATCCATCCTACATCCACAAATCATCGGCGTGCATACATCTCACATAGTCATAGCATATCATAGAACACCCATCTTGCATCATCATTATCATTTAAGTTGTTAAGAACAATATAGATTTGTTACTCTAAGCATCTTAAATCATTGCATACATATCATAAATATACATCAAATTATCACATCATAAGCATGAACATATACATACATCATCATCTCGTAAAAATACATAAGAAAATACACAAAAGAAATGTATCCATATCCTTGGTATAAGCATAAAATCTGCATATCATATCATCCATCCCATGAGATGTCATGAAAAGATACTAAAAAAGTACATCCATCCATTGCATTGAATTGCATCGCATATAACATTATTATCATCACATATTGAATAAGCATAAATAAAAGAATTGCATCCATACATGACAATATATAAGCATTTCACATCACATCAAATGCATCCACGAGGCTATCAAAAAGGATCCCATGAATGTATATCTATGTCAAGAATCGGGCAATAATCAAAAAGTGTTTATACAAATGAGCTAGCCCTGATGGCTGCTCCCCTCACTAGGTTGTCTCTCTAGCTGATCCTTAGCCCTAGGGCGTGTCTCACTCCTCTGAGAGTAATCTAGCTATCTAAGCATCACGAGGACATCTCGATGGTAATGCATATGATAGAAGGCCGCATTAGTCATGACCTCTCTATATAATCTGGCAGACATTATCTACCCATAGGTTGCAGCTGTCATGGTCTCTAGCTGCTAGCACCGCCTGATCTCCTATGCTAACTACACCTCAGTGATTTGTCTGAGCTACCACTCATGATCTCTTTCTGTTGTGATAGCTTGTACCTATTGCCAAGCTTGATCTCTCTCAGTAGTAATCACCAAAATCTGTTGACGAGCTTGATCCCTCTCACCCATAATAACCTATATTTGTTATTGCAACTACTAAATCTGATCATCGTGGGGATCTAACCCTAATGGTGGCGGCTGCATTGGCTATTGCTGCACTTGTTGCTACTGAATCAAAGCCTGTTGTGGAGGCTACTGATGCCCTCGTGGTGCTCATGGGACTTGTCCATCCTGCTGATCTTGTCCATCTTTTCCTCTGCCCCAACCTCCACCTTTGCCTGTACCCCTCCCTCTTGGTCTCCCACGTGGAGGTGCACCTATTGGATCTATCAATCGATGAGGGGGTGTGAACCATGTATCATAAGCAAGTGTCATTTGAGCATCCTCTTGTCCCTGGTCATATTCCCATGGTCAAACAACTAACTAATGAAAGCCCTCGACAACCTTGTGGGCTGGGATCGTAGGTCCCCACATTGGTGACTCCTGCTGACCTGGTGAAGATGGCGGTGTATGCATCATCTAGCCTATCCTGCCTATCCCCAAACTATCTCACCACCCTATCTGGCAGATATCTCTTGATGATGGTATGCTCTCGACCCTGCATCTATTGGGTTTTTCTAGTGAAGAAAAGCTATTAAACATCATCATGCCATGCTGGCATCTGAAGCCAGGGTCACCATCTGAAAACTATCCTATCATCGATGACCTTGTGCCAGTAGGGAATCCTGAGTTGTCTTGTATGCTGTAGTGTGATGACACCTTTGTACCTCCAGACAACAAGATCATCTAGCTTTACATCTTCCATCTAAACAATCAATTGGAGCACAACGATGTGCTCCTAGGCCCAAATGTGCAGTAAGGTGACTCGTATGTCGATCGCCTTGCCATCACAGTATACAAAATCATGCATATCATGGTATAAGGAGGCCAACGTCACTAACCCCCATGCATACTAAATCCTCCAAAAGAGAATCCTATGCCAAGTCAGGCCCCATCCTAGAATAAATGCTATGCTCTGTCGATTTGGAGCAACCAAGCCTGAGATAATTGTTGCAATAATTAATTTGAAAGTGGGCACCCGACCTCTGTCATCTCGAGGTCAATCTGGGAAGTGACTAGAATAATGTCCTCCAGGTCTATTACCTTATGGCATGCATGGTAACCAACATCAGAGTCGTATATCATGCACTCACCATGTATCGAAAAACACAATATCCATCATACATCCTCTAGTGTCACTATCGCCTCGCTGGTAGGAAGGTGGATTGACGAGGTTTTGTTGTGCCATCACTCACACAATGCTGTCATCATCGTCAAGTGTGTCTGGATGACGGGCATGCATGCTACATACCACATGACAATTTCCCCTAAGTGCTCCCATCACAACTCAAATAAATCACCAAGTCTAGACAAAACATTGGCCTGATGCTCATGAGACATCAAAGGTGGGATAACCTCCTGCACCCACGAAGCATACGATGTCAAAAATATATATTTTTGGCTAAGTTTGGAATTTTCATCCCCAAAATGATAATAACGTCGCTATTTATGATAGCGTTGCTATTTACGATAGCGTTGCTATAATTTAAATTTCAAATTGCGACGCTTGAGAAATTTAAATTACAAATCACAAGTTGCGTGTTGCTAATTCTCAAAAGAGCATTGCTCTAGAGCGACACCACCAAAGTTTAAATTTCAAATTGCATTAAATGCACCTAAAAGTCAAATTTCAAATCAAGTTTTGAATCACATATCGGTGGTCCCACGTCTAGAAGCCTCTCATACTCTCGAACTCGGTAAAAAATGTGTTGTGGGAGCACTCGTTGCACCATTTCGTCAGAGGGTTAGAGCTCAAAATGCAAGAAATCCTCAAGGTGCGAATGCATAAATGAATTGAAAGTGACCCTTCCTCACCTATTTATGCTTGCAAATTAGGGTTTTTTTCTCTAATTTAACCATTAAGCTAGGGTTTTTCATCATTTTCACCAATTTTGCCAAATTGAACCTTATTTTGAATCATTTTTCATGTTTTTGGCTTTTTTTTTGCATCCTAAAGCCTTTTTGGACCCCTTCAGCAACATTTTAACCTTTGTCGAGAAATCAACCCAAAATTAAAAATTTTCACTTGATTTTTTTGGTGGGGGGGTGGGCAGGGAACCAACTTATTCCTTTTGCTAGGGAAATAGTGAGGCATCTAAAAATCATAAAATTTTTATTTTTTGATTTAAGCTGTAGTTTTTCATCCGAAAAGTATCAATCTTTGAATTGAAGCAATAGGTATTTCGTTTCAAAGAGGGGAAAAATGTAGACACTGAAAAATGTCCCAAATGATATCATACACTTGAATCAGGTATACTAACACCATTTCTTGATGTCCTCAAATCCATCCTCTTCTCACTTAATTAATTAAATTAGCCTAGCTATTTAATTAATTACATCATTTTCACCTATTAACCTAATTTATCAAATCGGGTTAATTCATCCCCTTTCATGCTAAAACTTCATCCTGTTAAATTAAATAAATCAAACTATTTAATTAAAATCCCTAAATATTCTTATTTAATTAAATAACCCCAAGTTATTTAATTAAATATCATTCCACCTTTCCCCCATTCATTAAATTATTTTATTTAATGAATATCATCTAATTACTTTAAATCCCCTAATTGCATAATTATTATTGTTTAATTATCAATTAAATCTAATTCCTCCCCACTTGCAAGGGAATATTCCTCCTTTGCACATTCCTCGTGTATATGTGAAATGTGGGAGAGTTAGCAAATCAATACTAAAGCACACAAACATCAATGAGATGTATTATATTAAAGATTTGAATCAAAGAACTACTCTAACTGTAGCAAAACAAATCTTTAAAAATGTTCCATTGTTCTCTATTCTCAAGGATTTATTAAACCATATTGGCTCTTAGATTTTGTATATGCACTATGGTTGTTAAAATGACAACTTGAGAAAAGATATGTTGTTCTAACTACAACAAATCTAAGTTCCTACTTGAAACTATGTGATGAAAGCCATGATGTTATGATAATGGAGATATTGATAAATGGATAATGTTGCTAAACTATGTGATACAAATGTTGTGATAAGAATTTAAAATGATTCTGCATATTCTCAAATAACCATTGATATGGTAATATAAAATGCAACTATAAGGCAAATCATGAAATAAAATGCAACTATAAAGCAATACATGATTCTAAGTTAACATGATGCTACAATGCAAACTTGTTAAAATGCTAAACAATGCTAACTATAAGCTCCAAATGCTCCAATGCTCCAAAGCTATTCCTGCATAATAACTCTACTCAAATATGGGAGGCCAAATACTATAGCAAAGGGTTGTATTTATAGGATTTTCCAAGCATCTTGTGATGTGGCAACGATCGACGACCCAAATTTCGTCATGTGAGATAGACGGCTGAGATGGAAAGAATCAAGAAGGATGTTCCCTTGACCAAAGACAACATGCCGAATGGATGAAGGAATAAAGTGTGTGAGAAAAAGACCATGTGTTTAAAGTTTGTTGAAGATAATTCTAATTTAAAAATTAAAATTATTTAATTTCATGTGACCTTGGTGAGGTGGCATGAAAAGTTGTAGACATGTGCTTGATTCCAAATTTGGGATTAGTTAAAATTAATTAAATAAAACAAACTATAGAAATTTGTTTATTTAATTAAATTAGAGGAATGTGATTTTAGATTTGAAGAATTAGAAGATATGCACTATATAAATAAATTGAGAATTTATTTATAAATAGATGAAATATTAATTAAATAACTAGTATTTAATTAATTAAATGTCTTGACTGATTTTAGGTGTATACATTTTACCCCTCTTTGAAGTAATGTGTTTACACATTGCTTCAAAGAAAAATTTGATACTGATGCCGAGATTTTTTATTTTTTATTTTTTATGATGCCCCAGACGCTGATTTTTCAGGTGATGACGGATATATGCCCCCTCGAGAGATAAATCAATGAATTTTTGAATTTTTGAATTTTTAGGATTTTTTAGAATTTTTGAAAATTTTGATGATTTTTTGATGATTTGTTAATGATCTCAAAATTTATGATTCAGAAACGATTTATCTCCCAAAAAATGATGTTAAAGTCACCTGGTGATGATTTGATGAATTAAAGCCCCTTTGAAAATAAAATAAAACAACCCCATAAAAATGCCACTTAATTAACCTTAAAAGGTTAAAAAGTTGGATTAGAAGTTCATTTGAGCATTTGTAATTTTGAAAACTTGAGAGTGACTAGCAATTCAACACTTTGGAGCAGAATGGTGATCCCTTACCACACACACCGATTCAAGCTCGTGCGATGACACAACTGCTCGATAGTGTATGGACCTCTGGTATGTACCCCTGAAAAAATTGCCTTGTAATTTGTGCATTTTCTTTTTCCTACTTGTTTTCACGTTTGAATTTAGATTTATTAGTTTAGTGCTTTGAACACTCGAAGTAGTGCATAGAACGATTGTTCTAGCACATAGACTACCTTAGCGCATAGGATTAAAATTTTAGTGCATTGAATGACCGATTTAGCGCATTGGTAGATTAGCGCTTAGGTTTTCATAATTGGCACATTGAAGCACTGAAATAGTGCATAGGTTAATGTAGCGCATAGGTGAATTGATTTAGCACATAGATTAAATGATGTAGCGCATAGGGTGTTTTGGCACATAGGGACCCTATTCCGGTGCATACATGAAATTTTTTGGTGTATATGATAGTTTGGCGCATAGAAGCTCTGTTATAGCTCATTGATGAATTTTTCTGGTGCATAGAGTTTTTCAGCGCATTAGTTGTCTATTTTAGCGCATAGGTCAGATTTTAGACCAAACTGATGATTTTGTTGATTAGACCCCTTGATTTCGATGATGTTTGATCACGTTAGCCTTTGATTTGATGATAATTGATGATGTTGATAGGTTAAATGTCCATTGATCTCATGATAGGTGAGATTCAATGATAGGATGATGATAATTGACCTCATGATAGGCGAGGATCAATTATAGGTTAATCGATTGATTAACCTCATGATAGGCGAGGGTCAATGATAGGTTGATTGATACACCTCATGATAGGTGAGGTTGAATGATAGTTTGATTGATTGATAAACCTCATGATAGGTGAGGTGCATTGATTGATTGATAAACCTCATGATAGGTGAGGTTGGATTGATTGATGAACCTCATGATAGGTGAGGTTGAATTGATTGATGATGCTCACGAGATTTGATCAAAGTATCACCAAAGCTAATTAGATTGATAGGCTGATTGATTTTGATTGATTGATAGGCTGATTGATGTCAATTGATTGATTAACTGATTTGCAATTTTGTGATGATAGGAGCTGTTGATGAGTTTGTAAATTAGAGATAATTTTCCCAGGATGTGGGATTTGATTCCACACCTGATACCACTTGATGTGGCTGTGATTGCACGATGCAGATTGTCGTCCCTGATTGATATGCCCTAGATTAGGATCAACAGGGGTTTGTTGACAACTTTAGTAGAGAGGTGGCACAATGAACATAACACCTTTCATTTGTGTACTAGCGAGATCACAATGACTCCAGAGGACATATAACAGATTTTGCGGATTCCTATTGTTGGAGAGCTTTTGTTATATGATTCTCAGGAAAAGGGTAGGACTGATGCACTGTGTAGGGTATTTGAGGATGATACTATATGTAGCTATGAGATTCCCTAGAGGGATATGGTAGATGCTTACGCCACTTTTCCTTCTATTCTTGCCGGGTTTATTGGAGGGTCCCTTTGTCTTGATCACAGGTCAAAGGGACTGTCGATTGGATGGGGGTATATTTTGGAGAGCATGATTTCTCAAGGCACCAAATATGCATGGGGTTGTTGTATGCTTGCACATTTGTATCATGACTTACACCGAGTTGTTTATATGCGAGGGGCGAGTTTATTGGCTAGGGTCACATTGCTTTAGGTCTAGGCCTGGGAGTATATAGCAGTCAGTCGACCAGTTGGAGATAGACATTGACCTGCTATGAGACCGTATGTACATATTTTATGCCGGTCGAGTTGCTTGGCCTAGGTTGGGAAAAATTGAGTACTGGAGGAGGACACTGGATGATCTTGAGTTTGTGGTATGGTGGTCATACCTTGATTGTGAGCAGTGGCCAGAGGATGACACTGGGATGCCGTTTTTGTGCCAGTCAATATACTTGATTGGGAGGACCCGATTTATTGTTGAGAGATTCTTGTTGTTGAAGGTATTGATATAGTATGGTAGGGTTCAGGGCATGCCCTAGGGAGTGGACCACTATGCACGACGACAGGTAGATGCAATAGATTGTATTGTCTTATGATGCCATAGTTCAACATTTCCAAGGATTACAAGCTATCATATGGGAGGTGCATCTAGAGATCATTGATGCCTCAATATCAGAAGAGTATGCTCAGTATATGTTCTCACATCCATTCCCTTAGATCACCATTCTAGACGAGCCAGTGCCATTGTTAGCGGAGGAGGGGGCATGAGGTCATGGGAACAGGCGGCGAAGAGAGGAGGGGGAGGAGGAGAAGGATAATAGTGATGATAGTGATGATGATGAGAGTGATGGGGGAGGAGATGAGGTGGAGGAGGTCCAGGTCCTGATGTTGGAGAGTTGAGAGTGCCTCACAAGAGGAGATCATTAGTTGCCCCATCTAAGTAGCGCATGGAGATTAGACTACCATCACAACAACAATAGACACAGATAGCCGCTTTATAGGTGTAGGTTCAGATGTTGTAGGGTTAGCTAGAGCAAGTACAAGATTTTCTCACATAGGCACAGGGATAGATCCAGAAATTGATGACTGAGAGGTATGCTGCGAGACAACAAGCACAATAGGTATAGGCCTAGGGTCAGGGACAGGTATAGATGCAGAGGCAGATTGCCACACTGATTTCCGAGAGAGACAACCTGAGACATCAGGTGGATCAGGCTGAGGGTGTCTCCAAGAGATTACAATAGGATGCAATGACTACTGGTTCTTTAGACTATTTTAGGGAGATACGCCATACTGCACAGGAGGTAGAGTTTTACAGGGTTAGGTATCATGATGCGGTTCCTCTAGAGTGGCGAGAGAGCTTTGCACAGTCCCGATTAGGGAGGTCCCTATCTCAGACCACTAACATGGGTGTTACACAACCACTTCCTAGAGATCAAAGAGATCCCAGTGTAGGTTCATCAGGTGGAGGAGGTACTGGTCATGTGATGTTGACACCATTTGGGGGGAGCACGACATAGCTCTGATTTATGATTTTCTGATGTACTTTGGACATGTATACACTGATGTATTTGAGACATTGATGACGTACCTCTTGATTTCAGACACTATGATACACTACCATTTTTGATATTGATGTATCTCTTTATACCTTTGGATATCCTTGTACACTTTGACCTTATGATTTTGAGGTTATATGATATGCGGCGATGATTATGATCTATGTGTCTATGATGTTTATCTGATGACGATCATGGTGATTATGACGGATGCATTTCATTTCTATTATATATGTTATGTGATTTTCAATATGACGATGATGATATGATATGCTATGGGTGAAAATGATGATGCAACTGATGTGTTATGATCCTATGATGCTTTATGAATGATGCCTATGTGATGGAATTTATTATGCCAATGAGATGTGATGCATTTTATGTTTTTGTACTTTTCTCATGTAAATAGATGATGTAATGAATGAATGATGTATGAAATGATCACATGATGGTGCATAGTTCTATATGTTGTTTATGATGTTTATGATGCTTATGTAATGATGATTATGATGCTTATGTAATGATGATTATGGGATGTATATAATGATGATATGACAATGCATGATTAATGATTCTATATGATTTATGGTTGATTCTTTATGCTATGTGAGATGAAATTGATTATGCAAATGATGTATAATGTGTATGCGATGATCCAATTATTCATTTGTTAGTCTTGGATTTGTGTAATAACAAATTCATCTTCACTATTGGTTTTAGATGTTCATAACAATGGCATTATGTTTTTATAGTCATGTTCTTCAACAACTTTTTCTTCTTGGAAATCTTACTCTACTGGACATGTCTTTCAATCATATTATGTGAACCCAAGATCCATTTTATAAAAGGAGTAAATGATTTTAGTGATGCATCAAGTTCAATTATGCCCCTATTAAAATAGAAATTTTTTTCTGCTTGGAAATCTTACTCTGTTGGACATGTCTTTCAATCATGTTAATGGACCAATTCCTTAATCCATTAATAATTGATGAAATGATTTGGATCATGCAAGTGAGATAGAATGCACTTATTTTTGTGTTTTCTGATGAAAATATTATGATGTGATGCATGGATGAATGAATGATGTGATAATGTTTTCTAATGTATGCAAATGATGATGCAACTGATGTGTTTTCTATATGAGAATGATGTGTTTTTGGAAATTTCAAGTGTACTCAATCCATTAGTGTCAGAGATAACATCTTTGTGAAATTGTTGCAGCTTTGGAAATCCCATAGATATAGATGTGAAATAATATGAATGCAATCTAACCTAAACATGTAGATCTATTATGCATATGCTGTCATTCGTAACAACTATTTTGTCATGCTTTTTATCTTCACTGAGCCTTTAAAATGTTGAAAGTGAGTACAAGCATCGATGGTATATTTAGACCATGATGACCTAAGTACTACTTCCATGATTTTTGATATTGCAAGTTAACACAAACATCTAAGTATATTTAAACTGAGATGACCTGAGTATTGCTTGCATAAATAGACAAGAGTTAACCATTTTCCTATGCAAATTCAGAATGTCATTAGTGATACTTTGTAGAGCACGTCCCAAAAAAATTTGTGTAGTAATAATGATCAACTCACAAACAACAAACAAAGAAAAATCATACTCCTTCCTGGCTCCTCTAGTTCAATACATCATCGAGGTGCTCCAGAAATATGATAACAAAATAAAAGTTTAACGGTTGAACATTCATGCCACAATGATAAATCCATGATTTAAAAGAATAGTCATCCATTTGAAGTGTGCTTTTGGTTTGATTGATTTGGCTGTTTTATATGGATGGTTGATGTGTTCTTGTTTGTGATTGATGTTCAATGTTGGGTTGCATTGTGATCATTGTGTTTGTTGCATTTTTCCTACAATTGTTTGTCGGTTGGTTCAAGCTCAAAGTTTATTGCCTCTAGTGAGTTTAGGATTTTTCCCCTAGTCTAGGGTGAGACACGACCATGATGATAGGATATGTACATGAAGCTTTCTGATGATAGGTAGATAGATGGTGAAAGTGAATGGCCGACATGCTCAAATAGATGGAAAATCTAACCTATCACAAATAGCGCCTGTTGCCATGTTTTCACTACTTGTTTTTATTGCACTTTTTTAGATTTTTAGATTTTTTTGATTTTTCACTTTTTTTTTTGTATTTTTCTCCTTTTTCTCTTTTTTTTGTTATTACCAAGATGCCTGTTTACTAGGTTTTCATCAAGGCAACCATTTTTTTAGGACATTTTCTGATGTTTTTGCATTTTTTCAAGACTTTTTACCAATGCACTGGATGATTCAGGTGTAGAATTTCTTGAGATGCAGGCTATTGAGGGGTTCATAAAAAAAATCCCCTTTTGGTGTGGACAACTGATATGCTCCTGATCCAAAGACTGATACAATAACAAAGGGACCTAGCTAGTTGGGTTCAAATTTCCCCTTCTTCTCTCTGTCTTGTTGGTTATGGGGATTTTCTTTTAGGACTAAGTCACCCACCTGAAATGTTCTAGGCTTTACTCTGTGATTGTAGCTTCTGGATATCCTTTGTTGATATGCTTTCAAGTGATCAACTGCATGTTGGTGACACTCATCCAATAGTTCTAATTCTTGTAATGTAGACACTTTGTAATCCTCATCTGAAATGATCCCCTTTAGTGACAATCAGAGTGATGGTAGCTCAACCTCAATAGGTAGAATGGCCTTTGATCCATAGACTAGTGCATAAGGTGTGGCTCTTGTCAGGGTGCAGATACTAGTTCTATAAGCCCATAAAGCAGGGTTCAGTTGAACATGCCAATCACGTCCAGCCTCATTGACAGTTTTCTTCAAGATTTTTAGGATAGTCTTGTTTGAGGCCTCTGCTTGGCTATTTCCTTGAGGATAGTAGGGTGTAGAAAACCAATGTTGGATATGAAACTTCTCATAGAGTTCTTGGACATCCTGATTCTTGAAGGGTCTGCCATTATCCATAATAATGGATTGAGGAATGCCATATCAACAGATGATATAATTTAGGATGAATGATGAGATTTGTTTTCCTGTGATGGTGGGTAGGGGAACCGCTTCAATCCACTTCGTAAAGTATTCCGTGGCTGTGATGATAAACTTGTGTCCGTTGGATGAAGATGGATGAATCTTTCCCATGAGGTCCAATCCCCACTAACAAAAAGGCCAGGTTGATGCGAAAGGTTTCAACTCTTGTGCCCGTGCATGTATCAATTTTCCATGGATTTGACATTTTGTCCACCTTTTGACATATTGGAATGACTCCTCCATATTTGGCCAATAATACCCCAAATGTAGGAGTTTCTTAGCTAAAGTTAGGCCACTTGAATGTGTGCCATAGATATTTTCATGGACCTCACATAAAGCAATTTCAACTTCGTTGCATTCTAGACACTGAAGGAGAGTACCATCAAGACCTTGTTGGTAAAATACATTGGCTATTAGGGTGTGTCGAGCTACTTGTCAAATGAAATTTTGTTTTTGGTTCCGAGATAAATCAGGTGGGAGGGTATTGACTTTCAGATAGGTGTAGATTTTTCCATAGGTAGAAGCGTCAGCCTCAGCTAGATGGTAGATGACTTAGGATTCCGGGTTGTCATAGGATGGGTTGAACAGTTGTTCCACCATGAACTCATAATAGGATCATTTTTTAGGAATCTGTAAGAGAGAAGCAATGGTAGCCATAGCATCAACAACTTTGTTGTTGCCTCTAGGAATCTACTCAAATTTTATCTCCACAAAGTACTTTTTGAAGTCATCAACCATTCTTTTATATGGCATCAACTTTTCATCTTTTGTTTGGTAATCATCATTCACCTGATTAATGACTAGCTGAGAATCGCCATAAACATGTAACTCTATGTTCTTCCACTCGACTGCTACTTTGATTCCAATGATCAATGCTTCATATTCTGCTATGTTGTTGGTGCAAGGAAACATTAGTATTTAGAATTTGGGAATGGTATGTCCTTGTGGTGAGATAAACAAGATTCCTGCACCTAAACCATGTTTTGTATAAGATCCATCAAAGTACAACATCCATTGTTGTGTAGATATTGTAAGGACATCAACATCTAGAAATTCAATATTCATTGGATGATTGTCTTGCAATGGTGTTTCAACTAGTTGATCCGATATGGCTTGACCATTGATGGATTTTTTGTCCACATACTAGATGTCAAACTCACTCAATATCATGACCCATTTAGCTAGTCTTCTTGTTAGAGCAGCTTTGCTGAGTAGATACTTTAATGGATCAATTTTAGCGATGAGTTTGATGGTGTGAGTCAGCATGTAATGTCTTAGTTGTTGGGTAGAAAATACAACCACAAGAAAAGCTTTTCAATGAAGGTGTAATTGATCTCATAACCATTCAAGGTCCTACTGATTTAATAGATTACCCTTTCCTTTCCTGCAGAATCTTCCTATGCTAATAGAGCTCCCAAAGATATCTCAGTTGTTGCTATGTAAAGTATTAATGGCTTTCCTTCATTTGGTGGTACTCGTATTGGTGGTGACATCAGATATTGCTTGAGTTGATTGAAGGCTGCTTCACAGTTCTCATCCCACTTGAAAGAGACGTTCTTGTGTAATAAATGATTGAAAGGATGGGTTTTGTCAGCCAGTTGTGCAATGACTGATGGATTGAAACTGTCCCTGTAATGATCTAAGTTGGATGATGTTTTTAGGAGGCATCTCCATGATGGATTTGACCTTTGCAGGAGCCACCTCAATGCCTTTAGCCAACACAATGCACCCCAAAAGTTTAGTTGATGTTACGTCGAATATATATTTCTTGGGATTTAGTCTCACATTGAACTTCTCCAATCTGGTGATGATATTTTCTAGAATTTCTAGGTGTCCTTATCTAGTGTAGGATTTTTCTAATAGATCATCTACATAGTCCTCCATAAAAGTGTGCATCATGTCATGGAATATGGTGGTCATTGCTCTTTGATATGTTGCTCCAACATTTTTCAACCCAAAAGGCATTACATTCCAGTAGAAAGTGCCCCAAGGACATGTGAAGGTTGTTTTGTCTTGATCTTAAGGTGCTATCTTTATTTGATTATACCCTGAAAAGCCATCCATAAGTGATAACATTTCATGTCCCGCAGTCAATTCTATGATGATGTTGATATTAGGTAGAGGAAAATCATCTTTTGGGCAAGCTTTGTTAAGATCCCTAAAGTCTGTACATATCCTGATGCTCTTGTCTGGTTTTGAGATTGGCACAATATTCGATATCTAGTCGACATAGTCAATAGGTCTGATAAACCCCACATCCAATAGCTTCTTTAATTCAGCCTTTACTAAGAGGGCGATATGAGGGTGCATTTTTCTCAACTTTTTCTTTACTGGTTTTATGCCAGGTGGTAGTGATAAATGATGCATGATGAGTTCTGGATCTATGCCTGGCATGTCAGCATACGACCAAGAAAAGTTGATTTCCCTTTCTTCAAAGAATTTAGTGAAACTTGGTTTTTCCTCCTTTGTCATGGATGCTGTGAGGTGTAGGGTCTTCACTGTTTCATTTGTGCCAACATTGATAGATTGTGTAGGCTCAATCAACACTGAAGATCTCTCTTGATAGTGTTCAGGGAGAGTGTAAAATCTCCCATCTCTCGGTGCCTCAGAGAGGTTTTCACCTTGAGATATGCTCTTTGTTTTTACTTTTTCTAGATCTAATAGTGCCATTAAATGGTTTTCACCATTAGATCTACTTTTGGTATTCATTTTGCAGCTGGAAGATTTGGCACATGCCTTGTTTGAAGTTCCGTTATGAGATTCAATGATGGAACATGTTTTAGGGTTATCAAAACAGAGGAAGTTAACGATGACATCATCATTTAGAAAGGTGGGTAGATCAAATAGCTCAGATTGGTCCCAGTCAATCAATTCGGGGTGTACTAATGGCATGGAATCATCAGATTGGCTAAGGTCAGAAGGGGTAAGCATCATGATGGCAATTCCATCAAAATTTCTAATAGCAATATTGAGGTCTATGACGTTACTCTCTTCTAAAGTATCTATCTCGCTCGAAATATGATCGTCTTCACTTGAGTCATTGATATGTTGTGATCCAATTTCAAGTGGCCTGTAACCCGAGCTCTTTCCCTCTGTACGTATTGGTGTATACTTTTGTACCACATCAATCTCCTTATCGTGACAAGAATTTTCAAAGAGGGAATCCCATTCATATTCATTGGAGTCTGTTTCAGAACTATCTCTCAATTGAAGGATTCTCTCGACAACTTGCTGTTTGGTTTCTTCTTTTGTTTCTTCCCTATACCCTAGTCCCGTCTTGTCCTTTGAATTCATTGTGATGGGTTGTATTGGTTCTATGATTCCTTCCTTTCTTTTACCAATAGGACCTTTTCCCTCATATCCCATCTTTTCCAAGATTGTCTTGCCTTTTCCATACTGTTCTATTAGTACATTTGAAGTGGATTCCTGTGATTGTTCTTTGTCCTTGTACAACCAATTCAAAACCTCCTTATCTTCTGATTTGTCCACTAAGGTTCCTGCTCTTACAAGTTTTGCATAAAAAAGTGTGGTGGTTTGTGATGATTGTTGTCTTGATGTTGATGGCTATCCATATGACTTAGGATAAGATGAAAGTTGTGATAAACACAAGGATTTCTCAAATGAGTATTCCCTTATGCCTTTGTCTTTCAATTGGATCTTTTCAACCTATCTTGATAAGGCATTGAGTTGACTTTCATGATTCGATGGAGTAGACTCATTAATACCCTTATCTTTAGATTTTTCCTTTTTCTCCACCCACTTTGACAAGGCATTTAGTTGTTTTTCACTGTTGGATGCACTAAGAGTTGTAGCTTCCCTGTTGTGTGGCACAAAAGTGTCTTGGGTTGTTTTGAGTGTGTTGTAGTATTGGGAGTTGTTGGAATTAGCAGCGATAGTGATTTATTGTCCGTTAAAAGGAAATTTCAAACACTGGTGATATGTCGATGGTACAATTTGTATCTCATGAATCCACGGTCGTCCCAAGAGTATGTTGTATGTCAATTATTTGTCCAAAACTTGGCATACTATATCTTTGAAAACTGGTCCTACTTGAATTGGTAGGACAATTAATCCTTGGGAGGGTCTTTCTTCATTATCATATGCTTTTATTGTGATTTTCCTCCTAGGATCAATAGCATTTTTAGAATATTCGAGTGCACGAACAAGTTTTAGAGTGCAGATATTTAAGCCAACTACTCCATCTATTAGAACATATTTAATACAATGTTTATGGATTAAAACCTCAATGTGGAGAGCAACGTTGTGTGGATGGGTGATAGATACATCATCATGTTCGGAAAATAATAAGAAATGTGGTGCAGTCAAACGTCTCACCATAGTCTGAAATTGGAAAACTTCCAAATTGTTTGGTACTGTGGTGGCCACTAGAGCTTGTTCTAAGATTTCTTTATGCATTGGTGAAATCTTGAGAAGCTTTAATATGGATATTTGAGCAGGTATCTTCTGCAACTGGTCAACGGTGTTATATTGAGTTGCAAGGACAATAGTAGTTGCGTTGGACGTGGAAGGGGTAGCTCCTTTCAATGTTACCTTGGCTTGTCTTCTTGTGATTGCACTGATCGGTGAATTGTCTTATTTTCCTTTGATTTTAATGACATTGATTTGGTTGTCATTTGAAACAATGTTGGCGATCAAATTTATTGGCACAAGGTCATTGATTTGATGTGAGGTGGTGTCAATATCACGGTGATGATTTTTAGTTACAATGATGTTTTGTTCATGTTCAATGATGCTGTCGTTTATTGGGTTATCAGTTGCAATAAGATTTGGTTTGTCATGGGTTTGATCATCAACCACCTTAATATGGAGAATAGTGGTGTCATAAACATAGTTCACATTTTTTACTTTGGTGATTGATGACGATGACTCCCCCTTTTCATAATTTGGTAGAGGGTTCTTGAACGCTCCATGATCATTGTTTGTTTGAAGTCCTACAAATATGTAATCAAGTCTTGTATCAAGTCCTTCAATTGCATGCAGTTGTTGGTTTTATGTCCTTTGTTTTGATGAAAGTCACAAAATGTGCATCATTCCACCATGGAGGCTTAACTTGTGGCTCCCAATTTCTTGCCTCTGGTAATGTTATGACTTTATCTTCAAGAAGTTCCTTTAATGTTGATTCTGATGATTGTCCCAAAGGTGTGAAGCTTCTTCGATTGGAAGAGGTTCGATATGATGGTGTTCTAGATCCAACATTACCTTGATTGTCGTTTTGGTTGAAATTTTGGTTGTTGGGTGGATTGTTGTTTTGATTAGTTTTGGTGGCCGTTGCTGTCAAGTTGAATACAAGTTTAGTATTTTGGTTTTCAGCTGTGCCATCGTTGTTACCCACATTCTTGTTTTGTTGCCAAAACTTGGGTTTGTCATCGCTGTTGTAGTTGTTAGAGGAGTTAGATGTGTTGTTTTCATTGTAAAGTTTTATGACTCCTCTTTTGACCAAAGCTTCTTCAATTTTAATCCCATTTTCAATCAATTTTTTGAATGTGGGTGGACATTGCAATTCCAATATGTAGCTCATCTCGTCATTTAGGTTATCAATAAAGATTTCCATCTTTTCTTTTTAAGGTACGGGACAAGAATACCTCGCAAATAACCTTCTCCATTTTTGTAGAAAAATGAGGAACGATTCACCCTTTTTTTGTTTCAAGTTGCAAAGGTCTTTCATTGTTATATCATGTTGGATATTATAAGAATATTGGGTGATGAACTTGTTAACCAATTCTTCAAAGGTTCTAATTGGTGGTGCGAGTTTGGAAAACCATTCAAGGCATTGTCCTCTTAAGCTACGAGGGAATAATCTCATCAAATATGTTTCCTCATGTGCAAATTCAAGACTCATGGTTCTAAATTCCCTCACATGATCTATTGGATCAATTTTACCATTGTATTTGTCATACTTTGGGAATTCACAATGTTTGGGAAAAGGAATTATGTGGATATCTTGATCAAAAGGATATGGAAAAATGTCTTGGATCAAGTATCATTTTGAGGTTCCCCTTTGCATGTCAAGAATTTGTTTTTGAAGGTTTTTCATTTAATGAGCTAGGGCAACCACTTGTTCTGGATCATTTTCAGGCTTTTTGGGAAGGGCTTTTAATTGATTAATATCAAAGTCATCAGGCAATTTGACACCTTGTTTAACCAACATTAGGAGGTATTTTTCCCCATTTCTTTTGAAAATCTTTTCTAAGCACTTGTGGAAATTTGGATCTTGTTCAACATTTTGGATATCTTCCTTAGTTATTTCTTCCCCTTCATTGTTGTGGATTCCATGGAAAGGATTCTCTTCAGCTTTAGCCATGGTGTTTTGCGTTCCACTGTTTTGAGTTTTGACGTTTTGAGTTTCGATGTTTAGAGTTTCCATGCTTTGAGTTCCAATGTTTTGTGTTTTGATGTTTTGTGTTTCAAGTTATTTTTCCTTGAGTCTCTGCTTTTGTAACCTTGTTTGGACGAGCATACAAGTGTTATACTTTGACTAAATTTTGGTCTTTGTTTGGAAGAGTGCCAAGGATTACAACTAAGTCAAATAGAAGGACAAATTATATTGATGAGACTAGGTTTGATTTGATTATATAGCTTTGTTTCGTGATGAAAGGATGATAAATCCTGATGATGAAACTAGGCTTAACAATCAAAGATATGATAAGTTTGATGATTTAGGCACTTTGAGATGTTTAGATCTAGGTTTAATTTGGAGAATTCCACTTGTAGAGGTCAGTTTTAACAAGTTTAGACTCTGTGGTATCTGAGGAATGATTATGGATTGAAGAAGATTCTAAATTTTGGCTCAAACTGTGAAACATGGGATAAATTTAACTCTCAGGTTTTGCATTTAATGGATGCACTAAAATAGATATCGGTTGCGCTAAAATATTTGACAAATGCGCTAAAAAAGAGGATGGATGCACCAAAAAATTGCATAGATGCACTATGAAACTGACTGCATGTGCTAAAATAAAGGGTCTATGCATTATAAAATTGTTTTGATGCGCTATAACAGAGGGTCTATGCACTAAAATATGTAGTGTATGCACTATAACAGAGGGTCGAAATGCACTAAAATATTGAAAAGATGCATCTAGATGTGCTAAAACATAGAATGAATGTGTTGGAATATTACATGGATGCACTATAAAAACAGTCGGATGTGCTGCAAGATTGCATAGATGTGCTAGAAAATGCAGCGAATGTGCTGAACTGGGAAGATGCCACATTTTCTTGCAAGTTTGTTTGATTTTTCTAATTTTCCCATCAAAGAAATGGTTGTTTCAAATGGTTGTTTTCTTAATCAATATTTTTCACTTCCAATGTATGATGTTTTGTTTGAAATTTGTTTAAAAACACTTGGGTAAAACACATCAAACATGTACAACTTAAGGTTGTGTAGGACAATATTTACTAGATTCCCACTTGGATTTTACTCTAGTTGCGCCTACTTTTAGTGGATGATTAGAAGCTTGACCCCACTAGCTCCCCTCCACGACACTCACTTCTATGGGGCAACCAAACTTCAATACCCATGAATCTCCCATGACATATTTGTCATCTCTACTAAAAGCCACAAAAATGTGGGACAACTTCAAAGGTTAGAACTTCTGCATCAATAAATAGAATAAGGATTTTGGCCTTCTAAACAAGAGGTTCTAGTATAGGCATTCTGCTCACGGGGGATCATCCATACACTAAGAGACCATTGCTTCCCTTCTTGTTGGAACAATCCTCATGATACTTGAACTTTCCTCAAGTAGCCACATTTATATCCCGGTTGGAAGTCGCTTGGATTTAGCGTGTTACTGGTTGGGTTGTTCCCTTGGGTGATTAATTTTTCCCTCAAGGCATGCCCTCTAAGGATAAAACAAAATAAAAATGAATGGATCTAGATTTTTGGTCACCCAGTTAAGGGGAGAGCATATGCCTACCATTCATCAAGCATAAAAAACATGGTGTTCGTTAACCTTTCTAATTAAGGTAGATGCCTATCTTAATCAAAAGAAAGCATTAAACAAATCTATCCCCTGCATAAATCATCATTAGTTTGATAAGATTGTCTTTGACCAGCGTATAAAAGTACCTGCAAGCAGAAAACACCAATTAGTTCTCAAATTTTTAAGATTTGCAAATTTAAACAGATGCACTAAAACAGTCATCCAATGCACTAAAAGATCATTCCAATGCACTAAAACAACTACCCTAAGCACTAAAATAACTCATGCATGCGCTACAAGAACTAATGAATGCACTAAAAGAACTAGTAGATGCGCTAAAATATTGATTGAAAGCACTGAAAGAATCCTTGAATACACTAAAACATTTGTTGGATGTGCCGAAAGAAGTGTCGTATGCGCCGTAACACACCTTGGACGCACTGAAAGATTTGTCATATGCGCCAAAATATTTTCTTTATGCGCTAAAAGAACTCATGGTTGTGCTAAAACGTCACGTCCAACCTGTTTTAAAAAAAAAATTCCAAAAAATTGTTAAAAATGGGGTCTAGCCCCATAGTGGGCGCCAATTTATGGGTATGTGAAATGTGGGAGAGTTAGAAATTCAATACTAAAGCACACAAACATGAATGAGATGTATTATATTAAAGATTTGAATCAAAGAACTACTCTAACTGCAACAAAACAAATCTTCAAAAATGTTCCATTGTTCTCTATTCTCAAAGATTTATTAAACCATATTGACTCTTAGATTTTGTATATGCACTATGGTTGTTAAAATGACAACTTGAGAAATGAGATGTTGTTCTAACTGCAAGAAATCTAAGTTCCTACATGAAACTATGTGATGAAAGCCATGATGCTATGATAATGGAAATATTGATAAATGGATAATGTTGCTAAACTATGTGATACAAATGCTGTGATAAGAAGTTAAAATAATTTTACATATGCTTAAATAACCATTGATATGATAATCTAAAATGCAACTGTAAGGAAAATCATGAAATAAAATGCAACTATAAAGGAAAACATGATTCTAAGTTAACATGATGCTACAATGCAAACTTGTTAAAATGCTAAACAATGCTAACTATAAGCTCCAAATGCTCCAATGCTCCAAAGCTATTCCTGCATAATAACTTTACTCAAATATGGGATTCCAAATACTATAGAAAAGGGTTGTATTTGTAGGATTTTCCAATCATCTTGTGATGTGGCAGCGATCGATAGTCCAAATTTCATCATGTGAGATGTACGGTTAAGATGGAAAGAATCAAGAAGGATGTTCCCTTGACCAAAGACACCATGCCAAATGGATGAAGGAATAAAGTGTGTGAGAAAAAGACCATGTGTTCAAAGTTTGTTGAAGATAATTCTAATTTAAAAATTAGAATTATTTAATTTCATGTGACCTTGGTGAGGTGGCATGAAAAGTTGTAGACATGTGCTTGAATTCCAAATTTGGGATTAGTTAAAATCAATTAAATAAAAAAACTATAGAAATTTGTTTATTTAATTAAATTAGAGGAATGTGATTTTAGATTTGAAGAATTAGTTCAAGATACAAACTATATGAATAAATTAAATAACTAGTATTTAATTAATTAAATGTCTTGACCGATTTTAGGTGTATACACCTCCAAAAGGAATATTCCTATGGAATATTCCTTCCCCTTTTGGCACAATTTAATTTAGTTTTAATTAACTAAATTATCCTTTTCCCTCAACCATGAGAATATTCCAAAGAATATTCTCTCTCCTCACTCATTTGAAAAAGGGGAATATTCCTTTTTTTGAACAAACTTAGCTTTTTGAGCAAGTTAACTCGTGACCTCTTGTGCAGGTTAACTTGTGACCTTTTTAACAAGTTGAAAGTGTGTTTGTTTGAGGGAATGTGAACCCTTGATTAAATCTAATCTTTCATTCTCACCTGTTGATGAGAATCCATGATCCATGCCTCTTATTTCTTTCATCCTTGACCATTGATTGATCTTTTTGATCTCATCCATTGATATCTTTTTAGCTATTATATAAATAATGCTTGCCTCTATTGAATAGGGATCCATCTTTCAAAAGCAAACTTATGCTGTTGAAATCACTCATACTTGCACTCATATTTAGCATTTTTTAGTTCATTTTAATTGCATTTAGTTAGTTTTAAGCTCCATTAATGGCTTCCATAATCACATAATGCATCCCTTTAGCTTATTTATTAATTAGGGTTTGAATCTTTTAGTTTAAATTCCATCTAGATTACCTTAGCTTTTGCATAACTAGATCATTTTTAGCATAAAATCATGTTAAATTAGCTTGCATCATGCTCATTTAGATTAAAATCATGTTTTCATACACATCTCACAATCGTTCCATCAATTTTCTTTAATAAAACTAATTGGAACAAGCTCATTGATCCACGGGATTGGGAAAGGGTTGCCATTCCACTTCAATGTGACACCACTCCCACAACAGGATAAGTTTCAGATGGATTAGAGTAGACATTTAAATGCTTTCATAGTTTAGAATGCTTAATTTTGGTAAATGTTTAGTTTAACTTTCATGTGAATGATCTTGTTGAGATTCGAAATTAGTGGCTTCGTTATGCTTCAATTCATCATGGATCAAGCGCAATTGACCCATGCTAATTTTTCCAATCACAAATATGTATATTGGGTACCCTCCATTGATTTATATATGGTCGGCCATAATTAATGCCAATCTTAAACTTGTATTTTTCTTTGTCTTAAATAATCTTAAACTTGTATTTTTATTTGTCTTAAATGATCTTAAACTTGTATGTATGTCAATAAGCAAAAGTGATCAATCACCACCATTAATACTGGTGGATCTAGATTTCTTTTATTGTTGCCTTTAAGGTAAAGTATTTCCTTTAACAATGTTTAGTTTCCTTTGGCCTTTCAATCCCCATTAGTGACTTCTCAAGACTTTGAAATCAACGGCAACATATTCCATCGATATTCATATTAAACACTTTGGCATCAATGACCATATTTGACATCAATGAAAAATATTCCAAATCCTTCATTTCACTTCATCTAGGTTGGGAAGGGAGATACCACTCTATGTCTTCTCTATCCTTCACTCCTACATACATTAAGAATATCAAAATCAACATAATACCCTTTAGGAAAGGCACACAAGGTAAATCCAAGAAACACTATTAAAAAAATCATTTCATTTTTTTTTACTATACTTAAAAGAACCACAAAATAAAATACTCACAAGAATCTTAAATTTAAAAAATACACCTTCCAAAAGAAAATTCAAGAACTATGACATAGATCTAGATTTCTCCATTAACTTAGAATCTTGAAGCTTTTTCATTTAAATAAAAAAGAACTTCACCCAAATAGAATTCTAAAAGTATTCTTTAGCTCTAAATAAGAAGGGGAATCTTCTTTTGTGTCAACATAATTTCTATAAGAATTATTTTATGACCCTCCCCCTAACAATATTATTTACTGCATCGAGAAATCTAATTATTTGATGGTAATAATTTTAATTATAGTAAAGTATTTATTAAATTTATAAATAATAATTTAATTATTATTTAGTGATAATAGTATCAATAATAAATAGTTTATCATGTAAAAATAAATCAAGATAATTAATTAACTAATTAAAATCATAAATTAAAACCTAAGGTTGCGTATTATTCAATCAGTTAAATTAAGTACCCTCATTAAAATGGTTGGTGGAGAAGATTCTTGGAAAAATGATTGGAGACTAAATGTTAGTTATCTTTGGGGGGTTGGTATAAATAAAATTTTGATGGGGCATTGAGGGGTCTAGGGAATGGTGTGTGGTTTGTGATTGGAAGGGAGAGGTGGTGTTTTTTTTTGCCTCTAGAAGACTTAAGCTTGGGACTAATAATAAGGTTTAGTTTTAAGTCCTCATCCTGGGTTTGTAGTTGTGCATTAAACTCAATCTGAGTAGTATCACAATTGAAGGAAACTCAATTATAGTCATCAACATTATCAAAGCTGATAAATATCATTGTTGAAAGTTAAATTCCTCCCTTACCCTAGTTATCACTTTGATTGAGGAATTGGATGTCTTTATAATTGAACACATTTATAGGGAAGTCAATGTGGAGGTTAAAGTGCTTGCCAAATCAACAATGGATAGGGATGAGGAGCTTATTGTGGACTTGTCGAGCTTTTCAATTTTTTATAGTTATCTTTTTGTGGAATGGACACCATGAATAATTACTATTTTGTGTAGTTGGTAGAATCTACTCTAGCAAGGGAGTCAATTAAAGTGTTTGATAATTACTATTCTACGTTGTTGGTAGAATCTACTCTGGAAAGGGAGTCAATTAAAGTGTTTGATAATTATGATTCTTTCATTTTGCTTTGGCAGGTGTGACACTTCATGCATTCATTAACTAATGGAAACCTCATTTATTTCTTGGAGATCAAGTTTCTAACTGTTACATTGGTTTTGCATTCTAAACCTTATTTTTCAATCTCATGGAAACTCACATCAAGTTGACATGCTCTCAAAGGAAAATTGATGCAAAAGCACTTGGGCATATTTGCAATCTTGCATCACCCAAAAATAATGGTCAAATTAGTTTTAATTTCTTTTTTCATTTGGTTTGTTGTTTCAGTTATGTTTTGTTGTTTTGACGATGTTGGCGCGGTTGTTGGTGACCACTTTTTGCATCAATTCTTGGTGTAGGTTTGTGAATAATGTGTTGACAAAACATTTTATGGAGTCTTTATTTCCAATCAACTATATGGTGATTTGAAAGCCAGATGTCTTCTAATTGAGTTTTAAATAAAAAGAATTATTATATTTCTTCCCATGGTAGCCAGATGATAAGACTACGTAGCCACTTCAGAAATTTAAAATTTGTTTGAAATAAACACCCATGAGTGGGCAATTGGCAAGTGTGGCACTCAATGAAATTTGTTTGCAATATATTTCCCAAGTGCATGGGAGTGCTTTGTTTGTTTTATTTTCCTTTGAACTGCCAACGTATTATTACCATCCAACGTAACATGTCAGGAAAGGAGGTGTTGACTCATTTTGGAGGTTTAATTGTTGTTGCATTTGGAATAGCTTATGCATTTTCATATTCCAACGTCTGACATTCTTGGAGGGGGGTCAATTCATAAGGGATACCATTTGTTGGTTTTCTTTTTGGGAGTTGGAAAAAACAAATCAAAAGGAAATTAAAAAAAATAGTGCATCATTTTTTTTTATCAATGGTAGATGGGAATACAAAGGGGTTGCGTAGAGGAGAGAAGAGTAAACACAACCAAAGAAAGTGGATGGATAGTCAGAAAAAAAAAAGATAATAGAGGGGAGGAGGTGTGGCGCAAACCAGAAAGGGTTGAGCTTTCCAAGAAGAGGATGAAAAATGTAGATTGGAGGGATGAATTAAATGGTGTGCAACATGCATGGATATAGAGTAGAATGTGTGATTGGAAGAACAAATAAAAAAATTGAATGCATAAGAGGAAAGCAAGTTGCAATTAAGTTGGAGAGGGGATAAGATGAAAAGAAGAACTTAGACCAAAATAAATGTATAATTGTGCAGAGTGAAGTTTGTATAGTTGTTCTAAGAAAGAATAAATAATGTAGTTTGGGGAAGATTGTGGTGACACATAAAGAATGGAGGCAATGTTTTCATGCCCAATAATTTATGCTAGAAAACCCAACTATTTTTTTTTGTTTTATCGCATTATTAAATTGTTGAAGAGAGATCATGGTTACAATTAGTATGGCCCTATAACATTTGAAATAAAGTTGTCTACAATACTAAGTGTTACCAAAAATTTCACCTCGGCTCATTTTGGTAGAGCTGGTATTTGCTATATCTAAGGTGAAAGGTACATTCATTTTATGTTGATAGTTCATTTGCAATGAAGTATCTCAGATAGAATTCAGTTTATTATGAAAAGTTCATAATAGAAGATTCATCAAAAATGCATAGTACTGCTATACTTTATTCATTTTGAAGTGGAGGAACATACAAGATTGCATAAACATTATTGTTTCATGCTTTAAAGATAAAATAATGTTTAAAAGTCCCGCACAAGCCATGGGAATGAATGGATTACATTGATAGAACAAAAGAACTAAGCTATTCAACTGAAGATAAAAAGAAAACATATAATGAAATATCATATCCGTCATTGCCTGTTCAATGAGGTGTCAATGTTTTATCTTTAGCTCTGTCATCAACTCCCCTCCTGTCTTCAGTCCTTCATGCCCTAGGTTTAGGTGTACCTGCAGATTGTTGATGAGTTTTGTTAGAGCTTGAGACATAATGTTTTTTATCATATGTTATCAAAAATTGAATAACCTAAACCAGTGAACTATCAATCTAATTCAGCCATATCAAGAATATACAAAGAGGAGTCAAGATCATATCATTGAGTAAAAGATGAAATCACCATCAAAAAAGAACATTGAGTACCACTACTTTTATCTAATTTTTTTGTTGAATGTGTAGGAACAGGTACATATTTCATTACTGGTGCATCATGATTCAACATTTCAGTATGTGGGAAAAATTGGGCTCCCACAAGGGTCGAGCCTAGCATACTGCAGAGCACATTGTCATGAATGTGATAGTGAACATGCATACATAGAGGCTCATAATAATAGTTGATAAAGACATAATCATGCTAGGACAACTGATAAAGCAACAAACTTGCAAAATACAGTGGGACAGGTATGTTTTCATCATCACATGAATTCATATGAAAACACAATGGTCATTTGTTTATATCTACAATAAATATTCAGCCATGATGATATTTCAATCACAATGCAAGTAATGGTAGAAAATAAACTACTAGTGTTGATTATCTAATGCAAGTGAAAGTAAAAAACTATGAGTGACAACCACATTTAAACCTCTTGAACATTCATAAAATACAGAAGAGGACAACACATAAGGCATCATGTGGAATATCAAGGATATACTGTTTTCCTTGTACAAAGTTACAATATTTTCAAGTAGGTTTGACAAAGTAAAGACCAAGGTTGCATGAAGCCTACAGTATAGGAATACTCATGGAAAAATCTTAGCAATGAAAAATAATGAAGTATAAATGCAGTCACTCAAGATGAGAGTTCATATTCACAATCAAAGAGACATTGTGGGCACCATAGTATTCTTGCATACTTTAACTCTTACAGAGGCTGGAAAATCAGTGGAAAATATTTTTGCACAAGATTTACGAAATACAAAAGCAATGAAGAAGCTTGAGTCTATGCTGGAAATGAAAGTAAAACCCCATTTATAAAGATAGAAGTCTAAAGCAAGAGCATGCATAGAGAGGGTAGGGTTTTTTCAAGCAGATATGATGAAACCCACACAATTAAATCTTCATTTTTGTATAAATGAAAACCCACTACAGGAATTCAAAGCTCGAAGCTGAGCAAGGAGATTTGAATTCCATTTCAGCAATGCCTAGATAGAGCAAAGACAAGGCCTCTATACAAATGAGGTTTTGAAACCTAGAAAAATGAAGATATAGCAATGATGGCCTGCATACATAGTACTCTGAAGCATTAAAAGGAAAATGGAAACCCTTTTTTTAAATTGCTATCCTCTAATGAGATCTCATTCATTTATGATCTTGCATGGATTTATCACAAGAAAAATTTCTTGAATAAGAAGAAAATACCCAGAATAGAGGCCGTGACCAAGAAACTATGGAGGATTTTAGAAAAAACAAAGATGCATGAAAAAAAATAAAAGGAGTCACTCATTTACAATTTCTTGAGCTCGAACCGAGTTGGTTTCAACAAAATAAAGAGGAGAATATGATATTTAAAACTTACCCATATTCCTGCTACGAAAAAGATACATTCAAATTTCTCCAGAAACGAGCCTCAGAAGCTCTTCAATATTGACCTTGAGCAAAGAAGCAACAATAGAGAATGAAATCAACAAAATATATTAGAAGGAATGATGGCTAGCCGCGGCCATAAAGCTAGAAAATGATTTCAAAAAATAGAAGAAATGCCATATTCATGACAAAGAAGCCCTTACCTTGCATTCTTCTATAGAAATCTTCAAAAAATCAATGGGAAATATAGAGAAATGTTGAAGAATTAGCTATCAAAACCCTGAACCTCATCACCATGGCAGTGCTAGTAGCAAAATCTCCAAAAAAGCAGAGTGAAGAATGAAAAATGATTTTAGTGTTCGATGATCTTACTTACATGCCCTAATTCAATGATGGGTATTTTGTCTATGTTTCAAAGAAAAACATCTCATTTTAATCTCCCCATGGTCTAAGACTTCAAAGTCAATCGACCTAATCATGCAAGGGACAACCCGTGAGTTTATGAAGTCTAACTTCAAAATTTACATTAGTTTTGAAATGTAGGGGTCTTCTTTACTTTTATTTTTGCATGGTGTTAGACAAAAATATCAATGTAATTAAATATTAAGGATAATATTACCTTAGTATTTAATTTGTAATATGTAAAGGAAGGAGCCAATACATATTAAATATTAAGATAATCACATTGATTATCTTTAAATATTTAATCAAACTGCTATCTTTACCCAATATCATGCAAAAAATCAAGTGAAGAGGAGCTGAAGATAGTAGGTGTCATTTGGGGTTCTATTTATGACTTTAAGTCAAACTGAGATTAGTTTTGAAGATCTTTTGGTCATGCACCACATGAGGAGGGGTTAGCAACATTCAGAGTGCAATTTACATTGGTTTTGACTCCTCTTTTTGAGGGTTTTCATATTTGCTCGTGGGAAAGATATTTTCACTTTCAGTACCACCTCCATGCACTCAAGATCCATTTTGAGATATACTTCAGTTACATACAGTGTGACATGGAGTTTTGAGCTATTTGAGCTCAGTTTACAGCATTGGCGGGCCTTATTTTTTAGGCAGTTTTGATTTTGCTCGTGAATAGCTTTGGAGTTAAGATATTTTTGACTTCATTTATCTCTTCTTGGCTTTTTGAAGCCCTTTATTGTATATAGGAAAAAGAATTAGTCTTTTTTCCTTACTTCTTGATTGTTTTCCCTTTGCACTTTGCAGAGAGAGATCTTGTAACTCATATTTTTACACAGTTAATATTATGCAACAGTTTTTATAGGTTAATTTTGGAGTCTTTATGCAGTATTTTCTGTTATTCTCTTTTAGAATCCATAATTTTACCTCTTCAGAAATAATGAAAAGTATCTTTATGAATAATCTGATGAAGTTATTGAGTTTTAATTATCCAAATCTTTAAGTTTGTCTTATTCATTATCATACATCCTTCATAGGTCTTAGGTAGTGCGTTCTTTTCATTTTGAACTTCAAATTGTGATAATTTATTTTCCTTTTTGAAGTATCAAACTGTTTGGCCATCTTAAGAAACACTTTTGTGAAGCCATTTTTGAATTGTGTAAACAAATTTTCGAGAATAGTTGTGAATCTGATTGCACCCTTTATCATCAATTAGGTGCATCACCGCAGTTTAAATTTCAGTTTATGCATTCAATTCAAGCCTTCTTCCCTTTTTCATCAAAGTTTACAGTCCATCATTGGAAAATCATTTAGGAATCCAACCTATAATCCGAAGGTTAACTTTCAACATAGGTTACCCACAACCTGAAAGTTTTCCCATGTTACACAGGATTGCAAAGCATCTTTGCTTTTGCATTTGGGTGCAATCCTCGTTGATAACACTAAGTACACTATTGATGGTAGCATTGGATCTTTAACTACACATCACAATTCACTCTAAAACAAGGGACACATCAATAATACATTTATAACAATGGAGATGCAAGATCAATACTAAATGGAGCATCAAGATTGATAACTATCATAGAGTCAATTGCATTCCTAACTGAAGTGTGGAAGATGAGCATTAGTCATTTTTTTATCAATATAAATATTTGAACACAAAGACTTAGGTATTAAATTACTTAATATGACAACATCTGGATTAATACATATAATTTTCTTTATTTTTATTTTATTTGATCTAATATAATAATATCGTCACTAAATTTTAAATTCTAATTAACGTAGTTATTGTTATGTCATCAAAATGCTAATTTAACCCTTATCAACATCTAATTGACTTATCCAGTAATGGTATTTTATTTATTTATTTACTATGCATACCATTGCCATCTTTTGAAATATGACATTTACTTTTTCCCTTAGCAATAAAGTTAATTGCTTGCGTGAACACTATTTTCACTCATCTAGATAGCACGACCTCCGCCATACTTTCCAAATACTCAAAGTTTTAAATGGCTAAATGACATCCCCAATAATAGAGACCAAATTTGAGGGGTTTGGCGCCTATGCATTTTCTTAGAATGCTATGGTTATCCTATTTAGTTCGATTGACCTACCTTATTAATCACAAATAAGAGGTTATTGCACACTAATTAATCATGCATATCCATTTTTTATTAAAAAGTGGGAATAAGAGAATTAATTGCTTGTATTTCACTCTAGGAAACCACATAACATTAATAATGGTCACTTTATTATTTAATACTAGTAATTGTATTTCCATTTAATCTCAATCAAACGTTTAAAAATGATATTGTTATTACCTTCATGAGTTGATGACGATGGTGATATTGTTAAACAGATTGATACTAACACTTTATTAAATCACCACTTTATTCTTAATGTAACATTATTGTGAATGGATAATTGATGTAAAACTTCTTATTAAATTATTGAACAGTAAAAATTCCATAGCCATGTTACTATTATTTTCAAAATATTATTTTATCAAACTATGATTTTAAGCATTAATAATATTATTCCCCTTCTCAATAATCCAACTATTAATTCTTAACAATAATGTGATATATGTATATGTATATGTATATGTATATATATATTTGTATATATATATATATATGTATATGTATATGTATATATTTATATATGTATATGTATATGTATATATATGTGTGTGTGTGTATATATGTGTGTGTGTATATATATATACATATATTACTAAGATGATTCCTATCCCATTAAGCCCATGATCATTGATATTATTGGTTTTGTAGATTATTACATTATTAATGATTTTAGTGTCAAGTTTGTTTCCAATTTAATACCAACAATATTTCCATTGGCTATTGTCAAATCCTTCTACGTAGAATACTAGCCTAGTAAAGTAGTGCATTGGCTAATTGGGAAATGCATCTCTGCAATTACTGAACTACCTCAAATATCTCACTCAAGAATTTCTCACCTATTGAAGTCCTTATCAGCACCCATGAATGCATACACACAGAGCCACATAACTGGGTTGATGATGAAATTCTGAACAAGATCAAGTGGTAGTTGCCTGCTCTACTCAACGTGAGGGAAGTCAACGCGACACATTTGACTTTGACTTTGACTAAGGCTGATTTTGATGCTTTTCAAAATTTTAATGCTTTTGAGTTATAATGATGATAATGACGAGTGTCCATAAGGTGCTGACGCGTTCTTTGATCATGTGCAGAGACAACTAACACCTATCTATACTCGACAGAGCAAGCCATCAACCTTCCGGTTCTGAGACCAGCTGAATCTGCAAGAGCGACGATGGTTGATGCAGCTAGGTCTGTATTATGTTGCCTATATGCCTGTTATTCGGGAAAATAGGGGAATGTTGACTGCTTTGTGTGAGAGATGGTATTCAGAGACATGCTCGTTCCATTTGCCGACTGGAGAGGCTACTGTGACGTTGGAGGATGTCTACCGTATCCTCTGTTTGCCAATTCGAGGAGAGAGGATCGTCTATGACCCTCAACATGGCTATTAGAACTTCATGACCTACTATCATGATCAGGGTGTAGGACTCAACATTGAGAGACACGAGATCCGCTGGGAGTTTATGGCGGAGCACTATGCCCGGTTTGATGCACTGCTAGCGACACTGATTGACGGGATACTGATTCTTGACCGCTGCGGACATGGGTTTCCCATTGGTTGGGGTGATGTGCTAGTGGGCATGAGGCGAGACATAACAGTTTATGCCTGGGGGCCTTGTTTATTATGCATTATTTACCATCAACTTCACGAGGTTGCCTATAGGAGGGCACAAAGCATTGGGTGTGGCACGACACTTCTCATGATATGGGCTTGGGAGCATGTGGCTATATTCTGACCTCCTATCTAGAGACCACAGCTTGCAGAGGGGATGCCTTATGCTTATTACTATGCCGGTGCCTTACAACAGATGAGGGTCGAAGAGACAGGGTGGTGGCGTCATTAGATTGACACCATGATTGCATTCATTTGGAGGCCCTACAGAGACTGCGAGCAGTGGGATAATGAGGATGACCACCTTAGCTTCTGCAGACAGTATCAGTATCTGATTGGGAGGATAGTGTAGAGTTAGCTCATCCTAGAGATGTATCTACCATAGCGTGTATTGAGACAGTTTGGAGAGCAGCAGGGTGTACCGGTAGGCACAACCGAGTATGCCAGATCCTCGAGGGAGGGAGCTTGGTGTCCACCTATTTTGTTACCATTTGCCGAGCAGAAGATTAATGGTCTAGTGGCACAACAGTGGGGATGGAGGGGTGGGATTGCAGATCCAGGGACAACCGCTGATTATGATTTATGGTGGCAGGCGTGTTGACCAGTTCTATTGATAGATCCAGATGGGCCAGTACTGATTGACAGGAGATCGGTGATACCCCATATGCCACGAGATAGACAAGGAGGCAGAGATGTCGATAGAGGTAGAGGAAGAGATGGTGACAGATCCAAGGGCAGAGGAAGAGATGGTGACAGAGGCAGAGGTAGAGGCAGAGATGGAGGTCAGGATGAAGGTAGGGGTGGAGATGACGAGGATGACGAGGATGACAGAGGGGATGGCCAGAGATGGAGGAGAGATGGCGGGAGGCAAGGCAGGAGGGTGTGGCAGCATGCAGCGAGAGGGGAATTAGATGCCATCCCAGAGGTAGGCGAGGAGGAGGAGAGAGAGGAGGAGTTGAGACAGGAGCATGCTGCCGAGGAGGAGGTCAGAGAGGAGGAGAGACAATAGCATGAGGAGGAGAGGCAGGAGGAGCAGGATATTGGAGAGGAGGTGGTTCGACAGGAGGCCGAGATGGAGGTTGATATGCCCCAGGAAGAGGGAGTCAGTAGAGATGAGGTCGCAAAGGAGGAGGATGATGATGGCATAGATGATGATGATGCTATGGATGAGGCTGAGAGGCACCTGAGATGGAAGATGGTGGAGGGAGATGAGGAGACACCCTCTAGCTCGGTGTTGCCCCATGATGCCACAACATACCAGAGGGTGGCAAACCTACAGAGGAGATTGGATGAGAGTTCTGTATAGGTCAGAGCACTATAGTCAGAGCTAGAGGTGGCTTGGGTAGAGCGGGATTAGGCAGTGTTCCGCCAGCAGGAGGCAGTGCAGTGGTGTACAGAGCTTGCACGACTGTGTACAGGACCATTGACAGATTTGGCACGAGAGTTTGGTAGCGTTAGTGTACGGCTTGGGCGATATAGGTAGTTATATGAGCATGCCGTACAATCCGAGATGAGAGATCCCGCTCTGACCAGGACACAGACAAGGACAGGTGGCAGTAGTAGGTCAAGGAGTGGTAGTGGTAGTGGCAGTTGGAGCAGTGCAAGGGGCTCGACCTCTTCAGGGCATACTTCGAGTCACAGGTCTCATCATAGACACTCTTCTAGTCACAGGTTAGGGCATTCACATGATTCATCAGGTTTAGGCCATAGATCAGTACTTGGTCCACCTCTGGTGACAGATCCTTCAGCTTCACAAAGTCAGGCTACAGTGTCATCACAGATGCATGTTACCGTGGAGATGATTCCATCAGTGTCAGTTCCATTGGTTTCACAGATAGAGGTCGCTATAGGTCCACTTGTTACCGCAGTGCCAGGCACAGGTCCTCAGTCACCACACTCTTCGCCATGAGGGGATGAGGAGAGCATTTCATAGGGCCATGCTTATTGCATTCATGTTTCAATTTTTATTTTATGACACTTTATGTATTGACTATCGAGCCTGCAAGCTCTATTTTTGGGATATCTCGTGACTCTATCTCGTGACATTGTATTTTTTGAGATGATGCTATATGATGCAGTTTTGATGCAGCCTACATGTGTGTTATCTGATGTTATTTGATTTATGCATTATGATGTATGTAATATGGTGCCTATGTGGATTTATGCATTTATGATGGATGATGGTATTATTTATATGTCCTGTCATGTATGTCCTATGATGGTTACTTATGATGTGATGCCCTGATAATGCAATCTTTATTTATATGTTGTGTCGATGTTGTGCCATGGATGATGATGATATGATTATTTATTTGAATGGATGCCATGTTTATGCTTATGTTAATTCATGACTATGTATAATGCAATATGTATATGATTTAATGCTATGGATGATGTATGATGGATCTAATGCAATGTCTATATGATTATGTATGCACTTATGTTTTTGTATGTCACATGATATCATCCAGAGACAAACGAGAGAAGATGACAAGATAGAAGGAGATGCATGTTAGTTCCTAGACCAAATCCTTCAAAACTTTACCATAGGACTTTAATATTTATTGCTCTTAATCATCATTGGGCAGATTATTGTAATGGCCAACAAACACCATGATATGACATAAATCAAGGTGTGCAAGGTCGTACCATCACATAAGACAAACAGTCACAGAAAAGGATAATCATGACTCATACTAAGAGCACGATTTCCCCAGTCCTTTTTTCATAACCAACCACAAGCATAAAAAAACCAATAAAGACAAGTCATGAAATGTCGTTGCTTCTCTAAATCCTGTTTCCATGACATCCTCGAGAAACTAGCAGCATGATTTCCAAAAGGACAAAATAAAGCCATTATCATGATACATCGCTGTTTTTCTAAATCCCGTACTTAGGAAATCGCTGAGAAACTAGTAATATGAGTATCAAAAGACAAGACAAATGTCATGATACGTCACTACTTCTCTAAATCCTGTTGTCGGGATCTCGCTGAAAAACTAGTAACATGATGAAAAAAACCAAAGACAAGTGCCAAGTGTTTGCCAAGTGTGTCTGGATGCCAAGTGTTTTTACTGTCGGGATGTCAGGTTTGATGATGTCAAGATGCCAGAGTGTTGAAATTTTGACTATGCCAAGATGACGAGTGTGGAAAATTGCCAAATTCAGGAAGGACACATCCTGAATAATGTTGATGTAGAGAGGATTGATCCCTAAATGTCAAAAGGGGTCCCTCAAAATGCCAGGTGATAGTGACAATGCCTAGGAAGGACACATCCTAAGGCATAAATGACAGATGTTGTTTTTCAGAAGGACACATCTGAGAGAACCTTGATGTCGAGAGGAGTGATCCTTAGATGTCAAGAGGATCCCTCGAGATGCCAGATGATGGTGACACTTCCTAGGAAGGACACATCCTAAGGCATAAATGACAAAGGTTGTTCTTCAAAAGGACACATCTGAAAGGTAACCAAGAGTTGACTGGTTATGGTAATTTGACTTTTTTTGACCAAATTTGACTGAAGTTGATTGAATTGACTTGTGTTGACTACATGTTGATGTTGACATGCTAATGTGATTGTCACGTTGAATAACTAGTTGCCAAAATTTGGTTGCAGTAATTGGTTTATTTTGAGATGACTTGTTTGAATTGAAGACTTTTTGACGTGTGTGCCAGTGTAATGTCATGAACCCTGATGGACTGACCTAGTGCAGCCTCGGGGGATCATCGATAGATGGCCTTGCCTACGTCATACACTTAGAGACCTCGTAGTTCGACACGACCAATGACTTTGTCTTGATGACCAAAGATTGAGTTATGATTTTATTTTGACACACCTAAAAGGACTGACCTAATGTCTTGGGGACTCGAAAATGAGTCTTACCTACATAGCAAATGCGTAGAGACAATGTAGTTCAGACAAATGACAAAGCCTGATTGATTTGACATACTTGACAAGGAATGGCTCCGTTTTGTGTTTTCGAGACAATTTGATGTTTTTTGTGGTTTCTTTAGGATGTTTTTCAATTTTTAGGTCTTTCTTCAGGACATTTTATGATATTTTTGGTCTTTCCTCAGGAAATTTTGCGATGTTTTTTGTTTTTTTTAGGACCTTTTATGATGTTTTTTTGTCTTTTTTCAAGATTTTTTATGATGTTTTTGTCTTTTTTTTAGGACTTTTTATGATGTTTTTGTCATTTTTCAAGACCTTTTATGATTTTTTTGTCTTTTTTCAAGACTTTTTACAATTTCCCAAACCATGCATGATACCCACTATAGTCACATGATAAATTTTTTTCCCCTAGTCAGGTCCAAGACTTAGCCAATTTTAAAGTACATGAAAGGGATATGCATGGGGATGTCGGATGGACAGTATGCAAGACTTGATTTCAATCATTTGTCAACCATGAGAGGTAGGGTATGATGTCATGGAAAAGTTCGTGGTGGTGATAGAAAACGTGTTCCATCATAGGCCAAAACAAATAAGTAATAGTAGATGGCAGAGCAATGATTAACTACGCATGACGCCTGTTTGCTAGGTTTTCGCTATGGTACTTATCCAAAGAGCCTGTTTTCCAGGTTTTCATTGTTGGACGAATTAGTTTCTCTTTACTATTTTTTTTTGTCATTTTTTAATTTTTTTGGTGTCACCAAGACGCCTGTTTGCCAGGTTTTCATCAAGGCAACAATTTTTTTTTATCATTTTTCAATATTTTTTTTTGTATTTTTAAAGTTTTCAGCTCAACTTTTTGATGCTATGCATAGAACTTCCAGAGATGTAGACTATTGATAGGTTATGTTAGTTTTTCTCCATCTAGAGTCGCCAGCTAATAAGCTCCAGAGCCAAAAGAGGATATGATGACATAAGGACCTAACCAGTTTGGTTCAAACTTGCTCGACTTTTCTCTGTCTGCCTGATTCTTAGGGTTCTGCATGAGGACTAAGTCACCAATGTCAAACTTCCTGACCATGACTCTTGTTGTAACTACGACAAAGACGGTTCTGATATGCCTATAGGCGATTCAGGAAATTTTGTCATCTTTCCTCTAACATCTCCAACTCTTGCAGGCGTGATTGTCTATACTCCTCATCGGTCAGACTCTTCAAGGAGACTCGTAAGGAAGGAATTTCAACCTCAATGGGCAAGATGGCCTTAGCTCCAAAGACCAGGGTGAATGGAGTGGCTCTCGTAAGCGTACAAATGCTGGTGCGGTAAGCCCACAGAGCAGGGTTGAGTTGAATATGCTAGTCTTGACCAGTGTCATTGACAGTCTTTTTAAGGATTTTAACAATTGTTTTATTTGACGCCTTGGCTTGACCGTTTCCTTGTGGGTAATACGGAGAGGAAAAATGATGTTGGATATGAAATCGCTCACATAACTCACAAACGTCTTGGTTTTTAAATGGACATCCATTGTTAGTGATGATGGATTGCAGAAGGCCATACCAACAAATGATATAGTTAAGAATGAATTTGGAGATTTGTTTGCCAGTTATGTATGTTAGGGGGATGGCTTTGATCCACTTTGTAAAGTACTCAGTGGCAGTTATGATGAATTTGTGGCCATTGGACGAGGTAGGATGGATCTTTCCCATGAGGTCGAGTCCCCATTATGCGAAGGGCCAAGGAGATGTGTCGGCGAAAGTTCTTGTGCTGGAGCATGAATCAGATCACTGTGAATCTGGCATTGGCGACAAGTCCTAACATATTCTAGTGCATCTTTCTTAATGGTTGGCCAATAGTACCTAAGTCTCATTATCTTCTTGGCCAGAGTAGGACCACTCGAATGAGACCCGCATATACCCTCATGTACTTCTCGTAAGGTTGTGTGTGCTTCGTTGTTGTCGAGACATCTAAAGAGGGTGTTGTCAAAGCTACAATGGTAAAGGGTGTCACTGACGATGGCATATCATGCAAATTTTTGGATAAAAGACTTCCTCTGGTTATTGGAAATATTAGGGGGGAGGGTTTGATACTTAAAGTAGTCATGGATGTCTTGGTACCAGGGAGAATCAGGACCAACAAGCTCGTAGACCATCCCCGATTCTAGAATATCATAGGCAAGGACTAACAATTGTTCTATTAGGAATTCCAGCTGAGGTATATTGCTTGGAATGTCGAGGAGAGAGCCTATTGTAGCCATGGCATCTGCCGCCTTGTTTTGTGTTCTCAGAACTTGCTCGAAAGTCACCATGTGAAAGTATGTCTGGAAGCTGTCAACCATTCATTTGTAGGGCATTAGCTTCTCATCTTTTGTGTCATAGTCATCATTAACTTGGTTGATGACTAACTGAGAATCCCCATAGACATGCAGTGCTCTGATTTTCCATTTTATTTCCATTCTAAGTCCTGTAACTAGTGCCTCATATTCTGCCATGTTATTTGTGCATGGGAAAGCTATGCGGAAAGACTTGGGAATTGAGTCTCCTTGAGGGGTGATAAACAATATCCCTGCCCCCGAGCCATGATTAGTATGCGATCCATCAAAGTATAGCCTCTAGGGTGACTTTGGTTCTGTATGGAATATTGACTCATCTGGGAAATCTATCACCAAGGGATGATCACTTTGTATAGGCGCGTCTGCCAATTGGTCTGCAATCACTTGTCCTTTGATCACTTTTCTTTCTACATATTGGATGTCGTATTCGCTTAGAATCATGACCCATTTTTCCAGACGTCTTGTCAATGTTGCTCGACTCAACAGATATTTGAGGGGGTCAATCTTTGCTACCAACTGTGTCTGATGGCTCAACATATAATGTCTTAGCTTCTGAGCTGCAAAGACAACTGCTAGACAAGTGTGTTCAATTAATGTGTAATTCAGTTCATACCCAACCAATGTCCGATTGATATAATATATGGCCCTTTCCTTTTATTCTTGGTCGTTCTATGCTAGTAATTCCCCTAGTGCTAAAGTAGTGGCAGAGATGTATAAGATCAAAGGTTTTTCGTGAATGGGTGGCATGAGGATTGGTGGTGACAGTAAGTAGTCTTTTATTTGCTAAAAGGCTTCTTGGCATTTATTTTTCCACACAAAGGGGACGCCTTTGCGCAGAAGATATTGGAATGGTTGACACTTGTCAGCCAATTGTGCTATAAAGCGCCAGATAGATTGTAACCTGCCCTGTAATGTCCTGAGTTCACTTATTCCTCTGGGAGGAGGCATGTCCATGATGGATTTGACTTTTGCTGGATCAACTTCAATGCCTCTTCGAGAAACTATGTATCCTAAGATTTTTCTAGATATTATGCCAAAGACACATTTCTTAGGATTCAGTCAGACTTTGTATTCTTTTAATCTCTTGAAAATTGTGTCTAACACCTTCAGATGATCTTTTCTTGTTACTGATTTAGCCAAAAGGTCATCTACATAATCTTCCATTATTTTATGCATCATGTCATGAAAGATTGTGGTCATAGACCTCTGGTATGTGGCGCCTGCATTTTTAAGACCAAACAACATGACATTCTAGCAGTATGTACCCCAAGGGAAAGTGAATGATGTTTTATGTTGATCTTCGGGGGCAACACAAATCTGATTATAGCCTGAGAAACCATCCATGAGGGACAAAAACTCGTATCCTGCTGTGAGGTCAACTATGATATCAATGTTCAGCAAAGGAAAGTCATCTTTTGGACATGCTTTGTTTGAGTCTCTGAAATATGTACAAACTCAGATCATTCCATTTGGCTTTGTTACTAGCACGAGGTTAGATATCCATTCAGCATAATCAATAGACCGTATGAACCCAACGTCTAGAAGTTTCTTCAACTCAGCCTTGACCAATAGAGCGACCTGAGGATGCATTTTGTGTAACTTCTGTTTAACTGGTTTGGCATTTGACAATAGTGGTAGATGGTGCAAAACCAGTTCCGGGTCTAGTCCCGACATATTGGCGTAGGACCATGCAAAGTTGACTTTACGTTCTGCAAAGAATTTGTGAAATTCTAGTCTCTCTTCTTCAGTCAAGGATGTAGCAAAGAGGACCATTTTGGGATCTTCTGCTATTGATATGTTGTCTTCTACGGTGTCCTCTATGAGCATAGCTGATTTCTCTTGAGTTACGAGAAGAAAGTCTAGTCCTTCATCTTTGGGCGCCTTGGAGAGGTTTTCATCTGCAGATACATCCTTTGTTTTTACTTTTTTGTCATCAGAAGGTTCCTTTCAATTTTAACCTAAAGACATTTCATTTTTTGCTTTATTCTTATTTCTAATTTTTGCAACTGAAGGATGGAGAAGTCTCGCCAAAGTAGGTTGCACAATCTAGGTCAATGGTGAATCCTGCCTTGTGATCACCACTAGGTATGCCCTCACGTAATCCCATAAATTCTATGATAGCCTCATCATTCTGAAAGATGTCCAGGACTGGAGGGCCTTGTTGGTCCCAATAGATTAATTGTGGATAGACTAGGGAAATTCCATCATCAGCGTTGGTGAATTGAGGGGAGGATGCGAAAAGCATGCAAATGGATTCTAAGATATTGTAGATGAAATTATCATCCTCCAATTCCACATCAGACTCTATCCAATATTCCCCTTCACTTATTTCATATTCGTTGTCAAAGTAGGGGATAAATGACTCAGAGTCATGGTTGTCAGCATCATCTAGCAATTCAGATGGATTTGACTGATGGTCATGGGGTTCGGATGGTGGGGCTTGTATGTCATGGGGAAGGGAAATGGGACTGTGACTATTTGGTGCTTGATCGATTTTAAATGTTTGCCAAAAAATTTGTTCAGAGGTCAGCTCCCCAGCTTCAATGAACAAATCATCGAGGCAACAGTCACTTAAGAATCGTTGGGAGCCAAATTCCCATTCTTGGGAGTCAGTTTCGGTAAGGGATTCCTTGATGGTCTCGACACTTTCCAAAACATGCACACGCTCACTCGAAAGTCCATTGGTACGTCGGTCATCATTGTCGGGAAATCCATATCCTAATCCAAGATACTTTGGTATTTTGAAAGATTCTATGGGCTCTCTTCGTCCAGTTTTATTTCTGCCTAGGCCACTAGTTCCATTGTAGCCCTTAGCTTTCATCAAGTCATATCCCTTTCCATATTTCTTAACTGGTAATGGGGGTAGGTCAGCCATTTCTTTATAAAGCCATCCTGTAATATCAACAAGGTCCTCGTTACTCATGTCTCCCCATTTTATGAAAACCTTTTTTGGTGGAACTTTGAAAATTTCTTTGGATTCCATTCTGAAACATGGTTGACCATAGACCTTCAGAGACTTGGGTATTGTTGTGATGCTGTATGTCGTATTCAGTTTGAATTCTCCACAGCCTAGGTCCTAGATCTTGACATTGGATTCATCTTTAGGAAGTGTGGAAGATGGTGCCGTGGTGGAAGATGTGGATGGAGTGGTCATGGAAGATGATGTGAGTGTGGATGGGTCAATGTATTTAGAAGAAGAGGAGCTAGGAGCTTCTTGGTTGATGGACACTCGGTTTTCAGAAATACCCCTTAGGTTGGTACAATATTGAAAAGGGTCGGGGTATCCATATATTGTGATTTTTGTGCCGTCAAATGGGAATTTTAAGCATTGGTGATATGTGGAGGGGACGGATTTTAGGGCATGAATCCATGGGCGACCAAGAAAGATGTTGTAAGGTAATTCTAGATCCAGGACCTGAAAAGTTGTATCCACAATGACTGGTCCCACTCTGATAGGAAGAGAAATAACGCCTCGTGAAGAACACTCTTCGTCATCATATGCTTTTATGACTATACTCTTTGTAGGGTCCACACATGCATTAGAAAATCTTAGAGCCTTAACCAGTTTCAAGGAGCATATGTTCAATCCTGCTCCGCCATCTACTAAAACTCTTCTGACCTTGTGCTTATGGATGAAAGTTTCGATATGTAATGTGTCATTATGGTTGGTCTTGGGTGACGAATAATCCTGATCAGAAAAGGTGACATGATGAGGTGTAGTGAGGTATCCCACCATGGTCTCAAATAAATTGACATCAATATCTTGCGGGACGGAGGACTCTTGCAGGGTTTTATCCAATATAGCCTTATGTGTGGGAGAGATGCAAAGCAGCTCAAGTATGGAAATCTGCGCTGGAGTTTTTCCAAGCTGGTCGATAAGGTTAAACTGACTCTTAGGTTTCCATTCCTTTGTGGATGAGTCAGTTTGTAGTTGTGACTGCCTAGGAGATGGACCAGGTATGGTGATCTTAGGTTGCCTAGTAGGAGGTGGACTAGCTATGGTGATCTTGCCACTTCGAGTAGTGGCATTGCATTGGGGTGCTCATTTGACTATGATGGTGTTGATGTATTCATCGCCAGTTCAGACATTGTTTATAGTAGGTCCACCAGAATAGTTGTACTTGGCGCAGGCGTAATTGGCTTGATTATCGTTTGTCTTAGGACTTGACGTGGAAGCGTTATTAGAACCATGGTCCTGTAATGGGTTCTTATGGATGGTATGGTCAGAATTTGATGGAAATTGTGGCCCACCCAATTCGATTATTCGACTCTCAATAAGGTCTTGCACAATATTTTTGAGTTGTCGACAAGATGATGTCTTATGTCCTTTAGCTCGGTGGTAATTACAGAAATCATTATCGTCCCACCATGATGGTTTAAATTGTCTTGGGTCATACGGCTTTGGTTCTTCAAGTGTGATGAGACCGTTTTGAAGGCATTTCTTGAGGATTTCTTCCATGGGTTCACCCAAGGGAGTGTATGTGCGGCCCCTGGGGAATTGTCTTATCTGACGGTATTGTCCTTGATTTTGACTGTTTTGACCATTTTGGTTGTTTGGGGTGGCATTGGTAGGGGGTGTTAATATTGTCATTGGCTTGTTTTGCGGTTGAACCCCCTTTAGAGCTAGTACATGACCCATAGTGTTTATAGCCTTGGCATCAACAACACCGTCGTTGGTAACATGTTTATTTTTGACCCAGTACTTATTTTTGTCAGTGGGAGGATTTGCGTTTGTGTTTTTAGGACCGTATTTTAGCTCTCCCTTTGCAACAAGGGATTTCTCAATCTAAACACCTTTTTCAACTAGTTCTGTGAATGTTGTACAATAATGCACTTGCACTACATATTTTAAGGGACCTAGAAGTGTTCAAACGAACATGTCAGCCTTTTCCTTTTTGGGTATGTCGATGTGGCAACAACTAGCTAGACTTCTCCATCTTTGGAAGAATGGGATGAATGTTTTGCCAGCGTCTTCTTGCGTGAGATTGCATAAGCTAGTAATAGAAGTATCCATGTCAATGTTGTATGAGTAATTTTTTATGAATTTGTGTTTAAGTTCATCCCATGTTTGGATATCCTTTTGAGTGGAGAACCATTCAAGTGCAGGACCTGCAAGACTTTTAGAAAAGAGTCTCATCAAGTATGTTGGTTCATATGTGGCGTCCATACAGTTGGTTGCGAATTATCAGACATGTTCGATAGGGTTTGTCTTTCCTCTGTCTTTGGTAAAATTAGGTGACACATATCTTGGAGGAAATGGTTGCATGTATAAGTTCATGTCAAAGGGATATATAGATAAATCGTATGACACTTCTGATTTCTTGCCGGATATTTGTATGTTTTCTATGGTCTTCTCTAGACCCATCAACTTTGCTTGCAAGACATCGATTATAGGGTCATTTGTGGCCCTATACAATGGATTGATTGGTACACCATGGGTCCCCATTTGTTGTGAGTGGATGTTGGTGTGTTGTTGAGGTACGTATTGTTGTGACATGTATGATGTGTTCTAATTTGCGTGTTGTTGGTATTGAAAGTTTGGATTGGGGCCATGTTGGTGGGTATGAATATGGGATGAGTATGTCAGAATGTGTCCCCCAGCCATTTGGGTCGATATTTGGGGAATATGATGACCATGAATATTTTGATGTGCGAATGATTCCATAGATTGTGTGTTTTGACTGCCTTGTCCAAATTGTTGGGTTTGTACAAGGGGAATGGTCATATTTTGTCCTTGGGAAGTGACGGCATTAAGCGGTGTTGACGTGTTAAACATTTTTTTGTGGTCCTTGAATAAAGATACGTCATTTACCTCCACCCAAAGGATTATGTGAGGTACCAATGAGAGGATATGATGAGGATGCATTCATGGTACTAGATGTTGTTGTCAATGGAGGATTTGTATGGCTTGATGATGCCCCCGTGGCATTTACCGTAGTGGTAAAGAATGGATTGGAATAACTTGCCCACATTGCCGAGGACCCAAAGGTGGTTCCAGCCGATTGTGACGATATTGTGGATATTGTGGGCAATGTGACGGATTGTGTTCCTCCAACGGATGTAGCATTTATTGAATTGGAGTTGTTTGGAATGTTGGAGGTATCACTCATGGTCATTGTGACATTTTGTGAGGTAGCGTCAAAAAATGTATTGCTTGTGGTGTTTGGAGGTTGACCACTATTGGACATATTATGTGTATTGTTGACGTTAAGGTTAGGAGATGTCGATCTCAAAGTATTAATGTCGAACCCATGGGGTAATTTAGCTCCTTGACTTAAAAGTATGGCCAAATATATGTCCCTGTCATATAAGACCATTTGTTCTACGAAAAAGACCGCCTTTGGATCTTGTGCTGCTACCTCTAGGTTTTCCTCAAGTATTTGTCCACATTCATCCTTACGTGAGAATGGTTCAAAGGGGCTGTTTGATGAGGATGGTATGGTAGTGAGAGGTTGAGTATTCGTGTTGCTAAATGGGTCATTAAAATTCCAATTTGGGTCATAAGTGTGATTGGTGACATTGGAATTAGAATCTTTTCCAAAATTTTCCATTTGTCTTTTCTTTCTTTGGAGTCTAGTTTCCACCATAAAAGAGAATTGCTCAAATAAGGATAATGAAAATGATGACTGAATGCAAGGATGATATTAGCTTATTTTTTTTTGTATTTTTTGATAAAGGATGACAATGCAAGACTATATTTTTTGAATTTTTGATAAAAAGGGATGACAATGCAACAGTGTTTCCTAAAGAAAATGGCTAATGCAAAATGACGACTAGGATGACAAGTTATGACAATTTTTTTGTATTTTGGAATAAAGGATGACAATGCAAGGTGATGACTAAGGAAATAATTGATGCAAAATGACAAGGTTGGAGAAAGGTTTGTCTAACCACTCTAAGCTTGACTTATGTCTCAATTTTGGTTATCCAAAGGACTTGCTAAAGGGACTAAATGACAAGGACGAAATGACGAGTGAGCCTGCCTAACTAGACTGTTGAGTTGGAGGTTCTCACAAAATGACAATGATCGAAAAGAGGAATAATGACTAAGTCCCAAGATAACCTAATTTTGAAAACAATGGTTTTGCAAAGTGTGGTGAGTTGGTCTAATCCAAAGTTTTCCAAGATGAAACCTAAGGACAAATTTATGCTAAAAATGACGATTATGATGCCTAGGGAATGCAACTAAAATTTGAAAAGTTTAAACCTATGGTTAAGATGCAAGATAATGAATGCCTATGATGAATGTTTTGAGCAATTTTGATTCTGGTTTCTAACAGAGACCTTTGAAAAATATGTTTGACAGTAGGCTAAGATGTCTGGACTCAGATTCTGGTTTGAAACAGGGTTTATTTTGTTGACAGGAAAATGCGTCGTTACAGGTAGCAAATGCGTTGCAATTATCAAATGTGGCATTGGAAATGTCAAATGCGGTTCAGTTTTTCAAATGCGGCTTTACAAATGTCAAATGTGATTCTGTTTTGCATATGCAGCTTTAAATATGGAAAATGCATCTCAAGGCAGGCAAATGCAGTGTTTGGATTAGAAAATGCATTTGAATAGATCACATGCGTTGCAAAATTTGGAAAATGCAGTACGACAAAGCGATTGTGTTTTGAAAAATGCGTTGCAGAATGTAAAAAGGTCAAATTTTTTATGTTTGTGGTCAAAAAATCTAAATTGCTTAAAGTTTGACAGTTTGTTTCCAGATGTTTGGGTGTTGTTTGTTTCATTTCAGTAACCAGCAAACACTTGGCAAGCACAATATTCTAAAAAGTAATCAAACACACAAGAGAACAAGTATAATCCTATGGTTAAGCCAAGACAGTATTCGCTAGACTCCACATGGGTTTCCCCAGCCGCATATCAGTAGCATGTGAATCCAGAAGCTTGGCTGCACGAGCTCCCCCTTACATTGCACTCTCTTCTTAGGCCAACCAAGCTTCCAACGCCCATGAAACTCCCATGGCATATTGATCACCTCTACTAAAGACTGCGAAGACGTGGAAGGCTTCACACCGACCGGTGTTGTACTAGAAAATAGAAGGTTTTGGGCTTACTACACAAGAGTTTTTAGTTTAGGACCCCCGTTCGAGTGGCCATACATGGGGTGCAAGATTAATCTCCATTTAGGAGGCACTCCAGTCTGAAGAGGTTAAGCTCAATAGGGTTTTGGGGAGTACTACTTGGTCCGTATGACACATCCACACTCGTAATCTTAGGTTTTCCCTTAAGATTCACATTTATATACCAGTTGGGGGTAGCTTGGCTTTAGCTCCGTTTCAGGTTTGAGTCATGTTGAGGTGATGAAATCCTTAGGAAGGCCCAATTTCTAGAGACAATAATCGTTTCTCTTACACCCAGGATCGCATGACTGCGCAAGGGGAGAGGATACTTCGGTTATTGCATCAGGGTTACATAGAAATAAAATGGGTCTGGCTTTCTGATCACCTAGTTTGCACAGGGTGAGAGCATATTCACCTACCACTTTCAAACACAATCAGACAATATGGAAGACATGTTTATTTTAAATGCACCAAAATGAAATGTGTTTTAATCTAAAAATCACAAGCACAATGTTTTCAGAATGAATCTTGGACACTCAAACCTGCAAAAACACTTGTTAGGAGTTTTAGCAAAAGGTCTTGGGCCCATGAAATGTAACCGCCACACACTGCAAACAAAAGATTAGTAACACGAAAAACCAGAATGCAGAATGTCAAAGAAAAACTAGAATACCAAAAAGAACATTAGAATGCAAAAAGAAAAAGAAAAAATAGAAAAACCGAATGCAAAAAAAAAAGAAACAGTTACCAAGCAAATGCGTCATAGCAGAGCGAATGCGTCGCTTTGTGTAGCAAATGCTTCTCGGTCCTGCGTTTTGGTTTGATAGACAGATGTATCTTGAATATCAAATGCATCTTTTTAAGCTGCAAGTGCATCTCGGGAAATCAAATGCAGCTTTCTAGATTTCGTATTCGGCGTATTAGAGCGTTTGCGTCGTTTAAGCCAGCGAATGCGTCGCGACGCATCAAATGTGGCTCGGGAAAACTCAAATGCGTCGTTTTGTACCTATACCTGCAAAAAAAATAGAAAACCAAAAACTGTACAGAAACTACAAAAGAAAATTAAATGCGTCGGGTTCACCAATGTATCAATGGGTTATTTTTAGGTAGAGGTTAGCATGATTAGATCAATAAGCATAAACCCAAAGAATCTATCGAGTACAATGAAAGAAAATGAAATAAATGAGAATGATTATACCTGTTACTCGTCGAAGCTTCCATGATTCATCTCCATAGCACCTTCTAGCTTGCAGCGTATGATGTTGCCCTCAAATCGAGTGTGTGAGCAATTTGACTATGACAATGTCCTATGCAAGTTTTGAAGGATTTGAAATGACAAAATAAGACTATGCCTATGACTATGACAAATAACTATATTCAAATTAAAATAAGCTAAGTGCAAAGTATGCAATTAAAATCTAAGCATAAACGTCCTATAATAATGAAGTGTTCACTAAATTGTGAGCAAAATTGACATTTTATAGAAAATGCAATTTTGGACGGACGGACGAACGAGATTAAAAGCTGACAAAGCCTAAAATCAGTGGACGAGATTTCATGTGACAATCCTTAATTAGGGTTAGGGCAAGATTGTTAAATGAGTGGTCAAGATGCAATTTGAGAAAATTGAATCGGCAGTCGAGAATAAATGTGATAATTAGCCAAAAAGATAAAGATTTTCAAAAATCAAGAAGATAAAGACTGCTTGATTTGTGAGATTCGAAAAATCAAGAGGATAAAGGTTGAACTGAAAAGCAGATTTGGAAAATCAAGAATTTGCTCAATTACTTGATTTTTGGAAGAAGATTACCTTTTTGAATTAAATTAATTCAAAATAAGGATTTTGTGTGACAGTAAATAATCTTTTTCAGATTATTTACTAAAATGAAGTGACAGTTAATAAAGTGAGATCATTTTAAATAATTTATTTATTTAAAATGAGAGAAATGTTAAATTAGGCAATTAAATAATTAAAGATAATTATTTAATTTAGAGGATTATGACCGATAATTAAATAAATTAATAAATTTATTTAATTATGAGAATTAGTGACATATTAAATAAATAAATAAAATACATTTATTTAATAATCAGGAAGACATAAGGAATTAAATAAATTAAGAAATTTATTCAGTTGTAAGAAGATAATAGACCATTAGTGACGTATCGAATAAATAAAAATTATTTATTTAATAATCATGAAGAATATAAGAGACATGAATTAATTAAATAATAATGAATTATTTAATTAATAGTCGAATGTGAACCAAGGACATAATTAAATGTCACAATTATGCTAGGATGAAAGTGGTAAAATAGAGCTTGCAGGCCTAGGTCATTTTTATGTGTCTACATCTCACTCAAGAATTTATCACCTATTGAAGTCCTTATCAACACCCATGAATGCATACACACAGAGCTGCATAACCGAGTTGATGATGAAATTCTGAACAAGATCAAGTGGCAGTTGCCTGCTCTACTCAACGTGAGGGAAGTAGAAACTCCAACTTGATGATTTATTTACCTAATGTTAAGAGGCCGATAGTAAAGGAAAGGGGGAGAGATCGAGAAGGATATTTCTTACAGTAGTTACTATATTTTCAAGAATATGAACATTAAATTATTATTATTTATTACTTTTAAACCTTTCATATTTGTATGAGTATTTCATCATATTTTCCTTTGGCTCAAACAAAATTTAAATGATTGCACCCATTCGTCTTTGCACAATCAACTATTAAAATGGCTACTTGGAGCCATTCAGAAGACATCACAACTTTTCTCCTGTATGGAGGTCTGTAGCATATGGATATATAATGCTGATAAAATTAGTTACTCTTGAGTTCATCATCTTGTTGTGGCAGCTGGAATGTACCATTTATTTCAAAGATAATTTACCCACCTACACGCAATTGCCATTATGCTGGGAGCTAGAATCTAGCATGCAAGGAGCCGAAATCTAGCACGCAGGGAGCAGGGGCCTTGATGCACATAGTTTCAAAGCTAGTATTGGGGAGCAGGGAGCACAAATCACAAAGTTTATTGGGTTTCTTTTTCAGAAACGACAAGAGGTTTTTTAGAAACACGAAGGTCAGGTGAAAGCTCATAACAAAAGGCACAACCTCATGGGCCCAGGTCACTTTTGGGAAAGCGACAACAATAAAACTCTTTCGAAAGGCTTCAACATTATTCATATAAATTGTTTAAATACGCTTTGCAAAATAGTGAAGAGGTGGAAACAAATTCTGGGCAGTCAAAGGTGAGTCCCCATCATTATTCTAGGGTATTTTTTTGTCTTCTTCGAAAAAGTACTCTTTTAAAATTTTGTCAAAGGTAAAGATAGAAATAGGTTTTATATTGCTATCTATCAAACAAGGAAAACAATGTTTGCTTTAAAATTGGGTTTGTATGCTATGGTGGGAAATCCTAGCGAGCAGGCTGTAGGGCCAGCAATAGAGCATTCAAAACAAAGGGAAAACACGGTCAATATTTATCTGGTGGAGGTTGGTGGGGATAGGGGTATAGAGAGCATGAAGGAATTTGAAATGGGACCCCATGCTGACATGTTAGTGCTGTATGTCCCACCTTGCACTTCAAAAAACCAAGACTCTCATGTTGTCATAGCATCAGTAGTTTCAGAGGTACCTTGGCATAGTCAGGGGCAAAGCAACACTCAAGTCAAAGAAGAAAATCCAAGGGGGAGGTTAACATTCATAAATTCCAAGTAGTATAAAAGGATCTTACAATGAAGGAAAGCCAAAATAACAAGAAGGCTAAAATGGCTGGGTTGCAACAAGTTTGTTGCAATCCTTCCAAAGCTTACGAGCTTTAGCCGTGCAATAGTTAAATCAAAATCAGCTCAAGGGAAAGTCAGGACCCCTATAGCAGGACAAGAAAACTATGAAAATTAGTTTGTAAGGGGCTTAATAAAGAATCATCATTTCAAGTTTGCTGAAGAGGTGAAGCAACAAGAAGAGGTGGCAGTTTTAGAGGTAGAGGTGGAAGGAAAAATGATATATACAGCCCTAGTTCAACTCCTTTGATATGTTCCTCAGATCTATATGTTCGTGAGCTAATGGGGCTAAAAAAGAGGTTGGAAGAGTTAGAGTTGTCTGAGCGGTTGAAAGGTGACAAATGGCAAGAGGCCATGGTTGTCATTGAAAATATTTTGCAAGAAAACAAACTACTTAACATGGAAATAGGCAAGCTGCAAGACAGCATAAAAGCATGTCAACAAGAAATTTCATCCTTAAAGCAAGAATTAAAACATATCAGCAATGGAGGCATTCCTAATGGGGCAGAAGTGGGTGGCACTTCGCATTTGCAAGAATTCCATGCAACAATACCAAACATGGAAGCTAGCGAGGCCAAGTTAAAGGAACAATTAGACGAGGTAAAATCATGGGCCCAAGTGGCAAAAGGACCAACATTGAATAAAAAAGAGCTCATAGAGAAGCAGGTTAAACAACATATATGGGAGGAAAGAAACCGTCAGGGTAAGGCAACAAACTTAATAATAAAAGGGCTAAAGGATCATGGGGAAGGAGAGCACACTAATAAGTTAATAAAAGAATTTCTAGCAGACAAGTTGGAGTGGACAAGGCATATCCATAAGGCAAGCAGAATTGGTAGAATGTTACAGGATGGCAGAAATAGGAATATAAGGGTAACATTGAGAAACGTGGAAGACAAGAACAAAATCCTAAGGAACAAAAGGTTTCTTAAAGGTACACATTTCTACGTAGATGACGATCTATCTCCAACAAAAGTAGAGGAAAGAAGAAAAGAGTGGGATAAAGTTGTAGTAGCAAGAAGCACAGGTAACAAGGCATGGTTGTATAGAGGAAAGGCCCAAATCAATAATAAAATGGCACATGGTAAATAGGAAGACAGGGCCCCCCAGGAACACCTCTTAATGGTAAGTTGGAATTGTAGAGGCTACCCTTGGAGGTGAGGTCTTGGTTTAGGGCCCATAGTAGAGGGGAAGGACATAATTGTCCTCATTGAAACACATGAGCATGATGGCTATAAGATTCCAATTTCTGAAGGTTACTTAAAGGTATCAGTTTGGAATGAATTAACAAAAAGTGGTAAAGGGCATGGGGGAGTGGCGGTTTTGATAAAAGAATCGTGGGAAAGAACCATACAAGTGGAAAAAGAAGATCCAAATAACCAATACATATGGTTGATAATAAAGATCAAAGATTTCACAATTTATCTCACTGCTTGCTACTTTTCTCCACATGGTTCAAAATTTTATAAGAGGAAGCTAGATAAGGAAGATCCATATGTAGCTTTAAAAAATGACATATCAACATATAATAATATAGGAGAAATTATTCTAATAGGAGACTTTAACGCAAGAACAAAAAATAACTAGGCTTTATATCTTAGAAAGGAAGAGGGAATAAGAGACAACCCCCTATGGTTAGAAGAAGAAGAGAATAAAAAATGGGAAAGAAGTTCTCAAGACAAAAAATGATGCATGATAGTACGGAGCAGAACTGTTAGGAATGTGCAGTGTATACGGTTTGTGTAAGGAAAATTAGATGCGGAAACAACTCTCCTAACGTCAAAACCACAGGGAAGAATGCAGAGATACCTTTTAAAATTACAATTACAGTCCAAGTAAGATGCACATGAAAGAGATAACAAAAATAGAGTATTTGAAACATACATATGGACACCAGATATACGTGGGAAAACCCTTACGGGAGAAAAACTCACCACACCAAGAGAAATCACTTTGTATTACAGTAATGGAGATTACATACAAATATCAGACTTATCTTTCTGATGTCATATTTGAGCAACTTTCACAATGATCAAACTTGTACAGGAACCTTCAAGTTACAATCTTCACATAATAGAAATCACTCTAATTATACAACCACACAGCAATCTGTCGATCCTTCAAATCATTTATCTAACAAGACATCATCTGCAATTCAAGAGTATAACCATGTCGCCCCTGTTTGTCGAGCTTCCTCTCAAAACTGCCACAACGAACTGTCTTCCAACGGTTCTCATTCAGCTTCTCTGATTGGTCCACGAGACGCCACATAGGAAAGTCAAATGGTCAAAAGGCTTTAATCTATGTTGGCATGTTGATGAGACACTAATCGTGTCTCCCTGATGCCACACACAGCTTAGCATCCGATATCGCCAAGAGTTTCCTCATCAGCAAGACTCATATCGCTATTCACAAGTCACATCGACCTCAACATTGCTATCGGCAAGACTTATCGCTCGCCAAGAGGTTACACCGAGACTTCTTAAGTTACACCAAAGCATCCAACAGTCGACAAGACATACTGTCTTTGCTGAGAGTTCTTATCGAGATCTCAAGTCATACCGACAATAGACTTCCTCATCGCTAAGACAAACGTCCATCGCTGAGACTTTACTCTGAGGTCTTTATGTTATATTGAGCACTGAACAGTCGGCAAGACATTCGTATTTCGCCAAGAGGTTTCACCGATCTCTCTTATGTTACTCCGAAGCCATACTACTATTAGAAAGACCCCATGAGTCGCCAAGACTTCATACCAATCGCCTTGAGCTACTCTGATGACTTCAGTTGTATCCCCGTCGGCATGACATTCCATTCTCGCTGAGACTTCTCCCCAAGACCTTTGGGTCACCTCGAGTGAATACTGTCGGTGAGACATTCCTATCGGTAAGACTTCTTACCGAACACCCAAGACTTTCCCTGAAGGCTTCAACATAAAACACTGTTGGTGAGACTTTAGCTATCGCTGGGACTTCACCCCGAACTAAGCCTTTCAGCCAAGGGTCTCCTCGATATAGGATAGAATGGCCTATTGGCCAGAGATCTCCATGGGCGGTGAGAGGTTATACCTAACACAACATGTCACACCGAAGACTCCAATGTGTAACCATTTGGCAAGACTTCTGTAAGGTCACAACGACCTGTACAAAACATAAGGCTACAAATCTACTCGTTGACCAAACATAGAATATGTCACACCGACTTGGCTCCAATAGAGGTTTCAGCCTGTGGGATTGAGACACATATTTCCAAAAATCTCCCACTTGACGAAGATCACACAGGAACCTCTAGAGCACAACAAAACTTACTGAAAATCATGGGCACTAAGGCCCATTGAACTGGCATAGCACCTGAACTTGTTTATGCTCACTGGCTTCGTCAATGCATCTGCAACATTCTCCAGAGTATCAAATTTTTCCAAACTGACCTTTCCATCCTCCACCATATCTTGTACAAAGTGGTACTGTACATCTATATGTTTTGTCTTGGCATGGAAAGTAGGATTCTTTGCCAAACAAATTGCACTCTGATTGTCACAAAAAATAGTTATTTGCCCTGCATCAAAACCAATGTTAGAACACAAAATTTTTAACCAAACTGCTTCTTTACAAGCATGAGTAGCTGCCATGTATTCAGCCTCTGTAGTGGACAAAGCGACTACAGCCTACCGCTTACTCATCCAACTCATTGCACCACCATTCAACATGAAAGTATATCCACTGGTGGACCTCCTGCTGTCAATGTCCCTTGCCCAATCAGAATCCACATAGCCTCGAATACTGAGAGTCCTCTGTGATTCAACCAAGTTTCCATGGTAACACAAAGAAAAATCTGAAGTGCTCTTCAAATATCTGAAAACTCTTTTCACATCATCCCAATGTGTCCTTCCAGGATTAGCCATAAACTGACTAAGAACTCCCACTGCTTGGGAAATGTCTGGCCTTGTATAGACCATTGCATACATAAGACTGTCAACCGCACTAGCATAGGGTACACTGGTCATGTCCTCCATCTTAGTAGGAGATTTTGGACAGTCTTCAACAGATAGCTTCATTCCCTGCAAGAATAGAACAACTAGCTGCTTGCAATCATTCATGCAAAATCACTCTAGAACAGTCTTGATATACTTACTCTGACTGAGCCAAAGTTTTCTACTATTCCATCCCCAGAATAGACCTTGCTGCACCAAGATCTTTCATTTGAACTTAGCAGACAACTAAGACTTAAGATCAGAAATCATTGGCTTACTATTGCCTATGAATAGCATATCATCAACATAGAGAACAATAATAAGAACTTGATCACTTTCAGCTTTGTAATAGACACAATGATCAGATTTTGATTTTACAAATCCCAAAGACAATACAAAAATATCAAATTTCTGGTACCGCATTCCAGATGACTGCTTTAACCCATACAGATACTTTTTTAACTTGCAAACCAGTTTCTCTTTACCTTTCTCAACAAAGTGCTCAGGCTGGGACATATAGATTTCTTCTTCAAGATCACCATGAAGAAATGCTGTCTTCACATCCATCTGTTTGACCTCTAAGTCATACGCTGCTACAAGTGACAAAAGAAATTTGATAGACGTCAGCTTAGCTACAAGAGAGAAAATCTCCCCATAATCAATTCCCGCTACCTGGGAATAACCCTTCACAACCAATCTCGTCTTATATTTTTCCACACTGCCATCCAAACCAATCTTCTTTTTAAATACCCATTTGTAGCCAACAACTTTTCTGCCTTTAGGAAAGGGCACCAAACTCCAAGTTTCATTCTTTTCTAATGATGCCATTTCCTCATTCATGGCTTCCAACCAAGAGTCTGAATCAGACATTCTAAATGCCTCTTTCACAGTCCTAGGCTCATCAGTGCTAGAAATTAAAGCATAGGCACAAGTAGAATCTATAAAAGAGAACCCATACCTAGCAGGTTGTTTTCTTTCACAGGTTGACCTCCTCACTTGCTGAGGCTGAGGTTCTTCTTCTTCTTCAGAACTTTTAGAACTGCTTGATCTCTCCTTAGTTTCAGGTACATTTTGAATTTTGAATTCCTCTTTCTCTGGTGTAGGAGGAATTACAACTACATCCTTATTGTTTTATGACTTTGTCTCTGACTACAGATCCAAGGTAGAAGGCTTCAGCTCACGAAAGATTACACTTCTGCTGTATACAACCTTCTCTGTATTAGGATTCCAAAGCTTGTATCCTTTTATGCCAGCACTATAGCCAATAAAAATACATTTGACAACCCTGTTCTCCAATTTAGATTTTTTCTCATACGACACATGAGCATATGCCTCACAGCTAAAAACACGAATATGTCTTAAAGAGGGCTTCTTACCAGACCACACTTCTAGAGGTGTTTTCTCAACAAGAGTAGAATTTGGAGAATGATTAATCAAGTAACATACAGTAGCAACAACCTCAGCCCAAAACTTCTCCTCCAAGCCAACACTACTCAACATACTTCGTGCTCTCTCCATCACTGTCCTATTGAACCTTTCTGCAACTCCATTTTGCTGTGGAGTATAAGGTGTAGTATTATGTATTTTAATCCCATGGTCTTTACAATACCTCTCGAAATCATCAAAACAAAATTCACCGCCATTATCAGTCCTTAAGCATTTTATTTTTCTTCTAGTCTGATTTTCTACAAGGTTCTTAAATTCCTTAAATCGACTGAACACTTCTGATTTACTTTTCAAAAAATAGACAAATGTTCTTCTTGAATAATCATCAATAAATGATACATAGTACCTTGACTTAGACAAAGAAGGAACATTCACTGGACCAAATACATCAGAATGAATATAATCTAGCAAACTAGAAGATTTATGAGGACTAGAATAAAAAGAAACACAGTGCTGCTTTCCATATATACAGTGTTCACAAAATTCAAATTAAAAAGGTTTACAGATACATTTCCCTAATTGACTCCCACTGAATGGAAATTGACTCAAAAAACCCAATGTACCCACAAGGATAACACAACTGGCCAGGCTCTGATACCACTTGTAAGGAAAATTAGATGCGGAAACAACTCTCCTAACATCAAAACCATAGGGAAGAATGTAGAGATACCTTTTAAAATTACAATTACAGTCCAATTAAGATGTACATGAAAGAGATAACAAAAACAGAGTATTTGACACACACATATGGACACCAGATATACGTGGGAAAACCCTTACGGGAGAAAAAACCACCACACTAAGAGAAATCACTTTGTATTACAGTAATGAAGATTACATACAAATATCAGACTTATCTTTCTGATGTCATATTTGAGCAGCTTTCACAATGATCAAACTTGTACAGGAACCTTCAAGTTACAATCTTCACATAATAGAAATCACTCTGATTATACAACCACACAACAATCTGTCGATCCTTCAAATCATCTATCTAACAAGACATCATCTGCAATTCCAGAGTATAACCATGTCGCCCCTGTTTGTCGAGCTTCCTCTCAAAACTGCCACAACGAACTATCTTCCAACGGTTCTCATTCGGCTTCTCTGCTTGGTCCACGAGATGCCACATAGGAAATTAAAATGGTCAAAAGGATTCAATCTATGTTGGCATGTTGGTGAGACACTGATTGTGTCTCCCCGATGCCACACACAACTTAGCATCCGATATCGCCAAGATTTTCCTCATCGGCAAGACTCATATCGCTATTCACAAGTCACATCAACCTCAACATTGCTATCGGCAAGACTTACCGCTCGCCAAGAGGTTACACCGAGACTTCTTAAGTTACACTGAAGCATCCAACAATCGGCAAGACATACTATCTTTGCTGAGAGTTCTTATCGAGATCTCAAGTCATACCGACAATAGACTTCCTCATCGCTAAGACAAATGTCCATTGCTGAGACTTTACTCTGAGGTCTTTATGTTATATCGAGCACCGAACGGTCGATAAGACATTCGTCTTTCGCCAAGAGGTTTCACCGAGCTCTCTTATGTTACTCCGAAGCCATACTACTATCGGAAAGACCCCACAAGTCGCCAAGACTTCATACCGATTGCCTTGAGCTACTCCGATAACTTCAGTTGTATCCCCGTCGGCGTGACATTCCATTCTCGCTGAGACTTCTCCCCAAGACCTTTGGGTTACCTCGAGTGAATACTGTCGGTGAGAAATTCCTATCGGTAAGACTTCTTACTGAACACCCAAGACTTTCCCCGAAGGCTTCAACATAAAACACTGTCGGCGAGACTTTAGCTATTGCTGGGACTTCACCCCAAACTAAGCCTTTTGGACAAGGGTCTCCCCAATATACGATAGAATGGCCTGTCGGCTAGAGATATCCACGGGTGGTGAGAGGTTATACCGAACACAACATGTTACACCGAAGACTCCAATGTGTAACCGTTCGGCAAGACTTCTGCAAGGTCACAACGACCTGTACAAAACATAAGGCTACAAATCTGCTCGTCGGCCAAACATAGAATATGTCACACTGACTTGGCTCCAATAGAGGTTTCAGCCTGTGGGATTGAGACACATATTTCCAATAGTTTGGTTATATGCAACTGGATAAAAGGTTGGCCGAGCTCAGGGAACATTACTTGTCACACGTACAATAGGCAAAGCATGGTGGACTATCTTATATGTTCAAAGAATCTTATGGAAAGGTTAACTAAGGTGGAGGTGAAGGAGTGTCCTATGGAAATGAAATCAGATCACAATCCTATATATGGAAAAATCAACATGCAACAAGACTCTAATTATCAGGCTAGGCTGCAATCAAATCAAAATGATTCTTTTCATGGTACTATCCTCTTGACACAAGAAAATCAAGATTTTTTTTTAACAAATCTTGAAAAACAGTTACAAGAGGTGGATGGTACTAAGATGAACATTATAAACAGAAAAACAATATGCAGCAATAATCTGACTTCAATAATCCTCAAAGCTCTTAGTTGGTGCAAAAGGTCTAGACCTAAGAGGGGCAGCAAAAATAGCTTTCCTTCAAATCCATGGTATGACGAAGAATGCAAGGCAGTGAAAAAAATAGTCAAATATGATGGAAATAAAAAAGGAGTATGAAAATCTTGTGAGACTGAAAAAAGAGGTTTCTATGCAAACAAGGTAGAAAGAGCTGATTTTCATGGGTAGGCACAATCCGAGAGGGTTCTAGAAAGAATTACAACAAAAAAGCATAGTCAAAGAGAACAATATGACAGACTTACAATGGTTGGAATATGCAAAAATGTTATATGAGATGGTGCAAGACAAAGATGTTCCTCCTATGATTAACTCGAGGGCTAAACTCTTCTCCACAAAAGACATCAAAGAAGGAGTTAAAAGGCTTGCGGTGGACAAAGCGTGTGACATAGATGGCCTACAATCAGAATATTTAAAATGGGGTGTGGATGCCCTCACACTGCACATCAAAAGAATATTCAATAGGGTTATTCAGTATGGTTTTCCAGAAAATTGGACGACCAGTGTCATCATCCCCTTTTACAAAAGTGGGGATATCAACAACCCCTCAAATTACCGCACTATAATGATCAACCCACTCTTTGGAAATTTTTTTGGGAGCATGGTTGAGCGTTGGATTAGTAGCTGGGAAAAAAAAGAAGGAAAGAGGGAAAAAGGTCAAGCGGACTTTAGACCAAAATACTCTACCATTGACCACTGCATTACTCTTAGACACTTGATTGAAAAGGTTTGGGGTAGGCAAGGTGGTGAAGTCTTTTGTTGCTTCGTAGACTTCAAGAAAGCATTTGACACGGTTCCTAGAAGCAAGCTATGGTCTAGAATGGAAGAGTTGGGAATTCCAAAAAAGCACAGGGCTGCTATTCATAGATTATATGATCAGGTTCAAGCTAAAATTAAAACTAAACAGGGAATGTCTGATTGTTTTGGAAGTTACATTGGTGTCAAACAAGGCTGCCCTCTCCCACCTACTTTATTTGGGTTGTATATTGACATATTAGAGGAATGGTTAGACAATTTTGGTGGGGGAGGAGTTGAATTGACCAATTATGTTATAAAAATGCTTCTATATGCTGATGACCTTATTCTAATGGCAAAAACAACACAGGATTTGAGGGATCACTTGAAAGATCTTGAGTTATTTTGTCAAGAGGTTGGGATGCAGGTGAACACCAGCAAAACTAAGGTTATGATATTTACCTTGAAGAGAAAGAAGGAAGTTACAAAATTTGTCTTCAAAGGCAGTCCCTTACAAGTGGTTAGTGATTATAAGTACCTTGGCCTTGATTTTCATTATAAACTTAGTTGGAAGACTTGTAGAGCAAAAAGGATACAAGGTGGATGGATAGCTTTATACTCTTTGCAAAATAGATGTAGGAGTGTTGAATTATGGGACTAGAAAACTAAGAAAACTCTCTTTGGGTTGTTAGTGGTGCCGGTGGTTCTTTATGGTTGTGAAGTTTGGTGTGGCAGTACTTTAGCAATGAAATGGAGACAAATTGAAAGGTTGCAAAAATATCTAATCACAAGTAGCCTCAAAATAAAATCATCTATTCCCTATGAGATTATCTTAGCTGAGGTTGGGGCCTTACCTGTGGAGGCATCAACTATGATTCATTTACTAAGTTATCTAAAGAGGCTAGAGAACATGGAGCTGTCCTGTTGGCCCAAAATGGCAGCAGGAGAGATGTTAAGTAGAAGGAAGAGCACGTGGATGAAGCAAAATAACAAGTAACTGAGTAAATGGGGTATCAACATAGATAATTTCCCAAATAACATTAAGGAAATCAAAATGTATGTGCAACAAAAAGTTAAAGAAAACATGTGGGAAATGGAGTTATCAAGGAAAAGAGATTATTACATCAAGCACTTTAATCCCTCATATGACCATTCTCAAAAGAACTATATAGGAGCGAAAATAAAAGGAAAGCCAAAATGCTAATTGCTTAGCTAAGGACTAGTTCACACCAGCCGAGGTGTGAAACTGGTAGGTGGACGACACCTAAAGAAGAATGTGCTGATAGGATATGCAGGTTTTGTACTTTAAAGCATGTTGAGACGAAATGACATTACATCATGGAATGTCCAGCTTATACGGATATTCGGGCCAACTATATCGAGATACTAAATGTGGACACTCTATGTAGCTTGTTTGAGGCAGATAAAATACCAAAAAGTGCTGATTACTTGATAAAAATACATAGCAGAAGATCCAAGATCCAGAAAGAAAGGGAGATCAAGTAATTGTTGGGCGGTGGTTTGTGTTTCGAGTTGTTGTTGTGTTTCTTTCTGCTATTGATCCATGTATCCCATAGGCTACTTAGCCTCGTGGACGTTATCAAAAGTCTTCATTCATTCATTTTATGTCTAATCTCAAGGTAGCAAGGGCAATTAATATTATTGAGAGACTCAAAAATAGTTGCACCTACCACCACAGTTTGTTTAATTTGCATACAATGATAAAAGGTGAATTACGATAGCTATATGTAGCATCCATTTTTATACAAATACATCATACCTACCAACTCCCACCAAATTTGATTAAAATTTATAATAAAATGAAAAGGGTCGCTGCCAATTTCTAGGCTTAGGTAGTAGCGTGCCGCTTACCCCAACTACTCGCCTTCCTACCTGTTCAATGGTATTGAAGGCCTAGGTTGTGTTTTGACCAGGATATTGCATAGTGTATTAAGCCAAATAAGGGGAAGTATCAATTGATTGATTGTTTCTATGGCCATAACATCTATCATACGCTTTCTAAGTAGTCCCATCGAGCCTGTAGAGGGAATCATAATTAAGCCAAATATATGATACAATGTTCATGCATTTACTCATGTCTTTGAATTATTTTCTTAGCCCTGATAACAAAGGAAACCTGATTAGACACATGTGAAAATAAAGATATATTTTATTTTATTTCATCTTCATTTTCCTCTTTTTCTAATCCCACCTCTATCATGATCATCTCAAACAAGTGGATCATAGTTCTAGGTTTAATTAAGAGCCAAATACCCGGTCATCCCTTATGTAGAAAAATCTAAGGTATGATGAAGGACAACCGCCAGCTCACCCTCCCATAGGTTGCGCTTAGCAGATTAGTGGGTTAGGTGGTGGTTAGCAAGACTTACGGATGCCAGGACATGGGGTGACCATTCAAAACAGAGATGCATAGATAGTTAATTAATGCGTACCATGTTATTCATGGAGGATTGTGACCACTAGAATATGGTGCCAAAGATAGAGTAATGCCTGTATTACTATTAATTCTTTCTTTTGTTATTTTCCTCTCTTATCTTCTTATCATGTGACCGTTAAGCTAAGGCTACAAAAGTAAGATTTATTAAGGATAACAACAATTTAAATTTTATTTCCAAATTAGATTCACTTCTCAAATATTTATTTTACATTGACTACTTGGGAATACACTCAAACTATTTATCATAAATATTACTAATTTTTCATAACTAGAGATCTATTAAGTAGTGGTGTATTAGGTAGGAGCTTAAAACAAAGGATGCATGGAAATAAAAGAAAAATGGTCAAAGGATGTCAAAGATCCTCATCCTTACGGAGCAAAACCTTCCCACAGAGGCAGATCTGACCATTTAGCTATTCTTTGAATTACATCTCATGTCTTCATTGGGTGCAACAGTATTATCACTTGAGAATTTAACAATCCCCCTATTAGTGGCATCTCCCTTACAAATTTTAAAGAGGTTTTAGGCACTATCCATCACACCTTGCGAGTCGCAACCCTCTTTTAGGAATGGTTGGTGCTTGGGGGTGTGACCACACACACGGTGACACCCAATATGGGACGACTTGTGTGGGTATGTTGGCCTCCCACAACCATGCCCTAATCATCTTATTTGCTTATTTTTTTATTTTTACATCTCATTTTAAGTCCTAATTGTTCTTCTTAGCTAACTCCTTTCATTTATACTCTAGTACTTTTGAATTATATAGTTTGTTATCAACTATGCTATCACTAACCAGTTGCATGGTTGCTGACTTGTGTTTTAGTAAATAAAGTATGTGCAGTCTGAACAATTTATTTATCCGCCCATAATATGTCTACATCCTTTATAATTAGACATCCATATATTTACACATATATGTATTCTTTATAAGATCAAAGGTATTCTCATGTGCACTCTGAAGAGAGGAGTGTGGCATTATGCCTTTTTGTTGCCTATAAAATTTCCTCCCACCAAGGTATATGTGAAAAGATTATATTGCAAGAGGAATATGTATATGTATAGGTAAAACATAAACATTTCACTACCTATGGGTATATGATTTTTTTGACAATCAAATAAAATTTTCACTGGTGAGTAAAATAAGCACGTCTTTAAAATCATGTATATATATAACAAACCAATATTCATTCCATATCATGAATTTATACTTTTTTATTTTATCACTCATTGTGAGATAAATAAGTAAAACCTCCACTCATATTTTCTTTATATATCATTTTTATCTCAGAAAGAAAAAAATTACATTTAAAACTTGAGAGAAACTAGGGATCCTTTGTAACATCCATTTGGAAATGTAACTCAACCACAACTTGCTCTATGCCTAAATTTTCCTTCTACAACAAAAATGATAGCTTTCCATATTACACCCAATCATTAGAAATGCAATGGATACACAGATATGAATATGGCTTGCTCTCCACCCTACCTTAATGGCATCATGGAGCCTTGTGGGCTCTAGCCATACCCCCGAGCAAGAAGTCTTTTAACCCCAAGAGGATAAATGGGGCTTTCTCAAATTTTACAAAAAATATAGCAATAGGAAAACATAAAATTACATGCATATAGACTCTCCACTCATCCTATTCCAACAATGATCTATACGAACATGCCACCCTCATACAAAAGGTAAACAAATAAAATGAAAATAGGGAACTTATCTCTATTATTTTGATGAGTGGAATTAAGCTCTTCTATCCTTTTTTCCTCTCCAAGCCAAGCCGTCTAGATCACTATCTCCCAAGAGGGAGGACTCCTCTCCTCTCCTCTTCTCATCCTTTCTACTATCTCCAATAGAGTTCCCCAAAAGGAGAAGTGGGTAACACCCCACTCATCCTTCCTCTCCAAGATATATAGGAGTTTCAACTTGTAACCTTTGGATGGGGAGGTGTGGAGTGCACCTACTTCCATCATTGAGAGTCTTTTCCTTATTAAAGAGAAAACATGCACTTGGACAACCCCTCTATCATTACATCCCATCCTCCTCAAAACTCGTCAGTCACCATAATGAGGACTTTTTAGGGGTCAAATCATATCCTCGGGTCACTATTGCATGCCCACTTGACCCCTACCACTATGGTATAGACCCTATGGAGCTTGATTGTGCATCCCAACCAAGAAAATTGGCCAACAACCCACTTTACAAGCTCATTAAGGTCCTATCCAAATTTCAACTTGGATAATGGTTTCTAAACCTTAGCCCCAACTTACATCTCACATGACTCACAAATAAACACCCTTTCAACCTAGAATATAAATTATCCCTTTTACATCAATCCTCACCACCCTACTCTACAATCATATTAAATTTATATCTTTCCAAGCCCTGAAAGGGGTCAAATTCATAACCACAAGAAGATGTTTGATCTACTCAACGATCTTACCTTCTCATACTGACACTCTACTTCCCTGCACATTACCAATGCAATCGTAAGAACAATCTCATATCATATTAAATTGATAGCTAGTAATATTTAATTGTACAACAATTCTATTTACAATATTAACTCATATTCCATTTACTATTCCATAACACTTTCACGACAGACTGAAACAAATATCCAGGAGAAATATAAGAATATGGTCACCTAATCACATTAATTATTGTCTGTAGTACAACTTACCATCTATTTATGGATACATATAACAACTTAGGTTTAGCATTATTCATATGCAAGCAGGGGTCTTACAAATGTCTATAAATGAAGATTGAGAGAGAAGAAGAGAAATAAATGTTAGAACAAAGGAAATTATTATTCAAATAAAGATTGCAGATTGTTAATTGTATTTCATCTAAGAATTAAATAAATCAATGAGTTATTTGTGTATTATATTTTCATGTTAATTTCAATTTGAAATTGAACTCAAATGGAAGAGGCAATTTAAATGTTTGGAATAATTTGTTGATATGAATTAAATTGAATTATCTCCATTATTTTCTAAATTGTTAAATTAAGGCTATTTAAAAAATGGAATTGTAAAATTGAGACATTTCTTGGTTGTAGGATAGGAGGTTGCTACTCTGCACCATTTGGTATCAGAGCCCATGATCTTGAGTGTGTGGATAGAATGTTGAACGTGAGGAAGTCTACACTAGGACTTGTGGGTAGAGAAAAGTGTGAAAGTGATAGAGAAGAAGCTCTTGTGAGGGTTGTTGCAGCTAGGAGGAGTCCTAAGCAACAAGAGAGCTTGAAGCCAAAAAAAAATTAAGAGTGTGATATGGATTGTAGATTGAGGAAAGATCGTAATAGATGAAGATGAGATGGGTCATGAGAAGTCCTATGCAAATTTAGTTCTGGGAATGATATTAGGAAGAAGTGGAGAATGGAAAGTTTGAAGATATGAGAAAGATAGTCTATGAGGAAGTGGGGAAGATCCAGACTAGGATAGAGATATTGGAAAAGCATATTGGGAAAGATGAGAGATTGGTAAAGAGAAGTGAGAAGAAGAATAAGGACAACAAAAAGAAGATTGGAAGAAAAGAGTGTTGCAGCCTAAGACAAAAGGAGAAAAATGTGAGAGCAACCCCTATAGAGGTACACGAGGAAGAAGAGAAGATAGTAGCAGAGAATGAAGATGAGAAGATGCATGTTGCATTGAAAGAAGAGGAAACACAAGTTGTAGTTGATGAGGATGTGGAAGATGTCGTAACGAAAATTGTTGTAGTTGTGAATAAAGATGAGGTAAAATTGTTTTATGATGATAATCTGTTTTCAAATAAGATGGTAGAAGAAGAATAAAAGTATGTAGAGAAAATGGAGATTTTTGTAGATGCAGATTGGTGTTTAGATGTTGCAAATTTATGCATAGGAATTGTAAAGGATGCTGCAATATTTTGGTGGAGGTGGTAAGTTTGCAATGGGTTGGATCCCATGAAGGAGGAGAGGAGAGTAGGGAGTATTTGGCAGAGGAGGATGGGTCATGGTGGAAATCATTCCACATGGGGAAGGAAGAAGAGGGTGCAATTTTGTTGGAGGAAGATGACACGTGTTTTGGAAAGATGTTGGAAGAAGCTTGGAAAAAAACTGTTTGATGTGCACAAGATTCAATGATGGAGTTCGTTGTAGGTTCTTTGCAACTTGGAAGAGTAGTTCAACTACTCAACTCCACCTTTGTGAGCCTATTCTCACAAAATGTATACATGGTGTGTCTGATGCAGGAGCATCCTGGGCAAACAAGCTATGTGCATCAACCTAAAAATGTTTCATTTTGAGTTTTATTTTAGTTTTGGCATTTGTTCTCAGAATGTAGTTTAACCCATTTTTGGTGGTCAATTGAGGAAGAATTTTAATGAAATTTTGTCACAAATTGATAAAAATAATATTTTATTAAGCATTTTGAAGCTCCATCTATAGGCATTTCATTAGAAATTTGAATATTTTAATTGTTCATTTATCTGACACCAGAGGTTAAAAAGTGAATCTTTATGTTTGCGAGCATATGGTTGGGGTTCGATTGGTTTGAGGAAGATAGTAAGCTATACCATTGGATAATTTTAAAGAAATTAAAATGCAATTAAAAGCTATTGGATAGGTTGATAAGAAGAAGAAATGAAGGGGTGCAACTAAAGAAATAGAAAAGATAATGAAAAAGTCGTGGCCTTAGAAGAGGAAGGGAATTGGGATATAAGAAATTATACAAAAGTAAGACAAAGGGGGGCATAGGGGAAGAGGAAAAAGAGGTTGTGTAGGACAATCAGAAGTGACAAGGGTTGCAACATCAATAAAGGATAAAAATGATATAGGTTGCTTGCATGAAAAACCTCGATTGATATAAGCCATGTTTTAGATTTTAATATAAGTGCAGATTTAATAAGAAAATAAAGAGGAAAAGGCATGATTTGTGTGTGAAGAGGGGGTTGAGCCCCACAAATTGGGTAAAGCTAAGCATTTAAAAGGATATGGAGTGTGTGCACAAAGGTTGAGGAAGAAAGATAGGAGGTTGTGTGTTGACAAGGGCTATTGTGGGAGGTTAAAAGATAACAAATTCACTTACCAATAGCTGAAAAAAGGTGTGGACATAAGAAATGAGGTGATGCATCATGTATGTAATTGTTAGTGTATAGAGGGAACAAAAAAAGGTTGTGGGTGGAGAAAGTAAGTCGTGGAAGATGGGGGGAAGAAGAAATGGTAAATAATTGATTTGAAAAAGGTTAGCAGCTTCCAGGGAAGGCCGAATCAAACAAGAAATAATAATCTTGCAAGTAGGAACAACATAGAGGAGGCTGCATTACTTATGGAAATAAGAAAAATTGCAGTTTTTTATTTGATGGGTGTTATAGTGAATCTACAAATGGAGAGGGTGTGAATAGGATGTTTAATACATATTACATGAATAAAATGTATGTTAGTTTTACATTCATTAATAAATTGAACTTGTTTATAGTCCATTGTAATGAGAGGGTGCCATATCATGACTAATGGGGATAATTTGATTGCTATAAATTTCAAAATTGTTTGACAAATAAAATTGTCAATCCAATTTGTTATTTGACTACAAGTTCTACAAATGAGGAAAAGTATTATCCATTTGTAGTTGTGAATTGTTGATAATTTTTTTGGAGCAGTGTGAAGGGTTTTTGTCTGTGTCAAAAATGGTGTTTCTTGGTTCAATGTCAAAGAAGTAGCTACAAAGTGTATTCAGGTCACAAAATGGCCTAATTTTATTTGCTATTTAGTGGGTTCTAGGTGATAATTTTTTAGTTTTTGAGCACAAGTATAGGGTGAATTTCTATTTGGATTTTATGTTTATGGTGAAACTATTGTATTTGGGGGAGCTCAAAGAATCAATAGAGTATGGAAATGATTCTAATTAATAAGATATTTCTGGGTGGTTTAAATGAGGTGTTGGAAATTGCTCTACATGACACTAGTGTCCCCCTGTCAATGAAATTTCAAAAGCTCCAAGTGTGGGGTGATATGGTGGATTGGTTTCTCTTCATCATCTCCTCTCATATTGGAACAATTTAATAGAGGAATCCAAAGGATAAAAAGGGTGTAAACTTTCTTAAAAAGGTGTTGGGCTTGGTTGAGGTGGATGGGTGGTGTGGATGAAGGACTTCATTTATGCTATCTCAAAGGATTGAATTATAGGTGCTAGTCTAATTTTTTGGTGGTTAAAACTTAGTCTATGTATTTAGGTTGCTAATTAGTTAGGAGCCAAGTTTTTGTTATTTTCTTAGTTCTATTGGTTCAATTTGTTTCAACAAACTCATATTTTCAAACTATGTAATCTCTTTTTTTCTAGTTAGTATTAAAAAGAGAAACCCCCATGATTGCAATTTACCAATAAAAAAATTAATAAGTAAACTATAAATAAAATAAATAACAAGATAATATAAAATAAAACTAAATATTAAAATAACATAATAATAATGATTTCATGTCATTTGAAAAAAAGTCGTTAAGTGATAATTAGTGGGAATTAGCTAGAATGATCGATTAGTTAAGTGGATATGATTTTGAGTTAACTAATTTTTCAATTTCCATTTTTATTTTGATTGGAGATCAGATAATTTAAGAATTTGCACAGTTAACTAAAATAAACACTTGAGATTTTATGGAAACAAATTTTTTGTTTATTTGATTACAATTATCTCAGTCAGTTAAGGAGACAAAAGAGAGAGACAACTCCTCTTTTGTCTTAGTTAACTCCTAAACCCACTCCCTTGATTGATTAGTCATGCCGAGTTATTATTTAAATTTTAATTATTTTCCATTAGTTATGTGTGTAATTGGTGGAGATGATTTTTCAATTTATTATTCAAAAAATTAAAATAATATGATAAAAATTATAATGTTATAAATAAAAGAGTGGAAAAGGGAAAAGCTAAGAGGTAATGAAAGGATAGAGTCATCTTCAAACTTTACCAAAAAGAGAAATTTGTAATACTAGGTTGGTGGTTGAAGTTCTTTTTATCATTTCCTTAGTAATTGAGAAAAATAATCATTTTTTTAATTTTAAATTTGGAATTATTTTAAATTTAGAAGCAAAATTTATCTATTAGAGCAAGCTTTTTGGATTCAACTATGTATGTTTTTGGAGATCTAAAAACATACACAATTGAATCCAAAAGCTTTCTCTAATATTTCATAGAATGTGGAAAAATCATATCAACTAAAAATTTATCTACATTTTTATCAACCCTAGTTTTCAATACAATGAGGAAACCAATTTTTGTAGGTTGAAATAATTAATCAAAACTCTTGCGAGAAAGAAGAAATTTATAAATTTTATTCCTTCTATTTTTTTAATAGAATAAAATAAATTTAAAACTTTTATTTAAACTAGCTTATATAGATTAATATTAATCTATATAATATACACCGAGATATATCATTTTGGAGGCATATTTTTTAATAATGGTATTTTAAAATTTCTAAAAAATAAAAAAAAAATACACCTAAAAAATGATATATCTCGAAGTATATTATATAGATTAATATTAAGATATATAGGCTAGTTTACAATCGCAGTGCAACAGTCAATAATATCATATTAAATATTAAATAAGATTTAATATAAATTTGAATTGATTATATTAAATAATTGAAATGTGGAAAAAATGGATGAGGATGTGAATAACTAAAATGGAGTGAAGATCTAGGAAACCCTCATATTTCCCTAATTTCATTAGGAAAAAAGATCTCTCAAAGGTGGGATTGACTTTCAACCCTTAGGTGAGTCAACCCTCTTAGAGGATTTGTTGTTTCCCTTATGATAGAAAATGACAAATATGACTAAAATGCACTTTGGGGAGACTGTTACCTGATTTTCACTCGTGGGCTCAATCAGCTGCAGGGGAAAATTATGTTTTAAATTCGGCACGTGGATTAAATGTGGCTCCCATAAGGGTTGATCCCAGCGTGCAGGTGTTCGGTTTCATTGGGAAGGTCTTCATTTGATGCTATTTTGCAAGGAAGTCTATTGGAAAGTATGCCTTAGTCGGATATGGCATAAAACTCCTCAAAGAAGGAGTCGCTGAGACCAGCTGAATGTCTTGCCGACTAGTAGTGTGTTATATTCATTTGAAATCCTTAGGTCGCCGAGACATTTTGGTTGCCATGAAGTTTTCTATCTCTCTCCGACCAAAGACCTCTCGCCGACGGTTGTTCACAAGGTTAGCGTCGGGGAGAATGGTTTGCCTTCGGTGTGACCTCTCACCGACAAATGGACCTCTCGCCGAAAGGATTTATCATCGGGGAGAAGTTTGGCTGACAGGGTGAGGTCTCGCCGAAAGATGAAGGGCCCGGTGTGATGTCTCGCCGACTAGAGGAAGTCTCGCCGAAAGGGTTTGAGCTCAGGGAGAATGTTTTGAGTTTGGGGTGATGTCTCGCCGACCAAGTGAAGTCTCGTCAAAAGAAGTTGCACTCGGGGAAAGTTTGTGGCTTCGGCGTGATGTCTTGCCGATGACCGGTGGTCTTGCCGAAGGATTGTGCCTTCGGTGTAGTGTTTTGAGCTTGGGGAGAAGTCTTTCCGACCGAAGGTGGTCTCATCAAAAGGGTTTGAGCTCAGGGAGAATGGAATGAGTTCGGTATGATGTCTCGCCGACGGGGTGAGGTCTCGCCGAAAGATGAAGGGCTCGTTGTAATGTCCTGCCGAATGCGGATGTCTTGCTGACGGAAGAGCACAGTGGTATAACTCTTGGGGGATCGCTATGAGGTCTTGCTGACAAGCAATGGTCTTTCCGATAGCGATGGGTCTACTGTGGACTTCGGTGAGACCTCTTGCCGAAGTCGGTAGTCTAGCCAAATGATTTTTGATCGCTATGATGTCTCACCGACTTGTTTGTCTTGTCGATGGGTGTGTTCGTGTTGAGCATCACCGAGACTCTTGTCGATGGTCTAAATGGAATGGTATCTACTGTCAGGTGCTTTCAGTATGAGCTCTGGTTGACAGCGATAGTCTTGCCGATGGTTTTGGATATCGGTATGACTCTTAGGGGTTTGCTATGTTGTCTGGCCGACAACGATAGTCTTGCCGATGTTTTTGGGATATTGATATAACTCTTGTAGCTCAATGTGAAGTCTTGCCGATAGTTCTAAGATATATCAATTTCTGCTGTGGAGTATAATCGCATCGGGGAGACACGACTAGTGTCTCACCAACATGCGATTATATTTGGAGAACTTTTGACCGCCTGAAGATCCTACGTGGTTTCTGTTCAACCAATCGGAGGAGGATGAAGGCGAACCATTGGTAGTTTGACTATGACTATTCTTGTGAGGAAGATCAACATAGCATAAATGAAATTGATCTACTTTGAGATCAAAGGTGATCAATCGGCTCGGTGAACAATGGTGTGGGGATCTAACATGAAAATCAGATGCTGTCTCTCAAGGGGGTCAACTTGCAGAAGGATCTAAAATGATAGAAAAGCCAAAGGGGGAGGAGCTGCGAGTCTCAGTAACAGCTATGATGTCTACTGGAAAATGTAGATCGATATTAATGACTATACTCCAAGACATTCAAGGCAGCTCTGCAAGGAAGTATCGAGGTTGGACACGGGGGCTAGAAGTTAATGCGATGGTTGCAAAAGATCTAAAAGGCCATCCCTGGAGCTATCCTTCACCGACATGGACACGAGGGATGCACATTGAATGCAACATTAACTTTATTCCAAAAGATCTGAGGGCCGACCTTTCTATAACTGGCTCATTTTTTGTAAGCCCTAGGGGGAGGGGCTGATACTTTTTAGTTTTTGTATATATGGCTTTTTTGCCTCTTTGTAAGGGGTTCTTGATTGACATTTTCTACACTTAGTGACTTTTGGATCCTTTGGAAGAATTTTGCAAAGTTTTGTAACCTATTTAGACATGGAATACAGTCCAGACCTTGGGCATCACTGAATGGAGTATTTTTGTCTTCTTGTTACTGCAATATTGGGTATTTTCACATGATTGACTAAGTTATTGTGAGATAGTATTCGTTTCCCTTAATTCTGTCTCATGGCTTTAGTACCTTTTTGCAGAGAAGTGTGATGTTTGCAGGTTATAATTTGTGTCAAAATTGCAACTTGCTTTTAGCTATGAAGTCTTTTCCTCCTAGAAGCTCAAGCAATAAGGCCTTTTTTATAAAACACTTATACAAAGCACACAGAAACAGGTTGTGCAAGTTGTTTTCCAGTCATTGTGTACAAGTGTATGAGACCTGAGTTTTCCAAGTCTAAGTAATATTCTGGTGTATCACCATAGGGTTTAGTTTTCATTTTCATGCACTCCTTCTCCCTTTTCCTTACAAAGATCAGTAGTTAGGTGATAACACAAAGGAAGTTGGCCTTCTCCGAAGGTTCTTTTCCATTTTTAGGTGACCCACAACCTGGAAAAGTTCCCATGTTTCTCTGAAGTATCAAGTTTCTGTAACTTGATAAGGGTGCAATTTCAGTAGATAACAGAGACAAAAATAAAATTCTTAATACACTCAATTATATGTTATGATACTTGAAATGAAGATTTAAAGGATAACACAAGAAAAAACAACAATTTTCTTATAGATCTAAGAAGGGTAAAATAATGTGCACCTAGTCAAAAAACTATGTTTTGCAACCTAAAGCAGGACACATTCATGCTAGGGCGAATGGGTCCCAGTAGCCCTTTCTAAAACTTCAAAATCTAGATTTTTAGCTTTTTGTCTGGACTTTCCTCCTATACATGTTAACCTTCACTCTTGGATCTGGACCTGTGATAAATCTGCAAGAGAAAATGTTGTTTTTGGGTGTATAAGGGTTTTCCTCGGTCAAACCCCAAGTTTGGTAATTAAACCTTGATAAAATGATGTAAATATGATAAATGATAGTGTACGAAAGCCCTAACCTGAAGTGCATCTAAGGTTGTTAAGAGCTAACATGCAAAGAAACCATACTCAAGTACATTAGAGCATTATTCGTATAATGCAAAATGACAAAGATTCAATTGGGAAGAAGTCCATACACCCTAATGAAATTTGAAATATGACAATACCTTTCTTTAGGTAGCTAGTAGAATGAAGATAAAAGATGGGATCACTTAGAAAACAAGTCATTAGGTTAGGGAAATTGGCCAAATGCATCTCCCAAACCTAGAATCCATCATGATCTGCCATAGGCATCAACCTTCAATCATAATCAATACCTAATCAAATCTTTGAAAAAATGAGCTTGAAGACCTGCAAACACACACAAAATGCTGCTCCAAGACTTCAACTTTTCTTGATTGAATGATTTTCTCCTTGCTCTTCAAAAGTTCTCTTTTCTTGCTTGTCTAAAATCTCTCGCTAGTTTGAAATGATGAAAAGACTATGCTTTATAGGCTTCTTCTCTAATTTCTTGAATTTTATATCTCGATAGCTGACATTTGAAACTTGAATTTGGAACTTTAAAATACCACCAAAAACATGTTTAAATAATTATTTTGAATCCTGAAGGGGACCCATTCACCCAAGGGTGAATGGGTCCTAGCCTAAAAATCCAAGATCAAAGTGTTTCAGGGTTTTAAATTAATTAATTGTATTTATTCAATACATGTTGCAATGTCAGAAAATGATTAAAATAGGCCTTGGGATGCATAATAAAGGGGTTTAGGGGCCTATTATTGAAGAATAAAAATGTATAAATGTAAGGTTACTAAAATAGGTCCAAATTAATTGTGAAATTATACTATCACATAGAAAGGAGTAAAATTTTCTACACTACATTTAGCCTCCACTTTAGCATTCATATGACACTATGTGCATATGCAAGTTAAAGTACCGTAAGTAAATGCTTCGTAAAATGATAATCAAATGGATATTGCAATTCATTTACGAATGGGGAGAATGAATCCCCCAATGTAGTCATCTATAAAACCACACTATTAGGAACCACATCATGCAAAACCTATTCGTTGTTAAAAAATTGTCAAAGTTCTACAGAGAATCAAATTCAAGGGTAGATGTATGCCCCCTTGATTCTGCTTGCTTTATGGAGGTGGAATTAGGGTAGCAATCTAGCCTCATTGAATTTCCTTATTTGGTGATGTAAATATTTGTAATAGGGTACTGAGGTTACAAAACCACATATTGATAGACATTAAATAAGATTGGGGATGAAACCACAAATCCAACACAACAAACAACATTGAAAGTGGAGTTCACGAGCCCCCATTATGGTGATTTGATTGAAATGTTCTTTAATAAACTTTAGTATATGTTAGTGAAAAATAATGCTTTTGACCATCATTTTTCCATTTACTATTTGCAAATTTACCTTGTTTTAGATTGAGTAAAGATGTCGAGCCGACGATCATACAAACCCCCTATACTGGACATTTTTTGAGAGTAGGTGGAACGTAGCGAGCTCCAACATATGGTGAGTCCACTGTACCCTGCTTTATGTTTACTTTTTTGTATTTACAACAATTTTTTTATGAGGTTTTGGGACCTCGTCCAAAAGTGGCCCAAGTGTCTAGTTTTGGCCCAAGCGTCCCAAAATGGCCAAAGTGTCTAGGACCACTCATCCAAAAGTGGCCCAAGTGTCCAATTTTGGCCCAAGTGTCCTAGAGAAACTTTGTTTTAATTTTAATTAATTGATGAATATTTTTAAGCATGTTATTGATGATTTATTTCATCTTTTTCAGGTTCCACCCTATGCTCATCAGTGGTTAGGAGGTAGATTATTCACCTATCTTTGAGAGTAGGTTACTCAGTTGACTGAGGAGGAGGTAGACATCTTATGCGATATTGATATATTTTTGATCTACATCATGCCACCCATGAGGTATCATGATGTGATGCTGATGACAATAGTAGAGAGATGGAGCTTAGACACATGCACATTCCATCTACCTTCAGAGGAGATGATGGTGACACTTGAGGATGTACACCACATTTTGAGATTACCCATCTATGGTGAGACCATCCATATTGAGGAGGATCACACATGCAAACAAATGCAACGAGATATTGAGTATTACATGGGGCACTCCATTTGACCATGAGACATTAGGGATCATGTTGAGCTTTAGTGGCTTCTATATGCGCACTCACTGTTGCTTCAATGTGACACTATGGCTTTAGCTCTTGTGCCTAATGGATGAGGCACACACTTGGATAGGGGCCTCATTCACACTATCTGTGAGATGGAGTGACATTGGACCATTTATTCCTAGGGTCACAGTATGTTGGCTCACCTCTATTATGATCTTGGGCACTTTGTATACTGAGAGTTTCACATCATATTCCATTGTACGCTCTTACAAATTTGGGGCCTTTGAGCATATCACATGCACTAGGCCTACATGCTATCCTATAGTAGCATCCATGGGTTACCTTCACACATTTAGCTACACACTTAGATGGGTTTGGCAGTACAAGGATCTGTTATATTGGAGGGTTCAGTTTGATCACTTGGAGGAGGATGAGATAGTATAGAGACCTTACCTCACCATACCCCAGTGGCTAGATCTCACACGACAACTTGTGAGAATGCAATAGGATAGGTTCTTACTTGGACGACATGACTATATAGTTATGCCCTTTTATTATGATTGAGTCATGTGATAGTTTGGATAGGTTCATGTATCGCCAAGGCCACAACCTACATACCTAAGAGCATCATAGAGTGGCTCCAGACCTGGATGCATATGGTGTCACATGGCTAATGATATTGACTTCAACAACTTAGATGATGAGGAACATGATGTACCCCCAACATCAAATGCAAATGATGTAGGTACCACTATAGCCTATGAGTGTTGGTGGATGAGAGCATGGTTGACTCATGTCTTCCTTGTACATCACCCCATAGGAGATGTTGGACCTCTTCTAGGTCATGGAGATGAGAGAGAGGATTGGGTCATAGATAGGGATATATATGATGATGATAGAGCAAGGGATTTAGAGGAGGAGAGTGATGAGGAGGAGGAGGATCCACAACCGATGAGCGATGATCCTACTAAGCCAAAGGATGTTGTGGATGGCCCTGAGGAGAGGCCTATGTCTTACCTATGAGTCACCTAAGAATGATCAATAGCTAGATTAGGCATGATCATTCATGAGCATGGGGAGGGAAATGACACATCACCTTCCACGCTTCCTACACATGAGGAACCTATTATCCCTCACTGAGATCCCAATTGGCAGGCAGGTAACAATGTGTTATTATAGCTTTATTACTTCTATAGTTATTTATGTTTACATATATCATGCCTTGTTCTAATATTCCTTATGATTACCATCTAGCAGTGTGCACACGAGAGTGGCTAGATATCTTCCAATGAGTTGTTGTAGAGATGGCCCCCTCCCTGCCCCCACATTAGGATACATGGGTGGAGCACATGCCACCACCTAGTGTAAGGCATCATGCTGACCTATTCGAGCCCTTACCAAGATGGAGGATAGCATACAAAGAGACAATGGGGTTCATTGATCTAGCTATAGCTAGAGAGGAACAAACTAGAGTCGAGATTTCACAACTTTAGATAGCCTACGAGGAGCTTCAAGCCACTCGAGATTCAACTAAGAGCAGGTCAGAACTTAGTAGGGTGTAGGGAGATCTCACTAGAGTTCAGGCAGAGCTAGATAGACTACAGGCTGATAGAGACCATCTAGATCAAGAGCGCATCATAGCACTCATATGTTTGGTGATGGCTATAGGTGACGTACGGGGCCTACGAGATCGAGTGAGCTCCATGAGCAAGAAACAATCATTTGTCTCATGATGAGCACTATGACCAGGCCTTGAGGAGTCTAGTAAACATAGGCCACACTAGTTATGCTATGTTATGCTATGCCATATGCTTTGATTATGTACATAAAATTTTCATATATATATATATATATGAGCATTTGCATTATGTTATATGAGTTCTTTTGTTGAATTAGATGTCAATGCGATCTATTAAACAATCTTAATAAGATTATTTAATAAATATCTCTATGATCTAATTTTATGTGATCTAACTAAAACACCTATGTTTTCATTAGATACTACATTCTGATTAAGTGTTTTTTGTTAAAGTAAATACACTTATGATCTAATTGTAAAATTAAATGCATGTAATGATCTACTTTAACACAATTTGAATAGCATGTAAAGGAAAGTAATAATTCAACATAATAAATAATTACTCTACATAATTCAAGACACACCAATAATGTTTGTGAAGAACAAAGCAATGCGAGATAAAATAGACAACCATCTACTTAATCTAACAACATGCTTTACTATACATACTATTCAAAAGAGATGTTAAGTGTAGAGCAAATGCACATCATTGATAGGTTCTTTGAAAGGTGGACCATCTATTTATGTTAATGTATATTCTCTAGACCCATAGCTTTCATCAATTACATAGGGTCCTAACCAATTCAGACTAAAATTTCCTTTTTCACTTGAGGCAGCATTAACATTACGTTGATTTTTATATAGCACTATATCACCTTTGTTAAATGAATGAGGGATGAAATTATCATTGTAACTTTGTTGCATTCTTTTGGAATAAGCTTGAAGATAATCAAGAGCGTTAATATGATGTTCATCAAGCATTTCAAGTTGTAATCATTTCTCTTTATAAGTGGTGTCATCAATAAGCCCTCTAAGAGCAATTATCAATGAAGGAATTTCTGACTCTAAAGGCATTATTGCATCAACACCATAAACAAGGTTATAAGGTGTATTTCCTATGGATGTTCGAATAATTGTATGATAGGTCCATAACGCGTAAGATAATTGAGTGTGCCAATCTTTATTATGTTTGCTTACTATTTTCCGCAAGATTTGCTCAAGAGTTTTATTAGTTGATTCTTCTTGACCATTAGACTGTGGGTAATAAGGTGTTGAAAAACAATGTTGAATGTGAAACGTTTCAAAAAAAATCTTTACATCATTGTTCTTAAATCATGGTGTACCATTGTCTAAAACTAATACAGAAGGAGGACCAAAGCAAGCAATAATGTGTTCCAATTTATGAAACAACAAATTGTGTCAGTGGTTGTGGAATGAAGAGGAATAGCCTCTACCCATTTTGTGAAATAATTTGTTGTGGTAATCATAAATGGATGTCTAGAAGAAGAAGGTGGGGATATTTTTGCAATGAGATCCAAACCCCAAACCGAGAATGGTCAAATAGGAATTTGAGCACGAATTTTGAAAGTAGAAGCATGGATTAAATTTTATGTTCTTGACACTTGTGATATCTCTTAACATGATCAAAATATTCTTGTTCCATATTTCGCCAAAAATATCCCATGCAAATTAACTTTTGAACTAAAATCTTCCCCCAAAATGCCCCCCACAAGCACCAACATGAACTTCCTCAAGGGCTATAGGGATTTTTGATTGTTTAAGACATCTAAGTAAAATACCATTAAAAGATCTTCTATATAAGACATCAACTAAGATTATGTATCAAGTTGTAAGTTTCCTAATACGAGCTCTAGTGTTTTTAATGGTTGGTTCAGGAAAGGTACCTTCCTTTAAGTAGTTAAATATGAGTGTGTATCATTCACTTGAGACTTCAATATTGGTCACTATCACTTATTTTATCTTTTCATCTATTGACGTCTATGTGATTGTGTGAACTACAAATGTGAAGTCGATAGAAGGACCTTCATGAGATATAAGGGAAGTAGTGCTTGCCATTGTATCTACATGTTTATTATCCTTTCGTAGAATATTATCAATGGTATACAATTCAAAGTGTTATAGCAATTGCAATGCAAGGTTTTTATATTGAGATAACTTGTCATGTTTCACTTGATAACCATTTCTTTTTTTAATAACCAATTTAGAATCACCAAATATATTAATGTGTTGAACACCTAAGGATAAGGCCACACATATTCCAAAAATTAGGGCATCATACTTTGCACTATTATTTATGCATAGGAATTTTAAGCAATAAGATAAGGGAATAGGCTTTCCTAAAGGCAATATTAATATAACCCTTGCTCCAGAGCCAGTTCGACACTTAGAACCATTGAAATACAATTCCCTTGTATCTTTTTCAGTTGTCAACACACTTTCATTAGTGAATGAGTCATGATTAAGTGATGTTAATGTGAAGGAGCATCAACTAAATGGTTCGTCAAGGCTTGTCCTTTTATTGATTTTTGAGAAATAAATTTAAGATCAAACTTAGTCAACAAAATAACCCATTTAGCTAAGTGTCTTGAAAAATCTGTTTTAGCAAAAAGGTGTTTCAAAAGGTCAAAATTTGTAACGACATGCACCTCTATGTTTAATAAATAATGTATCAATTTACTAGTAGCAAAAACAAGAGACTTGACATTTTTTTTTCTATGATTGTGTATCAAATTTCATAATCAATCAGAGTTTGGCTAATATAATAAATAGGATGTTCTTTTCCACTTTCATCTTGTTGAGCCAACAATGCTACTAAAGCATGATTGGAAGCTAATGTGTAAAGTATGAATGGTTTTCCTTGAATAGCGGGTTGAAAAATGGGAGGACTAGCTAGATACTCTTTCAAATTGTCAAAATCTTGTTTACATTCCTCATTGAACTTAAATTTTGATTCCTTCTTAAGAATTTGAGTAAAGGGGAGTGTCTGATTCACCAAGGATTCCATGAAGCGATGGATTGCTTGAATATTTCCTTGTAAACTACACAATTGAGAAATATTATTAGGAGGTGGCATGTTTATGATAGCATCAATCTTCTTTGTATCCACCTCAATGCCTCTATGTGACACTATAAAATTCAAGAGTTTTCCACTATCCACACCAAAGACACATTTCTTTGGATTTAAGCTCGTGTGATATTTATGAATTCTTTCAAAGATCTTATGAAGGATTTTGACATGATCTTGGCGAGTTAAAGGTTTATCCAAAATATCATCAACATAATCTTCCAAAATGTTGTGGATGAAATCATGAAATATTAGTGTCATAACTTGTTGATATGTTGATCCAACATTCTTTAATCCAAAAGGCATGACAATCAAACAAAATTTTCCCCAAGGTGTAGTAAAATTTGTTTTATATTGATCTTGAGGGTTGATGAAAATTTGATTATACATGGAAAAACCATCCATGAATGATAATAAAGCATGGCCCGCAGTCGAATCCACTATCATGTCAATATTAGGAAGAGGAAAATCATCTTTTAACGATGCTTTATTCAAATCCTGAAAAATATGTACACATCCTAATATGATTATCAGGTTCTACTACTGCCATAATGTTATATATCCAAGGTGAATAATCAATAGGACAAATGAAACCAACATCCAATTTTTTTCAATTTTAGCTTTCACCAATAAGGCTATCTTAGGATTCATCTTTCATATCTTTTGTCTAATAGGTTTAGCATATTTTTCAAGAAAAATGTTATGCGTGACTATCTTAGCGTCAATAACCAACATATTTGAATATTTCCAAGCAAATATTTTAGGGAATTCATGTAATAATGTTACATGATCTTCTTGTTCATCATCATCATCATCAAGACACTTTCCTAATTGAATCAATTTCTCTTCATTAGATGTATCTATTGGTATGTTTATCATGTCTCCCACAAGTAATGTACTTTGGTTTTTAATTGCAAGGATATATTCCTCTTCATTTTGTTCATTATCATATTTTTACTTTTCTTCACCAAAGTATCCCTTACTGTTTAAGGTACAAGTGAATATTCAGTTGTGGTGATGAGTTGGTAAATTGTCATAAACTCCCAAAATTCTTTCCAAAGCTTCATCATGTTGAAAATATTCCAATGGTTCATCCTCACTTGTGGTATTTGTTAAATCGAGATGCTTCAATGTAAGAGTTGTCTTAGGAGAATCTTTCATGATAGTTTTGATATTACATGAAGGCTTTTTCGATGCTTTTGAAGGAAAATATCCAAGAACACTTTTTGTTTCTTATATGTTAGGCTCTATAGGGACACAAATTCCTTGTTCATGCACACCACATCCTTTTCCATTATAACCATTGAGTTGTTTTTGAAAGAGTTGATAGCCTCTCCCATAAAGAGCTTCCATTGCTTTCAAGGATGGTGGTTGTTTAAACTCATTATAGTTTGTTTTGTAATTTGTCTCTTCTTCTTTGTCAAAAGTTGTCAACTTGGATGTTTGTGACGATTCTTCTTCATGTTGTGTTGACATTACTATTGTTTCTTTGTCCTTTTTTTATTCTTTCGGTGTGATCTTATATTCTCCCATGAATGTAGGTGTGAAATCCAATGAACCCCAATCATCATCCAATAATTTTATAATTGATGATAACACTTTTATTTTTCATATGAGAGCTCTTGAGGCATAACATGAATAGGAGTTTTCAATGTTACTCTTCTTGCTTTAACGGGTGATGTTGTCACACCAAGCGATTGTTTTCCCACATTATCAAACCCATAGATAGATAAAGAATTAGGTTGAATTTGACTCTTATCCACTCCAAGATTGTCTAAAAGGATTACACTACACACATTGATGGTTGAACCATTATCAATGAGGGTACACCTTATGCCATATCTGTTAATAACAACCACTATCATCAAAGCCTCATTTTTTTTTTGCACTTCTAATGGAGGTAACTCATCTTGATGAAAAATAATGTCTATGTTAAGTGAATTCATTCCTTGAATTAGGACTGCTACATAATTTGGTTGTGCACTAGGAGGGACCACAACTTGTTGTAAAGCACTTTGAAGCATACTATGATAATTAGGAGAAGCTTGAATAAGGTCCCATAAAGAAATGTTGTAAGAGTTTTTCTAATTTGTTCCACAATATCATACTCCTTTCAATTGTGAAAAGGAAAAAAAGGAGCACTAGGAAAAATAGGTTGAGGTAATGGTAATGAAGTAGGTATGGTTTGTGGTTGCCTATTGTTCCTTGTGTTATATGTGTGAGCAACTATATTATAACTCAATTGCTATGAAGAATTGTTACTACAATCTTGCCTTGCAAAATTCAAGATAGCCCCTGGAGGTAATGGTTTTTTCTTAAGTGGTCCAATGATAAGCACAAGTTGGTTTTGAACTTGTGGTTTTTGTGAAGGTGGATAGATGACAAGTTGAGGTGTGATCACATTAACTTCCTTTTATTTTGGTTTGTTATGATAAGCCTTAGTGGATGAACCTTGTGAGATGAAATCCTCAAGGGCTTCATATAACATGTCAAAGTCATCACTACTAAAGGGATTTAAGGATATGTTAACTTGTACAAAGAGATTTGACATGATTAGATAACTATGCTTTTTTCAAGGTTTATCATTTAGTGTATGATTGTTTGTTTAATGTTTGGGGATAGTTTATGGTTTTCAATGTTTGCAAGATGAAGACTAATTTATCTAAACAATGCAATGATGTAAAATTTAAAAGAAAATAACTACAAATCTGAAATAATATAATACTATTTAATAGAAAATAACTTTTTCAAATTTCCTCAATATTTCATCAAAAGAAAAATTTGCTTTAATGTTCAGAATAGACTATTTCAGAAATTCAAATTGCAGTTGTAACAACAACAACATAAAGTAGAAACAGAGAAAAAAATGCACCCAAAATTTTTCTAGGACACCTATATAGGGATAGATTTTCCCTAGGGCGAATGGGTCCTTGCACAAAGGTTTCAAAAATTAAAATCTCAGTTTGAAGTTCATTGTTTATGCTTTCTAGTTTAGGTTTCAAAATCTATTTTCTATGATTGTTTTTCTATATTTTACTATCTAAATGAAAATGTAATAAATAAAAAAAAAGTGAATAAATATGAAAACTTTTTGAATGCAATTTTGATCAATTTTTCTTATGGAAATGATTGAAAGAAACTAACATGAAACTACTATGCAAAATCAATGTAATATGTATGCTATGTTTTTAGATTTTTGAGATTTTAAATAATATAAAATTTTAAAACCCTAAATGGAATGCAAACTAATGCAATTATGAAACCCTACATGAGATGCAATGCAAAATAATGCAAATCCTAGATCTAGGGTTTGAAGGATCTCCAAATTAGAAAGCTTATAGTTCAAGAATGTTAGGTTCACCAAAATGAAATGTGGAAAAAATGGATGAGGATGTGGATAACCAAAATGGAGTGAAGATCTAGAACACCCTAATATTTCCCTAATTTTATTAGGAAAATAGATCTCTCAAAGGTGGGATTGACTTTCAACCCTTAGGTGAGTCAACCCTATTAGAGGATCTGTTGTTTCCCTTATGATGTTGTTTCCCTTATGACAAAAAATGACAAATATGACTAAAATTCACTTTGGGGAGATAAAAATAAAACTTAATGCACTCAATTATATGATATGAAACTTGAAATACAAATTTGAAGGATAACACAAGAAAAAAAAAACAAATTTTTAGTAGATTTGAGAAGGGTAAAATAGTGTGCACCTCATCCAAAAGTTGTGTTTTGCAGCTTGAAGGACACATTCACCCTAGGGAAAATGGGTCCTAGTAACCCTTTCTAAAACTTCAAAATATGGATCTATAGCTTTTTTTTTGCACTTTCCTCCTATACCTGTTAACCTTCGCTCTCATATTTGAACTTGTGAGAAATTTGCAAGATAAAATGTTATTTTTGGGTGTATAGGGGTTTGCCTCGGTCAAACCCCAAGTTTGGTAATTAAACCTTGATAAAATGATGTAAATCTGATAAATGATAGTGTGTGCAAGCCCTACCTTAAGTGCATCTAAGGTTGTTAAGAGATAAAATGAAAAGAAACCCTATTCAAGTGCATTAGAGCATGGTTCATAATGACAAATGATAAAGATTTGATTGGGAAGAAGTCCAAACACCCCAATGAAATTTGTAATATGACATTACCTTACTTTAGGTAGCTAGTAGAATGAAGATAGAAGATAGGATCATGTAGGAAACAAATCATTAGGTTAGGAAAAAGGACCAAATGCATCTCCAAAACCTACAATTCATCATGATCCACCATAGGCATAAACCTTCAATCATAATTAATGCTTGATCAAATCTTTGACAAAATGAGCTTGAAGACTTGCAAATACACATAAAATGTTGCTCCAAGACTTCAACTTTTCTTGCTTGAATTACTTTCTCCTTGCTCTTCAAAAGTTCTATTTTCTTGCTTGTCCAAAATCTCTCTCTAGTCTGAAATGATGAAAAGACTAGGTTTTATAGGATTCTTCTCTAATTTCCTAAATATTAGATCCCGATAGTCGACATTTGAAACTTGAATTTGGAACTTTAAAATACTACCAAAAATATGTTTAAATTTTGATTTTGGATCCTAAAGGGGACCCATTTTCCCAAGGGTGAATGGGTCTTGGCCTAAAAATCTAGGATCAAAGTGTTTCGGGGTTTTAAATTAATTAAATGCATTTATTCAATTCATTTTGCAATGTCAAAAAATGATAAAAATAGGCCTTAGGATGCATAATAAAGGGGTTTAGGGGCCTATTATTGAAGGGTAAAAAGGAATAAATGTAAGGTCACTAAAATAGGTCCAAATAAAGTGTGAAGTTGTACTATCACACAGGAAGGAGTATAATTTTCCGCAGTACAATAATAATATATTTATATTATATTATCAATATTACTATTTTATTATTAATAATAATAATCTATTATATTGATAAGTAGGAGGTATTTTTCCACAGCGTGTCAAATTATGATATTGCTATCAGGATTCAACCGTGTAGTTTTGAGTCAAACTCATTGACCCATGTTGCATGAGTAGTGGTTCAACAAGAACCCATCTCTCATGATATCGAATGGTCCACTTAGCACTCATTGCATCTAGGTGATGCTCACAGAGGTGAAGCACTGGTCTGTCCCGGGAGGTCACAGAGGTGAAGCTGGAGTAGTACTGGGATGGGTGACCTCCCGGGATGGACCAGTGCTTCACCTCTATGAGCATCACCTTGATGCAATGAGTGCTAAGTGGACCATTCGATATCATGAGAGATGGGTTCTTGTTGAACCACTACTCATGCAACATGGGTCAATGAGTTTGACTCGAAACTACACGGCTGAATCCTGATAGCAATATCATAATCTATTATATTGTTATTATCTTATTATTAATATTAGTATTATATTATTAAAATGTTATTATTAATATATATATATATTAAATCAATATATTATTATTTAATTATTGTTATTATCAAGGTTAATATATTTAAGCTTATAAAGTTAATATACTATTATGGTTAGGGTTAGGAGTAGGGTTAAATTTGGCTCAGTGTTAAGGTTAGGGTTTAGGGTTAAATTTTGAGTTCAATCCTAACTCACAACCTAACCCTAACCATAACCCTAACACTAATACTATTCCTAAATGTTATTTAACCCTAACACTAAGCTTAAACCTAACCTAAACCCTAAACTGTATTTAAAAAAAATTATAACCCAATCATAGCTATAAAACAAAATGGTAAATATTACCTTGTCCTAACCCTAACCATAAAGCATAATTATAACCCTAACCCTAACCCTAACCAAATCCCTAGTCATAACCCTAAACTGTAACCTAACCCAATTCTAATCCCAATCATAATCATGACACTAACTATAAACCTAACCCTAAACACTAAACTATAATCCATAATATAACCCTAAACTAACCCTAACCCTAACCCTAACCAAATAACATAATCATAACCCTAACCTGACCCTAATCCTAACCCTATTTCTCTTAATCTAACAATTTTCTATTTTGAGTTAAATAAATCTATTTTATTTCTATACAAAAACATTAAAATAATTAGCTCTAATTCAACCCTAACCCTATTAATAAACCTTATTAAAACATAACCCTTAGTTTAACCCTAACCTAAACCCTAATTCTCATAACACTAACTCTAATTCTCATAACCCTAACCATAGCCTCAATACTCTTATTATTCAACTCAAGTATTTATCTTTCATTAATTACCTAAATTAACTCTCATAATATTATCCCTAACCCTAACCCTAACCCTAACCCTAACCCTAACCCTAACCCTAACCCTAACCCTAACCCCAACAATAACCCAAATCCAAAAACAACCCCTAACCCTAAACCCTAAACCATAATATCATAACCCTATCCTAAACCTAACCCTAACCCTAACACTAACACTAACACTATTCTTAAATGTTATTTAACCCTATCACTAAGATTAACCCTACCTAAACCATAAACCATAAACTGGAATCATAATTAGGTAATTGTAACCCTAACCATAACCCTAAAAATAATTGTAACACTAAACCTAACCCTAACCCTATTTCTCATAATCGTTACCCTAATCCTAACCCTCCCTTAACCCTAACCATATTTATTATAACCTTAACCCTAATCATAACCCTAAACCCTAGCCCTAGTACCATCTCAAATCCCAACCATAATTGTAACTCTAAACATAACCCTAAGCAATAAATCATGAACACTAATCTAACCCTATTTCTCATAATTCTAACCCTAACTCTAAACTTAACCCTAACCTTAACTCGAATAGTAAACCCTAAACCATAATCTTAACCCTAACTCAAATTGTAAGCCTAATCGTAACTCTAATTTTAACCCTAACCCTAATTCTATTTATCATTTAACCCTAACCCTAACCCTAACCTAACCCTAAACTGTAACCTAACCCAACTCCAGTCCCAACCATAACCATAACACTAACTGCAACTCTAAACCTAGCCCTAATCTGAAAACCATAAACCTTAATCGTAACCCTAAACTAACCCTTACCCTAATAAAATATCATAATTATAACCCTAACCTAATCCTAGTAACCCTATTTATCACAACCTTAACTCTTTCCATTTTGAGTAAATAAATTACTTTTATTTTTATACAAAAACATTAAAACTTTAACTCTAAGCCTAATCACTAAACCATAAAAACTAAGCTAACCCTAATCTTAACACTGTTTCTTATAACCCTAACCATAACTCTAAACCTAAATAAATCAATGAGTTGAAAAAATAAATCAATGAGTTATCTGTGTATTATTTTTTTGTGTTAATTTCAATTTGAAATTGAACTCAAATAGAAGAGGCAATTGAAATGTCTAGAATAATTCATTGATATGAACTAAATTGAATCATCTCCATTATTTTCTAAATTTTTAAATTAAAGTTATTTAAAGAATGGAATTGTCAAATTGAGATGTTGCTTGGCTATAGGATAGGAGGTTGCTGGTCTACACCATTTGGTATCAAAACCCATGATCCTAAGTGTGCGGATAGATTGTCGAACATGAGGTAGTCTACACCAGGACCTGCATGTAGAGAAAAGTGTGAAGATGGTAGAGAAGAAGCTTGTGTGAGGGTTGTTGCAGGTTGGATGATTCCTGATCAACGAGAGAGCTTGAAGCCGTGAAAATATTAAGTTTGATGTGGATTGTAGATTGAGGTGAGATTGCAACAAACAAACATGGGATGGGTCATGAGGAGACCCATGTAAATTTGGTTCTGGGAATGATATTGGGAAGAAGTGGAGAATGAAAAGTTTGAAGAGATGGGAAAGATAGTCTGTGAGGAAGTGGGGAAAATCTAGACCAGGATAGAGATATTGGAGAAGAATATTGGGAAAGATGAGAGGATATTGGTAAAGATAAGTGAGAATAAGAATGAGGACAATGGAAAGAAGAGTGGAAGAAAAGAGTGTTGCAGCCTAAGATGGAAGAATTAAAAAGTGAGAGAAACCCCTACAGAGGTCCATGAGGAAGAAGAGAAGATAGCATGAGAGAATAAAGATGAGAAGATCCACGTCACAGTGAAAAAAGAGGAAACACAAGTTGCAGTTGATGAGGATGTAGAAGATGTCACATTGAAAATTGATGTTGTAGTTGTGAATAAAGATGAGGTAAATCTATTGTATGCTAATACTTTGTTTTTAGATAAGATGGTAGAAGAACATAAGTATGTAGAGAAAATGGATATTGTTGTAGATGCAAATTGGTGTTTAGATGCTGCAAATTTGTGTATAGAATTTGTAAAGGATGCAACCAAATTTTGGTCGAGGTGGTTGGTTTGTGGATGGTTGGATCCCACAAAGGAGGAGAGGAGAGTAGGAAGTATTTGGTGAAGGAGGACAGGTCATGGTGGATGTGATTCCATGTGGGGAAGGAATAAGAGGGTGTAGTATTGTTGGAGGAAGATGACATGTGTTCCAAAACGATGTCAAAAGAAGAGAAAAAAAACCATTTCATGTTTAGAAGATTCAACAATGGAGTTCGCTGTAGGTTGGTTGCAACCTGGAAGAGTACTTCAAATACTCAACTCCACCTTTGTGAGCCTATGCTCACAATCTTTCTACCTAGTGTGTTTGATGCAGGAGCATCTCGAGCGAACAAACTATGCATCAACCAAAAAATGTTTCATTTTGACTTTTCTTTTAGTTTTGGAATTTGTTCTTGAAATGTAGTTTAACCCATTTTTGGTGGTCGATTTCAAAAGAAATTTGTGGTTTGTCACAGATTGATAAATGTCATATTTTGCTAAGCATTTTGAAGCTCCATCTATAAGTATTTCATTGGAAATTTGAATATTTTAGTTGTTCATTTACCTAACATATGAGGTAAAAAATGAATCTTTATTTTTGCAAGCATATGGTTGGGGTTTGATTGCTTTGAGGAAGATAGTAAACTATACCATTAGATAATTTTAAAGAAATTAAAATGTAACTAAAATTTGTTGGAGAGGTCGATAGGAAGAAGTGAAGAGGTACATCTAAAGAAATATAAAAGATAATAAAAAATTCATGGCCTTAGAAGAGGAAGGGAATTGAGATATAAGAAATTGCGTAGAAGTAAGACAAAGGGGGGCTTGGGGGAAGAGGAAAAAGAGGTTGTCCAAGATAATCAGAAGTGACAGGGGCTACAACATCAATAAAGGATAAAAATGATATAGGTTGCTAGCATGAAAAAATTCGATTGATATAATACATGTTTAATATTTTAATATAAGTGCATATTTAATAAGAAAAAAGAGAGGAAAAGGCACAATCTATGTGTGAAGAGGGGATTGAGCCCCACAAATTGGGAAAATATAAGCATCTAAAGAGACATGGAGTGTGTGTGCAGAGGTTGAGGATGAAATATAGGAGGTTGTGTGTTGAAAAGGGTTGTTGTGGGAGGTTAAAAGATAACAAATTCACTTTCCAATAGCTGACAAAAGGTATGGACAGAGGAAATGAGGAGATGCCTCATGTATGAAATCATTAGTGTGCAAAGGGAACAAAAAAATGTTGCAGGTGGAGAAAGTAAGCTGTGGAAGATAGGGGGAAGAAGAAATGGTAAATAATTGATTTGAGAAAGGTTAGTAGCTTCCAAGGAAGGCCAAATCAAACAAGAAATAATCATCTTGTAAGTAGGAACAATATAGAGGAGGTTGCATTACTTATGGAAATAAGAAAATTTGCAGTTTTTGATTTGACGGGTGTGGTTGTGAATGTACAGATGAAGAGAGTGTGAATAGGTTGTTTAATATATATTATATGAATATAATGTATGTTAGTTTTAGATTCATTAATAAATTGAACTTGTTTACAATCCATTGTAATGAGAGTGTTCCATATCATGACTAATGGGTATTATTTGATTGCTATGAATTTTGAATTTGATTGACAAATGAAATTGCCAATCCAATTTCATTTGACTGCAAGTTGTGTAGGTTGGGCATAGTATTGTCTATTTGTAGTTGTGAATTGTTGATAAATTGTCTGGAGTAGTGTGAAGTGTTTTTGTCTATGTCAAAAATGGTGTTTCTTGGTTCAATGTTAGAGAAGTGGCTGCAAAGTGTATTTAGGTCACAAAATAGCCTAATTTTGTTTGCTATTTAGTGGGTTCTAGGTGATGAATTTTTAGTTGTTGAGCACAAGTATAGGGTGAATTTGTATGTCACCTTTATGTTTATAGTGAAACTATTGTATTTGGGAGAGCTCAAAGAATCAATATAGTATGAAAGTGATTCTAATAAATAAGCTATTTTTGGTTGGTTTAAATGAGGTGTTGGAAATTTCTTAATATGACACTAGTGTCCCCCTATCGACAAAATTCAAAATCTCCAAGTGCGGGGTGATATGGTGGATTGGTTTCTCTTCATCATATCCTCATCTTGGAATAATTGAATAGTGTCATCGAAAAGCTAAAAAGGGTGTAAATTTTCTTAAAAAGGTGTTGGGCTTGGTTGAGGTGGATGGGTGGTGTGGATGTGTGACATAGATTTTGGGACCCAAAGGATGCTTGCTCTTGCTATATGATATGATGTAAATGAACTTAAATAAATGAAATTGATTGATTGAAATGAACTAAAATGAATGCAAAAGTGCAATTTAAGCTATGTTTGAAAACACATTGTGATATGCAAATAACTAGGAAAATGAAGAAATAATGCAAAATAGAAGGTATAGGGATGAATTTGAGTGCACCTAGATGAAATGTGAGCTTTCTGGAATGTTTGGAATGCTGATGAATTTTACTATTTTTTCACAGTGGAACTCATTCGTCCAGGGTGGTGAATCAGTCCTCCTACTGATGAAAAAGTGTCAAAAACTAATTTTTGATAGTCGGGATCCGAGATCTAACAAAATATAGATTTTCACACCATAGGTGGGATTCATTCGTCAAGGGTGGTGAATCAATCCACTCCTGGATTTCTAGAAAATCAGACAACTTTGCAGCACCAGATTTGGGAATGTCTGAATGTCGGGTTACCGAAGTCAGTTCTGCAGGAAACAGACAAAAAACACTCAATAAGCTTGAAATAATGATATGTTGACTTGAAGAACCTAGTTTACTTGATTTCCACTTTTCAACACCTTTAAACCTGTCAAATCTGCAAAAACAAAGGCTGCCAAGACACATGCAAAGGGGAAAAATGTTGGAGGGTTAGCAAATAGTGGTTTGCCTTGGTCAAACCCCACTTTGGTAATCAAATCCAATATAAATAAGTGAAATGCAAAGGAAATGTAAACTAAAAACATGCAAATGCTATTAACTCACCAAATCCTTGATCTTGTAAGTCTGAAGTAATGTCAATGGCTACTTCAAAGTGCTTCAATAGTTGCTTCAATTGATGATGTAGAATGCTTGAATACTTGAATGTATATGTGGATGAATGAATTTGATGAATTAGGGGTTAAAATGAGATGAAAAAAACTTATTTATACAATTATTGTGCCTTACTATCCATTCATACCTCATCATAGGCCGACATCATGTGACTTTTAATAAAATCCCAAAAGGAAATTTGAAATATTTTGAATTTGAGGCCAAGGGGGACTCATTCGCCACCCATGGCGAATGGGTCCCACCTAGGACCTAAAAACAAGTGTCATAAATAATGTTGTATTTAATGTTTTTTGTTGGGATAATATGAAAAAATACACTTAATTAAGCATATGAGGGCATAAAGAGACAAAATAAAGCATGAGAAAGGTGTAAATAAGGAGATTGTGCCTAGAAAAGCGTGAAGGCTTGTTACAAGACTTTACAACACTTCAATATATGACTTGTTGATGAGTAAAAAGGTGATTTTTAGGTAAATTTTATTAAATAGAGTCTAGAAGAATGTGGAAATGTCTTACAACACTTAACAACACCTTCAGAAGACATTGTTCTTTGAGTTTTAGTACCTAAATAAGCATGTTCAAGCCATGATACAACATAAAATCAAAGCAACATAGTTTCAACACCATGAAACAAGACCTAAAAGGCCATGAAAATGACAAGGGGACATTTTTCTACAACACATTTAGCCCCCACTTTAGTGAGAGGATGAACTTACTTCCTCACACTAAAGTAGCCACGAACATCGAGGGGAGGGTTCAAATGCACTTATGTTAGCAAGAGGGATGATAAAGTCCCCAAGGTAAATATCCCATGGAAAAATAAGTATAAGAACAAAGGAACACACAAGTGTTGAGGTGAATTGGATGAAGCTTCGATCATCAATCCAACTAGTTGTGAAAAGAGATCTAGGTTGATTGATTGAAAAATAAATTGTGTACTCACTCTGGGGCCATAGAACTAGTTGTCCGCGAGGTGAGAAGGCCCAACTATATACTCACTCTGGGGCCATAGAACTAGTTGTCTGTGGGGTGAGAAAGCCCAAAAATTAAGATACATACTCTAGTTGGTATGCACTCACAAACACAAAAGTGGCTAGGGGAAAAGTCATGCCGCTAGTTGGGCTTCCCACTCAACCATGTTAAAGCTATACCGCTTGATAACTTTAACAAGGTGCCACAAAGCCAAAGAAAATGTAAATATCAGTTTAAGTTTCATGAGAAAATCAAAATAGGATGGCACCACAAGCATGCAAGTTGTGTTATGCAAGGTGGCCAAACAAATAAGATGGCTCCACAGGCATGCAAATTGTGTTATGCAAGGTGGCCGAATGAGGATGCAATAATGTGAAAGATTGTTCAAAGGAGTCTTGTTTAGTTTATGCGAGGTCAGTCACTTAGGGAACATTGTGTCTAATGTCTCCAAGAGAGGATCAATCAAAGAATAGTATATTCACAACTTAGGGGATGTAGTGTGTCGCATCAAACCACAAAGAGGAATGTAATATGCTAAGATATATCACACTTATGAAGGACATCACACCCAATGTCATCCACAAACTGACAAACACATCACGTAAACAACAAGGCTACACTAAGAAGCATGAATGCACAATGAAATAATGGTAATGTATGCCCCCCACTTTAAAAGAATTACTACACATCATTCTATGAGAAATTACTTGAAAGTAGAGAAGAAAAGAAAAGGAAAAAAGAAAAACAAGACATGAAAGCCAACCTAGAAAGCTCTATGCAAAGTCATATGTTTCAATGGTAGGCTGCGTCATGTCAAGGAAAAAGAAAGAAAGGAAGGGAGTTTCCCCCCATAAGAGAAAATACACCAAACACATAAGGGATCTATGGATTTGGGGTCAGTATGCTCGTTGCTGCAATGTTTTTATGAAAGAAAGCAAAACTGTCATCATTCCCCAAATACACATAGAACTGGAAGAATGACACAAAGAGAGCGAAAACAAAGGAAAGTCCATTTTGAGTCAACATGGAAGAGACATTGCAGTCTTAACACTTTGCATCATCCCCAAAAGGAAAAAACAAGTGGAAAGAAGGAAAATGAAAAGATGAAGGAAAATGAAAAATATTTTGGGTCAACATGAAAGAGACATTTCAGTCTCAATGCCTTGCGTCATCTCCAAAAGGAAAACACAAGAAAAGACAAAGGAAAAAAGGAAAAAGGACCATTTGGGTCAACATGGAAGAGACACAAGGCGTCTCTATACTTTGCATCATCCCCAAAAGGAAAACACAAAAAAAAGATTGAAAAAGACAAGGAACATTTGGGTCAACATGGAAGAGACATAGGGCATCTTGACGCTTTGCGTCATCCCCAAAATAAAAACACAAAACAAAGCATGACAAATAGAAGAATAAAGATGTGAATAGAAGAAGTGTACAAAGAGAGAAAACGTCAAACATATGATATGGAGGAACACGACACACACATGAAAAGAAAAGAGAAAGAATAAGTAATGTAAATGTAAGTCAACCATTAACTAAGTTATTGGTTTCTCAATCTTGGATGAACAAGCAGAAAAAGGAATAACAAGGTTAAGAGACAAAAAAAATGCATTACAAGGATAAGGCTAACAACATCTTTCCCCCCCATAAAGTGTAAAGGAAAGAATGAGCTGAGATGGGTGATGGGAAAGGATCATGCACTAGTGAGAATAAGAAACCCTACAACTATAGCATGACACAGGGATGTAGATTGGTTTAAGGTATGACAAGGAAATAGTCGGTATCAGTGAAGTGATACTTATTTAGTATGTCCTTCAATGTTTGACATTCTTCTGTTCGATGTCCAAGGATACGATGGTATTTTAAATATGGTATATGAGAATCATCAAAACGAATGACCAATCTATTTGAAGGTGGTAAAAGTATAAGACCTTTATTTAAAAGCAGTTGAAGTCTCCTTTCACAGTCAGGTGGAGGATATGTAGGAAACTTTATCTTCTTCAATTTGTATGGTCGTTTGCATTTACTAGGTTCACCTTTTTCATTAGTAGAAGGAGGAAGGGGGCCCATAGATCCTAACATCCTTGTCATTAGGAGAGAATGGTTGTTCACGGGGAAGGAGAATATTCAAGTTAGGAGGAGGATTCAAGACCGCTGTACTAGCATCCTAAATTCTCCTAGGTTGAAGAGGATGTCTATCAGGATGAGAAGGATCTTGATATCCTAGTCCTGTTGTATGTGTTGTAGTTGATTGTTGTTCAAGAAGTTGATGGATACCATGTTCATGTTTTGTGTCGCAACCTTGTTTTCTTAATATAGTGAATCATCTACTATTGTTTCTTCAAGGTTGATAGGAATGTTTGTGACTATGTGCTCATAGAATGGTTGGGATTGTGGTGATTAAGAGGAACTAGGTCCACTTGAGGGAGGAACCTTAGGTCCTATATTGATTTCAGGATGTAAATATGCAAAGTGATCAGGAGGTGCAATAGTAGGAAGTTCTTCTGATCTCATAGAGGGATAAAAGGTTGCATTTTCTTCTAGGTTGTCAAGGAAATCATTGTAGAACTTGTTCATGCTAACATCATCTTCTCCAATGATGTTGACATCACGAGGAGGAAAATCATGAGGAGTTAAAGAAGCATGAGGTTGTTCAAGGTCATTAAGGTCACAAAAAAGGTACAATTGGACATGTCTACCAATGATTTGAGGGAATTCCAAAACTTATTGAAAGAAATGATGCCAATAAAGTAAGATGCAATAAATGAGGAAAAATAGAGAATCTGTAACTAAAAATAGAATGCAAGAACAAAAAGGTATAATGCAAAAAAATGCCAAAGAGATTATAGAAATGTTGTTTCAGAAATGCAGAGGGACTAATTCACCCTAGATGGCGAATGAGTCCCAGGATGCAATTTTTTTGTATTTTTTAGAATTTTAAGGATGATTTAAATGTTCTACAGAATGCAATAATAGGTGTAGAATGCATATTTTTACTTTTTTCAATGAAATTGAATGCAAAAATGAAAACTAAATGAATGTTTCATGAATGCAAAATGAAAGGTCCTAGAATGCAATAACAAATCAATGCCCTAATTGAATGCTAATGCAAATGAAAAATAAGATGCAAGATATGAAAGCAATCAGAAGTTTTAAAATGTTCAAAAGTCGGGTTCACTAAAATGTGACATAGATTTTGGGACCCAAAGGATGCTTGCTCTTGCACTTCTAGGGTTTTCACCTAAAAGGAGAGAGATCTAGGTCCCAAAATAATTATGTAACTCAAATTTGGATGTATGCTATATGATATGATGTAAATGAACTTAACTAAATGCAATTGACTGACTGAAATGAACTAAAATGAATGCAAAAGTGCAATTTAAGCTATGTTTGAAAACACATTGTGATATACAAATAACTAGGAAAATGAAGAAATAATGCAAAACAAAAGGTACAAGGATGAATCTAATTGCACTTGGATGAAATGTGAGCTTTCTAGAATGTATGGAATGCTGATGAATTTTACTAGTTTTTCACAGTGGGACTCATTCACCTAGGGTGGCGAATCAGTCCTCCTATTGATGAAAAAGTGTTGGGAACTGATTTTTGATTGTCAAGATCCGAGATTTGACAAAATATAGATTTTCAGACCTCAGGTGGGACTCATTTTCCAAGGGTGGTGAATCAGTCCACTCTGCAACAACTCTGCAACACCAGATTTGGGAATGTTTGAATGTCGAGTTGCTGAAGTCAGTTGTACAGGAAACGAACATAAAACACTCAATAAGCTTGAAACAATTATATGTTGACTTGAAGAACCTAGTTGACTTGATTTCCACTTTTCAACACCTTTAAACCTGTCAAATTTGCAAAACAAAGGCTGCAAAGACACATGCAAAGGGGAAAAATGTTGGAGGGTTAACAAATAGGGGTTTTCCTTAGTCAAACCCCACTTTGGTAATCAAATCCAATATAAATAAGTGAAATGCAAAGGAAATGTAAACTAACAACATGCAAATGCTATTAACTCACCAAATCCTTGATCTTATAAGTATGAAGTAATGTCAATGGTTGCTTCAAAGTGCTTCAATAGTTGCTTCAATTGATGATGTAGAATGCTTGAATACTTGAATGTATATGTGGATGAGTGAATTTGATGAATTAGGGGTTAAAATGAGATGAAAAACACTTATTTATACAATTATTGTGCCTTACTATCCATTCATACCTCATCACAGGCCAACATCAAGTGACTTTTAATAAAATCCCGAAAGGAAATTTGAAATATTTTGAATTTGGGGCCAAGGGGGACTCATTCACCACCCATGGTGAATGGGTCCCACCTAGGACCTAAAAACAAGTGTCAAAAATAATGTTGTATTTAATGTTGTTTGTCGGGATAATGTGCAAAAATACACTTAACTAAGCATATGCGGGCATAAAGAGACAAAATAAAGCATGAGAAAGGTGTAAATAAGGAGATTGTGCCTAGAAAAGTGTGAAGGCTTGTTACAAGACTTTACAACACTTCAATATAGGACTTGTTGATGAGTAAAAAGGTGATTTTTAGGTAAATTGTATTAAATAGAGTCTAGAAGAATGTGGAAATTTCTTACAACACTTCACAACACCTTCACAAGACATTGTTCTTTGAGTTTTAGTACCTAAATAAGCATGTTCAAGCCATGATACAACATAAAATCAAAGCAAAATAGTTTCAACACCATGAAACAAGACCTAAAAGGCCATGAAAATGACAAGGGTTCATTTTTCTATGGCACAGGATGAAGGACTTCATTTTTGCCAGCTCAAAGGATTGAATCATAGGTTCTAGTCTAATTTTTTTGGGGGTTAAAACTCAGTCTACGTATCTAGGTTGCTAATTAGTTAGGAGACAAGTTTTTGTTATTTTCTTAGTTCTATTGGTTCGAGTTGTTTCAACAAACATATTTTCAAACTATGTAATCTCTTTTTTTCTAGTTAGTATTAAAGAGAGAAACCCCCATGATTGCAATTTACCAATAAAAAAAAATTAATAAGAAAAATATGAATAAAATAAAACTAAATATTAAAATAACATACTAATAATGATTTCATGTCATTTGAAAAAAAGTAGTTAAGTGATAATTAGTGGGAATTAGATAGAATGATTAGTTAAGTGGATATGATTTTGAGTTAACTAATTTGTCAATTCTCATTTTTTATTTTGATTGAGAAGAAATTGAATATATTTAAATTTGATAAATTTAATATATTTTACTTTTAACCAAGCATCAACACTTTAATGCCATGTTCTAGTAAAAACATTGTTTCATAATTCTAGCAATATTTTGCTTTGGTTATATCCAATATAGATTTTTAAATCACTATTTGTAACTGTTTTTTAAAATTAAAGTTACAATTTGTTTCATCGTTTAATAATTTAATGGCTAAAAACAAATGTAAATGAAGTAATTCTAACTTCTACAAGATAACTACTACAACTAAATAAATGAAGTAAAGTTAATATTAAATATATGTTAACAAAAAATGACTAAACCTCTCTTAAGTTGTAATAACATAATTGAAAGTTTAGATAATAAGTTTGATTGGTTTGTTACCATATATTAATTGAAATTTTGAGAGAGTAAATTGAATAGATTTAAATTTGAAATTTAATATATTTTACTTTTAACCTTATTGATACTTTAACGCGAGTAAAAACCTTGTTTCATAATGTTGGAAACATTTTGCTTTGGTTATATTTTACCCAATATAGATTTTTAAATAACTATTTGTAACTATTTTTCAAAAGTTTTTAAAAAGAATTTTAAAACTTTAACTTTCTCGTAATAATTGCATTATTGCATAATGAGGATAACTTTCCGGGAAAAAAGTCAATAAAATTGTAAAACAAAAATGTTATGCTTAATTCCCCAAAATCCTCTAAATTTTTTTAGCCTATGATATTTGAGGAAAATAAATTTGAAAATTAAAAAAGTTAAAAATCACACATTTTACTTTAGAAGAATTAAAATATAATGAATAAAAATAAAATTATCCATTTTGATTTGTTGAAATAAACAATATTAATCACTAATTAAGAATCTGACCTACTATAATTCCATGGGAGGAAGTAAAAAAATATTAATAGGTACTATCAAACAAAATAAGCTAAACAACCCATAGGAACTTACTCTTAATGACTCTATTTTCAAAAAAAATTATATATATATGATTTCAGGTTATTCCGAGCTTAAGGGGACTAAGTGCTTAGCCTCATGAATTATATGAATAGATTTGGAATCTTGTAGTAAACCTTATGTATTGTGTGCAAGATACACCATAGATTATATATTAAATCTTACCGCCTAAATAATGTAAGCAGCTGGCACATATTTGTCGGACTGTATGAATAGAGCAGCAAACCAAATACTTATTTATCTACTCAAATACTTTAGCATTTTATGTCACACTTTTCAAAGTGAGAACTGAGCCAATAACCCAGTTGACCACGACTATCCATTTTCATAAATTTATCCATATTCAACTAAGTTAGGATTTCTCTCTTTTTAAATGAAATCCTATTATACGATGCAAAACTTTACAATGTAAAATTACCCAACTATAACTGCAAGCTCATAATAAGGACTACAATGAACCAAAAAAATTGGTGAATCGCAGCTGGTAAAGAACAACAATAAGATTGGCAAAGAATATTTACACAAATAATAATATTTTATTAATCAAACGTCCAAAAGCCTTAAATATTTCCAGAGGACGGCCAAGTTCCAAAATGGCCTGCATAAGAAAGGACCTGATTTGCTTCAACCTATATATTATATTCTGATGAAAACCAGTAATTGAGATTGTTAGAATCTTGGGAGCTCACTTGCGAGGCCCTCTGGAACTACAAAGTAATAAAACACAATAAAAATATCATTAGAAGAACAACAAAAACGTACTACAAATAAAGGAATCTGACAGTAGACCTTTTTAAAACAAAATTGTTAGTTCCTTGAAGTTTTAGAAGCTACAACATATTTCCCAGTTTCCTTAAGATCATAATCGTACTACTCAGTCCAACAAGGGAGACTTCTATTTTCATCTATCACTATTACCGACATTACTGTAATGGAAGCGCATTAATCACCCTTATCGGGTGAAATTTCCCTACCAATTAGATAGAAGAGAAATAATTTTTCAAAAATGTTTTGTTATAAAATTGACATCTATACATTGACAATAGTTAAATATTTTTTAAATAGAAAAACTATTTAGTTCCCATTGGTTGGAAAATTTTTTATTAATAACTAGTTAAGAACATGCCTCACCTATAGTTTCCTTGGCAGAAACTAATAAACACTTGAGATTTTATGGAAACAATTTTTTTTGTTTATTTGATTACAATTAGTTAGTTAAGGAGACAAAAGAGGGAGACAACTCCTCTTTTGTCTGACAAAAAATTTCTAAACCCACTCCCTTGATTAATTGGTCATGTCAAATTATTATTCAAATTTAAATTATTTTCCATTAGTTATGTGTGTAATTGATAGAGATGATTTTTCAATTTATTATTCAAAAAATTAAAATAATATGATCAAAATAATGTTATAAATAAAAGAGTCTAGAAAAGGGAAAAGCTAAGAGGTAATCAAGGGACAATCATCTTCAAACTTTATCAAAAAGAGAAATTTGCAATACTAGATTGGTGGTTGAAGTTCCTTTTATCATAATATAATATAACAATAACAAGCATAAAATAATAATATAATTGTATTATTTTATAAAAATGAAAAATAATAATAATAATAACAATAATTAAATTATAATAATATAATAGTAATATTATATATGTCAATAATAACCTACTAATATTAATAATAATATAAATAAAAGAATAATAATATTTTAGTAATTATAATAATACAAAGTTGCTTCTAATACGCATAGTTCTCAAAGACAACTATCTATATAAACAATATGATTGATGTTAAAGAATTTAGAAACTTTCTTTGTGTAGATCAAGAATATGGAAACTTACCTTTCAAAGCTAAATAATTTATTTTTTTAAATGAATAAATATTGCTAATTTTTGTTATTTTTAATTTTTTAAATAAATAAATATTGCTATCTTTTGTTGCTTTTTTATTTTCATATGTAAATATAATAATAATAACAATTATTATAATTTAATAATAACAATAATTATAATTGAATAATAACAATAATTAAATAATAATATAATATTAATATTATATATTAATAATAACATATTAATAATATAATACTAATATGGGAATTGATTTCTACCACTAGCACCTCGGTGATTATAAATGGGCCTCCTTCCCGTTTCTTTAAAGTGTCAAGAGGTGTTAGATAAGGGGATCTTGTCTCCCCGATTCTTTTCACCCTCATGGCTGAAAGTCTTGGGAGGCTTATGCATAAAAAAGTGATATAAGGTAGTTTGAAAGGTTTAAACCTTCTTCAGAAAACCTAGTCTACTCTCACCAGCAATTTGTGGACGACACGATGCTTATGGGAAGTGCTACTGTTGGTGAAGCCCGAGCTTTAAAGAGTTGTCTTGTTCTTTATGAGGAAGGCTCGGGGCAAAAGATTAATAGGACCAAAAGTTCCCTCTATTTTTTCAATACCCCTGAGCACAGGCAAAGGAAGATTGCAAATATCCTGGGCTGTGGTGTTAATTCCCTCCCTTCCATTTATTTGGGCCTTCCTTTAGGGTCCAAACCTCTGGACTCCTTTTTGGATTTCTCTAGTTGATAGGTTCAACAGGAAATTAGCTGGTTGGAAAGGTGCCCTTTTGAGTCAAGCTGGTAAAGTTCTGTTACTTAAGGCTTCTCTTCAAAATTTTCCTGTTTATGCCCCCAGTCTATTCAAGATCCTGACTAAGTTTGCTGACATTATTGAAAAAATCCAGAAAAGGTTCCTCTGGTTGGGGGTTGAGGAGAAGAAGAGGATTCCGTTGGTGGCTTGGGAGAGAGTGTGTAGACCCAGGAAGTTTGGAGGCCTTGGTATGAGAAATATCAAAGTGTTTAATAAAGCACTCCTGGCTAAGCAGGTGTGGAGAACTTTTGTGGACATTCGGGAATGGAATTCTATTTGGTGTAGTAAATACTTGAGGGAGGTTGATTCCCTTCAAGATTTCCTCAACTCTCAGAATCTTCCCCCTGGTTCTTTTCTATGGAATAATACCATAAAAGCTAGAGACTTGGCTGGCAAAGAAGCTTTTTGGAAGGCGGGCGATGGGAAAAAAATTCAGTTTTGGGAAGACAAGTGGATTGGCAAGGAGTGTTTGTGCAATAATCCGATCTATAATATTTATATGGAGGACTGCAAGTCTAGGTTTGGTTGGTTGGTTAGGGATTATTGGAGGAATGATCAGTGGGTTGAGATCTCTTCTATCAGTTAGGATCTTCAACCTCTGCAGGTTCTTCTTAATTCTATTAAGGTCAGCTCTCAAGGGAGGGAGGACACTTTGATTTGGAAGCTATCTTCTTTTGGTACCTACTCTGTCTCTTCTGCTGTGGCCTCTTGTTACTCTGGCATTGATGTCTATGCTTGGGATAAGGTGTGGGTGAACAACCTTATTCCAAAAGTTAATTTGTTTGTCTAGATCCTTCTTCAAAATAAGCAGCTGACTAATGATAATCTTTATAAGAGGGGGTTCTCTTTTCCTAACAAGTGCTATTTGTGATGTACTGAGGCTGAGACTTCTTCACATTTGTTTCTCCTTTGTCCGTTTGCTCATGCCATATGGGGTAGGATTCTGTGAATGTGGGATCTTAGTTGGGTTTTCCCTGGAACTATTGTGGATTTTTATAACCAATGGAAGGCCCCATCAAAGAATTGGGCCCTTAATCTACTCTGGAACTACATCTTTCCTCACTTTTCTTGGGGTATCTGGAAAGAACGCAATAACATAATCTTCAGGGATGTTGCTCTCTCAAAGGAAGTGGTTTTTGGTAAGATCACTAGAGCCGTGGTTGAAAATTTTAATCTAGTTAACAACAAGCTGAAAGGTAAAGGTAAGGTCAGTATGCAGGAATATGATTGTAGAATTGTGGGAGCCTGGAAGATTAATGAGGATATGTTTAATATGTCTAAAAGCATCAAGGATCCTAGAGATGGCATATTCTAGAGTCTTCCTCCCCTTGGCTGGGTTAAAATCAACTTTGATGGTGCGACCAAGGGAAATCCTGGGCTTGTTAGGAGTGGAGGGGTGATTAGGGATGAGAATGGTGCTTTCATTGCGGCTGTTGTGGTTCCTTTAGGCACTCAAACCAACCATGTGGTTGAAGCCTCTGGTGTTTTTCAGAACTTGAAGTTGGTTATCCAATTAAAGTATAAATATGTGTGGATTGAAGGGGATTCAAACAATATTATCCAATGTCTTAAGGGCCGCTAGAAACCTTCATGGTCAATACAAAATTGGATAGATCTCTCTAAGGAAATTATCAATTCCTTTGAAAAAATTTATATAACGCATGTCTATCGGGAAATAAACATGGTGGCAGACTTCTTCGCTAACAAAGGTGTCAAAGCTCCGAAAAAGGTGATGTGACAGGGGTAGGATGAGCTGGAGGTTGACGTCAAAGCTTTGCTGATGTATGATCGTACTCATGGGAAGGTGCAATTTCCCATTCCATAGAATGATGGCAGAGTGTCCTCCTCTGCAGTCTCAGGACTACGTTTTAATGATTTTTTTGAGTTGGCCGAGGGGTAATTACCTCATCCCCCGGCTGCATGTGATTATTATCGCATGCTTTCTGGGCATTTTAGGAATTTGTTTCTACAGGGTTTTGGACTATTCTATTCCTGCTAGCGAAACGATGGGTGGCGAAAGTTGTAGAGTGGAGCCGATTAGTTGTGCTTAGTTGAAGAGTATTCCCAAGCTATGGAAGAAGCTGGAGAATGGTGGCATTATTTTTTTAATTGAAAAGCTCCATGGCTGGGACTCAGAGGTAACTAGGGTTTTTTAGAAGGATTGGAAAAATGGTGAGATAAACCTATTTGGCAGGCATGTTGTTATCAATGAACAACTGATTACTGAGGTTACTAGCCTCTCGGTGGAGGACATAAAATTCTATAGGGACATGAAGCAATTTGATGAAGTAGTCAACAAGTTCCCAAAGTCGAAAGTTGAGAAGGAGTTACGTAGGACTTCCAGAAGCTACTACGACACATACACAATTGTTTTGCATTGGAGGAGGGTTTTGAATGTGTTGATGGAGTATGCCACTTTGGACGGCCATTATACCAGAGTTTTTGGGTATCACTTCATGTTGCTGAATCATTTTAGGCACCAGGTCAAGATTTCTTTTCCTTTTTACTTGGCTTCTTCTCTGAATACCAATCTAAAAAACCATAGAAAAAACCCCATTAGGTATTCTATCCTTCATGAAGGACTGCTTGTCCTTATTTACGATCATTTTAAAGCTATGCTAACTCTATCTCACCAGCCTTCATCACCTAAGGTCTGGGTTGATGGAAAGGACAAGGGTAAACCTAGGGATTCTACTTTGAAAAAGGGAAAGAGAAAACTATTGGAGGACCCCTCCTATGATGTGAATGAAGAGGAGTCACAGTCAGAATCATTGTTTGAGTATTGCAGTCATCCTGAGACTGACAGAGAAGAGAGACCTCGCTTCCCTATGGACCTCAAGGTAGGGGATCATTATTTTAAGGAGGAATAGGAATTTCCCATTGATGTGCTTGCAATTGCTCATAATGGGGCAGTGAACAAAAAACTGGAGAAAGCCACGATTGACAATAACAGAGGTAGTGGTAGTGGTTGGGCTACTGATTTATGGATGGAGGAGGAGAAGAAGTATATGGTTGAATGCCTCAAGAAAATGGTGGAGGAATTACAAGACTTCAAAGACAATCATGATGGAAAGTAGGTGGACATGGAGGAGCAGTTGAGGAATATTAAAAGATCTCTCCACAAAGTGCTGATTATGAACCACAAAATTTTTAAATCCACTGCACAGACCATGAATACCATGGTGGAAAACCTGGAAAAATCCCATCAAGTTAAAACTGCTGTGTTTCTGGACTTGGACAATGAGGATCTGGGTAGCTAGATAGTGGGGGGCCAAGTAACAGGACCAAAGAAAACTTGAAAAGGAAGGAAAACCAAGCATTAGTCAACATCCAAGAGATCAAGAAGTCTGCTCTCAACATGAATAGTCTGGAGTAGGAAGCAGCAAAGATCCTTCGGAATCTGGCCTAGGGGCTGGTTGTCTTGTGGCTTTTTGTCGATTTTTTGTCTTTACTACCCTAGTGCTATCATGTGTTCTTCTTTATGGGCAGTGTCCTATTTTTTGTCTGTGCTATGTTAATGTTATATCCTATGCTATCTTACTGTTAAGGGTTTCGAGATCCCTCTAAAACCTGTTTGTTCCTTAATCAAAAATATAATACTAATATTAATAATAATATAAATAAAAGAATAATAATATTTTAGTAATTATAATAATACAAAGTTGCTTCTAATAGGCATAGTTCTTAAAGGAAACTATCTATATAAAAAATATTATTGGTGTTGAAGAATTTGGAATTTTTTTTGTCCATCTTCTATTGAAATTTGGAAACTTTCTTTGTGTAGATTAAGAATATGGAACCTTACCTTTCACAGTTAAAGAAATTATTTTTTAAATGAATAATTTGTTTTTTGGCAAAAGGCAAATAGCCTACATAATATATTAATAATAATAATAAGTAATTACATAAGAGCCCAAGAGGACCTAATTACAAAAGTGGCCACGAGGGCCTAATTACAAAAAGAGCTCATCCACTGCAACACTTCCAAGAATAAATGGCATCACATAATAGTCAACTCAGCCTAGGAGAAGCACAAAAAATTGACCTGGAGCCGTCTGGAATGTTCTGGTAGCTGAGATACGCCATTATTGATCCATGCATACCCACAAAGTGAAGCAGCTAGTCTTTGGCATTCAAATTAGGACCGTCAGATGTAGGATGGAAGGCTAAAATTTAACATTGAGCCAAGTTAAAACATAATTGTTGATCTCCTTCAATAAATCCTAGTCGTCAGATCACCATCCTTGCCACCACAAGTTATTTTGTTGACATCACCATTTGGCATGGGATGGTGGGCCAAGAAATACTTTTACTTCCATCCCACACACCTTCTTTAAACTACTCATGGGGCCACAGTAAGCCACTAAGCGCTAAGTGGTCGACCACTACGACCTCGCGCACCACCTGCTAGACCATCGCGGTGTAGTGGTAAGCAGTTACTGCTACCCCACACCCCCCATTCCTAACTGTTGAGCCACTTATCACACGCCTCCTTCGCCTACTACCAACTCACAAACCATCCTTATAATTGTCATGGTGTAGTGGTAAGTCACTACTACTACCACGCGCCCTTCACACTAGACCACCGTGGGATCGTGGTGAGCCTTTATCTCTCACATCCTTCCTAACCACTACCCCGCAAGCCACACTCCAAGGTGTCATGACATTGTGGTGAACACTTCATGCCACTTCCCTTACACCTTGTCGATATTCCTCCTAACCGCTACAGTAAAGTGGTTACCTCTCCATGCTATATCCTTATACTGTGAACCTGCAAGACTCTGTGTTGACTATTGTGGTAAAACAGTGAAGGCTTAGAATACACCTTTAACCTGCCAACCTGCCAGGACTGAGTAAGAAACCCTATTCCACTTTTTTGTTTGAATGACTAAAACATAATTCTGCCTCATTCTCACCTCTTGTGCCATTATCACCGCTTGAAATGCTTGCACTTATTGAAAAACTGTACTCTTCTCCATCAAGTATCATTGCATGCATTCACTTGCTATAATCTCAACTAAAATTAGAAATGTATCAACCATATTAACATCTGAAATAGTCACTTCTTGCTTTTGACATCCCATATTTACTAGGTGATCTACTAACCTATTCCCTTCACAATATGTATGTGAGATTTGGAAAAAATGAAACTTATCTAACAATGACCAAACATTTTCTAGAATATATTACAAATTCCAATTGTGGCACAATATTTTCTTACATGCATTTATAATTATTAGCGAATCACCTTCCACACGAATTGAGGTTATACCTAGATGCCTTGCAAGCTTTAAACAATATAGAAGTGCCAATGATTCTGCCACATTGTTCATGCCAAAAGGTAGAGCAATTGATTTGAATACCTTTAATTCTCCACAAGAGTCTCGAATACACACCCCTACACTTGATACACCCAGATTCCCTCTTGACGCTCCATCAAAGTTCAATTTAAAGTAGCCTGGAGATGGGGGTTTCCATTTAACCAAACTCCTATCAATCTTTTGCTTGTGAGTTTTTTGCAATCCACCTTTAAAGGGTAAAACTATTCCTTTCTAGTTCTTTAAAATACTATCATCCCATGATGTGAAAAGAGAGTCAACCCTTTTATGTTTTTGAACATATGCATTCACTACTTATGTGACTAATTTTTCTATTATAACTTGGAAATTATGTACTGTTGAAGATACCTTTCTAAAGATACAATTATTCCTCTCCTGGACCATATAGACCAGACTATTGTAGCTGGTATTAAATGCTAAATGAAAGAAAACAAAGAAGATTTATATAACACTAGACAAGTTGAAAAAGATCCTAAATTGTATTTGGAAAAGGGGCAACAAAACTTAGTTTTTATTAAATAAACTTCCAATAGAGCTGAGTGTATGGACATTGTACAAAAAGGTGGTCCACATCCTCAGGAACTTCCTCACAAAGAACAAATTTGAAAGGCTCTACAAAGCCTAATTTTGTTAGTCTATCACTTGTCAATGCCATTTTTCTTAGCACTAGCCATGCAAAGCTACCTAATTTTGATAATATCATGTTGTTCCAACAAAAAGAAAAAGATCTTTGAGATTGCATTTGGACTTCTTTGTTGAGGAGAGATTTATACCCCTACTTAACTGAATAACAACCATCTTTGGAGGGTACCCATACAACTCGGTTAGGCTTTCCTGTTATAAACACTAACCTCTCTACTAAAATACTTTGAATCAGGTTCTATTGAGCCAATGTTAACTGTGTTTGGGAAAGATCCCTCCAACTTACTCTACCAATTACTTCATCTATTGAGTAAACATAATCAACTAACCTACTACCCCATAACTGAGATAAAACTAGTATAGCTAATTGTAGTTCCTGGATGTCCTTTAGGGGGGTTTCCGTTCCAAGAATCATTCCAAAAATGAACTTCATCTCCTTTTTTCACTTCCTGAGAAATGTATGAAGTAACAAATTTTTGACATGAAACCATAAAGTTCCACATGGCTAAGCCATCAGGGGGTTGGAAATAATGAAAATTCTTGTCGGATTTAGGCTATCTAGATACTTGACCTGCATGATTCTACACCATTTAGAATATGATTTGGTAAACATCCACCATATCAATTTCCCCCTAAAGGCCATGTTTCTTTTGGATATATTATGCAAATCTACCCCACCTTTGAGTTTCTCAGAAGTCATGCTATCTAGAGAGATTAGAGGAAGTTTTTCCACCCCATTCATATTCCCCTTCCATAGAAAATTCCTTATTAACTTATCAATCTAGTCAATAACTAATTTAAGAGCATTGCGAACTGCTATGAAACAATTTGGAATCGTTGCTAGTACAATTTTTATTAACAACATCTGGCCAGATAATGACAGCCATCTAGCTTTCCAAGTTAAAATTCTAGATTTTATCCTCTCTATAACTTTAGCCTAGTATGAAATCTTATTCTTCCCCATAAAGAGTGGAATCCTTAAATATGTGCATGGTAAATCTACCAATTGAAAGATTAAATACCTTACATTCTTTCTTGGACTTGTGAGCATTTATTTTCTATCCTGATGCTAAAGAATAGATGACTAGAACCGATTTTACTTGTTTGGCTTCTACAAGGGTTGCTTTCCAAATAATAATGTATCATTAGCAAAAAGGGTATGTGTTAATAAAATATTTGATTGTGGAATATGTATACCTTGCCACAAGCCCTAATTATGCCTATTCTTTATTGTTCTACTTAATGCCTCAGCCATAATTATAAGGAGAAAAGGAGATAGAGGATCCCCTTGTCTCACCCCTTGCATTGCACTAAAAAATCCTGATGGTGATCCATTTATTATAATTGAAAACTTTTCTCTTGATAAACAAGAAAAAATCCACTTACACCACTTTTTGCAGAAACCAAACTTGTCCAAGACTTTCATTAAGAAATTCCAGTCAACTCTATCGAATGATTTCGTCATATCCAACTTTACAATGAAGGATGGTAGATGTTTTGAATTAATAGTATGAAGCATTTCATGTGCAACCAAGGCTCCTTCCGAAGTTTCTCTTCCTGGCATAAACCCCCCTTGTTCTTCCAAGACGATCTTGGGAATGAGATGTTGCAGTCTAAGATAAATTGCCTTCGTGAAAATCTTATAAATAGTATTGCATAAAGAAATAGGTTTGAAATCTGCAAATTTTTTTGGCTCCTTTGTCTTTGGTAAAACTACAATGTTTGTAACATTAAAGTCCTTCAACATTGTACCAATTTTTCGAGATTCATCTAGAGCTAATAACATATCAAATCCCAACACATCCCAATATTTCTAAAAAAAGAGAGTTGTAAAACCATCGGGCCTTGGTGCCTTATTCGATGAGAGTGAAAAGACTACTTTCCTCAAGTCTTTTAAAGTAAAAGGTTTCATCAAATTCTCATTTTCATCTTGAGATATGCGATTTGGTATTGCATCCATTAATAATTGCTCATCCTGATTTGACTGCAATAAGTCATCCTATGGTGGTGCTAGAATATTTTCAAAGAATTTGACCCCTTCCTTCTATATCTCCTTTTCACTTGTAATCAAATTTCTTGTTAATGTATCTTTAATTGAGAAAACTGTTTGTGCAACCCTTTTGAATTACATAGATTCATGAAAAAAAATTGTGTTACGATCCCCATCCATCAACCATAATTCCATAGATTTCTGATGCCAATAAATCTCTTCTCTTTTGCATAACTCCTCCCAAACCAATTGCAGATGCTTTTGTTTGCCATAAATATTGCTAATTTTTGTTGGTTTTTTATTTTCATATAAAAATATAATAATAATAACAATTATTATAATTTAATAATAATATAATATTAATATTCTATATTAATAACATACTAATAATGGAGCTCTCTTCGGGTGGTGGTGGTAGTGGTGGCGATGAGGTTTTTTCAAACTTGGAAAAGGTAGGAAGTCCTAGTGTAACGGTTGGCGTTAATGGCAAATAGTTTGCTGATGGTAGGGTGATGTCAGATGGTTCTTTGGCTGATGGTAAGTGGTGTGGATCCCCATTTTTGGAAAATGTGTGTCTGGGTGGGAAAGGAGCCCCCAAGGTTCCTTTTCCTTCACTTTTTTCTTCATCCTCGTCTGAGTTGGAGATTCCTAGTGTTGAAAAGTCTGGTTGTGATCAGCCTAGAGCTGATACGATTGTGGGTCTCAAATCTTCTTGCTCGGTGTTGCTGGTGACAAGACAGGGGGTGAAATATCCTTAGAAGCTACTCTCAAGTGGTCAAACCTCTTTGGCACAAAGCCCAAAGGTAAAATTTCTTCACCCCCTGTGGCTTTTCTATCTAATGCATCGACTGGTGAGTTTTCCATCTCCATCCTTGGCTGTATTGTTGAGAAGATTGTCTCAAATATGGATATGATGTTGTTGGGTAAATTTTTGGGACCTTGTCCTCATATTGAACCGGTCTGTAAGTTATCCTTGAACTAGTGGCATCCTAAGGGTTGGGTGGATGTAGCAACTATGGTGAAAGTATTTTTCTCCTTCTCGTTTAACTGTGAAGATGATCTTATTCTAGTTCTTTTTCAGCAACCCCTATTTGGGTGAGGCTTCTAGGCCTCCCTCTTGAATTTTGGGATGAAGAAGTTTTCAAAGTGATAGCTATCAACTTTGGCAACTTATTTTTTATTGATCAAATGATCGCTTCAAAAAAGAGCCTGGTGTATGCTCGTTTTTGTGTGAATGTCAAGTAGTTAGCGGATCTTTCTTCAGTTCTGAAGATTAACTCTAAACTTGGTTTTTGGGAGCAAATGGTGGAATTTGAATCCATAGCATTTGCTTGTTTCCACTACACAAAAGCTAGAAATTGGGCCAAAAAACATCCATTGAAGGTTTAGAAGCCCCTGATTAAGTAATGGGGGGAAAAGGAGCAAGGTCAAGTTTTTGAGGGTGCTCCCAAGGCTCTTGCAGAAAATGTTGGATTTGTTATTAAGGAAAATGAGTCTGTGGATTTAGAAAAGTAGAGTGTTGTTTCTTTAGGTCAAGTTGAAAATGAGCTTAGCATGGTTCCTAAGCCCGCTGAAGTTCCAAATATCTCAAATGATTTGGTTCCACAATCACTGAGGATGTTGAAGAGTTGAGGAATGGTTTGGTGATGGTAGATGCACCCTCTCCTTCTAGGGAGTTGGATGTATTGAAATTTGATGTTGAAGGAAAGGTTTCTTTACCTTTAATGCCCTAGGAAGTTAGGGGTTTGAGGTCATACCCTATTTTTATTGATTCTTTTCTTGTACCTGAAGGTTCAGAAGGCTGTGTGATCAAAAAATTGTCTCAAGTGGAATGTGGTGATGTTGATTTTCCCTTCATTACAGTGAAAGGTAGAAATAGAAAGAAACACTAGAAATAGAAAGAAACATTCTCCTCCCTTGGGAATATATAGAAGAAATAGATAGAGATTTGATTGTGGGTCTGAGCTGAGAGGTTAGGGTCACCCTCCATCCCAAGTTACTCGAGATAGGGAGAGAAAAATGGATATAGATGATGGTACTCAGAGGACTTTACTGGAGATGTGCTCTAAGAGCACCCCTCTTAAATTCTCATGAAGATTATGTCTTGGAACTTGAGGGGGTTAAATCACCCTCACAAACATGATCTCCTTTCTAATTTGATAAGGGATCATAGACCTGATATCATTTTGATTCAGGAAATTAATATGGGGTTCGATAAGTTGAGTAAAATCAAGAATAGGCTCTTTAAAAATTGTGGGGATGCATTGCTCTAAGGCTTGGGGCATCTGGTGGTATTGTTACTTTTTGGAATCCTAATATGATTCAGGGATTGGCTCTTTTTGAAGACTATAATCACATGGCTACTTCTTTTACTAATGTTCGAGACAAGTTTTCCTGGACCTTGTCTAATATTTATGCTCCTAATAGTAATATAGTGCTAGGAAGAAATTTTGGTAAAATTTTAGCTCTTTTAAATCTCAACAACCCTTTAATAACTAGTTGGTTATGGGGGATTTCAATACCCCCTTACATAATTATGTGAAAATGGGGGGTCCTAGATTGCAAATGATAGTAGGTTTGATCTTATGAACCTGATCAGTGATAATGCTCTATTAGATTTGGATCTTCAAGATGCCTCTTCTACTTGGACGAACCGAAGAGTTGCGCTTGATCAGGCTCTTCTTTTGCTTGATTGGTTTCTTTCTTATTCCTGTGCTCTCTCATGCTTGACTAGGTTGGGGTCTGATCAATTTCCTCTCTCCCTTTCAGTGGACCTGTTGGGGAGAAGGAAACACTTTCCTTTCAAATTTGAGAAAGTATGGATTTTCCATCCTAAGCTTAAGGATAAGATTCAATTGTGGTGGAACATTTGGGTTGATGGTTCAATAATGTACGAGGTTGCTAAAAAATTGTCTAATGCCAAATGTAATGTTCAAAAGTGGAATAAATCATCTTCTGGTCAGATTTTTGATGATAAAGCTACTATTAAGGACGGGCTTCTTATTGTCCAAAAATCTATTCAATTGTCTGGCTTCGGTCCTCATCTTATTCAGAGGAAGAATGTTCTTTTGTCTAGATTGCATAATATTGTTGCTAAGGAGAAATTATGGAAACAAAGTTCAAGAATCATGTGGTTGAAAAGTGGAGACAAAAATACCAGATTCTTTCATATTTGTACGTTAAATCACCGAACTTCCAATTGTATTAATTCTATCAGGTACAACAATCAGGTGCTAGATAATGATGAGGATATTATGCAGGCTGCTACTTTCTTCTCTGATTTTTTGTATATGGATGATGTTTTGGACCCTGCTTGTCAACATGATATTTTAATGGACATTCCCCATATCATCTCTGATGACCTCAATCGATAGTTGGTTAGTATTCCTTTGGACGATGAGATTAAGAGTGCAATTTTCTTGTTTGAAGGTAATAAGGCACCTGGTCCTGATAGCTTTCCTATGTTCTTCTTCTAGTCCTTTTGGGATATTGTGGCTGAGGATTTCATGGATGCTACTAAAGAGTTCTTTGGTAGTTGTAATCTTTTGAAATAAATGAACTCCTCCTTTATTGTTCTAGTTCTGAAAAAGCCTAGGGCTTCCTCCTTTGGTGAGTTTTTTCCTATAAGCTTGTTCAATTCTATCTATAATATTTTTTCTAAAGTGCTAGCGGTGAGATTATAGAAGGTTCTTCCTCAAATTATTTTGATTCAACAAAATGGTTTTATGCCTAGTATGCAAATCCTTGATTCAATTCTTATTATCCATGAGAATATCCATTCCATCACAGTCAATAAACAAGTAGGTTTTCTTTTGAAGTTGGTCTTTCTCAAAGCCTATGATAGAGTTTACTGGGGATTTCTCCTTAAGATTTTGAAGGCTTTTGGCTTCGGGGAGAAGTTGATGTTGTTGGTTAGATAGTTAATTTCTACTCTGAAATTTTTTGTTTTAGTCAATGGATCCCCTTCTCCTCTTTTGCTGTTTGAGGGGATTGAGACAAGGTGACCCCATATCCCCCTTTCTCTTTATAATTATGGTTGAATCTCTTGGAAGAATAATTCAAAGGTCTATTAATGTTGGTTTGTTAAAGGGTCTTTCTCTTTTGTCTCACAATCATACTTTCTCCCATCAACAGTTTGTGGATGATACCCTCATGCTTGGTGAGTCTTCCATCAAAGAAGCTAAAGTGATTAGGCTTATTTTGAAAAAATATGAAGTGGCTTCTAGGAAAAAGATTAGCTTTCCCAAGAGTATTGTGTTTTTTCTTAATACTCCTAAGCATAGGTAGCAAAGAATTGCTTGGATTTTGCAGTGTCAGATTGAGGAATTGTTTTCATCTCATTTGGGCCTTCCATTGTGCTCCAATTCTATTCCTAATTTTTTCTAGCATGGCTTGGTGGATAAGTTTAATTCTAAGTTGGCTTGTTGGAAAGGTGCTTTGTTGATCCAAGCTGGGAAAGTTCAGTTGATTAAGTATACTTCCCAAAACCTTTCAATTAATGCCTTAAGTCTCTTTTAGATGCCTCAAAAGTTTGTTGAGAAGATTGAAAGTATTCAAAAAAAATTCCTTTGGTCTAGGGTTGAAGAGAAGAAAAGGCTGCATTTAGTGTCTTGGGATGATGTTTGCAAGCCTAAAAATATTGGTGGCTTGGGTATTCATAAAATTAGAGAATTCAATCTTGCTTTACTTGCTAAGAAAATTTGGAACCTTATCTCTAGAAATAGTGAATGGGCCCACATTTTCTCTAGTAAATATCTTCGGGGGGCGGATCATATCAGGGATCTTCTTGCTAGTGGATTTTCCCCCCTTTTGGTCATGCCCTTTGAAATTTTATGGTTAAATCTATATGTATTATTTCTAAGGGGTTGTGGTGGTAGTTGGGGAATGGTAGGAGTATTTTTTTTGGGAGGATTGGTGGATTGGTAATGGCCCCCTAAAGATGAGATATGGGCTCGTCCTTTTATGGACCTTTGTATTTATCATTTTGGTAGATTTGTTATTGATTACATTGTTGATGGTTCTTGGAAAAGGCTTTAGGTGATTAAACCTAGTCTAGAGGATCTCTTTAAAGCCTTATCTGTTGTTCATATTCCTTCTTTTTCCTTGGTTGACAAGGTGATGTGGTAGTTCTCTTCTACTGGTAGTTTTTTTGTTTCATCGACTTTCGCTCTCTAATGTGATTTTATTGGTTTGGTTCCATTTTGGGCTTCTATTTGGTTCCCTAAGGTGATTCCTAAAGTGAATGTGTTCTTTTGGTTATTTCGCCAAAATAAAGTTCTTACTATTGATAATCTTGTGAAAAGGCGTTTTATGATGCCTAACAAATGTTTTCTTTGTGAAGAGGTTGCGGAGGATGCACACCATATTTTGGTTGGTTGCAAGTTTGTGGGGGATGTTTGGGAACATTTTCTCTCCCTTTGGAACTTGAGTTGGGTCTTCCCATCTTCTATTGGGGATTTGTGGTCTCAATGATCGAGACCATCCTCTAATCCCGCTCTGGACTTCCTCTAGCCTCTTACTCTTCCTCATTTGGCATTGGGAGTTTGGTTGGAAAAAAATAATAGATTTTTTAGGGATGCTTCCCTTTCCCCTATCAGGCTTGCCTTTAATATCTGTATTTCCATCAAAGAAAACTTTCTTTCTAAGGTGTCCTTTTAGGTTGGGCCTAATATTGTTGTTTCTCTATGTGATGCTCTTGTCTCCCTGAATTGGAACCTCTCTTGTGATATATCTCTTCCTTTGAAGAAGGGAAAGGCTCCCACGAATGATGTTATGTGGAAAGCTCCTCCTATTGGTTGGGTGAAAGTCAATTTTTATGGAGTTGTGAAAGGTAATCTGGGACCTACTAGTTGTGGGGGAGTGTTGCGTGATTAGGTTTGTTTCTACGGTTGTGCTCTCTTTGGGAATCTAGACAAACCACTTTGTAGAGGCTTCTGCCACCTACCATGGTTTGAAGTTGGCTTAGTTTAAAGGATTCAGAAAGGTTCAAATAGAGGGTGGTTCCTTAAATATTATCAATAACCTTAAAAAATCTACCCCTCCTTCTTGGTCTATCAAACCTCTTATCCTTGATCCTTTGACTATTTTGAATTCTTTTGATCAAACGTTTCATATCCCATATTTTTAGAGAGGGTAATTGCCTAGCTGATAATTTTTCCAATTATGGGGTTAATGAGTTTAGAGTTTGGGAAGGGAATGACCCCCTCCCCATCGATGTCCAATCAATTGTCATTCATGATATTCAAACCATTTGAGGAGGGGGTAACCTTAATGATTTTTTAAAATTATATGCTGATTTTCATGAGGTTTTTCAAATCCAAGTGTGATTTGAAATGTGGCTTAACCTCGTATTTCAATGATGTGGTAGAGTTTTGTAAAGATATGCATTCAAGAGTAATTATTTCTTCTTGTCACTTCGGTAAATTCTCACATGGATTGTGGGTGATTGTAAAGCCTTCTTTTTCTCAAGGCTTCTTCTATTCTACATCCTCTCCAAATATTTGAAGTTGCTCTGCAAAGATTTGAAGTTGTTGTGGTTTGTCTCTACTGTCGCCATGGGAGGAGAGAGGAATCATGTTGAGCCGATTTCTTGTGACTCTTCGAAGAGTAACAAGAAGGTTTTGGGGCTGTTGTAGGATGGGGGTGTTACTCCCTATATTGAAAGACTTCATGGATTCAACCCTAAGATGTCACAAGATTTTGTGAAGGGATGGCAAAGTAGAGTCTTGATGGTGTTTGGGATGAAATTCACCATAACTAAAGAATTTATTAGTAATATCACAAGTTTGGCCACTAAGGGGAGGATATTTTATAGGGACAAGAAAGAGTCTAGTGTTGCCATGACCATCTTCTTTGAGGATGATGAAAGGAGTAAGCTGGAGAAGGAAAAATGTGGTGGATTTGCTTGCAGTTCTATCAAGGCTATCTAGGGGGATGCAACTGCTGAAATAATGAGGTATTTTACTCTTGATGGCCACTTTTCTATTCTTGTTGGATACCATTTTGTTTTGTTGAATCACTTTAGGCATAAGAAAAAGGTTTCTTTCCCCTTTTCTTTGCTTGCCTCTCTTGAAAATGTTATAAAATACCATAAAAAGAACCCTAAGAACACTGTCCTTCATGAGGGATTAATTATCCTAATTATGGAATACACTAAGTCCTATTCTATCCCTTATGAGCCTAAGAAGATTTCTAAAGGTCACCAAAAGAAGGTTGTTTCTGAGTATGATACCGGGTTCGAGTTGGGGTCTGGCTCTGAGGAGTTTGGTACTGGATTAGAAGCCTCTATGGAAGTTTTTTCAAAGCCTCCCAAGTCTTTTAGGGAAAGCATAAAAATAAGGCTAAGTCTTCTAAGCCCTCTAAGTCTAAATACTATTGTACTCATAGCGAGGCGACAAAAGATTTTGAATATTTCTTCAGCGACACCCAAAAGGTTAAATTAGGAAAGTTCCCTGCCCCTATTGCCAAGAATATGAAATTGAAGGGAGCTAATCTTTCCCTTGGAAAGAAGAAGGTGGATGAGAGTGTCAATGGGAATGAGGAAGTGGAGTCCCCTATGTCAAGTAGGAAAATGAAGTTGTGCTTAAAGGGAGTTATCAAAAGAAGGCTAAAGGAAAAGTGTGCTTGCTCCAGGATGACACTGTCAACATGGATCCTGTTGATAATCCCAATGTTGAAATTCAACAGATTGATGTTGGGAATGTAATCGAGAAGGTGTAGGATTAGGGTGTTAATGTGGCTATTGAGATTAAGCAGTCCTTACATAGAATCAAATTCCTTGGTGATGGTAACAGAGAGAAGGGTGTGTTTCAGAATGAGAAGGATAAGAGGGTTTGGTCCTGGAGGATTTGGAAGATGACATGGATAATTTTAGCTGTAACAAGGAGTTCCCAATGTGTTAGGCATGGCTAGAGATGGTTCCTTACTTTTCTTTAGAATTTTTAAGTGGGTGTTCAATGAACTGGACCTAAATAATGTGAAGGTTCATTCTCTGGTCAATAATGCTGGGGTTTCCCCTTCTCCTAAGTAGTCATCCGTCCAGGATCAAGTGAACCAGTTGGTTGATGCCCTTAAGATTGTGACTGATGAAATGTTGAAGATGAAAAAAGACTTTGAATTCAAAATTTCAGTGTTGGAAGACAAAATGGACCGAGCCTACCAAAACCTGGAAAAAGTTGTCAATGTTAGTAAGATTTCTATCTCAAATGAAGCTGAGGGGCTTCAATTTCTTAATGAGAAAGCTAGGTAATGTACTAGAGACTCATCTAGCGTGAAACAAGCTGCTAGTGGCATGATGGATCTCCCTAGTGCTCTGAAAGATGGGATGAGTGAGAAGGCTCTATGCACTTAGACTCGCAATAAAAAAAATATTTATATAATATTATCTTATAAATTTAAAATGTATAATTATAAAATCAATATTATTTATAATTATACATTTTAAATTTATAAAATAATTTATATAAATATTTGTTAAATACATACATACATACATACATACACACACACACACACACACACACACACACACACATATATATATATATATATATATATATATATATATATATATATATATATATATATATATATATATATATATGTATGTATGTATTTAACAAATATTTATATAATATTATTTTATATATTTAAAATGTATAATTATAAAATCAATAATAATATTCACTCTATAGATATATATATATATATATATATATATATATATGCATAAGAGAGTAGTTATATTAATATTTCAAAATTGATCGTCTAGGGTCATACTAACATATACTAGCATAAGAGACTAAATTTGATTAAATTAAATTAATAAATCAATTACTATAAACATGATTATGACTTAATTTTAATAAATAAAAATAATACAAAATACAACACTTATAATAACCAAGTGCCTATATTCTAGGATACTACATGCCTATATTCTAGCTTAATGGGAGGAAACAAAAGCTGCATATTAAATACAATTTACATATATTTTATAAATACTACATTGAAAGGGTGGACCAAGTATTGGAAGACCTACTAAGGATGTATTGCATGGATTTCCAATACAAGTGAGAGTATTACCTACCCTTGGTGGAATTTGCATATAATAACTCCTATCATTTTGCGATCAAGATGGCTCCATTTGAACCATTATATGGTAGGAAGTGTCAAAATCTTATTAGCTGGGATAAACTAGAAGATAGGATAAGCCTTGGGCCAAAGATGTTGTCGAAAATGGAGGAACAAGTTAGAATTATCAAGCAGAGGTTAGTAGAAGCTAACAATAGGAAAAAAAATTATGTTGATTCTAAATGAGTACCTAGGAATTTCGTAGTAGGGGATAGGGTTTTGTTGAGAGTTAAACCTCACAAGAGTTCTATCAAGTTTATAAAGTCATCCAAACTAGCTTCGCACTACGTTGGACCTTTTGAGGTTCTCAAGGAAATCAACCTTGTTGTGTATAGAATTTCCTTGCCACAAGCTCTTGCTAGGATGCATAATGTCTTTCATGTCTCATATCTTAAGAAGTATATACTAGGCGATAACCAAGTTATTGATTGAAATTATTTATAGGTGCAGGAGCCAGGGGTGGTAATGATCAAGCCTCTCAAAATGCCCGAAACACGTAAGATCCACTTGCATAAAAGAGAGGTTCTACAATACAAGGTCCAATGGGATCAGTATGCAGAAGATTTTTCCACACGGGAAGACCATGCTAATGAAGCAAAAGTTTCCACAAGTCTTGCTAGATTTTGAAAACTCTTGAAAACTATGATGTTTTGTGATGCTATGCTTTATGTTATGATCATATTCGATACTTAAAAATCATCGGGTATATATCTTACACCCCGTGTGTTATTATATATTTACTATTACCTCGTTTGGTAAATTGCTTCAATAAATGTGAATGTGTTTTTATGAATTCTGATGGAAATATGATGAATGAATGTTTGATTCAATTAAATGCTTTATGATTCGGAATATGAAATATATATTATGAATATGAAATGTATGTGATGTATATGAGTGCTTTGATTTGGCTAACTACTGTTATTGTGAACTAAGCTAATGCAAGAACATGTTCAAACCTTCAGAAGAGAGGGGAAGTATTACTCAAGAGAAGAATTTCGTTTGGTAACCTTTAATTCAGTTTTACTGAGAATTCACACATTCACACCCTAGTTCGCCTTAGTTAAGTCAAGTTAGTTTGGGTAAAGGGTAAGTGATCTTTAGTTTCGATTGTGAATTTTTATATTGGTTTGCAATCTTGGTTTATGAATGCTTGGAATGAGAAATGTGATGAAGTCTTGAAGTTGAGTTGAAGTCCTTCCTTGTGTGTTTATTGTTATATCGATGTGATATATGCATAAAATGTATATATAGATATGTATGTATGTATGTGTCTATGGTAAGCACATACATGTGAGTGAATACGTACATGCGTATACATAGTAGGATGTACCTACACATGCTCATGGATGAATTACCCATATGCATGGAAATACCAATTGGACTAAAGTGACATATATATATATGTATATATACACTTCATGTATATATGATAATCGATGGTTATGAGTATAAGTGTTTTATAAAGATGTAGAAATAATATTATGTATATGTATATATATAGTATATATATTAATATATATGTGTAAAGCAATATAGCGACATATATATATATATAAAATGTTATACATGAGAGTGAATACGTACATAAGTATATGTAGGTAGATGTACCTACACATGCTCATGGATGGATTACCCATATGCATGGGAATACCAATTGGACTAAAGTGACATATATATATATGTATATATACCCTTCATGTATATATGACAATCGATGGTTATGAGTATAATATTTTATAAAGATATCAAAATAATACTATGTATATGTATATATACATATTAATATATATGTGTAAAGCAATATAGTGACATATATATTAATATATATTTAATTGTATATATATATGCGTAATGTTATTCTTATTCATTTATATATGTTTGATAATCGATAAATAATGTATTTGTTTTTTTTTAGGCAAAAGCGGACAAGCCACTATAATATATTATTTAAATAAATAATTTACATATCCCGGATTCAAAGGGCATACTGGTAAGGAAATAATTTGGAAGAAAACCTCTGGTTATCGCCCTAAAAGAAAAAATTACATAATTTGAGTGTAAAACCCAAAAAAAATCAACTACACTTGCATATCACTTTGCAAGCTTTCTACAATTTCATAACATAATAAACAATTACATTTTGATATTGCAATATTCACTATTTGCAAATATAATATCCCCTTAGTACCACCAAGACTAGCTTCCATCTTTACCATATATCAAAAAACTCTCGATGCTCACCCCATTCTTCTTCAAGCTTTAAAGCCCATCCATGTCTAGAACTGCATCTGCCAACAGGTATCAAAAGCTTTCTATGACAGTCGATGAAAAACCATACACCATCGAGCAAAAGGCTTATTCAACAATCCACACCAAATACGTTTTGATCAAAACCTTATACTGTCGACCAAATAACATTGTCACATCATTATATTTACATTAACAACCAAAATTTTGTTTTTTCCATGAACCCCCTATTCTTCCATAACATCTAAATAACCGCTTACACATTGATTTTCAACAACTATCTGAACATTTCCTTCTACTAACACATCTTCTGGCATTATATTCAAATTTATCCCTCCAACCATTTCCTGAGGCTCTACTTCTTCCAACATAGGAATATGAGGCAACAACGATGGATCATGCACATGAACTAGGAGAACCATGGAAGCCTGGAAAATCTTCTTCACTTTCTCAGACACCTCTTCATCAAACTTAGTCATATACCTTCTCAGAACATTAAACATGATACTGGAGTTTTGCTATGAAAGGGACTTATTTATTGCAACAAAAAGCTTTGTAAATGCAATGTGACTCAACAAGAAATGCCTTGGAAATATATATTAATATACATTTTAATATATATATGTATATATATATCAAATGGGGATATATATATAAGATAATATTCTCAAGAATCTTGCACGATGCCACCTCTGCATCCACCACTGCCAAAAGCTTCTAAGGTTTTCTATGATTGCACTAGACGTGATTTATCTATTCTTGATCGATTTGTTGGTAGATGGAAAACTCCTTTTGCAGATGTTGTGAGGCAGTAATCAAAGCAGGGTGAGGGAGCATCATTTGGAGGGTCGTATGGAGGGCTTGGGCGATCTCTACAACACTTTGGTGGGGTGCCTCTTGGTTAGGAATCTGTTCCAAAGGGGGATTCTTTTGTGGAGGCGAGTCATGGGGAGAGATTGGAGGAAAACTGTAAGGACCCAGAAGGAGACATTGCAGGCTATGAGCGCTCCTTGGTGAGGTAAAAAGAGGGTTTTGGTCATTTGTGGCATAACTTTCAGGGGGCATAGTGTGGGCACACATTAGGTGCAAAGGAGGCTTGATGCAAGAATGGGAAGAAGGCTGGGGAAAATAGAAGGTCCTTTGGAGAAGAACAAGCACATTGAGTTGTGCATTGTGTCGAATTGACCCCCTCTATTACACTAGATGGGGAAATTGCAAATGAAGTGTCCGAGAATATGAAGTATTTTGCAGAGCTTGGTCTGATTGGGAGATTTTGAGGGTTTTGGCCAGGCTTGGTTGATTTACATGGTTGGATTTCTGAAACCTGGTGTTCACTTTTAGAGGGTGAAGTGCAAATTTACCCCGGTGCAAGGGGATTTTTTGTGGTGGTGTTTGAGCATGAGCAGGACAAGAATAAGGTTCTCTATGATTATCAATGGAGTTGGGAAGAACAACATCTGTTGATGTTGAAGCTGTGGCACCCAGAGTTTAATCCTACCACAAAATCTTTTGATTTGGCTCCACTTTGGGTTAGACTTCCACAACTTTGCATTTCTAGTTTGAATCATGCTTTGAAGCCATTGGGAACTCATTGGGGAAGTTTCTAGGGGTTGATTAGGGTTCTTTAATGTTTTTGCACACAACCTATGCACGTATATTGTTAGAAATGGATTTTTCAAAAGACCTTTTTGTAGATGCATTCCTGAAAGTTCAAGGAGGTGAATGGAGAAAAATTCTTGACTATGAAGGAGTTTCATTTTGATGTCACAGATGTTTTAGTATTGGTCACGTTGTTGACCAGTGTTCCAAATGGAAGAGGGTGAGTCAAGCAACCTGGTGGAAAGAGGTTACTCCTCAACATTATTCGGTGGAGCAAGGGAGTTTAGGAGGTAAGGAAACTATTGAGGATCTAGTTGGCAATGCCATCTGCAAAGAACCTCCAAAGTCTCAAGCAAAGGAGGGGGTAATTTTGGGCAAGGTAATGCCCCAAAAGAAGAGTTGGGTGGACAGTCTGAATGCTTAAGCATGGCTTCTTCTAGTGGAGAAAGCATTCCAAAGGATTTTTTAGGGGAACCAACATGGACAAATGACCAGGAAGAGAATTGGCATAAGGTTCAAAGGAAAAAGAAGAAGCGGGGAGAAGTTGCCTTCCACATGCATCTTCATTCCCATGGCAAAGGGAAAAAGTAGCAACATTTTTCTGAAATTTTTGAAAATATTTAATGTATTAAGATAGGAGGGGCTGTTTTTGGTAGTAATGGGATAAAGGGTGGTGGTTAAATGGGGGGTATTGATGGATAGTACGGGATGTGGAGGATTTCTACAATACTTGGTTGTTGTTGTTTAAGGGTGTTAAGTTGTTTATTATGCTTTTTCTAAAGGTTGTAATGCTTTTCTGATTATTAATAAAAAGATTTGTAGGGTTTCCCTGCCTTCATCGATAAAAAAAGAGGATATATATATATAGAAAAATCGAAGCATAACGAAACCACTAATACTCGAATCTACACAAGATAAATCAAACAAAATTAAAACTAAACATTTCATCAAAACCTAACATACTAAATTATGAAAGATTTCAAAACATCTATTCTAATCCATCTAAAACTTATCTTGTTGTGGAATTGGTGTCATGTTGATGTGGAATGAAGACCCTTTCCAAATCCCGTGATTAGTGAGCCTGTTCTAGTCAATTCTATGGAAGAGAATCAATGAAACCATGGTATTCGGTGTATGGAAACCTAATTTATGCTAAAATGAGCATGATGCAAGCTAAGTTGTCATGATTTTATGCTATAAATGGTCTAATTATGCAATTGCTAAGCTAATCTAAGCTAAAATTATGCTCAAAGATAAAAACCCTAATTTATTTACAAACTAAGATGGATGCATGGAAACCATTAATGGATACTCTAAGCTATTATGCAATGAAAATGAACTAAAACAAGCTAAAATGTGAGTAAAAGATGAGTGAGTATGTGAGTGAATTCAACAGCTTAAGTTTGCAATAAAAGATGGATGAGATTCAACAACATGAGTTTGCTCTAAAATAGATGGATCCATTTGTCTTCGAATAGTGATCTATTTATAGGAGAGCAAATGAGGAATGAATGGTTGAGATCAAAAAGCTTAATCAATGGTTCAAGATGAAGGGGATGAGAGGCATGGATTGTGGATTCTCATAAATGGATGAGAATGCATGATGAAAGTTAATTAAAGGCTCACACTTGTCTCAAACAAACACACTTTTGACCTGCTCACACAGGTCAAAGGTAACTTGCTTAAAAGGTTAAAGGTTTAGCTTGTCCAAGAAGCCAAGTGAGTTGATTGGAGGAGAGAGAATATTCCTTAGAATATTATTTTTGGGTGAGGAAAAAGGTAATTTACAAATTGAAACAAATTTTTAATTGTGCAAAAAGGATAAAGAATATTCTATAGGAATATTCCCTTTGCTTAGAGGAAAATTATTTTAATTGCTAATTAAACAAGGTTTAATTTATGCAATTAAGGGATTAGAAGAATTAAGAGATATTTATTAAATTAGATGATTTAATAAATAGAGAAGGGGTAAAATGATATTTAATTAAATAACTTAGGGCTATTTAATTAAATAAGATGACTTAGGAGATTAAATTAAATATTTTTATTTATTTAATTTAATGAGATGAAGTGTTAGTGTGAAAAGAGATGAATTAACCCAATTAAATTAATTAGGCCAATAGATGAAAATGATGCAATTAATTAATTAGCTAGGCTAATTAAATTAATTAAGCGAAAAGAGGATCGATCAAAGAGGAAATGATGTTAGTAAATATGATTTAAGTGTGTATGACATCAATTAGGACATTTTTCAGTGTCTACATTTTCCCCCTCTTTGGAGCAAGGTACTCGCTGCTTCGGTTCAAAGAATAACGCTTTTCACATTAAAAATGCTACCTAAATAAATAAAAATAAAAATTCTGATTTTTTAAGATGCCCCAACAGAAAGATAAAATTGACTCCCCGCCCCTTCGAGAAATTGGGCAGAAATTTCAAATTTTGGGTTGATTTCTCGATAAAAGTCAAAAGTTGCCCCAAGGGTCCAGAAAGCAAGAATAATGCCAAAAACACAAAAAACGATGCAAAATTAGGTCCAGATTGGAAAAATTGGTGATAATGATAATAAACCCCATTACTAAGGTTAAATTAGGGAAAAAAACCTTTATTTTCTGCTTAAATAGGACAAGAGGGGTCATTTTCAATTCATTTGTGCATTCACACTTAAGAAATTCTTGCAATTTGAGCTCTTACCCTTCAACGAAATGGCATGCCGTGGGCTTCCCCGACACATCTCTGATCGAGTTCGTGAGTTCTAGTAGCTTCCAAGTGTAAGACCACTGGTATGTGATTCGAAACTTGATTTGAAATTTGAAATTTTGATGCATTTATTAGGCATTAGAATTTAGATTCTGGCGGCGTCGCTATATAACTTAAATCAACAACACCCAAATGATTTATAGTGACACATATGTATATGGAAACACATATTTTGATTTAAAATTAGGGTTTGTAATTTGAAATGGTGACGTGGGCTTATTTAGTGACACACTTTCCAATTTGAAATGCATCGGGCATCACTATTTGAAATAGGGTTAGGTTAGGCCAAAGTATAAATCATGATGCCAGCTTGTTTGGTGACGCATTTTCCAATTTGAAATTTGAAATGAATTGGGCATCGCTATTTGAATTTTGAATATAGCAATGCTATTGTAAATAGAAACACTATTTTTATTTTTGAGCTAAAAATTCTAAATAACTTCAATTTTTTGATGACTTCCTGACACCGTGCGCTTCGTGGGTGCAGGAGGTCTTCCCACCATTGATGTTGAGGGAGCACAGGCCCACAGTTCTGGAGAGATTAGGTGATCTTTCAGAGTTGGGCTAGGAGCACCTGGGAGAGTTTGGATTGTGGTACATTGCATACGCACCTATGATTAGGACCCATTTGGCTATGATGACAGCTCTGTACGAGAGATGGAACAATGAGACCTCATCCTTCCACCTTTTGATAGGGGAGGTAACATTTACCTTGGAGGACGTGTGACAGATATTGCATTTGCCTATCCACGATGATTGTGTGATTTACAACCCTGATGCTGGATTTGATGCCTGCCTTGAGGTGATGGAGATGGACCAGATTGTATTAATGGTCACCTCACAGATTGATTTAGAGACATACAGAGGTCAGGAGCTGACCTTCATATTGATAGTTGTGGCCATCATTTCAGGTTTGGTGGCTCCAGACAGACGAGGTAGGTTTTACAGTCTAGGATGGGGTTTGGTGTGGTAGCGGATGTTGTACAAGAGGACTCTTTTTGCAGGGGGGCCTGTGATGCTAGCCTCCCTATATCATGATTTGCATGATTTTTTTTACTATGATGGGAGAGCCCTCAGTGCAGGTGTTACTCTTCTTCATATCTGGGCATGAGAGCATATTTCTGTTCTTCGGCCAATTGTACAGATGGTAGACGTGGATCCAAATGATCCCATCATATGGAGATATCGAGGTGCCATCACACTCAGGTACACTAGACAGATTGGGCTCCCATACTGGAGACGGGTGATAGATGATATGACCATTTTTCTTTGGCGCCCATGGTTGTAGATGCCACCATGGTTTGATGATATTCAACAACTTTACTTCGCCAAACAGACCCGTTACATGCAGGGTCAGGAGCACACCATGATTGAGAAATATCTCCTCGATAGGGTAGCTAAACAGTTTGGTGATGTACAGGATAGGCCCGATGATTCCTATAGAGCCATTTTTGCTAGATCGGCTAGAGAGGTTCCCACATGGGGACTGATGATTCTAGCTCCAGAGGCCGTTGACAGCTCTGACAATTGGTTGCCTAGCCTTAGGAATATGATCAGGGTCAACCTATAGCATATATCACTCCAGCTTATGATGCATGGTTCATCTCACTGCGACAACTTACAAATCTAGTAGGTGCTCCTCCTAGAGGGAGACCGCGAGGCAGAGGTGCCAGGGGAAGGGGACAGGGAGGCTAGGATGGCCATGATAGACAGGTTCTAGGGGCTCCTTTGGTTATACAAAAATAAACTCCTCAACAGCCTCGAATAGTTCAGTAGTAGCCAGGACCACCACCACCACCAAATACATGGGATGCATAGATTCAACAGCTGCAACAACAGGTGTAGGTATTGACTGGTGAGTAGGACGAGGCCCGCTAGTAGGTTTTGGCTCTTATTGTTGAGTGAGACCAGGCTTGATAGAAGGTGATTGTGGTGACAACAGAGAGATGTGACATTGCAGAGGGTATAGGTTTTCATTGGAGAGAGAGATCAAGAGGTGGTGAGGTGGCAGTTGATTGAGGTTATGGTGGCAGCCACACATGGTCAGACCATGTCAACACAGTTGTATAGAGAGGTTATCACAGAGGTTGCATATTACATACATCATTACCATAGGGATGTTCCAGCGGCTCTTCATCAGCCCAATTTTTCATAGCATAGTGATGTGCATCCCCATGGAGAGGCAGGTTGGAGAGGGTAGCAGCCACTAGGGCTAGCTTTTCGATGTACAAACATTTTTTGATTTTTCCCCATTCTTTATACTGATATACATTCATGGGATCCTTTTTGATAGCCTTGTGGATATTGTACTTATCATCGATGTACATACATTGATCTGAATTTTTGTACCATGACACATTTTTATATATATATATGATACAGATGATTCATGCTATGATGTGTCGATTTTACTTTATGTATGGTTTATGTATGGATGCTTATGTATGATCATGATATGAATGGATGCAATGTTATATTCTTTTTCATTATCTTTTCATGATATGATACAGATGGATGATTATGATATGCAGATGTTTATGGATGCAAATGATATGGATGCATTTCTTTTTGTATATTTTCTATACATGTTATGATGATGATGATGTATGCATATGGATGTATGGATATAAATTCTTATGATATGCAATGATTTAAGATGCTTAGAATAACAAATCTATATTATTTTTCACAACTCAAATGATGATGCAAAATGTATGATGTGATACACTCATGAGATGTATGATTATGTTGATGGTTTGTGGATGCAGGGTGGATGCACTGATGATGTTTTTGTTGACTTTCATGATACCAGATTAGCACGGAGAGAAGATAGAAGAATAAAGAATGAATAACCATTTTTGATGATGATTGCTTCAAAAGATCTAACAAGTCCATGATCCATCGAGACTTTATTAGAGATGGTGACAAGATGGTGCAAGATGCAAGATGAAAATGTAGGATGGGATGCTCACACTACGGGATTGGGATTCTCCGTCGTTCCTTATTGTTTGATATAACACATATATACGATGCATCAAGGTATTGATAACCAAGACGACGTTGTATTTAGTGCAATGGAATTTGACTCGACAAGAAAATAGGATAGTTCTTGTTCACACCTTGACATACAGAAACGTCGTTGGAATGTAAGTTAGAAGCTTAGAATATATTGGACCAAATCATACACAATAGTCAACAACATACTCCAAACAACCTTCCTACACACAACTAAGCAAGTATGCACCAAGATTATTTTATAGAGTATCCACAAGCACAAAAAATGAAAGATAATGATTGATTCCCCAATCCTTTCTCTCTAAATCATTTTAGATAGAAATCATCGAGAGGTCCTCAAAATGGGTCATTAAGATAAATCATAAGAAAATATCAAAGAAAAACAGTCAGTGTTATCTATAGCTCCTTCCTAGTTTAAGTTTAGCTTAAAGTGATGTTTGATACTGATGTCCATTGCAAGGAGGATACATCCTAGGAAATGTTGATTAGAGGGTTGTTTGATGTTAGGACAATGATGCTAATATGAGCCATTGATATAAACTTCACTGACACATTTACCTATGATTTAGACTTTAGATTCTGACTTTTAAGTTCACACTTTACGACTTGCTATGTTTTCTTTCTAGTAGTTTCACCAAAGGGTGAAGGTGATCATCGTTTATTATGGGTGAAAGTTTATTGCAAGTGAAAACGAGATGGGATGGACGGGTTTTGGATTTTCTAGAATATTTTGAGGCTATTTTTGGGTATTTTGAAGATGTTTATATGAATGTTTAGGATTTTCTAATTTTCTTAGGCTGTTTAGGGTTTTTTGAATATTTTGAGGCTTTTTAGGTCTTTTGAACATTTTCCATTGTTTTTGAGTTTTCCATTTTCAAATGTTTTTTGTGTTTTCTAAATATTTGGATGTTTTGGGATTTTTGAGATATTTGGATGTTTTTGGGATTTTTTGAATATTTGGATGTTTAGGTTTTTTTGAGAGTTTTCGAGTTTCAACCAAGAACCTAACCTAAAGACCTATCCTAGGGGCCTCGAGGGCTGATCAAATATTAGCCTTTCCTACGTTATACACATAGAGACCACATACTTCGACTGACTTGACCGATTTACAAGATGAAGATATGAACAGACAAAAGATGAAAACTAATTACAACAAACCACTAAAGGACTTACCAAGGGTGTCTCGGGGGCACATCAATGATGGCCTTTCCTACGTTCAAGCTCAAAGACAACATAGTTTGACAAAGAGACATTGTTTTTTTGGATTTTTGATGTTTAACCTTTTTAGGGATTTTGATGTTTTCTAGATGTTTTTGGATTTTAGCTGTACAAGATTTTGCAAATGTTTTTGGATTTTCTGGATAAGATTTTATGAATTTTTTTGGTGTTTTTTGATAAGATGTTGGAGGTAAACAATACCTAGATCACAATATCGATGTCACGTTGTGAGATAAAAGACATGGATCAAGATTTATTCAAAAACAAGAGTGTAATAACCTTCCCCCAGTGTTTAGCAATTCTTCATTATGCAATGGATAACCCAGATATGTAATGTATATGTGAAGATTTTGGTAGAGTTTTATCATGCTAGATATGGGCTATGGGACTTCATGAGATAAAACGGTAAAGAGCCTGTCAAAAGTTTGCCACGAATAAATTTGAAGTATATGTTGAATCTTTGTCAAGATCAAGATAAAGTGGAATATCTGGATGAATTTGGATTGGTTGGATGGAGGGAACATTGGTTTTATCATGACAAGGATGAGATGCTTCTATCTGAGAAGGATCATATAGATACTCGATTCTACTCATGACACCTATTTTCTAGGTTTTCATCATAGTACTTGCCCAAAGCACCACTGTAGTGGTTTTCATTGGAGGACAATTTTTATCTTTACTGTTTTTAATCCTTTTTCTTATTTTTTTGGATTTTTATCATTTTTTTATTTTTTTTATCTTTTGAGATTTTCTGGAAATGTTAGCCTCATGTTAAACCACCTGGTGTACTAATGTGGAGGCCACTGTCATAAGATGCCAACGATACCCTGCTTGAAGAAGCTTCTTTGCTAAGATATGAGCACTTGAATGTAACCTTGAAGAAATTTGATCTACCTTTTGGATACCAAAATTAACCTTGTCTATGTGCGCACGATGAAGGGTAGCTACCAACACATGGTCAATGGGAGAATTGGATATTGTGAATGGAGTGTACGATGACATGTATGAAGGAATATGAGATGGATTGGTTGATGGTTTGGAACCTTTGACTCTCCAAACTTGGGAAGATGAAAAATGATGGGTGGGAATGGAGGTTTTCATGGAATTAGGACCAACCACTAGATATAATTTGTTCCTTGCTTGAGAAGCTTGCTTTTGTATTTAAGGACTCTTTTGATGGATACATTTCCCTTTTTGATTTTTCCCCATAGTTTCTTTGACTAGTGGAGTTTTTGAGGGAGTATTTTCTTTATTTTTCTTTGGTATCCATTTGTATTTGCTTTGTCCTTTTTTCTTTACTGCTTCATTTTCTTTGATGATCTTAACCTTGCTTTGATAGGAATTCTTCTTTTTATCTTGGTCCCAATTTGTGTATGAGATTATGGGTGAATTCCAACTCATGATACGATTAGTTGTAGCATTGACTACATTTTCATCATAAGGATCCTTCATGCCCATATGTTGATGTTTGTTGTAGACAAGATTTCCCCCAAAATTGTGAAGGTATTATCAATACCTAATCCTTTGCCCTGATAATGTATCCTCTAATCCATAGCCATTGAATATGACTTGTCATGAACTCATGATATTGCTATGGTTTGTTGTTGTTCAGGAATACAAACTATTTTCTCTAGTTCCATGACATCATTCTCTATTGATACTGCTTCAACAGATGTTGATGTTGACTCAAAAGATGTCGATGATGCACAATAATTGTAAGAATCAATAATCTTGACTGTTGCTTGCTCATGAACTATTTTCTTTGATTCTATGACACCATTATCTATTGATACTATTTCAAAAGATGTCGATGATGCACAATCACTATAAGAATCAATAATCTCAACTGCTACTTGCTCTTGTGTAGGAATATAAAGGGTGGGAGACACTTGTATTGGATGAAGAATGTCTATATGTCCATTCGAAAGAAACATCTCAAAAGTGATATCGGGGACATCCTTAGAGTTTAAAATGATTTGGAAGATGTACCTTAGTTCTTTGTGAAACTCTAGGGATAGGGGTTCTTGATCTTGACTCGATTCATAATAAATTTTGTTATCCTCAAGAGCCTCCTCTTGACATGATCCTTGGGTGGATGATATATCATTGGTTAAAGACTCTTCATAATAGTTTATGGGTATGGGTGCAATAAGGGATATTTCTGGCTCGTTTGGAACTTCTTCAATATGCCCAATCATTGAGTCATATGTGGGAGAGATATCACAATCTTATATCCACTTGATGTCATTACGGTATAAAATAGTGCCAAACACTGTTGATGGGTTTGGAATTTGTTTTAAAATAGTATCTTGATACATGTATGATTCCTCATAAATAACATAAAAATGTCCCAATGTGTTATCTTAGGTATTCTTTGAAGTTGATGCCTTTGTCGAATCTTTTTTTTTTTCCATGATCAGGAATAGGGTTTGTGTAAATTTTTAGATTTTCATTCCCAGATTTTTGATCAACCTCAGTGTCTCTTTGTTCAATAAGATCCTCTATTAGATGTTTGAGCCTAAATTTTTTTTGTGTGCTATGACCTTTGTACCAGTGAAATTCACAAAAGTGATCTTTTCTATAGCTACAAGGTTTGATTTGTGGCTCTTGATAATTTGAGAAATCTAGGAGTGTGATAAGATTAGACTGTATCAACCTCTTAAACACGTCTTCCATAGGTTCCCCTAAGGGAGTGAATTGTTGCTTAGGAGCATTGTTTGTTCTCTGTTGTTCATGTTGAGTGTTTGTAGCATTGATCGTTGGTTGATTGTTTGGTGGTTGCGTGTATAGTTGTGTGGTTTCTTGTCTAGGAGTAGTTAAGACCACCTTTGCATCAACAACACCATCACTAGTAACATTTTTATTCTTGGCCCAATAGCGGGGCTTGTTGTTAAAACTAGAGGATGGGTGATTGTCTTTATATAATTTTGTGTTTCATTGTGAGATTAGGGCTCTCTTGATGTTAAGGGCTCTAGGGACAAGCTCGTCATAAGATGTGATGCATTGCATTTTCAAATGGAATGATAGATTTGGATCTAGATTTTCTATGATAATTCCTACTTGTTGTTCATTAGGAATTGGCCACTTTCTCTTACTAGCTCTTTGTCTCCACCATTGCAAGAAATTAGCGAAATATTCCCCTTTGTTTCGTCTAAGAGTGTACAACTCTTCTAGGCTTACGTCCATGCCAAGATTGAAGGAGAAGTGATTAATGAATTTATCAGTGATTTTTTGGAAATTTTTAATACCTAGAGGCAATTGAGAAAACCAATCCATTGTAGGACCTGTTAAACTTCGTGGAAAGAGGCGCATTAAGTAGGAATCATTATAGGAAACCTCCATACACATGACATTGAATTATTTGATGTGGTCTACAAGATTTCCCCTCCCTTTGTATTTATTGAATTTGGGGATTTCAAAGCCAATAGGGAATGGTACCATTGCAATGTTTTGATCAAATGGATATGGACATAGGTTCTATGTATGGGGCATCTTTCTCTTGCGCATGCGAAGGTCCTGCATTTCTTGTAAGAGTGCTTTAAATTGTGATGCTAGATCGTCTTGAGGATTGGGTGGAGGAGCATATGGTGGGATGACAAATGAGTTGTATGTGGGATTTTGATATGATAAGGTGTTGTATGGGGTGTATGGTGGTGTAGGATATTATGAAGGTGATTGTGGTGGAGGCGTATATGTTCCCAATGCATTTGATTTGATGATGTTCAAGTGAGGATAATAAGAACCTTGTTGTTGTTGTTGGGAATACTATTGAGCTAGTAAGTCTTGTTGTTGTTGTTGCACCACTAAGGTAGCTTGTTGAGCTTGTTGTTATTGTTGCGCCACTAAGGTGGATTGGTGAGCTTTTTGTTGTTGTTGCGCTACTAAGGCGGCTTGTTAGACTTGTTGTTGTTGCGCTACTAAGGTGGCTTGTTGAGCTTGTTGTTGTTGTTGTGCTGCTAAGGTTGCTTCTTGTTGTTGCTAGATTGCTTTCTAGTAAGCCTATTGTGCTTGTTGTAAAGCTAAGGCATGTGCTTGCAATGTAGGATTAATCAATGGTTGGGACATCTATGATAGGTTTTGGGTGTTGATGTTTTGTGTGGGTTGTGGATTTTTGATGAGAGGTTGGGGGTTCCCTTGGTTTAACATTCCTTGCAAGATGGTGGATTGAGATGGAGGAATGTAAGTTTGAGGTCCCATTTGATTTTGCATGGTAAGAGGGACTGTGGGGAAAGATGATGATGCCATTGAATATTGTGATGGTAAGGGAACATTCAAACCTTGTAACTGATTGAAAGGGTTTCCTTGATCGATGGGTAGGGGGTTCCCTTGTTGTATTTGAGGTGTAATCAAGGTATTACCTTGGTTGATGGGATTTGTAACCAAGGTGTTCTTTTGATTTAGATCGATGATGGATGGGTTTGATGTGGATGGTAGATTTATTTGAGTAGCTTGGGTAATCACTTGTTTTGATGTCTCAACAAGGTTGTTAGAACCACTTGTCAAGGGTTGAATTTGTGTGAGAGTGTTAACTTGCCCTTGTATTCCTAATTGAGGTACTTGGTTCACATTACCTTGTGCAACATTAGGCATACTTGGGGTACTTATGGTGATGGATGAATATGGTTGCGCTTGAGATGTCGAGATTGTTGTGGCATCATGGAATGTAAGTGGTTTTCCAAAGGTTGGTATCCGACTTGTGTCTTGGGGAAGCTTGGTGGTTAATGGAATGGTTGTTTTGTGAATACCCAAAGTTGTGTTTGTTCCTAGACATGAAGTGAGACCAAGGTTGATTCCTATCCTAGTTGCAAGACTAGATGTTAAGGGTTGACTTGGTACAAGGGATGGAGTTGGTTGAATCATAGATGAAGTCAAGCCTTGTGTCAATGATTCTACAACAAAAGATGGGGAAATTGGAGCCACATTTTCTAAGGCTCGATGTTCCATGATTTATTCTCTAATAAGTCCAAATGGGTTGTTTGTGACATCTTCTAACTCATATGGTCCCAATGGATCTCGAGGTTGTTGTGAGGGGGTAGAATAACTCCTTGGATAAAATTCTTGAAGATTTGGATCACTTGAGGTGAATGTGACTTTGGTTTTCTGCATGATTCTCTTGTGTTTTGATCTTGTTGTAACCATAGATTGTGGGTCACCTATGGGAGAGGTGTGTTGATATTTTTAATGTTTGAACTCTCTAGTTGACTCAAATCTAGGTAGAAGGGACACTCTAAGTCTTTTAGGATCAATGATGATAATGGGAGATGAAAATATGGATGATATGGGAAGTGATATTTGCAAATGTTTTTGAAACAACACTTTTGACTTAGTCTTGATGTTTTGATGCTAGGATAAAGGATGTTTATGAACTTAAAAATATTTAGGGTAGACTCATGACCTTCAAGATAAACTAGTTCAAAGATGATAACTAACTCACCCAAATGCATGGAAAAGGATTCATTTCACATACAAAGTAGCTAAGTTAGGGGTTGGTTTGATAGATGTTTAAGTCAAAAGTTTTGGTATACTTGAAATTTCTGCAAAGTTTGGTGAAGTGAAGGATGAAATTTGATGGAGGATTTGATGAAGTTTTTGACCCAATGTTGACCTAGAGTGAACCTTTATTTTCCAAGACCAAGGTAATGAGAAAAATGCTATACCTCTATAGTGATAATAACTCCAAGAATTCAATGATTTTGGTAAAATAGGACTCAAATGATTTCCTAGAAATAGAATCCAATTATTTTGACAATAAAACTCAATGACTTTGGATAATGGAACTCAATGATTTTGGACTCAATGTTTGCAATTTTTTTCCTTGTCTCAATTTGCTTGTGTTCGGGGAGTCAATGATTTGAACATACTTCAATGTGGGGTGTTCATTTGATTTAATCTTGGATTAATGAATTTATTTTTACCACAAACACTTGCCTTGGTTATGTTTTCAAACTAAATATTTATGCCAAAAACATCATAACTTTCACAATGTCCATTTCGTGAAAATTATGAGGTTGAAGCCATAATTGCCTATGTTGTCTTTGGAAAATATGAATTTTGATATAAGTCAAGATATTTAGAAATTGGTAAGGATAAATCCTTAGGACAAACAGTAATATCAAGGCTAACTCAAGAAGTCCATATTTGAGCCAAAGTGTTTGAAATTTGGATAGTGAATGTTTGTTTTTGGATCATTTTGAAATCAAGAAAAGTGTTAAACTGACTCACAATCATTACAACCCTAGGATAGAAATGGATATCTTTGTTGAATTCCCACTTGGATTTCCATAGCTGCACTTATTCAAAGCGCATTATTAGAAGCTTGAACACACTGGATCCCCTCCATGACACTCACTTCTATAGGCCAGCCAAGCTTCAAGTTCTCATGAATCTCCAATAACAAACTCTTCATCTCTAAGAATCACAAGTATGTGGGGCGGCTTCAGAGGTCCGACCTCCTAACATCAACAAATATTAGGGATTTTTGGCTTCTACACAAAGGTTTGTAATAAGGGCATCCAGTTTAGGGGGTACAATGATAAAATCCTTGTGAGAGGTATCCCAACCCTTAGAACAAGGGCTTTACACATCATAAAGATACTGGGGGAGAGCTATCATGTACCGCTTCCCATTGTTTACGATTTTCATTGCAACCAAAAATTTATATAGCAGTTTGGAAGAGCTTGGCTTATGCTCATTATCACTTGGGTCGTTCCCTTGGGGTGAGTACTTTTTCCCACCAAGGAAGACCCTCTAAAGGTGAACAATTGTAATTACATCCATAGTTTGATCATCTTTGCTTGCATGAAGAAAGAGAGAACACACACTATGCCTTTTCTCACACTAGCATGGTTGTTCAATTTTAAACCCAAATTGTAAGGTGTGGGTGATTTTGAAAAGTGTTAGAGAATGTTTTTGTTTCTCAAGATTTCCAAACAACATGAGAAAATTGCATACACATTCACCAAAAAAATTGAAAATCACAAAACATAGCAAATAGTTGTCAATTTTAACCTTTCAAAGCAATGATGAATTCATTTTAAGCACCAATTGAAAGATGAGTTTTCCTTGTTCAATTTTAAGCCCAATTGAAAGATGTGATATGAGGGTTCAATTTTATCCAACTTTGAATGTTCACTTTAAACCTAATTGAACTCTAGTGCATTTCCTACAATTGAAAGTAGAAATCATATTGAAATTGGGTTATCATTGCCCCAAAGCATTGAACGTTTGTTACAATTATAGAATTTTAAGATAGAAGAGAATTTCTTCACTTTTGCTCCATGCCTTTAAACCTTGCAAAACCCTATTATTCTAACAACCAAAACACAGTCAGACATTCATCAATGATTAGATAAATCCAAGAAATTAAGTCACATGTCGAAAAAACAAACATAAATTTTCTTACCTTGGTTGAGCATCATTGAACATGATAGCGTCACAATTTGAGATTTGGGTATCACTCTGGTGAAAATGGGTTTCGCTCTGTAGCAAGAACGAGGAACACAATTATGTCGCTATTTTGATGGGTGTCGCTTCTAACGGCGACATCACTATTTGGAATTTGAAAGCGTCATTGGCCGAATTACGTATATATTTATGATGCGAAAATATTGGCATTGGCCGAATTAAACTTGATCCATGAAGAATCAAAGCATATCAGAGCCACCAATATTCAAATCTCAACAAGATCAATTAAACAAAATTAAAACTAAAAATTTCATCAAAACCTAACATACTAAATTATGAAAGCTTTCAAAACATCTATTCTAATCCATCTAAAACTTATCTTGTTGTGGAATTGGTGTCGTGTTGATGTGGAACGATGACCCTTTCCTAATCCCATGAATAGTGAGCCTATTTCAGTCAATTCTATGGAAGAGAATCAATAAAACCATGGTGTTTTGTGTATGGAAACCTAATTTATGCTATAAATGGTCTAATTATGCAATTTCTAAGCTAAAATTATGCTCAAAGATGCAAACCCTAATTTATTTACAAACTAAGATGGATGCATGGAAGCCATTAATGGATGCTCTAAGCTATTATGCAATGAAAATGAACTAAAACAAGCTAAAAAGTGAGTAAAAGATGAGTGAGTATGTGAGTGAATTCAACAACCTAAGTTTGCAATAAAATATGGATTAGATTCAACAACATGAGTTTGCTCTGAAAAAGATGGATCCATTTGTCTTTGAATAATGATCTATTTATATGAGAGCAAATGAGGAATGAATGGTTGAGATCAAAAAGCTTAATAAATGGTTCAAGATGAAGGAGATGAGAGGCATGGATCATGGATTCTCACCAACGGATGAGAATGCATGATGAAAGTTAATCAAAGGCTCACACTTGCCTCAAACAAACACACTTTTGACCTGCTCACATAGGTCAAAGGTAACTTGCTTAAAAGGTTAAAGGTTTAGCTTGTCCAAGAAGCCAAGTGAGTTGATTAGAGGAAAGAATATTCCTTTTGGGTGAGGAAAAAGGTAATTTACAAATTAAAACAAAGTTTTAATTGTGCAAAAAGGACAAAAAATATTCCATAGGAATATTCCTTTTGCTTAGAGGAAAATTAGTTTAATTGCTAATTAAACAAGGCTTAATTAATGCAATTAGGGGATTAGAAGAATTAAGAGATATTTATTAAATTAGATGATTTAATAAATAGGGAAGGGGTAAAATGATATTTAATTAAATAATTTAGGGTTATTTAATTAAATAAGATGACTTGGAGATTAAATTAAATATTTTGATTTATTTAATTTAATGAGATGAAGTGTTAGTGTGAAAAAAGATTAATTAGGCCAATGGATGAAAATGATGCAATTAATTAATTAACTAGGCTAATTAAATCAATTAAGCAAAAAGAGGATGGATCAAAGAGGAAATGATGTTAGTAAATCTAATTTAAGTGTATGGCATCAATTAGGACATTTCTCAATGTCTACAATATATATATATGATTGAATACCATTTTGTAATAATCATCAAAGCATAATATATATAGTGCTATTGTTATTGCCAATAATTGTGAAGTGCTTAAGTGAATTAAGGCGCATATGATAAATGTTGCAGCTTGCTGCATATTAAACTACCACATAAAGAAGTGTAAGACCAAGTAAAAAAAAACTATATGGCACGTAGGAGTTTGCAAGCTATTGTGGAACCATTTCAAAGAGAAGTTAATGCAGTTTAAAGCATAGAAGAATAAGTCTACCCGCGCTATAAAAGAGGGACACCAACTTATGAATGTGGCACCATTTTAGAAGTGTTCTAGATGCAAAAGAAGTCTGTAAAATGTGCACAAGTATGGAAATAGCCTTGAGACTCAATCAAGAGTAAACTTGACAACATTTTGTGAAGGAATTTGAATTAGGACACTAGTTTTGAGCTTGCTATCCCTTATAATAAACTCAACCATTTAAATGGTGAGGACTATTGTGTGTTGAAAACTTGTGAGTTAGCTTGGTGAGTCATTGCATGAGGTTAGAAAGGTGGTAGAAATATTAACTTGTTTGTAGCCTTCGGTTTCTCACAATTTAGTATAAATAGAGGTGCTCATTCTACCAATCGCTACACTTATCAATCTAATTTCCTTGTGTTGTTCTGCTATAATTTTTGTGCTAAGTGAGTTGAGATTTTATGAGTTAGAGAGCATAGTTTGTTGTTTTACATTGGTTTTGTTGAGATATTTAGAGAGAAGCTAGTAGAGGAATTTGGGTTGTTCACAGTGGAATTTGTAAACAAACTTGAGCCATTAAGCTAGGAGGGAAGATTATTTAGTTGGAGCTTTAACTAGGCATGCTAATTTTTATTCCTTTTTTATTATGTTGGAAATATTGTATTTTATGTGTGTTTGATGCTTGCAATTATTTTGAGAGTTCTTTGATTATTTCTTGTAATGGGAAACCTTTCTTTTGGGTTTATACATATATAGTTACTTATACAATAATGGGTTTTCTATGATTGTATACTATTTATACTATGCATAGAAAGTCAAGTACTACATGTAGTATGACAATAATCTAGGTGTGTAGCAAAGATAGAGTTGTATAGTGATTCTTATAGAAAATTCATTTAGATATAAGTTAATGGGATGATTATTTCTGGGGTTAGGATAATCCATGAGAAAGGGGATAACCTTAGAATATAATACTAATGGTCAATACAAATCAAGAAATTAAATGCGGTGAAAAAGATGACCTCACTCGAAGTTACTGGGTAATGAATCTTTGGCCAAAGTAGTGTAGGTAGCCACTATCTACATTGTCAATTCAGTGTGTGATCCAATTTACATTCTAGGCTGAGGTAATCATATATGAGGTAGTAGACATTATGGTAGCTCTAGATATGTAGGACAAATCATTATGCTCAGAAAAGGCTATTTGAAGGATGAGGTTACCAAACCAATCTCTTCGTCGAAGGGAGGTGTTAGGGTTAGAAGTAGATATCTAACAGTTAAATTCATATTTGATCAATAAAATAGAAAAAAAAAACACACAAAAAATTATAGCAGAAACAAGACAACACAAAGAATTTAGCGTGGTTCACCCAATCCAAGCTACATCCACAAGACCGCAACCATCCAATGATTTTATTATCCAGCAAAAAACTTATTACAATCTTGCAAATAATCACTTTTTCTACATACTGTAACCCCCATCCCAACCCCTTATAACAAGCCTTTTAGAAGCTTCCAGAAACTAGGGTTTTACAAAGTTGTTTTTTTCTTTTTTGGTGCACATCTACCAAATTTTTCTCGGACCCCGGCGAGGATACATGTCAAGGTATACAGTAGCATAATCAGTCACCACATACCAATAGGAGGTCCATCTTACCAATTTTGGTAGATGTGCAGGGGATCACAGTATGTGATTGGTGGAAAAGCACTTGAGTGATGCTTCTCCTCATGTAGTTGGCATCCAAGATTTGGGAGAAGGACATTCTGGACCATTTGTATTTCTAGTTCTTATAAGCTTGTTGAAGCAATGCATGTAATCATGTGTCCATCTATATGGAAATTGTAATGTGAAATGTTATCTTGAATATAATTATGTAAAGTTAAATCATACTTATATTATCAAAATGATTCTTGATTATGCAATGTAAAATTCTGGATAAAGTTATATTTCAAATGATGCACTTATTATTAAATAAAAAAGAAAATTTGTATTGTTCATTACAATAGATGCATAAACAATTTACATGTGGTTAAAACTTAGTTAAATTACTAGGTAGAACAATGGGCATGTTACAATTCAGGAGGAAGACCAACCTAAAACAATATTTTCTACAAAATAGGGATTGTTTATGTATATTGTCATGTCATTTGGGTTAAAGAATGCACCAACAATCTTCAATAGGATCATGGTGAACACATTTAAATAATTTATACATGACTTCTTAGAAGTTTACTTAGATGGTTGGACTATGTATCCAGGTTAGTCAAAAATAACACTTAGGCCTTCTAGACTATGTTGGAGAAATGCCGAAGTATGCAAATTTCATTAAACATCAAGAAATTCATTTTGTGGTATCCTTTGACACATTATTAGGAAACATCATATGTAAAAAAGGACTAATGATCGACCCAATGAAATTTTCTTTAATTCTGACACTATCTCCACCTAAAACAACACCATAGGTTAAAACATTTTTAGGCTACACCAAATAACATAGAAAATTCAGCAAAGGATATACCAATCTAGTAGCTCCCTTAGAAGAGATTCTCAAAATCAAGACCAACAAAACCATCACATCGATAGAAAAATTCCAACAATCATTTGATACAAAAAAATTTAGAGGCCCATATTCTTCTATTTTTGGATTGGTTAGTCCCTTTCCATGTTCATGTGGATTCCTTTAGAATAGCAATAAGAGTAGTCCTAGCTCAACCAAGAGGAAAAAAGGATAACCTTGTTGCTTTTTCCAGTTGTAAACTATCCCAATATGATAAAAATTACACAACCACTAAAAAGGAGGAATTAGCTATGGTCTACTCATTACATAAATTTCACCATTATCTCCTATCTACACCCCTCAGATTTTAAATTGCTCATGAACCTTTGAAATTTCTCCTAAATAATCTAATAATATAAGGAAGAATATGTCAATGTCTATTACTATTTAAAGAATTTAATTTCACTATAATGGTTAAACCAGGAAGGAACAATCAAGGTCCTAATTATTTATCCAAAATTGATACAAGAAAAGAACCTAAGGAGGCTGAGGATGAAGACCTGTTAGGCCTTCACTTATTTTGGATAACTGTAGTACTAAAAGAATTTAATGATGTAGCACAATTACTTTCCACATGGAAATATCCTAATCATATAACTTCACATGATAAACAAGTATTATTATGAAAATCCCTCCCATTCACCTTAATTGATGGAGCACTATACAAAAGAGGAAGAGATGATATTCTCTTAAGAGTGGTTTTTGAACATGAATGGGAACACATATTAAGGAACACACATGAAGGCATATCAGGAGGTCATAATTGCAAAGATACTACCACCCAAAAATACTACTAGATGAATTATGGTGGCCTAATATATATAAGGATGCCAAAAATTACATGAGATCCTATGACATTTTACAAAGAATTGGAAACCCTGTGGTTAGAGATGAAATGACCCTCCATTTAGTCTTAGCACAGGTCCCATTCGAGAAATGGGTGATTGACTATATAGGACCAATGGATTCTCTTGTGAAATATTCCAAAGCTAGATTCATCATCATCAGTGTTGATTACTTAACTAAATGGGCCAAATTTGAACCAACTAAAGATTGCACCATGTATATCGCAACAAGATTCCTTTACCATAATATTATTATTGTGTCCCCTCAATATAACCAGTGATTAAGGAAACCACTTTGTTAATAAAATAATAAAGGATTTATTATCCAATTTCATGATCACACATAATCATAGCACACCATACCATCTTCAAGCCAATGGGGTGAGTGAAGCTCTCAATAATATTTTTAGGCACTACATTAACCAAGATGTGTAATGCAAACAGGGTGGACTAGGATATTAAAATTTTGTGATACTCTGGGCATGTTGAACTACATACAAATGTGCTACCAAACACACTCCATTTGATCTATTGTATGGCATAGAAGTGAGCATATTGATAAATTTCATGGTACATAACCTCTAGAAAATATTGACCTTATGACATAGTGATGATGAATTCATCAAGAACCACCTTGAGGAACTAGAGAAACTAGATGAAGAAAGACAACTAGCAACACACCACCTATGGATAGAAAGACAAAGATAGAAATCATGGCATGATCAAAATATTAGGTCTAAAAAATTTAAGGTCGATGATATGGTACTTCTATATGATAGTAAATTCAAGAAACGGGCTAAACTCAAAGCTAGATGGTTGGCCCCTTATCAAACCCATCAAATCCTTGACTTTGGAGCAACACAACTCAAAAAATTAGATGGCACCATACTACAATGTTTTGTTAATGGATCATATGACTTAAAAATATTATATTCCAGTATAGTAGCATTGAATTGAGGACAAGTAACTATTTTGGAAGGGGGATGATGTTAGCCAAAAAGTAGGATAGTGAAGACATCAACCGATAAATATATCGCATCTTGGTGCAAAACACTTGCAAAGAATAATATTATGAAGATATCATCTAGACTAGGGGTAGCATAGATGGGTCATGTCCCATTCCATAAATATATGTATAAAAGGATATATGAATGAAGAAAAGGTAATATATGTAACATATGTGTAAGATATGTGTGTAATAGATGTATAAGGAGAAGTATATGTATTATAGATATTTGTATGGAAGGATAGATGCATAGAGATTAGATAAGAGCTAAGTAAGAGTATAGGAGAAGATATAAAAATGTACTAATTTTGATCTAACTAATACAATAGATAAAAAATTTCATCTATATAATGTTATCTATCATTCTATGAAAATGGAAGTGGTTATTCCTACGTTTGATTCTATTGGCTTTCACCTTTATATGATTGAGTTCGGGGTATAAACTACAACACTTAGAAAATACATGGGGCTCAAAAATTTAGTCTATGTTTCCCCAAATTTCTTTCTAGCACACATAAATTAAATAAATTTATTTATTTAATTCTATTTATATTCTTCCATCACTAGATTTAGTGAGTTGATTGAAAAGCAACCTCAATCCACTCTCGTTCACTCTCACTTCACTCACCCATGCAACCAGTCATATGATCCATGTAGTCACTTAATTATGCATCTTAGCCCTTCATATTGACACATGTTTGCACATTCATCATGATCTCTCAACCAATCTCATCCATTTATCTCTTCAATCATCCTGCACCATTAATCAGATATCAATAAAAGCTATAAAACACCCATCATTTAGCCATTCAATCCCTCCACAAATTTTGATGAATCTTGCATCCATTTTTCTATCAAGGTTATGCTAAGCTAAGAGAAATCCACATATTATCTAAGCAACATTATCACACACAATGGAGTAAGGTTAGGCACATTGGTGGAGTTAAATTTGATATTCTTTCATTTACTTTCTTTGTGCACACACTTTATTCAAATAGGTTATTTTATTATTAGACTAAGTATATTGATTTATTCTCATTTCATATTTAATAATCTTATACATCCCTTACATTTTGGCATGCCTAGTGGGACTTACATTTTGGCATGAATTTAATATTTTGCATTGATTTTCCATGATTTTTAGGTCACAGGTGCAAAGTATCGTATTTGATCCCACAATGATGCTTTTGACTTAAAAATTATGCTTTTGACATTTGTTTCAACACACTTAATTTTGTGTAGGTGAAAGTTAGAAAAATGATACTTTTAGCCATACTTTGGTTCATCTAATAAATATAGTGGTACATTTGATAATTACTTCGATACATTTGATAGTTACTATTGTGCTTCTAATTTTGTCAGTTTGATTTATTTAACCTAACATTTGTATGATCTTTTAGAACTAATAAAGTTGTGCATATTGGAAATCATGGGGAGAAAATAGGGTAAAAGAAAACTACTAATGAATTTGGTGTAGGATTTATCTTGTTTTTAGTTAAATAGTTTCACATTTCATTTGGGTTTTAATAGTGAACATTGTATTCCATGTTTGGTGAACTATTTAGTCTGTATGTTTCCCTTACACCTAGTGCAAGATTGGGTATCAAAAGAACTCTCTAGTTTACATATTTGTTATTTTACCCGAAGAGTACTAATTGTGTATGCTCTCCCCTTACGCTTTGTGCGAGTCTAGGGATCAAAAGCACTATTATCTTTTTATTTTCAGTAGGAGGCATTCTTGTGGATTTCATCAACTCAAGGTCAACCTTAACCATGTTTTTTGGTAGAGTATATAAAGGGGGGGAGCAAAAGCTATACCTCAATGGTGAGTCATCATCATGTTTGGTCAAACCTAGATACCATCAATCCACCAAGATTCGTATAGGTGAAGAGGATAGGAGATACCCTCCTAGAATTAGGAATGTAGACATGCCACCAATTCACAAATACCACTACAAACCTTGTTTTTAGTAAGCCTAAGACCTTCATTTGTTAACCTAGTTGTGGTGCAAGGTACAATATCATGTCTAAAGTTACTCAACATGTGTCATCCTAAAGAGAAATAGGATTTTTTTGAGGGTGTAAAAACTTTCAAGAGAAGGGGAAAGGTGATCCCTTGAGCCATTGAAACCCTATTTATTCCCTCTTAATATTGGAATGTGCATGCACAATCCTATAGTATTTTGGGTTGGAACCACACTAGTGTGACACACCTTTATTGAATAGTTATGCTTGTTATCGTGTTTGGTGTGTATTCTTATGAAGACTAGTAAAATACCTTTCAAAATGACTACCTTGAAATAATTAGCCATCTTGCTTGTTTTATATCTCTTTCCAAAAAATTTATCAAATTTTACATAGAGTTGTGCTTCTGAGTCCAAAATTGTGCATCTAATACATCTTGTAGCACTTTTAATCCTTGATATTTTTTTCGTGCATCTCTCAAGAAAAATTATGATTTTATTTATAATTTGGCATATCTAATAGCCAGAGTTGTACATCTAATTACTCATTAGCACATCTGATTATCCTTTGGCACATCTAATTAACCTTTGGTGCATCTGATTATCCTTTGGTGTATTTGATTGTCCTTTGGCACATTTGATTATCCTTTATCACTTATGATTCACAAATTTCTGCATTTGATTTACACAGTGGCACTTTTGATAACTAATTTTTTGCATATGAACATACTTTAACATATATTGTATCCACAGTTGCGCTTTTGATTCATACAATAACACTTTTGACCTGTGTTAAAAAAAAAAATTCTCCAAAACTCAATGTTCATAACCTTTGGCCAATCAAACCTGAAATTGAAGACCTATAACATACTTGAGTTGTAGTCACCATTAATTGTCCATCAGTAAATAATAATTCATATCCATTTCATATCATTCATTTTTGAACTTTAGAGTTACTATCCTAGGCTTGGACAAATATCCTTATCATCATAATCAATCATCCAAACATCCAACAACCAAAATATTCAAAATCTAGTCTAGATCTTCCATCCTTTATCACTAATTTAGCTCTTTACTTGAGAACTTGCTTATTTCAAGTAGATAGTTGAGTTAGCACAAACCATTTATGGGAGAATTTACTTAGGAGTCTTAGATACTTCAAAGTTTGTAAAACCCACTCTCATCCTTTTGCTTGGACTCATTAGTTAGTATAAGTAAAAATCTTCCAAATCTTAGCATTTATCATCAAACAAAGATCTAGATTTAATTTGACTTATTGAGGCCTTATCCTACATTGATCAAAAATACAAAAAAAAAACTTATCCAAAATCATCACATCCTTTGTCCAAACCTAAAAGTGTATCTTTAGTAGAGTCCATTAGAAGCAACATATCCATATCAAATCACCCAATTTCCATCTTACATCCTCATCTCATAAGGTCTTCAAATTTGTATTCCTACAACAAGGTTTCAACATAAGAAACTGATAGATTCCAATCAACGTGAGTCAAAATTACTATAACCATGGGTGGCACACAACCTAAGTTTGGCATGCTTTCTCATGTGTTCGCCCCTAATGAGTTTCAGAAACCATGACCTCCACCCTTAGATATTTTGATAGAAGACATCACACATGAGTTTTCTATATTGACATAAGGAAAATTGTTAGAGATGCAACATGATCCAGAAATAAGAAGAATAATTTATGGCCTTCTTATTATGTGTTGAGAATTGTGACTCAATTTACTAGCTTGGTCACTTCCTAGAGCTGTTCAGTTTTCCTTCTTCATCATCTTGTGTTTTGTCACAGGGTTCTAAAAGTTTATAATCGAGCGACATCAAGCTTGTCACAAGATCAATGGATTTGCTAACTTCGGAACCTATGCCATAGAGTTAGAAAGTTATTTAACTCCCTAACATGGCAACAGTGTATGTTGGTCGCGGGGTCGCCACAATTTCTAACCTTGGAACCTTGTCGTACAGTTTAGAAGTTTCTAAACTTTCCGACTGGTCAATCTTTTGTGTATTGTTGTACCGCTAGGTGCTGGTGAGAGAGGTGTGGTAATGCGGTGTATACTACCATACCGCAGGAGCTTCTCACCTATCTAGCGGTAGGGCAGTGGATGGTGATGACCACAAGGAAAAGTTGACAGGTGGCGATGATGTGGAGGACAGATGGCATGTGGGCCCATGTGCTTGGTGGTTGACTCAGTGACTCTTGGAGGAGCCTGCGGTGGTGCGGTGTAGTAATCGCCACACCGCGAGGGTGTTGTGTCTTGGCTGCAGTAGAGTGGTGGACGTTTTGGTGAAGCCTAAGCTTGATGGTGGAGATTTATTTGACTGCCTATTTGACGACCAACATTTGGTGATGGTATATGGATCTAGGTGAAACCCTAAGGGACGCGGTAGTTGACTCGTCTGGGAGTGAAAGAGATGAATCTCATGAAGGGGGGAAGTCTGGTCTCTCGCAGAAGCACTGTTAGAGTGGAGGTTGACCCTGGTCAAGCCGAGCTGCAGGCTGAAAGGCTAGATGTAGTGAAGGTTGAGGGGAATCTCCTGGATCTCGATGCTTGGAACAGAGAGAGAAACAGTAACCAGGAGGTATGGCTGTTGGGTGTGAGGCCGAAAGGGCCGAGTACTGGCTGAGGCTACCAGGTGGAGACCAAGATGATGCATGGAGGTTGGTTGGCTAGGCAGCAAATAAGCCGAGGCTAAAATGCTAGATGTAGGCCAAGAGGCCAAATGCAAGTAGAGAGGCCAAGATGTTGGGCACAGACTGGCTGAGAACTTCAGTGCTTTTCGAGTGGTTGTGATGTTATGGCAGAGACAGATCTTGCAGAAGGTGAAGGCTGAGCGACTATGCGATAGAGAGGCCAAGAGGCTAGTGGTCGAGTCATGTGGCTATGTAGCTGTGAGATGTCTCCCACTTAGAGAGATAGTCACGAGGGTTTGAGTTGTCAAATTTTCTCCAGAATGAAACAATATGTAAACTTTGTAAAGGCTATGAGCCTGACATTGTATTGTAACTGTTTTGTTGCTGAATAATACAATGGTGATCTGGGATTTTGGAGTGTGTGGTTTTTACCTGAAAGGATTTTCCCCATGTATATCTATGTGTTCATGTCTTTTGTCCCATCTTTCATGGTTGTTGGTTCTGTTTGTTGAATCTGTTAATGGTGTTGTTGAAACTAGATAAGCATGAATTTCTCTCTAAGGGTCAATGTGGGAAATGAACAATGCCTGTTTCTGCTTTATGGCATAGTAGTGTCTTTGAGGCAATCTGATGAAAATAAAATTACCGAAGGCACTGTTGTTCTCAGATGTTTCTGTCTAAGATGACCCTCCTATTTCCTAACAAGTGGTATCAAAGCATTGTGACTGTAGGAAGAATGGATTCTAGGAATCGTTGATACCAACAAGTGGTATTAAAGCCTTCTTCAGGGATGTGTATTTCTTCCTGGTGTGTTTTTGTTTTGGGTATTCCTTTTGTGAATATTTCTTAGTCTTGGGCTTGAGGAAATCTCAAGGAATCGGTTGATGTTTTGATCCTTTGATGAGTGGAAGTTCTTGCTTTTTTGTTTAATTTTCTGAGGCAACATGCAACATGGAAGATGGAGAGACTTGAGTTGGTCATATGATGTGACCTTAAGCTCATGAATCGGCAGCGGATGACTCTAATGCAAGGGGTGTGAGTTTATGCTTATGGTTGTGTTGCAACAAAGCTTTCATATTGGGTGTCTACGTGGGAGGCTCCCTAATGATATGGAGAAGCTTGGGTTGTTGTTTTTCAGTCATGGAGTGATGTGCTTATGCTGGGGGGTTTATCTTGGTATTGGAAGGCATAGTTTTTTTCTGGTACCCTGATTGCATGAAGGCTATGGAGTTGGTCATTGGATGATCTAGAAACTTCTGAATAGCCAGTCTCTCAGATGCATGTGCATGTTGATGGTTTTGGAGTTGGATTGAAATGGTCCTGAAGTTCCTAAACTGTTGTCTATACTTGCATGGCTTCGTGGTTTTGCAGGTTTTACACGGTCAAGCAAAACTTGCAGTTATGTGGAGTTGTTGTTAAGCTATTTTCTAGACCCTGGATTTTGGGTGTGACTAGATGAGATAGTTGCAATTAGGCATGGTTTGAGGAGGTGTGATATCTTCTCTACATGGGAGTGTTGGTACGTGATTTGTCACTCAACATTCTTGCGGTGGTGCTCATGGGTTTCTTGACTATGGTGATCACTGTGGACTTGATTGGCAAATCGGATCTGAGCTTGATCTGGTGTTTGAGTCAAGTTGTCTACATTGTTGTTCTCTTTGAGATCTTAGTTTTGTCATTTCCAGTGTGACGATGGGTTTGCATGTTTCTGTTGAATGAATCTATAGGCTGTGTAATGTTGTGGGTTGTCTTTACCTACATGTTTGTTGTGAGACAACTCGGAAGTGGACTGTCTATATCCACGAGGCTAATTCATTGTTGGTGCAAACTTGTTAGCTAGCCTTTTCTGTGCTCACTTGTGCATTGGTGTGGTGCTTTGAGATGAGAGGATGGATAATGTTGAGTACCTAAATATTTGGTTATGGGAACCTATAGCACGTGTATCACAATTTCATGGATAGCTTGGATACACTGCCTTTTGTAAGCTTGTGACAGTGATGGTTTGGTCTGCTTGGTTTGGAGATCTTGGTGTTGCTTGGTATTGTTGTCAGTTGGACATGTCGTTGTTGTGCACCTAGAGGATTTTCAGTTTAGCATATTTTTGGTCATGATGCTTGGAAATATCAATGTCACAATTCAGTGGGAGCTTTAGCAATGATTGTGGGTTCATCACGTGGTGGTAAATGATCTTCTTTAGTGTTGTAGATGTTACTAGGAGGAGCTCTTAGATCTTGTTGCTGCAGAAGGGTTCTTTTGCATTTGCATGGACACTATTTGAAGATATGTAACATCTTGAAGCCATGGAGGACTCTTGTGAGTCTTTGGTTGAGGTGTTGGTGGTGCTTGACATGTGATGTTGGTCTAGAGTTTATTTTGTTCCATGTCATGGTATACTCTTGATTGCACATTAGAGTTTTGGCATGATGCATTGCTCTTGAGACCATTGTATGTTCACCTAGAGCATGGGATCTCCTAAGGGGGATGTGTAGATCATGTTGTCATGATAAGTTCTTGGTTCTGATGATTGGAGCTTTGATAATGGTCTGGTGGTTCTTTGTGTATTCAGTGCATTGGTCATATGCTTGAGATCTTCATGATGGTGCAGCGTTGCATTTGGAGTTTAGCATGAGATGATTGGTTGCAGGTGCTCATGGATACGTGGAGAATAAGGTGACACAATTGGCTTTTAGAGTTGTATGTAGGAGCATTTTCTATAGCTATATGATGTGCATATCATTGTGGATGGTTCCTTGAAACTACATGTTTACACTCTCTATGTTATGCAATTGGTAGACTCGTTATGTCATGATCTTTCAGTTTTGGCGTTACCTATCCAGTGGGAGTTCCTGTTTGTGCTTTGTCTTCTTCGACTAGTTGACACATGGAGCTTGTTTCTACGGTTGATGGGTTGGATGTGATGGTGGCATGAGTTTTTTAATGTTAATACCTTGGAGGTATGAGTGATTGGATGGATTAGCACGTGTTGTGGGTGCTATTTTTAGTCGCGTGGGTTTATCAGCTGGATGGGAGCAGCTAGTTTTCTGGTTGTTGTTCTAGTTGATATTTTGTCTTGTTTCTAGAGGATGGCTTCATGTATATGTTTAGGTTGAGGGATTTGAAGGTTTCTTCTATTTATCTCATGAGCACAATGGAGTGGTGGCTGTGTTGGTGCCTTTGTCATTTGTAGGATTTGATGCTTGTGTTCTTGAGACTGGTGCATATATGCCTTGGCTCATTCTTTTTCCTATGGTGGATGGTTAGAATTTTTGCCTGAGTGGGTGGACATATCGGATGTAATTTTGTAGGCATCTTTGTTGGAGCACGAAAGCATTGATTAAGATTTTTTGTTTACGTTGGAAGGAGTCAACAAGTTCTTCGTCAAGTGGGAGAATGTTGAGAATTGTGACTCAATTTACTAGCTTGGTCACTTCCTGGAGCAGTTCAATTTTCCTTCTTCATCGGCCTATGTTTTGTAGCGGGGTTATGAAGTTTATAACTGAGCGACATCAAGCTTGTCACAGGATCGGTGGATTTGCTAACTTCAAAACCTATGTCGCGGAGTTAGAAAGTTCTTTGACTCCCTGACATGGCGACAATGTGTTGGTCATGGGGTCGCTATAGTTTCTAACCTTGGAACCTTGTCACACAGTTCAAAAGTTTTTGAACTTCCTGACTAGCTGATCTCCTTCTGTGTACCACTCTACCGCCAGGTGCTAGTGAGAGAGGTGCGGTAGTGTGGTGTATACCGCCATACTGCGGGAGCTTCTCACCTGTCTAGTGGTAGTACGGTGGATGGTGATGACCACAAGGAAAGGCTGACAGGTGGCAATGATGTGGAGGACAGATGGCATATGGGCCCATGTGCTCGATGGTTGACTTGGTGACTCTTGGAGGAGCCTGCAGTGGTGCAATGTAGTAACCACCACACCACGAGGGTGTTGTGTCTTGGCTGCGATAGAGTAGTGGGCATTTTGGTGAACCCTAAGCTCAATGATGGAGATTTTTTTGACTGCCTATCTGACGGCCAACATTTTGTGATAGCATATGGCTCTAGGTGAAACCCTAAGGGGTGTGGTAGTTGAATGTTCTGGGAGCGAGAGAGATGAATCTCACGAAGGGGGGAAGTTTGGTCTCTCACGAAAGCACTGTCAAAGCGAAGGTCGACCTAGTCAAGCCGAGTTGTAGGGCGAAAGGCCAGATGCAATGAAGGCTAGGGGGACTCTCCTAGATCTCAATGCTTGGAGCAAAGAGAGTGGTGACGACTGTGAATGGTAGTAACCAAGAGGTATGGCTATTGGGTGCGAGGCCGAAAGGGCCAAGTACTAGCTGAGGCTATCAGGGGGAGACCAAGATGATGTGTGGAGGTCAGTTGGTTGGGTGTCGAATAAGTCAAGGAGGCTGAGATGTTGGATGTAAGATGAGAGGCCAGATGCAAGCAGAGAGGCCTAGATGTTGGGCACAAACTGATTGAGAACCTGAGTGCTTGTTGAGTGGTTGTGATGTCGTGGCAGAGATGGATCTTGCAGAAGGTGAACGCCAAGCAACTGTGCAACAAAGAGGCCAAGAGGTTGGTGGTCGAGTCATGTGGTTGTGTAGCTATGAAATGTCTCTCACTTAGAGAGATAGTCACAAGGGTTTGAGTTGCCAGATTTTCTCCAAAATGAAACAATATGTAAACTTTGTAAAGGTCATGAGCCTGATATTATATTGTAACTATTTTGTTGTTGAATAATACAATGGTGATCTGGGCTTTTGGAGTGTGGGGCTTTTACCTGAAATGGTTTTCCCCATGTATATCTGTGTGTTCATGTATTATGTCCCATCTTTCATGGTTGTTGGTTCTGTTTGTTGAATCTGTTAATGGTGTTGTTGAAACTGGACAAGCATGAATTTCTCTCTAAGGGTCAATGTGGGAAATGAACTGTGCCTATTTCCGCTTTATGGAATAGTAGTAGTGTTTTTTAGGAAAATTGATGAAAATAAAATTACCGAAGGCACTATTGTTCTCAGATGTTTCTGTCTAAGATGGCCCTCCTATTTCCCGACATTATGGACCCAAACAAATATTTTCTTATGCTAGCACAAAAAGGTGCTAAACTACCTTCAAGTTTTGAATTTGTCACACTTAGGGAATAAGACCTTACAAATACCATATCATCACACATCCCATCTAATGCAAACATGCCCATACCTCAATCTATAAATGTATATATGCTTCAAGCTTCCATGCTAACTATGTCAAGTCAACCATCATACTTCATAATGACACAAATTTTATACCATTTTATAAATAATGTGTCAATCCATCTATCAAACTCCTAATTAGATGACCATATCTATTTCAAATCACTAAATTTCTTCATCCATACTCCATAACACTAATATTCCCTTCTCTTCACAACCCATCACATCCAAAAATTATACAAATAACCCATTTTCTTCACAACCTTTTACATCTTCTCTTTTTATGAATATTTCATACACTTCACAAACATCCAATATATCCATGAACATATACAACCCAACTCATTCCCACAAATATTCTACACTTAACATTCCAAATTATTCACAAATTTACTCATTCAACATCCCAAATCAATATTCCATATCTAATTTACCTATGAATACAAACATCTTGAATCCATCACAATTTGTTTGATTCACCATTTCCACAAATACACATATACCTCAAACCCATAAATTCTCATACAATATCACACAACAAAAAACCATTCCATAAAATCAAAATCTTTCATTTAATTCATCAACCATCTCACAACATCAAACATATATTCCCTCAAATCAACCATAAATTGACACAACAAATAACTTGGCATCACAAATACAAAGATTGTATAAGAATATAACTTCAACATGGAATTAGGACATACAAAGAAAAAATACACACTTGAGGATATATTTCCTTGTCCATTTGATCAAACAATACCCATGGTTCCCTTCCCCCACAACTTTGAAATGACAAAATTTGACAAATATAAGGGAAGAGGTAATCCACAAGAGCATGTACAAGAATTCTACATAGCTTTCCTAGATGTAGCTTATAATAACACATATTTGATGCACATTTTTCCCAATAGTTTAGGAGTACAAGAAATAGAATGGTTCTCTCATTTACAACATGGTATCAAGGCCTTCCATGAACTAGCCAAAAAATTCATCAGCCACTTATCTTACAATATTGAACATGAGATATCTATGATTGATTTATGCAACAACCAAAAATTAAATAGAGAATCATTCACTTCTTTCCTATAATGATGGAGAAACATGTCCGATAAATTCCCATGGTCTATACTAGAAAAACAACTTGTAAGCATTTTTGTTTAGAACCTCAATCAAGAAATGGGTTTCCACCTACAAGTTCAATGCCCTAACATATTTGATGAGATTATAGAGAAATAAATCACCATTGAAAAATATCTCATCACAAAAGGACATGTGAAAATTTACAAAGAAAGTAAAGATTGCACCGCACACTCCAATGAAAACCTCACCTATGAGCCAAGAATAAGAAAATTACTAATGATGGTGTAGTGGATGCTAAATTTGTGAAAAATACACAACCACCATCTAAAACACAACATAATAACCAAAACATGAATCTCCCAATGGGAGCACCACGATAAAACAACAATACTAAACAAAAATACACTCCCCTAGGGGAGCCAATTGAAGTTAATTAAATAAATTTTAATTAATTTTGGCCTTTATCCCCAAATCCTCTAACTAAATTAATTAATTGATTATCAATTAATTAATTAATTTAGTCTAATCAATTCCCATAACCTTTTCCTCCATTATTTAATTCCACTTTATTCCATCAATCCTTATCCATTTAATCCTAACCCTTTATCTTGTTCACATGGATAATAATCTAGATTTTTCATCATGTGACAAGTGTCCCCTTCACATGTCTAACTAAATTCAAACTAACTTTCCATATCATCCCTTCATTTAATATCCCACCTCTTCATCCTATCCATCCACTTAAGGATGTTTCCCTAATCCTATTCTTGAACCTAGACCTTATCCTTCATGTGACACCTATCACATGACTACAAATTTGATCCCAACCCTAATCCTCAATCAATCCTAGCCATCCATGACTCAATGCATCTTGAACCTTAATTTCTCTCATGAAGTTTCTATAAATTTGATCCCAACTCTAATCCTCAATCAATCCTAGCAACCACATCCAAGCTATCGATCTATCAACATACTACACTTGATCTTTATGAGGTTTGCATGTCTTTAGTTTGATATAGGCTAGATTATATGCATATTTCAGTTATATCATTTGCATGCATACACTAAGACAATATGATGAACCAAAATTCAAACCCTCATGGTACAATAAAAACAACTATTGTGAGTACCATAGAATAAAGAATCACAAAACACCTAACTACATGAGATTGAAAAATCTTATCCAAGATTTTATTGATCAAGGGGATGTAAATGTTGAATCATGTCTAGGAAATTCTACCAATAATTATCTCAATATCTTCAAGGATCCAATCCCTAACCATTAGAATAAAAATGACTCGGGTAAAGGAAATGATTATAATAATATCAACTATTCATTTGACTCCATAGTGGGACATATTGAAGAAACCAACAACCACATTGCCACTATCACCTTTCCAAACAAGAATTTTGAATCTGATGTTACCATATAATGTGAAAAAGTCACCCTTCAAGGAGCTCGACTCTAAACAAAAATATTGAATAAGTTGTTAACACTTAAATACAATGTTATAGACCATTTGAAGAAAACACCAACCCAAATATTCATATTATAAATCCTTTGCATATATTTTACACATAAAGAGGTCCTTAACTTCAAGAATTATCCATACCTACCAATAGATACTGAATAATTCCAAGCCATGGTAGGGCACATTACATCAACCTACCACCTTGTATTCACAAAAAAATATCATAAAAAATAAAAGAGCATTACTATAAGAGCATATGATGATGTCAAGCATGGGCTAGAGGAAATAATTAAGCTACCTATCCATGTTGGTCCTACAATTGAAAAAACTACTTGTTAGGTGTTGGATCTTGATCTCCCTACAACATTTTCATAGGTTTCCCATTGGATACATTTCATGCAATCCATCTCATCTACTTACCAACAATGCATAAAATTTCCCTACAACAAAACTGTAGACACGTGAAATTAACATCACGCACCCAATTCACGTTCATCCGCTCATTAAATAAATCAAACGCAGTAAATCCATTCACCATGTAAATCAGGTCTTTAGTCCTAAGGTTGTTCATTTAATAAATCAAAGGCTCACATCATCCTTTAATTAAATAAATCAAACTTTATTTAATTAAGTCTCAAAATTCATATTCCATCCTTTTCTTATTTAAATAAATCAAATATTCAAGTCAAAAAGGTCAAACTCATCCTAATCATCATCCTAGCTAATTAATCTTGATTAAATCTAATCTAATGCATGTCGCATCCTCTAGATAATCCCACTTGCACAAATAAATCAATTTATTGATTTATTAAATCCAACATTTTCCATCAACATGGCATCTTTGAGGAATATTCCATCAAGTTTGAATTCAAAAGCAAGTTGAAATGTACATCCAACAGGGCATTTAATAGGTCTTACATGTCTCTTACATGTCCCTTGCACAAGTCAAACTCAGCATTTATATCACAAATTCAAATTTGAATTTCCCCCTCTTGGGCACATTTCCCAAATCTTGCACATGCATCAACCACTCACAAGTTGGCAAGTGGCCTCTTTTCATTGGCTTGATTTTAGTCCCACATTGCTCTCTTATGAGCATTTTTCCAATCTGAAAATCTTTAAATAGAGGTCTCCTCTATTGTTCAAATCCTCAACAACTCCACAATTCTATCATTTCATCTCCACAATCTCATACAGGGTTACTCTCTTCAATTGAGAGCTAATCTTGCCCATCTTACTCCATCATCATCATTGGCATTATATCATTTAGCTTAGCTTAAGCAATGGGATTCTTTCCATAGAAGCACCAATCCAATATGAGATGATTTACTTCATGTTTTTCATGTGCTTATTTAGCTTGCTTTTGTCATTTGTTTGCATTTGAAGACATTGATGTATCATTTCATATGGATGATGTTATTTGCTTTATTTTAAACTAACCATGCTAATGTGTTGGAGGTTTTAACAAGTTGCAGATTTCACCATCTACATACTGGCGCTACAAGGAGGGCAGAAAAGGCAGAAAGCTTTTTTTGCAGGATTTTGTTTAAAACCTTTTCAATATATTGTTTTGTTACTCTGAGTTTCTGCTTCACGTTGACTTGCCACATTTATTTCTTCAACTAAATCTTTCATTTGAATTCCTTATCAGAATTTTGATGCATTTTTTTGACAAAGATTTCTATTACTAGGGGCGTTGATGAATTTAAGAATATGTTGAAGAATTTCAAATCCCAAAGATCTGAGCATGTATTCATTTATCACCTACAATCAATGCATTTTAAAGCTCATTTACATTTTAAAGTTCACTAGTCAATTGAGGAAGGTGTGAGAAAGAAACGTGCTCGTTTCTAACACGTTTTTGTTTTATCTTTTTGCTCATAATATCCATCCTTTTTTTAATGATGCATTCAGTGCTGGATTTTAATTGAAATAAAACGCGAGTTGTTCTTTTCAAAGTATTTGAATATTTCATAAAACCATCCATTAGAAGCAGTTTCTTCTTCTAAGAGATATCATGCATTCTTCTTAAATTTTTCATTGTGCTCGCCAAATATATATACTCTTCCCAACATGTCGTAGAGCCATCTGTTGATTTTGAGGTCCCAAAGCATTCGTGGTTTCCTTTGTCAAAAATAAACCCCCATTATTTATATGCTCTAGTTCTCTGACCAAAATGTTCGCAGCCCTTCTAAGGAACTATGTGACATTCATAGTGAAACCTCTCACATTCTAGTGCTGCCTGCAACACCTGTATTACTGCCATACAAATTAATTCTTCAACTATCTTTATAAGCGATATTCAATACTAATTTATATGTTGCATATATATGTTAAGCTCTATACTGGTACGTGTCTCCTTTTGGATAGGCCGACAGATGTTGGAAAGAGTAGTGGAGCCTTAACTTTACGCCTGCTGAACGCATTTGCGTGAAAGTCTTTAGAGATCATCATTGGCTGCCATTTAACACGCATGGGCTTGAGAACTCTTGCGCCTTTTTTTTTTTTTTAACAGATCTGAAACTTACGCCTTAGTCTATTGCACAGATGATGAAATCATTACTCACTGGCAAAGAACAGTAGAAATTTGTCTTTACACCTACTAATAAGATCGTAGAATTTGGCTATACACTTACCAAATGCATTTGTTTGAAATATTTTTCAAAAGATTCATATGTATGTGTTCTTTCAAGGTTGTGTCATCCTACGCCCATCATTAATACATCTTGATCGATGCCAACTAGTCATTCACATATAGCAAAAGTCGTTGCCACTGAGTAAATACGTTCGGACAATATCATCTGACAATTTTGTCCCTGCGTGCCAGATTGGAGAAGTGAAAGATCCTTTGAGAAAAGATATCCCACTGTGTTGTAGCAGTGAATGATTAAAAGATATCTTTGTCTGCATCTTTTGCATATGATGGAGATCTTTGTTTGTTGTTTTTACAGAGAAACAAGATTTGCATATCTATACTGTTGACTTTTGCGTAAATCTCCAGGTTCTACTTTCTTTTGCAGAGCTGATAAGACGTGCAGTCCCGCTGGTGGACCCACCACATGAAAGCAGCTGCGGCTAGAGACCTGGACGAGCTCCAATATCCAAGATTTGAAAACTCTTCGAATTAGGGAATATTATGTATTTTATTATATCTTTTGAAAATCATTAGGTGAGCCTCTCTCCCAATAATTTTGTTGTATTTAATTTTGTTGCTCCCATTTGATGACTGGCTGCATAGAGTGGACGAATATCCAAAGAGTAAAAATCGACATTTGCTTGTTCTATTCTTTGGATGGAAATGGCTTTTGAATCCTGCTTATTGATATTTTTCTTTTTTGCAACATCTTGAGATTATGCTTATTTACCTCATGAGATTTTACATCTTATGAAGTTTTGCGTTATTCATATTAACCTCTAGACGTGTTGCTGCCAGTACCCCAATAGGTTGTGGAAAATCAAACTTTTATTTATGTTTCGAAGAATGCTATAACTCTCAAATTTCAAATTCATTTGAGCATGAACCTGTCTATATTAGGTCACTAATTTATGACATATTTAGCCCGGTAGCACAGAGTCCTTTTCATATACAGCGTACTCTACAATCCCAAAAAATGAATTTATTTGATGATTAGCATTGACTATGGTAATTTCTCTTTTTCCTAATTGGATTTAAAAAAGGAATTTTCATGGTATCTTAGACCACAATATCCTATTTTGATATTTTGTGCACTACATCTTTTACATGAGTTGAATTCAAATTTTGAGGAATAATAAAATCCATCTTTATTGGAAGAATTATGTTGTGAATTTTAAATGCCAAATGTCTCAAACAATTCCTTGAGATATATCTCATTTCTAAAGGTTTACTTTATAATGTTTATAGGTAAGCATTGGAATCGAGCGAAGACAAAAGCAAGATCGGAGTTGAAAAATTGAGCATCAAACTTGAGATCCACTAAGCATTTTTAAATGCTTTAAAGAGCTTCCGTTCTACACATTAGTTTTCTCTTTTAGATCAACTCACATCTCTTTTGGGGCTCTTAAAAAGAATGCTTCAATTTTTCGTTGCAAAAGGTTAAAATTGAAACTTAGACACCTACTACATTTCAATTTGGGCTAAAATTGAACAAGCAACTTCACACTTGACATTGGTGTTTTTAAAAAAAATCAAATCATTGCTTTGGAGGATAAAAATGAATGTGTGCCTTTATTGTTTTGTAATTATTTACACAAAGTAATATCATCAAAAGACGTATGCGCTTCTCTCGCGCCTCACAGCAATCTTGAGAATCAAAAGGCTTTTGGTGACAGTAAGTTGCATAAATAATTGCCCATACACACTTCGATTTGGGTTTAAAATTGAACATCTTGTGCGAGTGTGAGTAGAGCATCATCGTGTATATTCTCTTTCTTTGAGTCGTCAAAGATTGATCGAGTTACGGATTTTTTCTTTGCTTGCTTTTGTTTATCCTAGAGGGCCTACCTTGGGGAAAAATTACTCACCCAAGGGAACGACTCAACCGGTAACACTCTAAAGCCAAGAGTATTTCCAACCGGGATATAAATGTGGGTATTGGAGTAAACGCCAATATCACGCGGTTGGCTCCGATGAGATGGATCCGAAAGGGGACTCTTGCCATATGGGTCAATCTCCATGAACGGAAAGTCCAAACTAGAACCCTTGTTTGTAGTGGCCTATTAACTCATTCACCGAGTTTATCGAAGTGGTGCATTGGAACTTAGATTCCAAGAAGTTACTTGCCATGTCCAATCTTGGTTGAAATATAGAGGTTAAGACTTCATTCTTAACATACCTTTATATTTTTTCCTTGGTTGCATGTAAAATCATCTCTTCTACGAAGGGCATAAGGCAAGCCCACTAAGATAAACGTACCAATTGAGCTAGGACATCATATTGCTTGTGGTTTGAAAACACGGTGCTTTTTGATCAAAAACATCGAAACCAACATTCAACGAATCATCAAAATTGCAAACCCTTTAGGAGAGGAAAATATCCTTGAACAAATTCACATGTTATTGCTTGCCCTTGGGATTCGTATCCTTAGAGGCTTCTAAGAATTTGGATTTCATCTCAATTTGCTCCTACTAAGGTCAACAATAGGTAACTTTTGCCTCAAATTCCTTGGTTTCTGCATAATACACTTTGCGGGATAAGGGGAAAGTTGAGACAATAGACATCTAGATTCAAAATCCAATCAAGAGTGTGTTTGTACTAAAACAAGATCACTAAGCAAAGATAAAAAATTGGACCCCACACGTGTGCTTGATATCTTTTGGTCATATGGTTTTCATGCAAACATTGGTCTTTTGATTTTGAATTACTCTTAGAGAAAGGCATGTTCTTCACCATCTTGGTCTTGTAAACAAGTCCTTCTTAGGTTCATTTAGGATCAAATCAAACACTTCATTCATCCAAACATTTATCAAATTCCATCCCCCAAATAACTTTAGAGCTTTGGAAACATCATTCTAGACTTGGGTAAATCATCAAAATCAAAATCACCTTGTTTAGTTAAGAGTATGGGAATGCATCCTTTCTCATACCTTTAGCTGAATTATCACCTCTTTGAACAAGTTCATCCTAAGATCGCATCCAATATCTTAGGGTTTACAAGTTCACTATCCAAATCAAACAATCAAAATCAAACCCTAAGTCTAGCATTGATCCAAAGTCCGTAAACGTTCAACACTCATATCATTTACACCTTTCACCCTTCATCTCATTGTTAGTCCTAAGAACCTTAGAGGTCACTTTTGCAACAATGTCAAAACACAAGGAGAACATGGAATATAAACTTGATCCATACATCATGAGTAATCCAAGTCAACTAAGCTATCAAAGCCTTACGATACCGATTGATTATCAAAACTCACACTTATACAATCCATACATGGGGTCATTACCTTCTACAAATGTCAATGGCACAACAAGTGTGAGTATGCCCAAATCAAAGATTGGAACACATTTCCCAATGGTAGATCTAAATCCAAACCTACATGTTTTCCAACCAAACAATCAATGCATGAGCCTTCAAACAAACAACGAGAATGTACCAAGTACAAGTTTTTGAAACATGAATCCAAATTTTTTTGGGATAAATATGCTTGTGAATCACACAAATGTTGTTCAATGTCCAAACAAGATGTTAATGACTCCAAGACAAGGTAACACCATACAAAATCAAAGTTACCTAAATTAAGACAATGTTCAATTTCAACCTATCATGCCAAATTTGAACATCATCCCAAGTCAGAACAATGTCCAAAATTGATTTGTCCATGATCCCATTCAAACACCACAAGTGTACATCCCAAATCTGCTTGAACAAAAGCCAAATCAAGGGAGTCAAAATCAAGATCAAATTTCACTAGAACAACTTGCTTCACATGCCAAACTAATTGAATTATTGAGCCAAGAGATATCTTCTCTCCAAAATCAATACATTCCTCCATTGGTTGAACCATGTCATCAAAGCGTTGAGTTATATCCACAACTACATCAAGAACAACAACTCCAATGGCAAGAAGTCAGATATCAAGATCAACAACATCAACAACAAACCCAATCACCACATCTCAAAGATCAATCACCATAAGGTCAATTTAAAGTGCAAATCTCACAAGGAAACAAGCGAAAATACGCACCACTTGGGAGACCAATTGAATCAGTCCTACAACAATTGGTACAAGAAAATCTCATCAAAATCCCTGTTTATGTGAACTATCAAGAACCAGCCATAAAACCGCCAAGGTATAATGAGAAGCACCTTTGTGATTATCATAGAATAAAGGGACACAAAACATCAGATTGTCTTCGACTCAAGAAACTCATCCAAGACCTGATTGATCATAAGATAATCACTATTGGGGGCAATGATAGCATTGGCAATCTCTCCACCATGACTATTGAGAACAAGGAGAAAGATAAATCCATCACTGAGCACCTTGAAGTTGTGTCTACTTTGTTCGAAGATCAAATCAACATACATCAAAAGTCACTTTTCAATCATGATCAAAGTCCATCGACAATACCCAACAATGATCCAATTCAAGAAATGTCAACATCATTTGACCCTATAGTTAAAGACATTAGAAATCTCTCTATTGCAATTGTTGAAAACAATGTTCAAAATCTATCCATCAATAAAGATGTTTTCGCCTCATCCAATGATGCATCAACTAGTGATCATGTTGAAAATGTCCCTACATTACCTAATGAGTTAGAGGGCATATCTCAAGAATTTATTCTAAAGCATGATCAATGTCTTTCACCAAAGTCTAGCAATGGTCCTTTCCAAGACATATTGACATCCTTCGACCTCATGATTGCCGATATTGAAGGAATCTTCAACTCGACATCTGATCCAAGTCCACTCAAAGATCAAGAATATATTAAGCCACTTACCATGCCTAATGAAGATATCCAAGAACCATTTGAAAGAAATCCATCCTTTGAAACTAGCCCATGTCAAGAACTTGATCTGAAGCATGTCGAAAGCAACTCTGAAATCATTCAAGATCAAGAATTTGTATCTTCAAGATACTACAATGATCTAATGGATACTCTCATATCTATGCAAGATGATCATATCCACATAGTACATACTCCTCCATCTACCCATGAGATGCTTTCTATGGATGGACACATAGATGATCTTCATTCATAATAGGATCCCTTTATTCCTGACATTGTTACACAAAAGGAGCAGGTTATTGATTCGTACAGTCAAACAGAGTTGTCAACATCAGGATCAGATATATCCCAAATTCAAATGAAAGACATCAAGGATGAGAATATCCAGCATTATCCACTCAAGGAATTAGGTCAGATAGAACAAGATATTTCAAAGTCAGCAGAGCATCCAATTGAAATAACATCATCTACGGTGGTCATTTATCAGAGAATGCAATCTAAACATGAGCTCTTAGAACAGGCAGGATCAAAGCATGAATCTACTACTTCTACCATACTAGGGGAAACTTCGTCTCAAGAAAACATCAACATAGGGAGCACGAAGAGTCCTTATGATGAAACTAGTGTCAATACTACAACCAGCCATGTCATGAATCTTCATCCACCTATCATCCCATCCATGAATTGGGACCAACGTCAAAAGAAATATTTGAATCAAAGCACAAAGGACCTTATCAAAGAAAAAAAAGCTAAGAAGCATATCGGGCAAATCAAATACAAATGGATACCAAAAAATACAAAGGAAGATCATCCCTATCAAACTCCACCAGTCAAAGAAACTATGGGGCAAAATAAAAAAGGGAAAAGTATCCATCAAAGATCTCAGCAAAAGAAAAAGCAGGTTTTTCAAGCAACATACAAAGTGTATCAAGCAGTTGGTCCTAATTCCACGCACACTTTCGTATCCACCCATCATTGCTCATCTTCCCAAGTTTGGAAAGTCAAAAGTTCCAAACAATCAACCAATCCATCTCTTATCCCTAAACACACTCCATCCATGCCTCCACGCATGATATCCAATTCTCAAATTGACCATGTATTGGCTACGACCCTTCATCATAAGGATTTCAAAGGCACTCTATTGTGCACACAGAGACAGAGTTAACCTTGGTATCAATAAAGTAGATCAAGAATCCCAAAAGTTGCATTCAAGTGCACATATCTTAGCAAAGCAACTTCTTCAGGCATGATACCGATGGCACATTATGATAGAAGCATCTACATCAACACCATTAGGTGGGTCAACATGAATCTTACAGAAAAACCAAAAAAATCAAAAAAATATGAAAATAATAATAAAAAAAGAAAATCAGAAAAAGGATTGAAAACAGTAAAGATAAAAATCATCCTCTAGTGAAAACCACCACGGTGGCGCTTTGGGCAAGACCATGACGAAAACCTGGAAAACAGGCGTCATGTGTGGAATCGAGCATCTACGTACACCGCTCCAGGTGAAAGCATCGCATCCCATCCGTAATAAATCGAGCATTCCATCCATCTCAGCCATAATAAATCCATTTCATCCATGAACCATATATCCAATCCATTTTTATCCACTACGTCCATCATCCAAGTTATCTTGATCTCGATGAAAGTTTGGGGCACACTTTACACTTGCTTATGGTAAACATCTTGACATGGGCCGTTTTCACTGATCCTATCCTATCCAATGTTATTTGAGCCATGAAACATTATCCAAATGAGCATTCTTTATTTGAACACCGTATCTTATCACAAGATAATCCTTGGCATCTTTTGCATTCTTGCCATATTCATCCATCCACACACCTATCCAAACACCCATCCATGACATTCCATACATTGCTAGACATTGGGGGCGGATATGTACATCTTGCTTCGAGAATAAATCTTGATCTATATCCTCCAACTTATGTGGTGATCCGAACATTGGCAAATGTGAAATAAAATTGGTCCACCACTTATGAGCAAAAATCCAAATCACTAGCCCATGGCATATTTTGACGAGAAAATGTTCCTTATCAAGCTTCATCTTTCATCGAACATCAAATCAGTATCATTCACATCTAGTTTGTACATTAATGTCGCATCAATCATTCAAACATCTTTTGTTTCAAACCAAGCTTCATCAATCATTATCAATCAAATTCAATCAAAAAATCATCATCTTGGGATATCCTTGTGTTGCTTAACACTATCCCTGCATTGTTGTGTATCCTCAACAGTGTTATCATCATCAAATCCAATCAACCCATCATCATCTTGGGATATCTTTCCCAATCCTTGTGTTTCTTAACACAATCCTTGCATTGTTGTGCATCATCGACAATGTTATCATCATCAATCCTATTAACATCTCAATCCTTGCATTGTTGTGCATCGTCAACAATGTTATCATCATCAATCCATCGATCTGATCAATCAACCTTAGCTTGGTTTCACCCAAAATCCCAAACAGAGAACTGATATCATCACACATATCCATATCCAAATCATCAAAATCATGCGAAAAATCCAAAAACATCCAAAACATCAAAAAATCCCAAAAACACTCATAAAAGAAAAAAACGTCAAAAACATGATATCCGAACTATGTCATCTTTGAGCTTAAACGTAGGCAAGGCTAATCTTTGATAAGCCCCCGAGACATCAAAATCCAAAACATTCAAAAAACATCAAAATCCAAAAACATCCATAAAATCTCGAAAATCCAAAAACATTCAAAAAATCAAAAATCAAAACATTTGTAAAATATTGAAAACACCAAAAACAGCCTCAAAACATTTCAAAATGTCAAAAACATCCAAATATTTGAAAACAAAATCCATCTGTCTCATCTCGCTTGCACCAACAATAATCAATCATCCATAATAAATTGATCACCACCCTCATCCTTTGGCAAAACAAACAGAAACAATCACAACAATTGGAAAAAGCAAAGCTTCAATCGTAAAATCAAAATTGAAACAACAAATATTTAAAACAAAATCAAACTCTTGATCATTTTCAAACATGTTAGTCAACTTTATATCAACAGCCTATCAATCAACTTATCAAACCATCATCATCCTATACAATGCATGTCCTAGGATATATCATTCCAACAATGGGCATCATCTTGGATATCACCTTGGATTCTTATCCTATCAAAACAAATCCCTTTGGCTAGAGGTATGAAGAACATTGGCTTGTTTGCATACTTGATCTTTTCTTTTGATTTATCTTATTGCGCTCATTCCAAGGACCTCTCGATGATATCCAAATGAAGGATTTAGAGAGATGGGAATGGGGCAACGATCATTATCTTTTGTCTGTTGTGCTTGTTGGACATTCTTGTAAAATAACTTGGCAAATACTTGCTTTGTTAGGTACGTCCTAGCAAGGTTTTTGTATGTCAAGTATGAACAAGAATACTCATATCTGCTTTCTTGAGTCAAAGTCCATCGCACTAGGTACAACACCATCCTGGTTCTTTATACCTTGATGCATCATATCTACATGTGTTATCAAACATAAGGTAAGTAGCCCTTTTAAAATCCCAATCCTTGATAAGAAAATCAACATCATCTATCATCATCATCATCATCTCTAATAAAGTCTTGTCAGATCATGAACTTGTGGGATCCTCTTGTCATCATCTCACTTCGGCACTAACATCATCATCACCAATGCATCCATCTTGCATCCATCCTGCATCCACAAACTGTCAGCATACCACATATCATTCACATCATACATAATAGGAAACATCAATCATTTCACATGCATTGCATTTGCATCATCATCATAATATAGATCTGTTAGTCTAAGCATCTCATAAAATCATGCATTTGCATAATCATAGCATATCATCATCATAATATAGATCAATTAGTCTAAGCATCTGCATAAATCATCCATTGCATAATCATAGCATATCACACCATCAATCTCATCCATTTTCACATCAAATCATCATTTAAGTTGTTTAAGATAATATAGATTTGTTATTCTAAGCATCTTAAAATCATCTCATTTGCATCATCGTCCATAACCAGCCATCTTGAACCTCTTTATCGCGAGATCGAACCTCAAATTGAATCTTCTCGCTCGATCTCTCAAGGGGGCAATGTACCAATGTACTTCTTTCTGCTGGGGCAACCGAAAAAATTAGAAAATTTTTGAATTTTGATCGTGGCAAGTTTATTCTTTGAACCAACGCAACAAGTACATTACTTCAAAGAGGGGCAAAATGTAGACACGTGAAATTAACATCGTGCACCCAATTCACGTTCATCCGCACATTAAATAAATCAAACGCAGCAAATCCATTCACCACATAAATCAGGTCTTTAGTCCTAAGGTTGTTCATTTAATAAATCAAAGGCTCACATCATCCTTTAATTAAATAAATCAAACTTTATTTAATTAAGTCTCAAAATTCATATTCCATCCTTTTCTTATTTAAACAAATCAAATATTCAAGTCAAAAAGGTCAAACTCATCCTAATCATCATCCTAGCTAATTAATCTTGATTAAATCTAATCTAATGCATGTCGCATCCTCTAGATAATCCCACTTGCACAGATAAATCAATTTATTGATTTATTAAATCCAACATTTTCCATCAACATGGCATCTTTGAGGAATATTCCATCAAGTTTGAATTCAAAAGCAAGTTGAAATGTACATCCAACAGGGCATTTAATAGGTCTTACATGTCTCTTACATGTCCCTTGCACAAGTCAAACTCAACATTTATATCACAAATTCAAATTTGAATTTCCCCCTCTTGGGCACATTTCCCAAATCTTGCACATGCATCAACCACTCACAAGTTGACAAGTGGCCTCTTTTCATTGGCTTGATTTTAGTCCCACATTGCTCTGTTATGAGAATTCTTCCAATCTGAAAATCTTTAAATAGAGGTCTCCTCTATTGTTCAAATCCTCGACAACTCCACAATTCTATCATTTCATCTCCACAATCTCATACAGGGTTACTCTCTTCAATTGAGAGCTAATCTTGCCCATCTTACTCCATCATCATCATTGGCATTATATTATTTAGCTTAGCTTAAGCAAGGATTGGGAAAGGGCTTCTTTCCATAGAAGCACCAATCTAATATGAGATGATTTACTTCATGTTTTTCATGTGCTTATTTAGCTTGCTTTTGTCATTTGTTTGCATTTGAAGACATTGATGTATCATTTCATATGGATGATGTTATTTTCTTTGCTTTAAACTAACCATGCTAATGTGTTGGAGGTTTTAACAAGTTGCAGATTTCACCATCTACAAAAACTAAGGCAACCATTTATGGGGACCCTTGCTTTTTGCCGATATTGCTACAATGTAGCCAAAAATACTAGAAAATCCACCAAGTACTAAATAGCAACATCACCTCACCATCATTCGATATCAACCCATCCACATTGGCCTCATCATCCAACACACATGAAACCATTCCAAAAATAGAGTTCCATATACATGACAAGGGTTGAGGAAACTATGACCTAAAATGGTCCTTTTATGTAGGAAAAATTTCATCTTCTCCTAAGAAATATGGTAAGCCTTAGCACATAAATGTGACCACTTCAATTATCAAGTATGAATCCATGATATTATCAAAGTGGAGAGAGCTAAAAAAAGAGGTCATAAAAGAAAATATCTTAAAATGGTTATACCAGGAAGACAAAGAACAACCCACTCTACCATTCAAGCATTATTTTAAGGGTTTCTAGATTATCAAAAACATGGGATCTACAGGTCAAGGTGGCCTTGCACTTCATCAACAAGGAATAAGAGAACCCATAGTTCTAGAAAAGAGATAGAAATATCATGGGCTTAGGTATGGATCATTAAGTAATGTTACTCAAAACATTGAGTGCATCCTTAGTAAGGTAGCTGAAGTTTTTCCTGTAGTTGAAAAATCTAATGATGCTACCATCAATGACTCTTCCATGCACATCATTGACTTATTAAAAAAAAAATCCATTTACACTTTAACATCCATATCATTTATATCTCCCTCACAAACCAATGATCTTCCACATATTTATTGTCAACATCGATTAGGATCAATAAGGACCACTAATTCTAGACATATTTCAAAATGATGAAGTTGTTATAGAATTTATGGGACTTATAAAAGGCATGCCCCTTTGAGATCACAAAGAAATATTTGACATATATCTTGCTACAAAAGCATACTTTGGGGGGAACATCAAATCCTTTAGTCAAAAAAGAGAAAATATAAAAATAATAAAATGATCCCCTAGTGAAAACCACAATGTGGCACTTTCAGATCGTGAAAAAGTAAAAATAAAGAACGTTTCCAAGGGTGAAAACCTCTCTGAGGCACCTAAGGATGAAATATTTGACATGTCAAGTATAGCTAAATATCAAGAGAGATTCTCAATTTTTGTAGAGGCATCAAAAGAAATAAATTTTGGAATAGTGACAATCTTAAGATCACATTTTTTGTCGCATCATTAACATCTAACGAAAATAAGGATTTCATATCATTCCTTGATTTATAGAAAGTTAAATTTGCTTGTTCATATGTAGACATGCAAATACTTGATACAAATTTGGTAGTCCATCATTTGACGATCTACCTAGAGAATAAAATAGTAAAATAGAAACTCCTAAATGTTGGCTTCATCGGGACTATAGATTATCTAGAGTGGGTATCAAATCTTGCCCCTGTGGAGAAACCCACTAGGGGCATCCGTATTTGCACTATTTTTAGAGATCTAAAAAAGGATTTTTTGAAAGATGACTTTCCATTAAATAACATTGACATCATTATAGATTTGATAGTAGGGCATGAGATTCTTTCCCTTGTGGATGGTTTCTATGTACAATCAAATTTGTATAGCACAAGAAAACCAATACAAGATCGCTTTCACATGTCCTTGGAGTACTTATTGTTCAAACGTAATTCCTTTTGGTATAAATAATATTGTTGCAACTTATCAGGGAGCAACAAAAATAATTGTCCATGACATATTCCATAATATAATGGTGGACTATGTAGATGAATTACTAAAAAAATCAATAACAAGAAAGGGATATATGGATGTTCTTGGACAAATCTTTGACAGACTACAAAATATCAAGTGAGGATAAATCCTAAGAAATTCATCTTTGGTGTCACTTTAGGAAAACTATTGGGATACATTATGTCTCATAGAGGTATCGATGTTGACCTCATAAAAATGAAAGCAATAATTTTGATACCACCACCAAACAATCTTAAGCAACTTTGAAGTCTCCAAGAAAAGCTACAATCAATCAAGTAGTTCATAGCCCATATAGTAGATAAATTTCATCAATTTTCTCATCTCCTTCATAAATATGTCACATTTAAATGGGATGATAAGTACCAATAGGATTTCTAGCAACTAAAGGATTGCCTTTCCTCGCCACTAGAATTGATGCCTCTAGCCCAAGGAAAGTCATTTATATCAAGTACATTTCAACACCAATATTAGCATTAGGAGCTCTCTTAGTGCAACATTGTGACACTGGAAATGAGAGATAAATATACACTCCTATTGAGTGAGCATGTCTAGCTATCATCTTCACATCATAAAATCTCTGACACTACATGCTTAATAACCAAACTAAGGTCATATCAAAAGTTAATTCATTGAAGTATTTATTGTCAAAAGAAACACTCACTAGTTGTATGGCTAAATGGGTTATGATATTGAGCGAGTTCAACATAGGATATGTAGATCAAAAGGAAATCAAGGGACAAGTCATTGTAGACTAACTAGCAGAGGCACCTCTATATGATGATAATCCTCTCATATCAAACTTTCCAAATGAAATATTTTTTTCTATTACCGCAACAAACCAATGGAAATTGTACTTCGATGGGTCCCACACTCAACATGGTTCAGGGGTAGGAGTTTTACTTATCACACCTCAAGATGATTACATTCCAAAAGTGCATTATTTAGCATTTCCATGTGCCAACAATATTTTAAAATATAAATCACTCATTATAAGACTTAGAATAGCAATCCAATGGCACATCAAAAACATACAAGTTTATGGAGATTCACGACTAGCTATTAGACAAGTTAATGATGAATACTAGACAAAGTCCATGATAAATTGCTACCATATAAGAGAATGGTCAATAATTTCAAGAAATATTATTCCACTATATCCTTTAAAAAATACCCATATTGAATGATAAAGTTGTGGATACCATGGAAAATATTAGATCTCTTCTAGATATGCCTCATAATAGTCAAAGATGTGAATTTCTAGTGGAACAACTTTTTATTCTTGCTTTTGATGTCCCAGAGTCAAAATTTGTGTGTAAAATTATTGGTCCCGATTATCCATGGTACCACGATATTTACACCTACATTCATAATAATACCATTCCAACCAACATAACCACTAATCAAAAGAAAACATTTATCTATCCCTCATCTCACTTCACCATTCTTGGTGACATATTATACCGAAAAAGTCTTGATGATACATTACTTAGATGTTTAATCTCAAAAGAAGCTAAAAATTCCCTACATGATGTCCATAAATTTGTTTGTGGGTCGCATTCTAGTGGTCTTACCCTTGCTAAGAAGTTACTAAGACCATGATACTATTGCCCTACTATGGATCAAGAGGTACATCAGTTTGGAAAAAAAATCCTATTGTGTCAACAACATGGAGATCAAATTCATGCACTAGCCCAAGAGTTACAACCAATTACCACCCCTTACCTTTTTCATAATGCAAACTCAACCTCATAGGAAAATTTCTCCCACCTCATTTAACAACCACATGTTCATCATCACCACCATCGAGTACTTTACGAATCAGATTGAAGCCCTTCCATTGACCTACATCACTGATAAATAGATAACAAATTTTATTCTTAACTACCTAATTTTCTAGTATGATACTCCCCACTCCATCATGAAAATAATGTTACACCTTTCAAAAACTAATATTTTGTAGTATTTACCTACAATTTCATACATAACATTGTTTTTCTACTCCATATTACCCATAGGGAAATGGTCAAGCTGAGGAATCTAATCAAACCATACCTAAAATCCTAAAGAAGAGAGTTAAAAATGTTGGTCATGATTGACACCTTCAATTCAACCCTTCCTTATGGGGTTACTATACTAGCATTTGAACACTTATGAGTGTTACACCATATTCATTAGTTTTTGGCACTAAAATAATTTTTCTATTGAGGTCAAACTCTCTTCTTTAAGGGTATCCTTGCAACATATTGTCGATAATTAAGAGTACTGAGTATCTAGATTACATGAGTTAGATTTGATAATGAAATATGTTTCAATGTATTGAATCATTTACAATTCTATTGAAAATTTCTTCGTTGTAGTTACAATAAAAGGATCAAGACTCAAAATTTTGAAGTAGGTGATCTAGTCCTCAAACAAAAAAAATAGCAAGACCAAGACAACAAAGGAAAATTTGAATCTAACTAGTTGGGGACATTCGTCATTACAATAAGATATATGTTAGGAGCTTACCAACTCGCAACACCTGAAAATGAGCCTCTACAAGAGCCCATCAACAACACCCACCTCAAGAAATTTCATGCTTAACCCTTTGGATATCACAAGGTAAAAATAAAAAAGTAAAGAGAAATAATCCATCCAATGGTGAAAACCACTTTGGTGGCACCTTAGGCAAGTACCATGGTGAAAACCTATTTATACGAATCATGTGAAACAAAATCCAAAAAATAAAAAAAATATAAAGATAAAATTTGTCCTCTAGTAAAAACCACTTCGGTGGCGCTTTGGACAAGTACCATGGTGAAAACCTATTTAAAAGTGCCATGTGTAGTAAGCACCATCTACCATCTATCAGGTTCTTATCCATTCCATTCGTAATAAAGTCAACATCCCATCCATGTCCACCTATACTATCATATTTTCACTTATCCACCTATCATGGCTTGGTAATTTACCAATGTCTAACATTATCCATCCTACCTAATATCATAGTAAAATCAATCCAATTAGTCCATAATAAATGATCCTAAACTTAATTGGGGAATTTTCTTAGACCTAGTCACCATATCGAATCCTTGTTATTGCCTTAAAACTGAAAAAATCCAAAAACATTAAATATTTTCCAAAAATCTAAAAAATAAAATTAAAAAATCAACACGTATATAAATTCACCCACCCATAATAAAATCATCACCACAATCATCTTTGATAAAATAAGAAAAAGCAAATTATACATTAATCGAAACCTAGAGCAATCATGACAAATTGCAAACTAGGAGCACTATTGAAACAACCCACTACCTACATACCTATTGCCTAATCATTTAATTCATCATCCCAATCTATGCCTCAAAGGATACATATTTCCTACAATAGGCACAATCCAAGATAAAAATTACACTCTTTGGCATGAGATATATGATGGTTGTGATATGTGTAGACATCAAAAAATTGTCCTCTTACGATACCATGCCACCTTGATCTTTCAATTCTTGGTGTGTTTAGAGGAGCACAAAATGGGGCATGGTCATTTATTTTGTATGTTGTGTTTGTGAGATGTTCTTATAACACTACCATGGCGAATAATTGCTTTGTGTGGTCAAGGTAGCTTCTTACATAACAAACATCCTTTGCATATTAAGTTCTTCATACCTTTTGTGCACTAGGACTATCATTCTCTAAGTATCATTCTCTCACAAATTCAAACCAAGTTTTTGTATGTCTGGTATAAATAAGTATAATCCTATTTATTTGTAGAGTCAAAGTTCATGTAAGAGATATGATGTCACCCTAGTTCTTTATAGCTTGGTGCATAGTGTCCATTTTGTATATCAAAATAAGAATTTATCTTTATATTTTCTAGCATAACCAAAATAAAAGAAAATTCACTTTTTTTCATCCTATTATCCAATACCCATCCCATAAATAACTATATCTTTTATTTGGTATTTGATCAACATGATTCATTTATCCATCATCATCCTACATTCTTACTAATCCTACCAACCATTATATCCATGTATCATGACACAAACCAAAAAATAAAAAATATGTCTTTGTATCCATACATATCCTGCATACACAATCATTAGTATAGGTCATAACATCATACATATCTTGCATAGTATGAGAAATAAACAAGTTCAAATACCAATTTTTTGGAAATTCAATATCTATCCAAATATAACTTCAATGAATGATATTGAAGGCTTGAAATAATATAACATAAAAATCTAAAACTTATATGCAAATATGAAATTAAGTTGCCTTAATGTGGAATTACCATGATTAGATCCATCTTCTTAATTATGCTAAAAAAAAGCATAGCATGCTTAATAACACCACCTTATGTGAACTTATAAGAGCAATATATAAAGAATAGTATCATCATAAGATAACAACAATGGGGTACAAATCAACAACACAAGAGCATCACATAACACATGATTTAAGTGGAGAAGCCCTTGCAGGAAAAAAAAATCCACCAAGAAGAGAGGCCAAGTACGAATTATCTACAAATAAATGAGATTAAAAAACATTCACTTTCATTCTCCTCCTTGCCTCCACCATGGCAAAACCTGTGAAAAGTCCTTCGTATGCCTCAACTTGTCCTTGTTCCTGCAATGACACTTTACATTCAACTGTTGCTCATATTTTTTGTATCCAAGAGGCTAAATTTATAGACTTGTGAAGAAATTTAATGTACCAAACATGGTGCCCAAAGATGACCCTTCATTCCAAACATCCCCAACCCTTGGAATACCTCCTCAAAATGTAAAAGGACATTGATTTTGGCTCCAATACTTTCCTTCCAACTTGGGCGCCCAAACTTGGGAGATAAACATTACACTAAAAATGATGAAATACCAAGAGACATTTGTTGCCTCATCCCAAGCTCCCAATTCTAGGCATTCACATGTGGAGAAAATAATATTAAATATTTATGACCACAAGTCACCTTTACCACTGCTAGTGGAACCCATCACCTCTTATGGATATATTACAAACAATTGTGAGAATTAATATTACAAAATATTTTCCCAATACACCCTAAGTGCCTAGAGATACTTTCCAAGGATGTTGTAACCATGACATATAATTTACATGGTGGATGGCACCTTAATCCTAACATTCTCCTAGTTGACATGAACATTGTAAATACACCTATATAAATCACAAATAAGGGGAAAATATCCCTTATCCAATCATGTACCATCTGATTCTTCACCATGCTATCATGCTCCAACAAGATACTTGCAAAAGTGACTATGATAACCACCATACTAATTTATCATGTACTATCTACCAATTTGATGAAGGGGTTGATGATGAGAAAGTGATGATGGTTTATATGAAATGTGTTAGTCATTTTTAGGTGTCTAAAAGTATATCCCTTCTTAAGAACTACTTTTTTCAAAATTTATAGAGACCCAAATCTAGAAAATGTGTCTATACAAATAAGGTTTGAGAAAATATCTCCATTAAATTAATTTGAATACTGTCATGCTAAAAATAATTGTGGTTTTTGAACCCATTTGTATTGATCAACTTTTCTTTGGCATCTATCAATTTCTTGAAATCATGTGCCAACAAGAAAATTACCTTTATTTTTTTCTATGAGTGATTATTGTTTATATTTGAAGATGGTTTGTAACTAGCTTGATAATTATAGGCTCTTGAAAATAGTGCTTTGTGAGTAGTTGGGGATCATAGAGTTGGTGGATTAATTGGTGGAGGATCAAGGCACCCCCACTCAAATTCTTCATCCAAAATTTCATCACCTTCAAAAGAAAACGAGTAGGGAAGCTTAGTAAAAAATAAAGGGAAGTAGATGCATGCTTGATCAAAAAAGGTGGTGAAGGCCATAAGTTATCAAATTTGTATAGTTGAGATGAACCACAAAAATTGCTAGTGGCAACAACTAAATTTTCTATCAAATATTTGAATACAATTTTTTTTGGATTAAAAAGAGGTTTTCTATCTCTTTGATTGTATGATTTTATGGATGGATAGAATCTTAAATTACAATATTGAAACATAAAAACATTTTTAGATATCTCATATATATCTCAACATTATCTACTCCTAAAAAATCTAAGAAATAATATTATTGGAATTTTTTTTTTGAGTTCTAATGATAGAGAGTATAACAGTGAGAAGTTGATTTGCATTATGATGAATTGCTCATTTTAGCTATCCAAACAAATATAAGACAAAATTGATTTGTAGCAAAGAGCATATAACTACCTTGATCCAAAGAAAAAAAAGGCAATTTATTTTTTATTTTTATTTTTATTTTATTTCTGATGAAGATTATGTCGAAGGCTTTGGTTCTTCATCCCATGTGAGATTGTATGTTTCTCATGCAACCTCCAATTTCTCAATCTTTTTGTAGCATGTAGTGATTTGAGAAAAGATCTCCAAGTATAGAATCTGAGAGCATAGATCTTCTAGAAAATATTCAACATTGGGGTATCTTGATCCATGTTTTGGAAAGGTGAAAAATTGACGAAATTGAGTGGTTTTGGATTTTGTGTGAAATTTCTAACTTGTAATAGGTGGCAGTTTTGTAATCATTGTGGTACTTTCATCATAGTGTAGTGATTTTTATAGCCAATGTAATTTTTTTACCATAATAATTTTATTTATGAGAAAAGTGATTGTTTTGTACTGACACAACATGCAAGAAGAGGAAGCGGTAGAGATAAAATTTATCTTTATTGTATTGAAATTTGGGCTGCTATTCATGCCCACAATTCTTTGTATGCATATATGGTGGATTTTCTTATTGAAGTTTTTTTTTATATCTATTTAGGTATCTCTAGGGTAAACATGGTGTCATGAATTCCTTGTATTGTTGGCTTGTTTTTTTTATTGTTTATCCATTTTGTAAGTTTACAAGATAAATATGCTATAATATTAAAGGGAATAAAATTGACTTAGTAACTGCAATGTATGAAGCATATATTTGGAAATTCAATAAGTTGTAAGAATGTGAAAGTGAATGGGATGACAACCATAAAGAAGGTTGTGGGAGAATCCCTTTTCTAGTGTTTTGTAAAAAAAATTCATAGGAGCTCAAACAACACTTACAAGAAAATTATGGTATTGATGAGCAATGGAGTGGAATCTTAATCCCTATTTATGGATTAGGGGATGTAAAAGTGGTTCTTCTTGTGTCTAAGGGTTTTATAAGAACATATTATGTGTGGTTGTTCTATTGTTATTTTCAAAGTGTAGGCTTTGTTGTTGCAAGAACAAAACCATGGGAAAGGCCTTGAAGAGATATAAGGATATAATCAAATACTTCAAATGGAGAATAAACAATTGAGGAATTTGTGGTAATCTTTGTAAGAAGAAAAGGAAGAATTACATGTTTGGATAATAGGCTATGGAGACTTCCGCATGAACACTATGGAAGTGTTGCAGCAAGAGTTTATTGCAATAAAAGGAACACATGTGACAAGGTGATGGATAAGGAGTGAAGAGGAACAAAATTAATATCCCATATCCTTCATAGCTCTAGTATTAATATATCAATACTCATTCTAATAATTGACACTGGTGAATTATGGAATATAAAGCTTTGCTATTGAATTTTCTTTCAACATTGATATTTACATATGATAGTGAAATCCTTATCAATTTGAATTGTTGATACTATATTAAATCAATTAGCTAGTTACCATAGATATCTAAAATTCTCATTAGTTTGGCACTATGTTAGTTGAAACTTGGGTTGATGTAGGCTTTTCCCTTATGTCTTCCTTGACATGGAAATTTTTTATTTTTTCTTTTGATTTTGTGATGCATATTAATTTAATTCTAAAGAGGAACCAAAAAGACAAAGATAAAACTTGGTGTGGTTGAGTCTACCATGTTAATAATAGACCTAAATTTAAATTCAATTGACTTATGGTTAGTAATAGAAGACAAAACAAGAAAGGTAGGGTTTCATTCTAGAGGGTAGGGTTTTGGTGAACAAGGGATCCTTGACTTCACAAATAAAGTGAGCCCCAACCAAAGAGATCCTTTTGTTAATTCTCTTTGCAATTAAAAATATATGTTAAAATCAAATCAAAAAAAGTGAAACCCTAATTTATCCTAATATTCAAAAAATCTCCTTTCTTTTATTTTTCCTTCCATTTTTTAAAGTTAAAGAGATAGGGATCTAATAACATTAAAAGGAAATCACTAAATTATTGGGGGATACCTATCTCCAAATTGTATTCTATTAGAGATGTCCCATGTACCTTGAAAATCCTAAGGGTTACTTGACCACTTTCCAAAGTCTTAGAGTCGAATGGGTTGAAAGTTATGATGAATGAGAGGTGTTGTTGATCCTAGTATTTGTGTCTAACAATTCCTCGACAACTCCTATCTTTTTTAGTTGAGTGGATAACCCCAGAGCAATAGAATAAATGCCAAATAGAAGAAGACATAAAGTTGCCTAGGTGGCTTTGACATGGAATGAGAATTGACCTGTGAAGCTTACATAATATCACTTGGACATGGTAGACTCAAATCATCCAATAAATGAAATGCAAGTATTAAAGAATGGATGTTATAATTTGGAATTTTACAAACTAATTGCATTGGAAAAGCAATAGCTATATAAAGAAAATTAGAATGATTTTGTAGTATAATCAAATTTAATGATAAGATATTTTTTTAAGGTATTTATCAACATAGTTGAGGAAAAGGAAAGAGAGTAATGATATCATCCTTTCCTAAGAGAGATAAAACCTATATAAATCTTGAGGAGATTGAGAAGAAGGATATCATAATTCTTGCCCAAAAAAGGTGACATTGATGCAAAAATCAAAGAGAGGAAAAAATGATGCTAGCCTTTCCAAATATAGTTATCATGCACAAATTTTGAGGATTGAACGTTGCTATAGGGAGGTATTTATGATGTAATTGGTCCTTGTCAAAAAGTCACTAAATATGAAGAATCATACATAGGTAGAAATTAAAATTCAAAGTGTTATAAGAGAGTAATGAGGTCAGCAATACTTGAAATAGGTGAAAATTTTAAACAAGTCAAGAAGATAGAGAAGGGTAAGGGTCAAATTTTCCTCATCCATAATAGATGGCATTTGCATAAAACTAAGTTATACATTATTGATAGGATCATAAGGGAGGAATCCAATATTTGAGGTGTGCTTGTGATGAGTCACCAAATATGAAAATATATTATGAGGTGTAGGTGGATTGCTAAATACATGTGTGCTAGTCCAACACATTATATTATAGTATATATAATTGATGTATTTATCATAGTTTAAAAACTTGGACTCAACAATTACTTGGATTCAACCTATTTTTTAAAAAAAATTGAGACTCAACAAAAACTTGGGGAAAACTTCGCAATAACTTAGAAAAATTATCAAACTTCAAAAAATACATTAATTTTAAAAAATATTCTCTAAAAACATGCATATTATTAAATTCATGGATCATATTATTGATTTTATTCATATATAGATAAAAATTAGAGTTCAATGCACTTAATAGACTCGAAAAAGTTGAAATTTTTAATACACACATGATCTTCAAGTGTTAATATTGATAAAAAATACAAATCATAAATATCTTCTACAACTAAAAACCAACAAAAAGAAAATTCTATTGTGTGAGTGTTGTGGAAGTGGTGTTAGAGTAATCATGAATTAGCTAATAATTCATTAATCTTTAATTGATTATTAGGCTAATTTATTCTCATGCACTTAAGCTAAACTTCGGAGTGCTTTTTTATGTTAACTAGAGAGCTATTATTAGATCATTCCATCTCATTGCATGAGATGTTGACACTTGTCATGATCTAATCCCTTCATCATTTAGGGTTGCTTCTATATAGAACTCAACCCTAATTGTATTATCATAATCTTTTGATAACCTTTTGAGAACTCTTGATCTCCTTGAAGAGTCTTGAGGTTCATTTTGTAGCTTTTTCTTGTTGAGGATATTTCATATTATTTTTTGTAGCTCTCTTGCGTGGAAGGTGTCTTTGTTCATTGTTTGATCTTGTGGCTTGTGTTTTTTCACAATTCTCACATGGCATCAAAGCATGGATTCACTGAACCCCTTCTCGATTTATGAGGGTTTTCTTCAACTAGGGTTATAGGCTTCATATTTGGGATCTCCTTCGCTTTTTTTGCAAATTTTGGAGTTGGACAATTTTTAGGTACATTTTGGTGTGAAAAGGGCCTCACCATTGCATTTAGAAGGACGATTCGACAAATTTTGACTATAAATTTTCCCATATTCCCTACCAGAATCTTTTGAGGCAATTTTTTGTATAGGAGCTATATGGCCCCTATACGATGATTTAAAAAAACCACTTTTAAAAAAAAATTAAAATTGTTTATTTTTTTAACTTTTAAACAAAATAAAGTCACAGGTTTCATTTTTTCCTGTGGGTTGCATTTATAATTGGTACTCACAGGGTACTTGCAAATTGCAAGCCCTATAGGACCATGTGCCCGTTGACGACCTCTATTGCCACTGACAACGACCACATAGCCGCTCAACGGTAGTTTATTAAAACTCGACAATGCCTCCAATGTTCCCCGACTACATTTGTTGACCACTATTCCGATAATATCATGATTTTTTGACAACAGGTTTTTGATTAACGATGACCTTTTATTCTAGCAGAATCATTTTGGAATATTCTATTTGAGTCTTTTTCATGCAAGTTTTCATGGGGGCCCTTTTTGTTTTGGCCAAGGGGAATACTCTCCCAAAAATATTCCACTAACATCAAGTTGATATCAGCGGTGCGAATGTTAGCAAGGGCCCTCCAAGACCCCCTTTTGGCCCTAAAGGAGCTATTTTTTTTCATTTGGCCATAACTTGGGCGTATGATATCGAAATTGGGTGAACAAGATATTTTTGAAAAACTAGTTGCGTCAAATTCTCGGTGGTGTGGATCTCGTCACAATTTTTTTCTTCTAGTACATTCTAAATCTTGTTGAAGTCAAAGGTGCTATTTTTAGTCTTGAGCTCATAACTTTTGACTCGTTTCTCTATTTTTTGTGATTCTAGTGACATTGGGACAATCTCTTAGAGCTCTTCACATCCATCCATGCCAATTTTCCAAAATTTTCTCTAGGTACATTTTTTTGTTTTCACACTTTGGTGAATTACTTGGATGTTTGGGCTCCTGAAAACTTCTTGTTTACATGAGATGACTCATTTTTTTCTATTCTACATGTATTTCTAGTATTCTATCTGTGTGGTAAATATGTTAGTATCAATATAAGATAAACAAAACACACAAATGAAACATTAAACTAAAGAAAGCAAGATAAATTGAAATAAAATCAAAACAAACAAAGCTTCTTCAGAACTATTCCATTGTCCTCTATCTCCAGGGATTTTCTTGAAGCTGCTGCTCTCAGATTGTGTAAGCAAGGCTTCTTAGAATGGCAACCTGCAGAATGAGTATGCAAAAAGGAGAATACTTCTATCCTATATGCTGATGGAGTGAAATGTTGATACGGATATGCACAGGGGCTACAGATTATGGATGCTATGATATGAAGTGGATATGCCATGATATGGAATACTGCTATGCTATGCTATGATGCTAGAATGCTTATGAATGCTAAAAGACTATTCTACTACAAATTGGCTATAGTTTTCCTGTATGCAAGCTTCTCTGTTTTTCAGAGCCCCGACAGTCCCTTTTATAGATTTTTGCAGGCAACAGCCTGGCTGGCAAAAATCAATGGCTGTGAGATTGTTTGGTGGTTTTGGATGATGAGAGATGGAGAGGTTGGGAAGAAGATGGAAGATGTTGGGAGGTTGGAGAGAAGAATGGAGGCTTGTCTTCAACCCACGGGAACAAGCTTGCACAGGAACAGAGGAATTAATTTTCTGTTTTGGAAGTTTGTTTCACGATTGTTGAAGATAATCCAATATTAAATAAATAAATTTATTCAATTTCATGAAAGTTTGATTTTTGATTTTAGGACTATAGAAGATTTAATTAAATATTTTGGATTATTTAATTGTGCATGAACTTTAGAAGAATTAATTAAATATTGAGAATATGGAATTGTGAATGGATTTTTAGAAGAATATTAGAAGAGAAGAATATTTAATCTTTATTTGAATAAAATATTCAAGCCAAGATTATATGATAATTAATATAAATAAATCGTATTGTTTATTTAATTAATTAAGAAATAGATAAGAGAAGTGATTAAATAAACTTATTTATTTAATCGAAATGAAAGAATGAACAATATAAATAAATTATTTAGATTTATTTATACGCAGATTGAATTCAAAGATTTAATTAAATATTAAAAATATTTAATTAATTACCAGACTATTGTGATGTGACCATTTTTAGGTGTATACATTTTGCCCCTCTTTGAAGTGATGTGTTTTACGCATTGCTTCAAAGAATTTTGAAATTTTCCCCAGACGTTGATTGTCGAATGTTGATAGGTATATGCCCCCTCGGACGATGAATCGATAAGATTTTGAAGATTTTTTTTTAATTATTATTATTTTATTTATTTTTTCAATTTTTATGATGTCGATTCATCGTTCGAAAATGATATGAAGAAATTGACATGGAAAGATGTGAGATGAAAATTAATGACCTAAATTGCCCCTGCTGTGATAAAATGCCCCAATTTTGCATTTAAATAGGTTAAAAATGTCATTTTCCATGTCATTTTCCCATTTTTAACCTAGTAAAAATTGTAATTTTTGAGCTCTGGAGTGAGAAAGATGGCACTTCCTATCCACCAGCATCATTTCAAGCGCATCCAACGACATCAGCGGCTAGCACACTATGGACCCACGGTATGTACCCCGTTAAACTTTTGTGGTTTGAAAATTTTCCGTTTAGAGCACGTTTCCCAACCTCTTTGTACTTTTACACATTCTTGTAGTGCCCTTTATGCTTTTTATAGCACCCATTATGATTTTCATAGCGCCAATGATTCTATAGCGCCCGTTAAAGTTTTTGTAGCACCCATTAGGTGTTTTATAGCGCCCATAATCTTGTAGCGCCCATTAGACTTTTTGTAACACCCAGTAAGATTGTTGTAGCGCCCATGATTTGATGTTGTTTGATGTGATCAATTTGTTCCCAAGGTTGTTGGAAAACAAATAGTAGCTGATAAATTTTCTTTTAAAGTTGTTAAAAACAAACCGTTGTTTGATAAGTTTGCTTCTAAAGTTGTTAAAAACAAACAGGATTGTGGTAAATTTGTTTTCATGAAGATGAAAAACAAATAGGTTGGTTTGATAAGTTTGCTTCTAAAGTTGTTAAAAACAAACAGGATTGTGGTAAATTTGTACTGAGATGTGATTGATTTGTCGTGATGAATTGATTTTTGATATTGTTTGATCTTGATATTCTTGTCCTATTCAATAGGAGAGATTGGGCGTTTTGCAGCTACGGGAGACATTCCCGAGGACATGGAGTTTGATTCCACAGCTTGTGCAAGTAGACCGAGATGTGATCGAGGCATGTGGATTGACCTCGTTGCTTGACATGCCTGAGGTGCGCCTCAACAGAGGTCTATTGACAACACTTGCAGAGAGGTGGCACAGCGACACGAACACCTTTCACTTGGCGACAAGAGAGATTACCGTGACTCTTGAGGACGTGTACCGTATCTTGAGGATCCCAGTGATGGGGGAGATAGTGAGGTTTGATGGCCGAGAGGCGGGAGGCACTGATGCTTTGAGGAGGATTTTCAGAGATGATCAGATTGCTGGATATTTCATCCCATGGGGTCATATTGCAAATTCATATGCGCCCTTGCCCTCTGTACTTGTAGGCTTTATTGGAGGTGTGTTGTGTCCCGACCATAGGTCGAAGGGCTTTGCAGTTGGATGGGGTCGTGTACTCGAGAGGATGGTGATGCAGGGCACACGTTATGCTTGGGGATCGTGCATGCTTGCACATTTGTATGATGAGCTACATCACATTGTATACGGCAGAGGTCGTAGTTTTGCAGTTGGTTGTTCATTGTTACAGATATGGGCATGGGAGCATTTTGCTGTCATGCGACCATTGACTTGAGGATGGCGGTCGGCTGGTCAGCCATACAGATTCAGATATGCAGATATAATTACTCAGCAGAGACTAGGTAAATTAGCTCATTGGCAGTGTCTTCTAGATGACCTGGATACAGTTTGCTAGCGACCCTATGTGGATTGTGAGGGATGGCTAGAGGATGCGAGGGAGATGCCCTATGTGTTTACCGCTAGATATCTTATTGGCCAGACACCTGGGATTATTGAGAGGTTTCTTGTTGGTCAGGTGTGTCGACAGTCTGGTCAGCCTCAGGGTATGCCCATGGGTTCTGCTATTTATGCGCGCCGACAGCAGGAGGTCACAGTGTGGGGTCCACGGATTTCATATGATGCAACGGTAGCAGATTTTACCAGTTTGGGAGCTCAAATGTGGGACTATAGACCTGATATTCTTGATGGAGGGATGACGGCAGAGTATGGTCAATATATGTTGGATCATCCTGCACTATGATTATTTGATCCTGATGAGCCTATCCCTATTGCAAAGGAGAGACCATAGATAGCTGGTCATAGACGACAGCGAGAGGCAGCTGGAGAGAGTGATGATTTCGAGGAGGATGATGATGAGTCAGATGATGATGAAGATAGCAGTGATGAGGAGAGTGGGGATGACAGTAGTGGGGGTAGAGGTAGAGGTAGAGGTAGCAGAGGTGTTAGAGGTGTTAGAGGTGGCAGAGGTGTTGGTAGAGGTGGACCATGGATGAGACAGATAGGTCCATCATCTTTAGTAGATCCAGTGGGGCCGAGTCAGATAGCTACCTTGTAGAGTAGAGTGCAGAGTTTAGAGGATCAGCTAGCATAGGCGCAGTCCTTGATTACATAGCTACAGGGGCAGTTGACTTCAGTGAAAACTAAGAGAGATACAGCTCGACGATAGGGTGAGGAGGCCATGGCTCTAGCTGAGAGTCTTCAGAGAGCAGAAGCAGGTGATGGCATGATGAGAGAGTTGACCAGAGCCGTCCGGGAGGCGGAGTTCTATAGGATCAGATATCATGATGCAGTGCCACCTAAGCGGAGAGTGAGTTATACACAGTCCCGATCTACACATAGTCGTTCTCAGACGACCAGCAGGGGTGTTTCACAGCCATTACCTCCAGGAGGTCCATCAGGGGCAGGTGGAGCAGGTCCATCAGGTGTAGGTGGGACAGGTCCTAGACCAACACCATCAGAGGATAGCACTTCCTAGTGCATTGTTCATGATATTCTATTGATACTCGTTTGAAACATTTGTATACACACTGATATGGTCGCATTTTTGATGATGTATATCATGTGACACCTTTGTATATTTTGACATTCACTTTGGAGATATATGATATGCAGCGATGATGTATGATGAGTGGATCTATTTTCTATATGCATGATGTTTTATGTGATGGTTTATTATGTGATGTTCATGATGTATATGTATGCATGATTTTTGGATTGCAAGTGGAATGTTATGATATAATTACAATCTATTGATGAATGAATATGAATATGAATATGAAATGATCGATGCCTATGAATGTTTTTTTGATTATGATGTATGATTTTTTTTTTTATGATTTTATGATGCAAATATGTATGAAAAATGTATGAAATGATGTTTTTGGTGAATGTCAAAATGTACTCAGTCATTTTAGTGGAAAGACATGAAACATTTAATATTTTTCCAGTTTTGGATAAATCTATAAATGCAATTTGCAAATTCTAAAATGAATGTAATCTATACTAACCATGCAGGGTATCCGTACAATATTACCATTCTGAGAGCTTATTTGTGCTTTTTGTATCATCATAGAGCATTGAAATGTTGAAATTTAATACAAGCATCAAAGGGTATGTTAGCACCAGTGATGACCTGAGTATTGCTTTCATGATTTTTAATAAAGCAAGTTAATACAAGCATCTAGGTATAATTGAACCGAGATGACCTGAGTATTGCTTGCATAAACAGACAATAGTTAACCCGTTTCCTATGCAAATTCTGAAATGTCATCAATGATACGTAGTAGAGCATGTCACATGACCAATTTGCAAAGTACTAATGATTTCCTTGCAAACAGCAGACAAAGAAAAATCATACTCCTTCCTTGCTTTTCTAGTTCAATACATCATTGAATTGCTCCAGAGATATGATATAAAATCAAACAACAATTTAAATTTTGCCTAAAGTATTTCAAACATTATTCAGATTAAGATCATCCAAGTTGGTTGTCAACATTGATATTTGTGTTTTGATTATCGTTATTTGATTTCATTGGCATTGAGTGATCGTTTTGGTGTTGTGGTTGATTTGATGCATCAATGTATGTTGCATTTTTGTCAAACTATCATTTGTCTGTTTGTGATGTTTAAAAAGCTTATTGCCCTTCTCTTGTCTCAGTCTGTGTTTTTGTCCCCAGTTTAAACACAACTTGAATATGATGGATATGTACAAATTTCATCAAGCCATGATGAAACACAAGGATTCTTGTTGCATGATATGGATATGATAGATATGTACAAATGAAAGATATGGATAGATGATGTCGTTATGCGAATGCAAGACATAAGCTAATAGATAAAGGAGCCCATTTTGATCACAAATAGCGCCTATTTGCCAGGTTTTCACCACTTGTTTTTATTGCACTTTTTCAAGACTTTTCTGATTTTTTTTGTATTTTTTCAAGACTTTTTATGATTTTTTTGTATTTTTTCAGGACTTTTTATGATTTTTTTGTATTTTTTTAGGAATTTTTATGATTTAGACATAGAACTTCTTCAAATGAATGTTTTTGATCGACTCTTCAAACAGGTCCCCTTCTGACATAGATAACTGATATGCTCTAGAACCGTATGCTACAATGATGACAAATGGGCCAAGCCAATTTGGTTCAAATTTGCCTTTCTTTTCTCTGTCTTGCTGATTGTGTGGATTTTCTCTCAAGACTAAGTCACCCACTTGAAATTTCTGTTGTTTAACTTTGTGATTGTAGCTATGGGACATAATCTATTGATAACCCTTCAAATGATCAGCTACATGTTGATGTCTTTCATCTAACAATTCTAGCTCGTGCAAACGAGATACTCGGTAGTCTTCATCATTTATCAATCCTTTGAATGAGACCCTAAGTGAAGGTATTTCAACCTCTAGTGGTAAGATCGCTTTTGCTCCATATACCAAGGCATATGGGGTAGCTCTTGTTGGTGTGCGAATGTTGGTTCTGTATGCCCACAAAGCTAGATTTAACTGGACATGCCAATCACGACCAGCATCATTTACCATCTTCTTCAAGATCTTCAAGATTGTTTTGTTTGAAGCTTATGCTTGACCATTTCCTTGTGGATAATAAGGTGTAGAGAACCTGTGTTGAATGTGAAACCTTTCACAAAGTTCATCAACATCCTGATTTTTAAAAGGCCTCCCATTATCAGTAATGATAGAATTAGGAATTCCATATCTACAAATGATGTAATTCAGGATGAATGAAGAGATTTGTTTACTAGTCACAGTCATCAAAGGAACAACTTTGATCCATTTTGTAAAATACTCTGTAGCTGTGATGATGAATTTATGTCCATTTGATGATGAAGGATGAATTTTACCAACAAGATCTAATCCCCACTAAGAAAAAGGCCATGTCGGAGTGAAAGGTTGTAATTCCTGTGCAGGTGCATGAATAAGATTCCCATGAATCTTTCATTTAGAACACTTCTTGACAAACTCAAAAGATTCCCTCTCCATGGTAGGCCAATAATATCCCATTCTAATAAGTTTCTTAGCTAAGGTTAAACTGCTTGAATGAGTTCCACAAATACCACCATGAACTTCTTGTAAGGCTTTTTCAGATTCGTCATGTTCAAGACATCGAAGGAGCATACCATCAAGACCACGTCAGTAAAGGATATCGGCGATCAAGGTATAACAGGATGATTGGCGTATGAAATTCTATTTTTGGTTTCGAGATAAATCCAAAGGTAAAATGTTATCTTTCAAGTAGGTATAAATCTTGCCATATAAGGGTGAATTAGAACCAGTTAAATGGCATATGACTTGGGTCTCAGGATTATCATAGGCGGGAGAAAACAATTGTTCCACCAAGAATTTGTATTGTTTTTTAGTTTTTGATAATTGTAACAAGGAAGCAATTGTAGCCATTGCATCTGCAGCTTTATTATCAATCCGTGGGATTTGTGAAAACTTGATTGTCACAAAATACTTTTTAAAATCATCCACCATGTTCTTGTAAGATAGCAGCTTATCATCTTTAGTCTGATAATCATCATTGATTTGATTAATGACAAGTTGTGAATCGCTATAGACTTGCAATTCTGTAATCCGCCAGTCCAATGCTATCTTTATTCCTATTAGCAATGCTTCATATTCAGCCATGTTATTCGTGCAAGGAAACATCAACCGATATGATTTTGGAATGGTATATCCTTCAGGTGTGACAAAAAGAATTCTTGCCCCCGAGCCTTGTTGCGTGTAGGATCCATCAAAATATAATGTCCATGATTTCTAAATTGTTGTTGTGAAGACATCTGCATCAGGAAATTCAATATGCATTGGGTTTTCTTCTTGTAAAGGTGCTTCGGCCAACTGATCTACGATAACCTGTCCTTTTATAGCTCTTCGATCTACATAGTGAATGTCAGACTCACTTAAGATCATTACCCATTTTGCTAGTCTTCCTATTAAGGTGGCTTTGCTTAAGAGGTATTTTAGTGGATCAATTTTAGTGATCAACTTAACTGTATGAGCCAACATATAGTGTTGCAACTTTTGGGAAGCAAACACTACTGCTAAGCAAGCTTTTTCAATGAAAGTGTAGTTCAATTCATGACTTGTTAAAGTTCTGCTGATATAGTATATAGCCCTTTCTTTACCTGTAGAATCTTCTTGTGCTAGTAGCGCTCCCAAAGATACTTTTGTTGCTGAAATATAAAGTATGAGGGGCTCTCCTGGAACTGGTGGAATTAGGACTGGTGGATTCATAAGATACTGCTTGATTTGATAAATTGCTGCTTCACACTTTTCCTCCCATTTGAATGGGACATTTTTATGCAATAGATGTGTAAATGGTAAGCTTTTGTCTGCCAGTTGAGCTATAAATCTCCTGATGGATTGTAGACATCCCTGTAGAGATCGAAGCTGACTGATATTCCGAGGTGGCAGCATGTCCATTATAGCTTGTACTTTTTCTGGATCAACCTCTATGCCCTTTTCTAAAACAATGTATCCCAGGAGTTTTCCAGATTTAACACCGAAGACACATTTCTTTGGATTGAGTCAAACATTGAACTTCTCCATTCTGACAAAAATATTTGACAAGATTTCAAGATGTCCTTCTCTTGTGTGAGATTTGGCCAATAATTCATCCACATAGTCTTCCATGAAGGTATGCATCATGTCATGGAAAATAGTTTTCATTGCTCTTTGATAAGTCGCTCCTGCATTCTTTAACCCAAATGGCATTACATTCCAACAATAGGTACCCCAAGGACATGTGAACGTTGTTTTATCTTGATCCTATGGTGCAATCTTTATCTGGTTATATCCTGAAAATCCATCCATCAATGAATACATTGCATGGCCAGCAGTTAAATCAACAATCATATCTATGTTTGGCAAAGGAAAGTCATCTTTGGGACATGCTTTGTTCAAATCCCTAAAATTTGTACAAATTCTAATCCTTCCATCTGGCTTTGAAATAGGTACGATATTGGAAATCCATTTTGCATAGTCAATAGACCGAATGAATCCAACATCTAAAAGCTTCTTTAATTCTTCTTTAACCAATAATGCAACATGTGGATGCATTTTTTTGAGTTTTTGCTTCACAGGTTTTTCCCCTGCATTTATGGATAGATGATGCATTATCAAATTAGGATCCGACCCTGGCATATCAGCATATGACCAAGCAAAATTGATTTGATTCTCCTTCAATAACTCCATGAATTTCAGTACTTCTTCCACTGTTAATGATGCTGCAAGTTGCAAGATTTTTGGCTGCTCTGTTGTACTTATGTTGATTGATTCTATAGGCTCAATCAAAATAGAAGATCTTTCTTGATAATGTTTGGGAAGAGTGTCAAGTTTTTCATCCTTCAGTGCCTCAAAAAGGTTTTCACCATCAGATTCGCTCTTTATTTTTCTCTTTTTTTGATCTACCACTACCATTTTTTGGTTTTCACCGATAGATCCATCTTTTATTTCATTTATTTTGCAGCTAAGAGACTTGACACCCTCCCTATCAAAATCTTGACTATGAGATTCTTGGATTAAACAATCGTTTTCTTGACTAGATGAACAAAGGAAATTTACAATATCCTCATCATCGTGGAATGTAGGGATATGGATAGGTGCATCGTCATCCCAATCAATAAGTTCTGGATAGACTAAAGGCATGGAATCATTAGGTTGGGTAAGGTCTTGAGTTGTCAAAGTCATGATATGGTTGTCATTTTCATGATAGACAAGATCTATGATGGTATTCTCCTGTCGATTATCAATCTCGTTAAAATCTGAATTGTCCTCACTTGAGTCATGATTGCTTTGTAAAACATAATCAAGTGGAGGCCTTGAGCCCTCTCCTTGTAAAAACGTGGGTGCAAATTTGTGTATGACATCCACCCTTTTCTCTGTTAAGAATGTATCATCAGAGACATCATCCCATTTGTATTCATTAGAATCAGTGTCTGAACTATTCTGCAATTGAAAAACTGGTCCATAAAATTTTTGTAGAGTGACATCTTTGTGGGGTTTATCTGAAACTGATTCTCCTTCATGAGTTTGTTGTGTTTGCTATGAAGTTGACCCTTCTATATTTTTACCATATCCAAGTCCTATTTTATCAGTTGGATGTATTGAAATAGGTTGAATTGGCTCAATGATTCCTTCTTTTCTTTTTCCTATAGGACCACTTCCTTCATAACCCATTCTTTGCATGATAGTATACCCTTTGCCATATTGCTCAGTAGGTAACTTGATGTGCAAGAGAGATTCATATTCATCCTTGTATAGCCAACTTAGGATGTCCCTATCTTCGGCTTCTTCTTCGGTGGTGTTAGCTTTAATGAATTGTCCATCAAACTTTGTGATTGGCACAGAAGCTTGGGATGTAGAGGCTGTTGCAATCTTTTGATTTGATAGGGTTGGTTGACCATGTGACCTCAGAGAAGGAGGTAAGCTAGAAAGGGATAGCGAATATTCGCCTACTCCTTTGTCTTTAAAATGTAACTTGGTGTCAAGATTCTTTGTCAATTCTTGCAATTGGCCTTGTAGATTGGAAGAAGCAGTAAGAGCCTCCCTATTATGTGGCACAAAGGCATCTTGAGTTGCTCGGAGATTTGAACAAGTTTGGGTGCTATTGTAATCAGCTTGTATAGTTATTTCCTGTCCATCATACGGAAACTTGAGGCATTGATGGTACGTTGATGGTACTGCTTGCATATCATGAATCCATGGACGACCCAAAAGTATGTTATAGGAAAGATCCTGATCTAGAACCTGACAAAATGTGTTTTTCACAACAGGTCCCACTCTGATAGGTAGCATTATTAGTCCTTTGGAAGCTCTTTCTTCATCATCATATGCCTTGATAGTTATTTTCCTTCGTGGATCAATGGAATTTTCTGATATTCCTAAGGCATGTATAAGTTTTAAGGTACAAATGTTTAAACTGGCTCCTCCATCTATTAAGACACGTCTAATTCGATGTTTATGGATCACGACTTCAAGATAAAGCGATGAATTATGCGGATGTGTCATAGAGGCATCATCTTTTTTGGAGAATGAAAGACAAGTGGGGGAAGACAAATGTCCCACCATGGCTTGAAATTTGTTTACATCCAGATCAGTGTCAACAGTTGTGTTTACAAGAGATTCTTCTAAAATATTCTTGTGTATGGGGGATATTTTGAGAAGTTCAAGGATTGAGATTTGAGCTAATGTTTTTCTCAATTGATCAACTAGATTATAATGATTTGGAGAAGGAATAGCTGCCTTAGATGAACTCCCTTTTAGAACAACTTTTGCTTGTCCTCTCGTAGTCACATTAACTTGTTGATATTCTTGTTTTTCCTTGATTTTGATAACATTAACCTGTTGATCATCTGCATAAATATGGCGGATTATGTTGTCTTCAACATTATTTATGCTTTTCGCTTTGGTATCTAATGTTTCCCCCTTTTGATAGTTTGGTAAAGGATCTTTGAATGCTTGATGATCATCATTGGTATGATGTCCTTCAATTGTAATGGTGTCATTGTCAATTAAATCTTGTACTAGATTTCGCAAAGCTTGAAAATTATTCATTCTATGACCTTTACATTGATGATAATTGCAATAATACGAGTCATTCCATGATGGTGGTTTGACTCGTGGCTCATAATCTCTTTGTGGTGGTAAGGTGATAACCTTATTATCAAGAAGCTCCTTGATAGCAGACTCAAGAGATTGACCCAAAGTGGTAAAATTCCGTCGATTTGAAAAGAATGGAGGTCTGGACAGATTTGATGTTTGGGTATTGCCAAGATTGTTATTGAAATTACCACGATTTTGATTGGTATTTTGATTGGTCATGCTTTCTTGATTCGATTTTTTTCCTTGTTGTTTGTTGTTTCCTTGTTGGTTGGTGTTTCCTTGTTGATTGGTATTTCCTTGTTGGTTGGTTCATAGAGCACTTGATAGGTTGAAGATAGATGGTCTTGTTCATAGATTATTTGCATCTACTATACCATCATTGACAACATTTTTATTTATATTCCAAAACCTTGTTTTATCGTTGATTTTTTGGTTGGATGAACTTGGATTATCAAGTTTTATCACTCCTCGTTTAACCAAGGCCCCTTCAATGGTGATTGCATTTTCAATCAATTTTTCAAAGTTATGAGGACAATGAAGATTAAACCTGTAACTTAATTCTTGATCTAGGCTATTGATGAAGATATACATCTTTTCCTTTTCAGGAATAGGACGGGAATATCACGCAAACAACCTTCTCCACCTTTGCAAAAACGTAGTGAGGGATTCTCCTACTTTTTGTTTCACTTTACAAAGATCAAGCATTGTTATTTGGTGTTGGATGTTGTAGGCGTATTGTGATATAAACTGATTTATTAACTCCTCAAAGGTTTTGATGGGGGGAGTGATCTTGGAAAGCCACTCCATGGATTGTCCACCCAGACTTCGTGGAAACAATCGCATTAAGTAGGTATCGTCATAAGCGAATTCTAGACTCATATTTCAGAAATCCCTCACATGTTCAATGGGATCAATTTTTCCATTGTACCTATCAAATTTAGGGATTTTGCAATGTTCTAGAAAAGGGATCATTTGAAGACTCCTATCGAATGGATAAGGAGATATATCATCCAAAACATACTTCTTTGTTGCACCCCCTTGCATCTCCTTTATTTTCCCTTGTAATTCTTTCATCTGTTGAGTAAGGGCACTAAAATCATTATGAGGAGTTTCAGGATTCTGTTTAATCCCTTCTATATCAAAATTGTAAGGTAACTTAGCTCCTTGATTAGCTAATGAAAGAAAATATCTTTCTTTGTTTCATTCTAAAATCCTTTCCATAAGATTATGGAATCGGGGATCTTGCTCTGCTTCTTGAAGCTTTTCTTCTATTAATTCTTCAACGTTAAATGTTTCCTCTTCTTTCTCATTATGGTCACCCATTTTGCTTGTGGTAGTTTCTCCTTCGTCTTTTTCCATGTGTTTTCAAGATCTCGTGACAACAGGCATAAGCTTTGTTCCAAATTCTACTAACTTTTGATCAAAAGAATGAAATAGTGCAATTTGTTATAGATATGAAAGTCAGGATAGAATGAAGATTCTATGACTTGAAAGATTTCTAGCCTTTAGCTTGTGTTGTTCCCTAATTGAAAGGATGAAAATCCTGTTGGCGGGAATTTAAGCAAAAGATCAAGAAAAGGATGATTTTTCACTTTATGAAATTTGATCATAGCTTCGTAAAAGGATGGACTTTGTGATGAATGCCTAATGTGATTGAGTTCTCTATTGCAGAAATTGATTTGGACGAGTAGAATATTCAATTGCAGGTTGGGGAATATAACAAAAACGAATATGTTGACTATGGTTGTGCCTTTGAGAAAGGGCTCTTCTTTGAAAGAAAGCTTGTGAGTATAATGGTTCTACAACATAATCATCAGTGAAACCTCTAACGCAGTCATGATATCGATGAAGAAAGGTTCTATATTTAAGTAAAACCTTTCGGCTTTGGTACAAGAATCATCTTTTCTTCAATAATTTCTTGTAACTAAGTGGTTTCTTTGGCTTTTTGATTCATTTGAGAATGGATTTCTTAACAAAGGTTGTGGATTTCCAATCTCGTAACATGAGAGTAATCAATGTGATTGTGAGTTTTGGATGATCTTTACTGAATTAATGTATTGAAAACACATCAAGCAAGTTGTAGAATAGTTGTGTTTAAGTCCTATTCTAAACATTAAGTGTATGATCAAAATGTTTTTCAAAAATTGTTTTGGTAGGTTTTACACATGACATATAGTTCAAACAGACTCACTCTTAGTACTCAAGTAGGTCATCATACTAATCAACAGCCCACATCTTAGAACTGCGTCGACTCACATAGCTGTGTCACCCCCAAAAGGGCGCCTGTGTTTTTGTCTTTTCCAAGTGCGTACTCAGAGTGACGGAAGTGGATACCGGATCCCCTGAGCAAACAGTCCTTGGCAGTTATATGGTGAGTATCTTGGGGGTAGATTCTTCCCTCCCCTGCACTGTGATTATTATGATGTTCAGAAACTGACAAGTTAGCCACTACACTAAGTTCGTAGTAAGGGTTTCCGTTCGGTGCAGCAAATGATATACTCCCTCGAGAGACCTCCCTACCTTTAGAACAAAGGATTTGGGGATGGTTATCAATGCACACTATCGTCAAAAGAGGGTTTCCCCAGTTTTTCTTTAAATTTTATAGTGGGGTGGAATAGCCTGGCTTTGGCTTGAACCCACTTGAGTTGTTCCTCTTGGGTGAGTACTTTTTCCCACAAGAGCAGGCTCTCTAAAGGATGTAATCAAAATAGTAAATTTGCATGAAATTGAAAAGGCGAGTTTGGTATTTTGATCACCTAGTTAAGGGGAGAGCATAGACCTATCGCCACAGACAAAGCAAACAAATGTTCTTTTTAAAACCCAAATCACAATTGATCTACTCTAAGTGAAGATATTGCTTCACAAAAGCAAATTGTTCAATTTTAATTGCAAGATCATTGTGTAGTGACTACCCTAGATTGATTCATTTTAAAATCCATGTCTATCCTAGGATTGATTCATTTTGAGTAAGTTCTTATCCTAGGATTGGTTCATTCCAATTAAGTTCCTATTGGTCGCGGTTGCGTCGAATCCAGTCAAATCTCTACCTAATTTACAAATTACAATTTGCAGATTCTATAAAGAAATGCGCTAAAACAGACTTAAAGGGCGCTATAGAAAATTGCGCTATGAAATTAGTAAAAGGCGCTATGAAATTTCTAATGGGCACTGTGAAATGGATAATAGGCACTGCAAAATGGTGAATGGGTGCTACGGAATAGAGAATGGGCGCTACGAAATGGAGAAAGGGCGCTACGAAATAGAAAACGGGCGCTGCGAAATGGAGAACAGGCGCTACGAAATGAAAAACGGGCGCTACGAAATGGAAAACGGGCACTGCGAAATGGATAACGGGTGCTATAACAGTGTTAAAGAGCGTTGTGAAATAATGAACAAGCGCTGAAACATGTTTAATGCGTTGAATCTCTCTTCTAGCCGTAACCTGTCAGAAAAATCTGCAAAAAGATGTTAAAATATGGGGCAAGAGCCCCACGGTGGGCACCAAAAATGTGTGGTAAATATGTTAGTATCAATATAAGATAAAAAAAACACACAAATGAAACATTAAACTAAAGAAAGCAAGATAAATTGAAATAAAATCAAAACAAACAAAGATTCTTCAGAACCGTTCCATTGTCCTCTATCTCTAGGGATTTTCTTGAAGCTACTGCTCTCAGATTGTGTAAGCAAGGCTTCTTAGAATGGCAACCTGCAGAATGAGTATGCAAAAAGGAGAATACTTCTATCCTATATGCTGATGGAGTGAAATGTTGATACGGATATGCACAGGGGTTGTAGATTATGCACAGGGGCTACAGATTATGGATGCTATGATATGAAGTGAATATGCCATGATATGGAATACTGCTATGCTATGCTATGATGCTAGAATGCTTATGAATGCTAAAAGACTATGCTACTACAAATTGGCTATAGTTTTCCTGTATGCAAGCTTCTTTGTTTTTCAGAGACCCGGCAGTCCCTTTTATAGATTTTTGCAGGCAAGAGCCTGGCTAGCAAAGATCAATGGCTGTGAGATTGTTTGGTGATTTTGGATGGTGAGAGATGGAGAGGTTGAGAAGAAGATGGAAGATGTTGGGAGGTTGGAGAGAAGAATGGAGGCTTGTCTTCAACCCACGGGAACAAGCTTGCACAGGAACAGAGGAATTAATTTTCTGTTTTGGAAGTTTGTTTCATGGTTTTTGAAGATAATCCAATATTAAATAAATAAATTTATTTAATTTCATGTGAGTTTGATTTTTGATTTTAGGACTATAGAAGATTTAATTAAATATTTTGGAATATTTAATTGTGCATGAACTTTAGAAGAATTAATTAAATATTGAGAATATGGAATTGTGAATGGATTTTTAGAAGAATATTAGAAGAGAAGAATATTTAATCTTTATTTGAATAAAATATTCAAGCCAAGACTATATGATAATTAATATAAATAAATTGTATTGTTTATTTAATTAATTGAGAAATGGATAAGAGAAGTGATTAAATAAACTTATTTATTTAATCGAAATGAAAGAATGAACAATATAAATAAATTATTTAGATTTATTTATACGCAAATTGAATTCAGAGATTTAATTAAATATTAAAAATATTTAATTAATTACCAGACTATTGTGATGTGACCATTTTTAGGTGTATACACTATCCTATTTGGGCATTGTAGTCATCTTTTGCATGTACTTTCTCCTTTGTAGATGCACTAAGATAAAGTGTCATTTTGGTGTATAATTTTTTGGGGATTTTGCACATCTTGTTGTGCCTTTTATACTTGCACTATGATATAAAGCTCAATGGGGGGTTGTGTAGGCCTTTTTTTTTCCATCACACCTTTGTCAGGTGAGTGTCCCTTCCATGAAGTGGTGAATCTTGGTGATTCTTGCCTCATGCATGTGTGCCTTAGTTTGTGCACCCTTTTATTTACAGGTACTTCTTTTGTGCATGTTCAGATGTTCTTGTTTCTCCTACATGCACTTCTTGGTTTCACATAGCTTCAGTGGATCTGTCTTGGGTCTCCATTGTCAGCATTATGGGGGGTTTTCTACTATTGGTGCTAATTCTTCCTTGGTTTCATTTTTGGAGTGATCTATGTATCTATTTCTTGTTCCTATGTACTAGGTAGATGTAGCAGTTGGTTACCCATGCATTTTAGTGAGATGGAGCATTTACCATATGGACACTCTTGCATTCCTATTTTTGGAGGTTATTCATTTCAACACTATACCAGTCATCTTTCGACAGTTGTCTACAACTTCTTCATGCTTCATTGATGTTGTACATGTTCCTCTTCTTTTTGGGACATTATTTTTGGTTGGATACTTCTTAGTCCTTCACAATGGATTGGAGGAATTTCCAGTCCTTCATTCACCTTTCTCTCTTTTGGAGAGGATTTTTTCCCATGTGGTTTTCTCCTTTTCTTTGGTTGTGAGAGATTAGATTGTTTGTACATGGGTACCTCATTAGGCCTTGTTTTTTGGGACTCATCATGCATTCTCTTTTTAGGGTTTTTAGCTACTCCCTAAGTTCATCTTAAGGGGGGGTGTTAGAGTAATCATACATTAGCTAATAATTAATTAATATTTAATTGATTATTATGCTAATTTATTCTCATGCACTTAAACTAAACTTAGGAGTGCTTTTTTATGTTAACTAGAGAGTTGTTATTAGATCATTATATCTTATTGCATGAGATGTTGATACTTGTCATGATCTAATCCCTTTATCATTTAGGGTTGCTCCTATATACCACTCAACGCTCATTGTATTATCATAACCTTTTGATAACCTTTTGAGAACTCTTGAGCTCCTTAAAAACTCTCAAGGTTCATTTTGTAGCTTTTTCTTGTTGAGGATATTGTATATTATTGTTTGCAACTCTCTTTCATGGAAGGTGTCTTTGTTCGTTGTTTAATCTTATGGGTCGTGTTTTTTCACAATTCTAACAAGTGGATGGTATAGTTGTAGTAGCCTCAATATGATCTTCAACATGAACCTTAGGTATAGGACCAAGCTATGTATGTAGTGAACCACCCCTAATGGTTGACCAAACTCATCTTCTACCTCCTCATATGCTATTGTATTTGCTTAAAATTTAGCTATCTCAAAATAAATGATCTCATCAGTAGTAAACAATGGATCTACATCCTCAACAATCCAATTTGAATATAGATCAATGTCATCGAGGTTAATCACATGATGTGTATCCTACATTTCTACCTTATTTTTGTGTAACTAAAGGTTGTACTACACAAAGACATGGTCATTCAAGCACTTTTGAGTCAACTTACAATTTTTAATGTGAATGGCCTAAAACAATTCTCATTGTACTCACAACCAAAAGTGCTACAAGGATGGGATCAAATGCAAATAACAACTTTTTAAGGATTAGAAGTTGTGGAACCAAAATCTACAATAATTTTTATAGAAATTTGTAAGAACCTTAGTAAACTTAAATTTTAAAATAAATTATAAACTAAAATTAAACATGTGTCCTTTTACTTGGCTATAGAGTGGCTCTCCTACCAATAAAGTTGAATAAAATAATGCCCCTTCCACCCCCTTATAAATTTATAACTTATTGTGTACGAGGTATTGAAGGTTGTCATTGAGGACCAGCCTTTGAATACACATGTTGAGGCCAAGCATAACCTTGCATCTAATCTAAATAAAGGGGAGAAAATAAACTTGGGTTCAAATAATATGCAACGACATGAATATGTTGGAGTTTTCAATTTCACCTTTAATCAATAATGCACCATATGGGTTTATATTTAGTTCTATTTTTTGGAACATGTTTGCCATTATGTCAAAAGATTGACTTGTTAATGCCCAATACAAACACCAGAGATAAACAAATCCATTGGAGGTGGTTAGTCCATGTCCTGAATTCAAAGGAAGATGTAATCGATTATTCCAATAATCCCCCCTCAATGTCACCCGAGGGGATTTGAACCCAAAGCTACAACTCTGATACCAATTTTTGGAACAAGTTTGTCATTGCACCAAAAGATCGACTTGTTAACACCTGATACAAATTCCAAAGATAAATGAATCCATAGGAGGCAGTTAGTCCATGTCTCAAATTTGAAGGGAGATGTTGAAGATTAGTCCAACACTATTTGAGCCATACAAATGTTTAATTTCTTCTTTGACCCTATTTATGGCCTCATATAGATACACGCTAGATTTTTATCCATATTCACCAATTTCAAAACCAAACCAATGGTTTTGAAACCTAAACGAGAGAGTGAATGAAAGGAAAATATTAAAATTAAACTAAATCATAATTAAAAACAAATTAACACATTTAAATATTAGAATTTTTAGAAAGAACAACTAGTAACATTTTATTTTTAAAAAAGGACTCTCTACGTCAACCTTCTTGCAATAAGAACTCTCCAACCACCTCTCATTCATAAACATGTATTTAAGGTTTGTTAATGTAGTTGCTATACTTTGCAAGGTGAGAAAATTAGTGGCAAAGTGTTTAACTCTTGTAAGCATGAGCTCTTTACCAAATTAGTGTGCTCTCTCATGATATTTTGGATGTGTGTGTAATTGTATATTTATTTAGTAATATTCCTCACATCTTTAACCTTATTCTTCACCTAGTTTAATTTCTCTATAGGAAACATAAGGGATTCAAATAATGTAGGGTACCTCATCTCTAGTTGCCTACTAATTGCCACATATGCAAATTCATTGCTTGTCGTTATCTAGATATTACCCACGCCCACCTCCATTACAATTTCACCCAACTAGCTACATAAGGTCTCAACATTTATTCCTTCACTTGAGATATCAATTGACTTCAAAAGACTAACTATCCAACTAAAGCCACTAACAATTTAATGAGTCCTATTCTTGGCATCTATTCATTTGTCAAATAATTTTTTGTAGCCTTAATTTTTTCAAATATGTTTTTATTTTTTACTAACTTATATGTGTTTTGGACTTCATACTCCAATAGGGAACACTCAATTCACAATTTTTTGGGGCCTTGAACCCCTTACTTTCCATAGTCAAATACAATAACTAGATCATTCCAATGATGAATAAAAAAAAAATAGACGGGATATTGTCATAGTACCAAAATTTTACAAATGTCAACTTTGCCTTATGATGCAACTCCCTATCCCATGCAGTACGTTCCAACAAGTGTTTCAAACCAAATGTGTTATAAGGAACTATATATATATATATATATATATATATATATATATATATATATATATATTTGCATAATGTCTAATCTTCATATTCATGGCCCAATGGAAGAAGATTCCTTTATATATCCCTCAAAATTTGACCCTATAGAATTGTAAAATGTGGGTGAGGCTCCCATTGCCTCTCCTATAGTCTTTTTCTTTGCTCAAATACGAAAAGAAGAGCTCTTGCGTCATTCTAAACCTCCAAACTTGCTTTAGTAGATGGTTGTACATCTTGGTAAGGGTTGAGTGCAAGGTGATATTTTAGATGATTTATATCCTCTTACATCCTTTAGTAAAATAGTTGCAAATAACCATTCTCTTTTTTGGACCTTATGTCACATATTTCCAATAAGGGTCCTTCGACTTGACACTTTTCTTACTTGTAGTTGTGGATTCCATATGCTTTTCAAAAATGGAAATAGAGCCTAGAAAAAGGGTAATAAAAAAATATATGATATTGAAACTGAAAAATATTGTCAATAATAGACTATACAAATTATGATGTTTTTTTAAATTATTATTTTTAACTATCATTGTTTAGTTGTTTTTTTAGTAGTATAGTGGATGCTAGATTTCTCGTGAGTCATGACAATTGTTTTTAAAAATTTAATGTTTGTTATATGCACGACAATCATTATTTTTTTTTAAATGACTTTCATGAGTTGTATAGCCCATGGATAGTCATTAAAATTTAGTATCTTTAAATTAAAAATTAAAATAATAGATCATGCTAGCTATGGATTTTGAATAACTATATTTAGTATCTAAAAACTCACAAGTATTCTCTTAACTTGTGAGTACTAGCCTATAGCTTCTTGTTATGAGTAATCACACCTTACCTTTGGTGTTGAGTTTTTACCAATAATTGTGACAATTTTTAGGAAAAAAAGGCCAAAAATTGAGTTGAAAAAAAATCATCCAACTTTTCATTAAAAAGAAATACAATTTTTTTTTCACTCTTTTTTATGGGATGACTTATGAAATGAACCCTTCAACATGGATAGATAGGGCACAATTTTAAGAAACTAACAATTGTGTTTGGAGGTTTTTCACAAGTTGTGTTTGCTAGTTTGGATTTTTAGGGTTGTGCATGTCTATAGGATTCCAAAAAATTAGGTATGTTTTAATTTATAATTAGTTTTTTAAGTTAATCTAGTATAAATTTAAAGCTTAACTCAAATAATTTTGGTTGTAAATGTAGATCAACAAAAGAAAAAAATACAATAAAATAAATTTGATTAGTTTACTTGCAATTGTATATTGACACCCAAAAAACCTTAAAGGAGATTAAAAAATATAAACTAGGGCTATGTACATGAGGCCCTAAAAATACTTCTTTTTATTTTTTAGTAAATTCAAGTAAATCTTGATGAGGAATAATTTACTTTGTAAATGTAGAAAGTTTGAGTAAATATAGTCGATGTTTAAAAACTAGTTGTGTAGTGAATTGCATATACTCAAATGCAAATTCTTCCTCCAAATTATTGTACCTAAAACTTGAGGTTAATTTTTTATCGAAAATTGTGTCACAAAAAAACTCATCTATCATTTTCACTTAAAAAAGGGATGCAAATATTTTGTTTTTCACTTTTTTTTTTTGGACAACTAATGAAATAAACCCTCCTTCAATGCAAATGGATAGGGTGGGCAAGATTTCATACTACTAAGAGTGTTATGTTTGGAGGATTTTTGTGGGTTGTAATTACAAATTTCGATTTTTAGGATTGTGCGGGTCTACAAGCTTCCAAAAATTAAAGTATGTTTTAACTTTTCTTTTATAAAGTTGATTAAGTATAAACATAACACTCTACTCAAATAATTTTGGTTGTAAATGTAGAATAATGAAAGAAGAAATAAAAACTTTAACATATATTAGTTTACTTGCAATTGTATATCAATGTCAAAAAATTCTAAGGGAAATAAGAAATAGAAATTAGGGCTATGAACATGAGGCCCTAAAAAAGCTATTACTTTTTGTTAGATTCAAGTAAAACTTGAATTGGAATAGTTTTACATTGTAAATGCATAAATTTTTAGTAAATAAAATGATTCAAAATCCACAACTAACATGACCTATTGTTTTAATTTTTAAAAAATATTTTTTGATGACTATATCCATGACAATCATTTAAAAAAATTAATGAGTGTCATCGATCCATGAGAGTTATTTTAAAATTTAATGACTATCATGGGCTTGTGATAGTCCATAATTTTTTTTAAATGGTTGTCATGACTCATGTGCTATTCGACATCCACTATATGGCTAAAAAGTGACATCTTAAAAAAAGATTTAAAACATTATAATTTGTATAGCTTGTTAATATTTTTTTTAGCTACAATATTAATTTTTGTTTTTTTATTATTTCTCTTTTGTTAGGAATTATATCTATACTCTAAAAAAAACGTGGCATCCATGGCTACAAGTAAGAAATTGCCAATCCTAAGGACCCTTGTTAGAAACATGGGATAAAAGATCTAAAAAATGAGTTGGTTATTTGTAACCATTGTATTGAAGATATAAGAAGAAGTATAAATCACTTAAAATATCACCTTGCACAAATCCCTTGCTAACATGTACAACTATTTACTAAAAAAAATTTGGAGGTACAAAATGAGGTGAGAGTTCTTCTTTTAACATGTAAGAATAAAAAAGCAAAGAAAAAGATGATAGTAGAGATATTGGGAGCCTCATCCATATTTCATAATTCTATAGGGTTAGACGTTGAGGGAGATATGAGGGGATCTTCTTCTATGACATCATAAATATATGGTTATGCATTTTGGGTAGTCATAATTTCAATGTTTTTGTTCCTTATAACACTCCTGGTGTGCAACCTTCATTCAGACGTACTACATGGAATAGAGAATTGTTATCCTGAAATGAGGTTGGCATGTGCTAGATTTTGGTACTAGAATAGTATTCCCTTAAATGTTGTTTCAAGTCCTTATTGGAAGTAGTTGATTACTTCATTGACTACAGGTAAGGGGTTCAAGGCTTTAGGTAGTTATGAATTGAGTGGCCCATTATTGGAGGATGAGGTCTAAAAAAATATAAGCTAGTAGGAGAACAAAATAAGATTTTGAAGAAACAAAGGTTGCAGCATGCTATCTGACATGTGGACAAATACTAGGAATTTGACACTTATTAACTTTTTAGTGGCTTTAGGAAGACAATTGTCTTTTTGAATTTAGTTGATTCCTCTAGTGAAGTAAAAAATGTTGAGACCTTATGTAGCTTGTTGGTTGAGGTGGTGATAGAGATGGGAGTGGATAATGTTATTTGGATAACCATCATATGTCACAGTTGGTAGACTACTAGAGGTGAGGAACCCTACATTATTTTGGAGCCCTTGTATTGTCCACTACCTTAAGCTTCTCTTAGGGAAATTAAATTAAGTGAAAAATATGGTGGAAATTTGAATCTCATAAGAGAGTACACTAATGGTAAGGAGCTCATGCTTATATAAGTCACATGCTTTTCCATTAAATTTCCCACCTTAAAAATATAACAATTGTATTGTCCAACCTTAAGTGCACACCTGTGAATGAAAGGTGGTTGGAGAGCCCTTATTATAGGAAGATTGAAGCAAAAATAATTGTAAAGATCATTTTTGACAACACATTTGTTGATCATGGAGGAGATCATCAAGGCAATCTTTTGATTAAAATTTTCTTTAATAAAATTAAAATGTTGCAAGTTGTTTTTGTAAAATTTTGATATTTTAATGTGTCGATTTCTAATTTAATATATTTTCTAATTTCCCTTTCATTCACTCTTTTGTTTTAGGTTGCAAAACCATTGGTTAGGGTTTTGCAATTGGTGGATGGGGATAAAATCTCTATAGGGTATTAATATAAGACTATGGATAGGCCCAAAGAAGTAATTCAACATTTGTATGGGTTAAATATAACTTAAAATGAATCAAACTCAAGAATTATAAAAAATCAAACTCAACAATTATAGGGCTGACCCAAAAAATTTAAAAACTTGGGACTACAAATTAATCGAACATTAAAAATACATTAATTTTTAAAAATATTCTTTGAAAACATGCATATTATTGAATTCATGGACTATATTATTTATTTCCTTCACATATAGATAAAAAATAGAGATGAATACACTTCATAGTCAATATCAACAAAAATTATAAATCGTAAATTTATTTTACAACTAAAGCTCATGAAAGTGTATTGCCATTGTGTGGGTGTTGTGAAAGTGGATGGTATAATTGTAATAGTGTTAAGCATGAGACCAAGCTTTGTATATGGTGAACCCACCCTTGATGGCTTACCAAACTTTCCTTTTGTCTCCTCATATGCTATCATGTTTTCTTTTCATTTGGCTACATTTCTCTCTAAATCAACAATCTTATAATTAGTAAAATTGGACGTAAATCCTCAATAACTCAATCTGAATATGAATTAATGTCATTAAGGTCAAAAGGATGATGTGTATCATACCCTTGTACTTTCTTTCAATGTAATCGAGTTGTATCACACAAAGACAAAGTCATTCAAACCATTTTAAATCAACTTCTTGCACTTTTTATGTGCATAGATTTAAAATCACTTTGATTGCACTCACAACCAAAACTGCTACAAGGTTGGAATAAATTGAGAATGATAAGCTTTTGAAGATTAGGCATTGTGGTACCAAAATCTTCCCACCAAAAATCCACAAGGACGAGATTTATAATTTTGTAAGAATTTTAGTAAATTTAAAAGTTAAAATAAAATGTAAATTAAACTTAAAACATTGTGTGTGTGTGCGCGTGCATGCATGTGTGCGTGTGTGTGCAAAGAGGCTCACTTACAAATGCATAAATTTGAAGAAAACAATGCCCCCCTGCCCTCTTATAACTTTATAATTCATTGTGTACAAGGTCTTAAAAGTTGTTGATAGGGACCAATCTCTCAATACATGTGTTGAGGTCAAACATAACCTCAACATCTACTCTAAATGAAGGGGAGGAGAATAACTTGTGGTTTAAATAGTAGACAATAGCATAAAATTATTTATTAAGCAAAATGTAATTTTTTTCCATTGTTTTTACAAAAAAAAAGATTTTTCCAACAATATTCAAAATGTTTTTTAGTAAGGTTTGATTATTTAAAGCAATGTTATATGTTGAAGTTAAAATATTTTGTTATCGCATTAAAGGGAAAACACCATAATTTCTATGCTGACAAATTTTGAATAGCATTTTTTGGCTTTGTATTTTTAAAGATTTTAATTGTTGAAGTCCAAACATTGAATTCAAAGAAGATAACAAATGTTGTTTAACTAACTTATAAAGAAAATGCAAATTTTCTTTTGCGCTATATTAACAAAAATACTTATGTTCCAATATTCTAAATATATTCAATGGAAGGCATACTTTGACTCCTACCTACTCATTTTAATAAGACTTTGTTGTTTAAAGTAACGTTATATGTTAAAGTGAAGATATTTTATTGTTGCATGAAAAAATATAACATGACATAATTTCTATAATGATAAAACTTGAAAAATAATTCTTTGATTTTATATTTATACATTATTTAATCATTAAAATCCAAACATTGTCAAAAAAAAATTATTATTTTCATAAATTTCAAAATTTATTAAAATTCAAAATCAACTTATTCTCTTGTACAAGAGAACTTAGAAGGTGGCAGATTATTAATTTTATTTTTTTATTTTTTATTTTTTATTATTTTCATCTCCTTGTAGAAGAGAACTTAGAAGGTGGCAGATTATTAATTTTATTTTTTTATTTTTTATTTTTTATTATTTTCATCTCTTTCCAGAATGCTTTACTAACCACATACTACATATTTCATACTATTTATATGCTATAATTGGGTAGTTTTTGTCAAGGTTACTAGATATGCCCCCTTGCCTGCCCCCCATTGGCATGAGTACTGGTGTACTCTGTATGGATACAGGTACAGTATGATGTGGATAGGGCCCACATAATCCTATGATACTTAGGGCACAGCTAGGTTATATGATACTTGAGGATGTGTCCCCATCCCCATGACATTTCAGAGAAATGGAGACATGTTAGAAACGTACCTTGGCTGCCCCCTGTGTCCCTGGCCTATCAGGAAATGTCCCACAGATAGTTGTTTGCCATCCCCAGACAACAGTAATAGTTTTAAAAAAACTCAAATCAAATGTTATGAAATGGACTTGTGATCAATTTTGGGATACTATACAGAAAGAATAGAGCAATGAAATGTTGATTGTCTTTGTCAAAGCTTTGCCAACACACTACCATCTGGCTTAAACTGTTCTTCCTGTCATTGCTGCAATGTCACTAACAATGGCTGAGAGTTGAAACCAAAAAAATTCTACAATGTGGCTATAATATTTCCCTCTGTATTGTATAAAAGATTTTTCAGTTCATTCATATACAAGTGCAATTTATATGTGGTTAAAGTGGTTTTGTATAGATCTGAAGCAATTTCTACTGCACTGCTGCACCTCATTAGTAATGGAGTACTGCAGGGACTTTAATGTCAATGACATTACATTATCAAAGTACAGTAAACCATGGTTCTTAGTTGTCTAAGCTTTAAAAGCCTACATTAAAACAAAATCTAAAAGTGATTCAGAGAGAGAAAAGCACGGTTGTCAACTTAATAAAATGTTCAATCAGAAATGTGCCCTGAATTATGCAATATATTGTTTTTCCAGTTTGACGCTCAATCGACATAGAAAATCTTCATCTTCAAGCCTAAGAATCTACATCTATTCCACAACTTCCATAGCTACTGCACACATTTTCTTTTACTCTAGCTCTCTCCTCCTCTTTCTTTTTTTGTTTTTTATATGTTTTCTACCCTGCTTAAAATGTTCCTTAATCTAATGAAATTTCTTAGGTTATATCTCACATATCCTCTTGCAATACATCTGCTGTAGTCAATTTTTAGCCATCACAGTTGTTGAGCTCAGAGTTGCATCAATGGAGGAGAGTGAAATATTACGATTTATGTAGTTTTAACTTGAATTCTATGTTTCACCAATTTTTTAGGACGAGGATTGCAGGGACAGGGATGCATTTTAGAGACTTTTTTAGATGATTTTAGGGGACGGCAGGGGAAAATTATTAAAAAATAGAGAAATTTTAAATATTGTTATGATAACATTGATAAGACATTCATTATATACATTATAAATCTTTAATACATAATATTTACAACAAAATGTCCAAAGGATGCAAGTTCCAACTACAAAATGACAAAAAAACATAGAAAATATGTTGTTGTCCATGAGCTTGCAAAGAACTTGTGCAATCAATGAGCCTATCTTCTTTGTCTAAGGATTATATTAGTTGATACAAGCGATATCATGTTCCTCACTTTCTATTGAGATTGAAAAGAAGGTCGTTTGAATAATTGAAATCTTTGTTCTTATATGTTTCAAAATTGCAATTTTGTAACTACAAAAACAACTAAAAATTATTGTTTCACTGATAAAAACTCACCATTGTGGGACTGAAATACCACCTTGAGAGGTACAAATGGAACTTGAAATATTAGACATTGTTTTGTTTAATTTTATCTTGAAAACCCTTTTTTTTTTTGTCAACTAAAATTGCTGAAAATTGCTGAAAATTACTTCAAATTTTGTAAAATCAACCCTAACAACATGCAACTATCATACACCTTAAAGAAGCTTGAAAATATATTGTTTTGTAGACTGAAATCTCTCATTTAGGGTTGAGAGTGGTGTGGGGGCCCCCAAAAGAGCAATAAAATATATTTTTAATTTATTTTAGGTCTTTTTTTTTTAAGAATTCAGTGCAAGGGGATGGTTAGTTGTCCTTGGGATGGTCGGGGGACATTGTTGCATTCCCAGCCATCTAAAGGATGACCAACCATCCCCATGAAGTCCACATGTTTTTGGGACATTAGTGTAAAAAAATGTCAAAATTGGGGATAGAGGGGGTGTTTTCAAGGTGTCCCCAAAACATCCTTAATATGATGATAGGATGCATCCCCAAGAAACATATCTTGAAGTAGAATATCCCCTAGTGCATTATATAAGATGATATTAAAGCCCAAATTATTCTTGAAGAGACCATATTTAGGAATCTTTTTTGTATAGGTGATTATAGCTTCAAAGAAAGAAAAGTATTGACTCTTTACCCATAGGAGGGGGGTTTTATTCATCAAGTCCTTCATTGTGGGACTTTCATTTTATTTTATGAGACCTTCATGCTTATGAAGATAATGAGTATTTTCTTACGATTTTTCTAAGAAAATAGATTGTGTATTGATGTTCCTCTTCATCTTCTTCCCAAGACAAAGCTGAATGCATTAGTGGAGGAGCATATGCATAAGAAACTTCATTTGGAGGATAGGCATATAAAATTTATTTAGAATATCTGACTCCCTTGTAGATC